>CM035441.1:139628165-140228165 GCA_020310875.1 Ceratopteris richardii
TAGACACATAGATAGACAGTTAGATAGACTCGTATAAAGAGTATATCTAACCCCAATAAGTGATGGAAACTCAAAGCTTCAAATACGAGTATCTTGTTCTTTCAAAGGCTTCCTGTATCATGAAACTTTTTGGTGTTTTATGTATAGGGGTATAGCTGTATATATAAGCTGAGGGAAAAGAACCTCAGAAAGGTGGAAAAAGAGCACCCCTATAGTCCTAAGTGGGTTCACACAAAAAGCTTCAAATACAGGGGGGTTCGTGAGAAGACAAGACATGGTCATAAAGAGAGAGATGGTCAAAGCTTGGAATAAAAGTAATTCTTCTTGGAACAAACTATATTCTAGAAATATGGTAGCCTCTCCCTTGCTATACCCTTAGAGGGAAAAATAATGATTTATTTACTCTCTTGTTCTCCCTATTTTTAGCTACGAGGTTATGAGATGAGATCCCCTATAGATACACTATTGGTATCAAAGCCTAGGAAGCAGGCTTGATTAGAGTTTGAAGGTTTCTGCAAAGCTTTGGGCTTAGTTTGTTTTGTGGATTGATCTGTTTCCACATAGCTTGGCACTTCCTTTTACATGAGTGTCAACTCCTTTTTCAGGGCATCACTCCAAGTGGGAACTTGTTGATATATTTGGGTAGTGATGTGTGTGAACCCACTTAGGACTATAGGGGTGCTCTTTTTCCACCTTTCTGAGGTTCTTTTCCCTCAGCTTATATATACAGCTATAAACCTAATCGATTACTTATCTTTTGTACATTCACTGGGATAATACATTCAATGTTGTGTTATGCTCCAAGCTTGCTATTCTTATTTTTGGTGTTTGCATGCTTCTGTAGATCTCAAACTCCACAAATATATATGTAAATACTTTATTACCTCCTCAAAATGTTTTAGGTGTCTTCGTCCTCATCTCTCTTTATGACCATGTCTTGTCTTCTCACGAACCACCTTGTTGTTTTGAAAATCATCGATCCCCTTGTGCTTCAACATGACCTCTCTTTAGTGGGATAGGTAGTCTAATAATGTTCTACCCCTTTGTGTGATGTTCACCCCAATTCCTCTCTTCCTCATTTCAAGGAAGAAACCCCATCAAAAAAATAATTTCAAATTGACTCCATTTAGTAGCACACCGATGGGAGTGGGACCTGTAGGAGTGAGGCCTACTGTCAGGGGAGCACTAGATTGTGCTCTCTGACTACAGCAGACAAGATTTCCGAAATACACTTATGATTACTAGAACACCCACGTAGGGAAAATGATACAACAATATGTGACTGATATAACATGTCCCACAACCCGGGACCAATAGGTATGGAAAACTGGACTAGAGATGATACAGGAGATCCCACAACCCGAGATCGTAAGTATGAGACAAGATATCTGGATTACAAGAACTCCCTTCTGGGAGATGAACTACATACACTAAAGAACTCGACAGGATCTCGTACTACGAGATTACAAGGGGACAAGATAGGATGTCCAAGAACTAGACTAGAACAAGGAACAAGACAAGAACTAGAACTGGAACTTGAACAGTACTTACTTGGCGGCCACGACTCCTTGAGCTCCCAAGACTGGTATTGGCAAGACTGATTATGAATGTGGCCAACCCCTCCTTATATAGGTTTTCCAAGGGCGGTTACGAATTGATGATGTCATCGATGATGTCATCAATTCGTAGCATGGTCTCTGGATGTCAGAATCAAGCAAGACGATAGTCGATCTTAGGGTTTTGGCACGTTCTGGATGCAATGGAAGCATTGGTTTCCCCAAATTTTGAACCAATCATGAGATACAGGATTCACATGGAATTTGAGAGTTTCCTTTGTCCATGACATTACCTCCCCCTCAAGCGACGAGTTCCACAAGGAGCGGTCATGTTCTCTAGTCTCGACTTCATTGGATTTTTCTTATGGAATTCTCAAACCTTGATTAGTGCTCTTTGAAGGTATTCTGTAGGTTCCCATGTACGATCACTGATGTCATACCCTTTCCAATGAATAAGGTACTCTAATCTTCCTCGGGATATTCTCGAATCTAGAACATGCTCAACTTCAAATTCTTCATGATCATTAATCTCGATAGGTGGTGAAGGACTAGGTCTCTCCCCCCTCAATGGTGAAAACTGATATGGTTCCAACATGGATACATGGAAAACTGGATGTATTCTCATGGTACTTGGTACGTAGCTGAAGCTTGAAGGTGACTGGATTAATCTTGGCCAAGATGGTAAATGGACCGAATCTTTGATGATCTAACTTTGCACAAGGTCTTGAGGTTTGCAAATTGTTTCTGAGTAACCATACTTTATCCCCAATTTGATACAATGGATTCTGGACACGATGTTGATCTGCATAGTACATATATTGTTCTTGAGCTTTATGGATCTCTTCCTTGAGTTCTTTGTGAATATCCATCAGGTACTGGGCCTTGTCTCTAGTAGCTGGGTTCTTGACGTGATTTGAGAGTTGTATATCCATTCTTGGATGTTGTCCATAATTTGCAAAGAAGGGAGTCTTCTTGGTAGATGCATGAACACTATTGTTATAAGCAAACTTTGCAAAGGGTAAAAGCTCAAACCAATCATTTTAATGATAGTTGCTAGTGCAACGGAGATATTGCTCCAAGACTTGATTCACCCGTTCTGTTTGTCCATCAGTCTGTGGATGATTTGCTGTGGATAGTTTAACTTGAACACCAAGGAGCTTGTAAAGACTGTTCCAAAAGCTGGATATGAACTGTGGACCTCGATCACTGACAATGTCATCAGGCAATCCATGAAGCCTAAATATATACCTGAGAAAAAGTCTAGCAGTGGCTGCACCTGTGATTGCCTTGGTAGTTGGAATGAAGTGTGCCATCTTTGTAAATCTATCCACAATAACAAGAATGGCATGATACTTATCTGACTTTGGTAGATCTGTGATGAAATCCATAGACAATGAAGCCCATGGCCTTTTTGGAATAGGTAGAGGTTGCAAGAGGCCATGAGGTTTATGTCGGGGTATCTTAGATCTATTGCAAGTATCACAGGTTCAAATGTATTCTTTGACTTCCTTCCACATATGAGGCCACCAAAAGTCCCTTGATATGAGTTCTATTGTTTTATTCACTCCAAAATGTCCTGCTACAAGGTTGTCATGGCGTTGTTGAAGTACTTGGATCCTGGGCTTTCCTGGAGGGACATACAATAGGTTCTTATAGAGTAGTAAACCATCCTTTTCCTGAAATTCGTTTCCTTATTGAAATTTTCCTTCTTGAGCTTTCTGCTTAATGTTACAAAACAATTCATCCTGTGGTAGATTCTCATGGATCAACTGATTCAAGGCTGAATCTTCATGATGGCTTGAAGAGATAGCTTCTAACTGGAGATACTCGGGCTTGAGTAATACACTCTCTTGTTGATCAAAGGCGTCTTTACCCTTCTTCGGTGCAAGGTAAGCTCTTCTGGACAGGGCATCTGACTGACATTGATGACGTCCTGGACGGTATGTGATGACAAAGTCGAATGTGGATAAAAAGTTACTCCATCGCGATTGCCTTCTATTGAGAATCCGAGTGGTCATAAAATACTCTAGGTTCTTTTGATCTGAATACACAATGACTTTATGAGCTGCTCCTTCTAGATGGTGACGCCAGGTATCAAACGCGTCTACTATGGCAAGAAGTTCTTTATCATGAATTTCATAATTAATTTCTCGAGGGGAAAACTTCCTTGAATGATATGGAACTGGATGTAGGTGTTCATCATCTCCATATTGGGAAAGAATGGCCCCTAGAGCAAAGTCTGATGAATCTGTCTCAAGGAAGAAGGGCTCACTTGAATCAGGATGAACTAGAATTAGAGCGGTAGTAAATGCTGATTTAAAGGTGTGAAAGGCCTTCTGTGCTTCTTCGGTCCATGAGAATTTGGAGTTCCCTGTAAGCTTGGTAAGAGGTGTCACTATCTTGGAGTAATCTCTGATGAATATCCTGTAGAAATTGACAAACCCCAAAAAACATTGTACATCTCGAACACATGAAGGTGGTTGCCAATCAAGGATTGTCTCAACCTTCTTAGGGTCCATAAAAATTCCTTTATCTGATACTATGTACCCTAAAAATTCCACCTCTGTCTTATGGAAAGAGCACTTCTCCAATTTCGCATATAATCCTTTTTCTCTTAGTTTCTCTAGGATTATCTTTACATGATCTTCATGATCCTCTAGATTTTTGGAGAATATCAAGATATCATCAAGGTATATGACAATAAAATCTTTACATAAAAATTCCTTTATCTGATACTATGTACCCTAAAAATTCCACCTCTGTCTTATGGAAAGAGCACTTCTCCAATTTCGCATATAATCCTTTTTCTCTTAGTTTCTCTAGGACTATCTTTACATGATCTTCATGATCCTCTAGATTTTTGGAGAATATCAAGATATCATCAAGGTATATGACAACAAAATCATCTAAATATTCTCGAAAGATGTCATTCATCATATGTCATTCTCTGATATGAGTGGTAGAGGGTATCTGTTTTTTATAGTGACTTTATTCAATCCACGATAGTCTACACACATCCGAAGAGTCCCATCCTTCTTCTTTACAAATAGAATAGGGGCTCCTGTCGGAGACTTCGAGTGTTTGATAAACCCCTTTGCTAGATTCTCATCAATGTTCTTGCGTAGTTCTGTAAGTTCTTCTAGGGATAGTTTGTAGATTGGTCCAAAGGGTGGTTGTGCTCCCTCTTGAAGATCTATGGGGCAATCGTAAGGTCTATGCTCTAGGAGGATATCTGCATTCTTCTTTTCAAAGACATCTTCAAAGCCTTTGTACTGATTGGGTAGCTTTACTGGATCATCTTTCTTGGATTCTTGAGCTGGTATGGCATAGATCATATATGTAGGTTCCTTCCGTACTGCATGTATAAGGCTTTGGCTCCGACATATGTTGGGTTCTTCTGGATATCTCGACGGGTGATTTTATTCTTTTCCCAATTAATGTCTGGATTATGCTTCTTTAACCAGGGCATTCCAATGATAACTAGATGTACTGGGCTTGATATTACATTGAAACATACATGGGATTCATGGTCAGCGAGGTGTACTCTTAATGGTGTGGTTTCCATGGTTATATTCCCAGATGCTAGAGGTCGTCCATCTACTACTTCAGCTACTACTGGTTTGTTCTTCCGAAGTACAGGACTTCCATGTTTCTTAACCAATCCTTCATCGATGAAACATGAGGAGGCTCCTGAATCTACTAGGGCTGTAAGGGAAAGGGTCTTCTTGGGTGGGATTAACTTGACAGGTGCAAGACATGTTTCTATGGGTGTAGCTGGAATTATGAGACCCTTTCTTATATCATGGTCCGGCTGCAGGGTCTCTTTTACAACTGGACTTCCTCGTTTCCCTGCTCTACAAGGGTGGCTGCGACTCTGGAGTTTGTTCTCTTGTTTGGACAATTAATTGCAATATGTCCAGGGTTTCCATAGTAGAGACATAACTTATTAACTCTCCTTCTCTGTTTCTCTTCTAGTGTTAAAGTCTGAAACCTAGTTACATCTATTTGCATAGGTTCAGGCATGGACTCATCTTTAGTAGTCGGTTGGAAAGGTTTCCACTGGCAAGGTCTTCCTTCTACTTGTTTCTCTTGTTTCCTTTCAAAAAGTCGGTTATCACATTGAATAGCTTGCATGATATATGGAATATGGTTTTATTACAAAGATCATGATCATATGGTATTCAAATGTCCTAAGCAGAAGAAAGAAATGAATTAAGATTTCCACAATCACCATCCATTATCAAAGGAATCATCATCAAAGTCAAAAGATAAATATTTCCCATCATGAGAATCCAGCAATTCATTCGACACTTAGATATACTACAAATCCATTTGAATTTCATGGTGGTCCTAGCAGGATAGATAGGGTTAGCAGCGAGATGTAGTGAACTAATATTGTCTCCAAATATATGTGTCTAATCTAGATAGCTTCTTGTGTACCATTTGCAAGCCCTCTGTATTCAGCTTCGATTGATGAAAGAGCAACTATAGGTTGCTTCTTGGAAGATCATGATATCAAATCTTCTATCATATTTAGAGCCTATCCAAGCTACATTAGAAAAGATTTTAACATCTATATCAAATTTATATGGATAATACAACCCTTCATTGATTTTGCCCTTCAAATAATTGAGAATTCTCTTAGCTGCTTCCATGTGAGGCTTCCTTGGAGTGTGCATGGATTGACTTAGCACACTAACTGCATAACAAAATCTACTCTAGTTAGAGTAGCGTAGCTCAAGATTCCAACTATGCTTTGGTAGCTAGTAGCATCCCAATTAACTCACCTTCATGAGCACTTAGCTTCCAATTTACATCCATGAGTGTTCCTACAATCTTTGTATTTTTCATCTTGAGCTTGGTGAGCATACCTCCAATATACTTTCTTTCAATGAGGAACATACCTTTCTCTATATATACTACTTCCAACCCTAAGAAGTTTATAAGTAATACAAGATCACTCATCTTGAAATCCTTCTAATTCATTTGAGCTTTGATTTTTCTAATTCAATCTGCATCACTTCTTGTAATGATTATGTCATCCACATATAAACAGAGGTATATCATCTCTGAGTGGCTCCTCTTAATGAAGAGGGAAGGATATGACTTTCTTACCATGAAACCTTTAACCTATAAGTAAGTGGCAGGCCTATGGTTCCAACCTCTAGGATCTTGCTTCAAGCCATACAAGGAGTTCTTCAATTTGCATATATATTCAGGACATGATTGGTCTTCACAATCAAGACGTTGAGCCCGGTACACCTCCTCTGAAATCCAACCATTTAGAAAATCATTTTCAACATCTGTTTGATATATCTTCCAATTCTTCGAAGGTGCAACAATCATTAGTACTCTAATACTAGGCATTTTTACCACAAGTAACAATGTCTCTTCATAATCAATACCTTGGGTTTGTGCAAACCCTTTCCCTACATGCCTTTGTTTGTACTTGTACCATCACTTAAATCATGCGAAATAGAGCATCTTCTAGGCTGTGACCTAAGTATTGTGGTCAATTCACTTTAGTTAAGAGAAACAAAAAAGGGTCACTAGCTCCACCTTCCAAAAGATAATGAAACTTATCTAGTCTTGTTGATATATTTGGGTAGTGATGTGTGTGAACCCACTTAGGACTATAGGGGTGCTCTTTTTCCACCTTTCTGAGGTTCTTTTCCCTTAGCTTATATATACAGTTATAAACCTAATCGATTATTTATCTTTTTTTTTTTTAATGTAAAGGAAGTTCGGCAATAGCCTACTCTCCCGGACTTGAATTAAATAAAGAAAAGTACAAGAGAAGGGGACTAGTGCCCACGGGACCCCCCAAATCCCACAAAGCAGGGGAAGCTTTTACAGAGCTTAGATGACATTACAAAGAAGGTTAATTACCCTCTCATCACCCTCATGTGGGGCCCACTTGGGTTTAAGCTTGTTATCGATCAAAAGGAGTTCTTGATGATGCCTAAAGGGGGGGGATTTTTTACAGTTGACAATCCTTTTGCCAAGGAGGAACAGCGATTTCTCAATTGACCACTCCTTGGGGGAGTCACCGAAGTTGAAAGCACATCTTTCCCGCCAGATTTTCCATAGAACCTCCCCTCTGATGGCGTTCCAGAGAGTCGCGGAGCAGCCGATCACTTCTGGACACGATGTTGATCTGCATAGTACATATATTGTTCTTAAGCTTTATGGATCTCTTCCTTGAGTTCTTTGTGAATATCCATCAGGTACTGGGCCTTGTCTCTAGTAGCTGGGTTCTTGACGTGATTTGAGATTTGTATATCCATTCTTGGATGTTGTCCATAATTTGCAAAGAAGGGAGTCTTCTTGGTAGATGCATGAACACTATTGTTATAAGCAAACTCTGCAAAGGGTGAAAGCTCAAACCAATCATTTTAATGATCGTTGCTAGTGCAACGGAGATATTGCTCCAAGACTTGATTCACCCGTTCTATTTGTCCATCAGTCTGTGGATGATTTGCTGTGGATAGTTTAACTTGAACACCAAGCAGCTTGCAAAGACTGTTCCAAAAGCTGGATATGAACTGTGGACCTCGATCACTGACAATGTCATCAGGCAATCCATGAAGCCTAAATATATACCTGAGAAAAAGTCTAGCACTGGCCGCGCCTGTGATTGCCTTGGTAGTTGGAATGAAGTGTGCCATCTTTGTAAATCTATCCACAATAACAAGAATGGCATCATACTTATCTGACTTTGGTAGATCTGTGATGAAATCCATAGACAATGAAGCCCATGGCCTTTTTGGATTAGGTAGAGGTTGCAAGAGGCCATGAGGTTTATGTCGGGGTATCTTAGATCTATTGCAAGTATCACAGGTTCGAATGTATTCTTTGACTTCCTTCCACATCTGAGGCCACCAAAAGTCCCTTGATATGAGTTCTATTGTTTTATTCACTCCAAAATGTCCTGCTACAAGGTTGTCATGGCGTTGTTGAAGTACTTGGATCCTAGGCTTTCCTCGAGGGACATACAATAGGTTCTTATAGAGTAGTAAACCATCCTTTTCTTGAAATTCGTTTACTTATTGAAATTTTCCTTCTTGAGCTTTCTGCTTAATGTTACAAAACAATTCATCCTGTGGTAGATTCTCATGGATCAACTGATTCAAGGCTGAATCTTCATGATGGCTTGAAGAGATAGCTTCTAACTGGAGATGCTCGCGCTTGAGTAATACACTCTCTTGTTGATCAAAGGCCTCTTCACCCTTCTTCGGTGCAAGGTAAGATCTTCTGGACAGGGCATCTGACTGACAATGATGACGTCTTGGACGGTATGTGATGACAAAGTCGAATCTGGATAAAAAGTTACTCCATCGAGATTGCCATCTATTGGGAATCCGAGTGGTCATAAATACTCTAGGTTCTTCTGATCTGAATACACAATGACTTTATGAGCTGCTCCTTCTAGATGGTGGCGCCAGGTATCAAACACGTCTACTATGGCAAGAAGTTCTTTATCATGAATTTCATAATTAATTTCTAGAGGGGAAAACTTCCTTGAATGATATGGAACTGGATGTAGGTGTCCATCATCTCCATATTGGGAAAGAATGGCCCCTAGAGCAAAGTCTGATGAATCTGTCTCAAGGAAGAAGGGCTCACTTGAATCAGGATGAACTAGAATTAGAGCGGTAGTAAATGCTGATTTCAAGGTCTGAAAGGCCTTCTGTGCTTCTTCGGTCCATGAGAATTTGGAGTTCCTTGTAAGCTATTTATGTGTATATGTATGCATGTGTAGATGTGTAGAAGTGTGTGTGTGTATGTATGCTCTATCTTCCTATCTCTATCTTCCACTCTTTCATCTCTCTTTATTTTTCATTCTCTCTCTCTTTATCTCTGTTTCTCTCTCTCTCTCTCTCTCTCTCTCTCTCTCTCTCTCTCTCTCTCTTCTTTCTCTCTTTCTCTCTCATCGCTCTCTCTTTCTCTCTCTTTCTCTCGCTATCAATAGAGAATAAAACAATCACTTACAAGTATGTCCCTCTTTTGGATGGTTGTCGTCAAAGCATAATGTATGTCGCCTGTCGTCGAATTCCAAAGAATCGTCACCAAAGAACTACTACAAAATCAAAGAGAAGAGCAATTATAAGACCTAAAGCATAGACAAATACAAAGGCTAAGAGTACGTGCACCACTTACCAAGATGTGAGATCTAAATAGAGAGAGAGTGTCTGTGTGTGCATGGAGAGAGAAAGATCTCTATGTGTGTGTATGTGTGTGTGTCCACAAGACAATGCAGGTCGTAATTTGATTCACGCACGCAAGTTTGACAGAAGAGAACCAGTACTCAAACATGCCCAAAAATATTCAGTTTTGCTCTCGGGTTCCCGGTATGTTTAAAACTTGGCCTCGGTATGGGCGTCGCTAACTTCCAGTAAATTACCGATGCTTATACGAACGCTCATACTGATGCCCATATTGACGCCTATACCGAGGGTCGGGACACATCCCAACGATCCATTTTAAACACTCATACGGATGGTCACTTGACGGTCGGTATCTTTAAGTGGACTTTTCCAATGTTTATACCGACGGCGAGAGTGACCGTCGGTATAGGCAACGTCGGTATGCCCCTTATATCTTGTAGTGAACCATTCATCCTTGAGGAGAGACGAAGTGCAACCATTGATGTGAAATACATATGTGATGATCTGAATGACTTCATGAATCATGCAAATGAGTGTCATAATAGGTTTTTCGAGAGAAACCAAGAGAAGAAGACTTCTATTGATATCAAGAATACAAATTTATCTCAATTCCTCAATAATATATGTTGCAAGAATTGCAATCAATGCCCATGCAATTAAATAACATCAAGGTCAGGAGACTTACACTAAGAGAAAGAAGGCATCGAAAAATTAATGGAATATGGTTTTATTACAAAGATCATGATCATATGGTATTCAAATGTCCTAAGAAGAAGAAAGAAATGAATTAAGATTTCGACAATCACCATCCCATATCAAAGGAATCATCATCAAAGTCAAAAGATAAATATTTCCCATCATGAGAATCCAGCAATTGATTGGATAATGATTATATCATCCACATATAAACAGAGGTATATCATCTCTGAGTGGCTCCTCTTAATGAAGAGGGAAGGATATGACTTTCTTACCATGAAACCTTTAACCTATAAGTAAGTGGCAAGCCTATGGTATGCATGTGTAGATGTGTAGATGTGTAGAAGCCATTACTGTAAGGACTCAATAGGGGGCTTAGGACCAAACAACTAATCGATGAGACAAGTTCTTTTGACCTTTTCCTGCTTTGCCAAAATATGCTCCTTTGAAGGGAGATGAATAGGGGCTTAACACTAAAAAGCTCTAGAGAAACACTAGAGGTTTTGTCCTCTAGTGGTGGTCCCACATTACTCACCATCAACGAGTGGGAATTCTTGGCCATGGAAAGCGTGCTCGATGGATCAATCGATCCGAAGCCAAACATGCAAGCCCAAAAATTCTTACACCATCAAAAATTGAGTGGCCACCACCATTAAGGATCGAGTTTGCTCTCAGAAGTTGCTCAGAGGAACGACTCAACGATACCTCATGAAGACTTGAGCTGAAGCAAAATATAAACAAAAACAACCTCAAGAGCAAAGCTTTACAAAAGGATAACTTCAAAAAAGAGAAGAAATAAATTATGTTGTTCACTCTTTGTTCTTTTAATCTTTCTCTTCTCTTTTTATTTTCTTTCTTTTCTGTTTTTCGCCTTTTTTTTTTTTTACTTTTTAGAGCTTCCACGAAGGCTTCTAAATGAGATTGCAAATAGTGCTCTCATTAACCTTCTATTCGAGAAAGCATTTGAAACTTTTAAAATTAAATTTCTTAAAGACTTAAGAGCACCAGGATGAATACAAAAGCAAAATAAGCAACGGACCTATTCCAGCCATAAGAGACGACGGAGACATCGACGACGTGTCGTGAGATCCTTGAGCTCTACGTGACATACGGCAAGTGTGTTGCTGCAAAGGATGATAATTGCTATGCCACTGCCAGGATCGGATACGCACCTCTCTTATTCACAACTCTCACTCCAACCATATATCTGTTACTAATTTGTCGCTGTGATGCTATCAGTCGCAGTGAGTGTTGGCTATGTCGCTGAGTGTTGTCCGTCACGGGCGCTTCACTGTCTATTTGCAATAACTTGGTGTGATCTTGCGATGATTCTATGAGTGGCTCATTCAAAAATCTTTGTAATACACACAAGATAGAGGTTCTTGTTTCTTGAAGTTCTTGCATGAATCGCTCTTATTTGTTTTCGTACCTCTTATCTTCCCTATTCAATTGCACAAACGCCACATGAATGGTGACCTCATGAAGCAATGGAGCACGCACGAGCTCAAAGCTCATCAATAACCTAGGGGATTCCTTGAGATTGATGATTGGCTTGAAGGTAAGCATAATTGGGTAGTGATCAAAGACAACTAGATCCACACATTGGGAGAGGGAAAGGGGCCCCACTTATTGATGATATTCTACACAATGTAGCTCTTGTCAAGTGTAGCTTCCCTCAGGTAAACTCCACACCGGAGGTCTGACAAAGAGAAATGAGCATTGTCTTTGGTCTCCACTAGCACTAGGTGAAGCTTGATTTGGTCCCAGAGGTCCTTCTCATGAACATCAATCACTTGCCCTCTATCCCCCTATCTGTGAGAGAGAACCTTCACCATACTAAAGTCCACATAAAGAACGATATTGAGAGGCAGATAATTTAATGATTGCAAATTGGTAGTTTTTTTATTTCAAATCATTGTTGGAAGCATACACAGATACAATGATGAACTCCAGAGGACCTTCAAAGAAAGCACCAATCCACCGATGGTTCTGATCCACATGGGTATCCACAAGTGCAGCATACCACATGCTATTAATGTGGATGGTCGAGTCACCATTTTCCCTCAACTACCTAGTGGAGAGTCAGACATGGAATGACAAAATACATTCCAGTCTGTTTTGAAGGTCCTCCCCACCAATTTTGATCTCTTGAAGATAGATGAAATCCGGGGTTTTCTTAACGGACCCACTCGCTAATAACGACTGCTCTTGAGGGGTCACTCAACCCTCTAACATTTAAAGAAACCAATATCATTATCGAAGGTTATCCAATGTTTGCTAGTACTTAGAGAACTTTAACTTTATCATGTTAAGTAGCTTTGCCGAATTAGACAAAATTGCTGCAATTGATTACATAACTATAGAATCATGGATGAAGATGATGATGTAGAGTGTAAACTAAGCACCGTTCATGTTATAATCAAGTGCTAAGTTGCCGAGTATGCACTTCATGAGTCAATGAATTGGGAATGGACCTGAGTGTGTTACTTTTGAACATAAAATATTTGTTTCGTTCATTCGTGTTAAAAGGTCTGGCATATATTATTGTTGTTTAGAGAAGCGTAGAATTTGAATACGCTTAGGAATCCTCTCAAACCATTTTCCTGTGTGTTGAATTTCTTCTGACACTTGTTCGTGACTTTTACAGGTCTTTCCTGCTTGCAGGAGCTCTACCTCATCGGCTGCACAGCGCTCACGACTCTTTCCTGCCTTTCTACCAGTCTGCAGAGCTTATATTTGGATGGCTGCTGCAACCTGGAGAGGCTGAATCTGAATGTGCGTTACCGCCTTTATACCAAAAGTGCCTGAATAATATATATGTAATAATGATGTTGAATTTGCACAGGTAACGCTCTCAAACTTACAGAAACTCTCTTTACGCGGGTGCACAAGGTTGAAGACGCCTCCGTAAGTAGAGGCCTCTGGAAGGTGTGCCATTCAATAAGCAGCGGCCGCCATTGGATAAGCGCAGGTGCAACAATGAAGATATGAGATTTTCTCTTACATGCAAATTAAATACAAAGACTCCATTTAATATAGATTGATGGAGCAGATTTTGTCACCGCAATATTTACCACCTTCATGAAGGGATCGATTTTCTCATCACTCAAACGCTTCTTTAAGAAAAGCACTCCATTGTGCGTTGACCATCGAAAACCCCATGGACAAGTGGAAGACAAAGCACACTCTTAACCTCAAGAATACAATTTAGAATGGAAGTGCCTAAATGGAGTAAGAATTCTTATGATGGTATCAATGATCTCTGTGATATGTTCCTACGTTTAGACAAACCCTAACTAGTATAACTTTGATTTATAGTCTCAAACCTTGTTAGTAGATCATAATCATGGGAGTCTACTTAGCGAATCCTATGATCAGATGACATCGTGATTGGCCTTTGGTGGTAGTGTTTTGGTTCTGATCCATCATATAATGAATTGGATCCTTAACCTCAATCATGCATATATATCATCACAATAGCAGTAAGAGATTTGTGTGACAAGCGATTCAACAGAAGGAAGCCCACGGTAAATCGGTGTATGGCTAGGCTTTTGAACAAAAAAAATAATTTTGTTTAATCTTTCCATGGCTACAATGATTTCATTGAACACTCACGTACCAATGTAATAACAATCCAGTTTCTATTAGGCAGCAAGCATAGCGTTTGATGTGGGCAGTAAACTTGGTCGATTATAAAAGGAAACCCTGATCGACATAGCTCGGAGGAGCAATTCTATGTCAACATTTAAGCTAACGGCGGTGATCCTTTCGAGTTGAGTGCCCTTCAAAGCTTTTTACACAACACAAAGTATCCTGGCGGTGAGGTTGAAGACATTATTTATATGTGTTTATTCACACCTGTACATTCCATGTTGTGAGAACTTGTACTTATCATCCAACCAACTTTCTAATCTTTTCTCTAATTATTGAGCTCATTGCTGATGCGGATCTTCTCGTTGGTAAGCCCATCTGCATTCAACTAATAGAAACGCTAAGTCTTTGAGCTTAGAAGGTTCTATTTGATTCTCCAAATGAGTGAATTCCAAGTACGATCAATAAAAGCTCTTCCTTAGATTTTTGATAGTTCAAAGACTTAGCGCTCAATAAGAACGCTAAGTCTTTGAGCTTAGAAGGTTCTATTTGATTCTCCAAATGAGTGAATTCCACGTACGATCAATAAAAACTCTTCCTTAGATTTTTGAGAGTTCAAAGACTTAGCGCTCAATATGAACGCTAAGTCTTTGAGCTTAGAAGGTTCTATTTGATTCTCCAAATGAGTGAATTCCAAATACGATCAATAAAAACTGTTCTATAGATTTTTGATGAATGTAACATCGCTGCGGCATGCAATTGGTTCTAAGCATAATTGATCTGATTTATGAATACACCACCTGAGCAAGCAATCATGTTCATAATTTAATTCAAGCCTCTAACTGCACTCTATTAGCGGTGCACATAGCTGCCTACAACAAAATCATCGTACATGCCTATGTTCTATTGTTCTCTGTATACTATGCACTATGTTCGCGTAGCACGTTGCTGTCTATAACAAATTATCGTGCATGTCTATGTTCTATTTTCCTTTCTGGACCAGGATACCACTGTTTTATGAAGATCTGTTCATTTCCTAACTCCAAGTACTTGGAATAAAGATTTGTGTAGGATGTGATAACTCGTAGCCTAACGGATCAACCCTGATATTAAGATGGCATAGTTTTAATATATGCTACGGATATTCATCTTCGTTTTGTATATCGGATGCTTGCTACAGATGCAACAGTGAAATAAGTGCATATGGTCTTTTTACCTCTAAGCATGTTTGCTAAGGAAATTGAAATTTCATCTTTTAAGAAGTATTGAAGACACTTAAAAGCGATATGTGGAAAAAGATCATTATGAATTCTTGACATGGGATGGAAATGAAGAGTTGAAGAATGGCAACATTTATGACAAGAGGCCTTTTTACCTTGGTTTTGGTAAGTCAAGAGCTCCCTCAGGCATACCTAAAATACTTTGTAATTAGGAAATCTTAAAGGTTCTCTAGGACTTCAAAGAATCTTTACTCTGTTAGTATATTAACTTTTTTTTAACAATAATCAGTTTTTGCATCAAGATACAATCACTCTCCATGGCTAAAAGCAATGATAAATTTTCTATGTTGGATGTTGAGGATAAGTTGGATAACTACCCGGTGTGCAAATATATTATGGACCATATATTGGTTGAAAAAGGATTATGAAACATTATCCATGTCGTTGAAATATCTCCTCCTACATCTACAAATATTATGGCAACAAGTGATGCATGTGGAGTTCAAGATAATGATCTTCATGTTTCTTTATCCTATTGCACCTTATGTAGAGAAGCTTGGTCAGTGTTAGGTGGCAAATTTGCACTTCCGTTATAAAGTGGGTTGGAGTGGCAATGGAATAAGAATCCCAGCTCAAAGGTGTAATTGAAGGGGTGAATTGAAGAGGACATTTCAAAGTTTGTGAACTTCCCCTAAAATCTTATATATGTATGCATTTTTATTAATGAATCTATGTGCATTCCTTAATTTCCCATTGTCTCGTGATGCATGCAGAATTTTCTTCACATACAACTATCAGATGAATGCTAACTCTTGTGCTCACGATTACATATGGCACTATCTTCATGACGGTCCATCCTCACTCTATTGGTTGATCAAAATGTGCATGGGCGACGACTCAGGTGCTCACTGAGGACTTCATAGTGTTACGCTATGTTCTGCGCATCAGTCTCAAGCTTCCAGGACAACATTAGAACAGGCGAAGCATGAACCTTTTTCCAGGATCATGCAATCACATTTCGGATTCAAGGCATTCTTGGATGCCAAATCCAAGTGACCTCACACACTGTTACTTGTTTCTGCCACATTCAGCCCGTTGCGGTTTTGGCCCTAATTAAGTATTGGGAAGCTAAGGCTTATGATGGTCTGGCTGAGAATAGCTACCGCATAAGATAAGAATGATGATGGCGAGATGTGATCAAGATGATGATGTAGATAATGGAGCTCACTAATGACCTTGGTGTTGGTGTTGTTGCAACATATGACAACCAAACTGCGGATGCATAATTTTGAATATTTTTTTGGGAGAATCCTAATTTACATTATTTTTTCCTAGGAATGGCATGAGGAGAGAGAGCTATTCCGATAAATAAGGGAGCTATGGGGTTGGATCTATTACATGAGTATGCAAATATCATTATCATCACTCTTTCTTCACTCCTTATGCATCTCCATGAGCATCTTTCATTGTGCATAGTGTGTTCCATACACTTTAAAGCATAAATTATTCATTTCTTGTTTGACAAAAGGGGAAACACGAGTATATAGTGGAGTTTTGGGGCGATCTTCCATACATAAAAACTAGGACACCTTCCAAAACATTCCCACATTACACTATGGGAGTATGGCATGGAAACATTGGGTATGAATTGAAATTTTTTTTCTACCTTCTTACATGGCATGAGCATAATCAAGGAATTGTGGGAATAAGTTAAAACATACATAATTCACATAATTATGCATGAGCATAAATTTGTGAAAGATTGTCTTTTGTGCCATAGTAAAGATCATTTAATTGATGCATGTTTTCGGGGTTCAAAAAATTCATGTGTGGGTGGATGTAAACCACTGTGTGCTAAAATAACATTTGAAGAATTAATTTTTGCATGGGTCACACTTTGGGAAGAAATTAGTGTTGGTTGCAAAAATGGGACAACGCTTTGGAATGGAGTTTGCATATGTAAAAGTGCTTTGAAAAGGAAAAGGGAGAATATGAAGCTAATCCATCATTATGGGATTATACATGCATGCCACCAGGGTTGCTAGATAGATTTATTGAGATTTATGGGGAATTATAAGTAAGAATAGAGCACACTACCTACATTATAAATGATGATTTACCATTTGAATTTAGAGTGCATATTAGAAAGAACAAAAAAACTGATTCATGTATGCATGAGCCCCTCAAATCCCAAAACAATGGAAACGATACACATGAGGATACATTAGTACATGCACTTACATTGAAGGAAGTAACAAAAGAAGTTTATGAATTGTGTATGAATTACACACTTTGCTCTAATATTGGTTCATTACATGAGAAACTTCATCCTAAAAGCAATCTTATTGATGAGCATACTCATAGTATGGTATTGATTGGTGATGATATGCATGCTACTCATATGAATTTGGATGATTATGGGTTTGGCAATAATGAGAAATGTAGCCATGATATGCATACAAATGAATTTTCTACAACAATCACTATGATGCATGATGATGAGACGCATAATAATCTTGCTCCATATGTTGATGCTTATGTGAACAAAAAGATGAACCACATTCATACATTGATTCATTACATGTTGATGATGGAAAAGAAGATACACGTGCTCACCTTTTGTCACTATTTACTGAAAATCAAAAAACATATGTAAGTACATTATGTAATCATGATGCTCCACCAATTTTTAATACTTATGAAAATGATGAAATTTCCATATTGCATGATGCAAAGCCTGATTTGTTACCTATCTTTGATTCTTATTATGATGATGATGATTTGAATGAAAAGGAATGCAGTGATGATACACAACTACATACTATTATGGTAGCCATATATAAGCATGATTTCATATTCTATGATGTTGTCACACCCTTTTTTTATGCATATAAGGGATGTGATGATGAAGAAGATAAAGATAATGATGTTTTTTCCACATTTGTGATGCATAGTAATGAAGGGAATGAGGGAAAAAGCATTATTTATGTTAGCACACACGTTGCAAAATGGATTGAGGATTGTGGAAAACACTATTTTTCATTAATGAAACATCCTAGCCCACCCAAGTCACTTTATGTTTGAGTTTTATTTCACTTGTGAAGGAAAGTAACCTCATAAGGAAAGCATGAGTAGTTTTCCAAAGCATACTACAAAACTGATATCTTTGAAGTGTGCCACTATTTATATGATTTTTGATTGGGTAAATGCATATGGGATGAATATGATGCATATTAATCCATGTTCTCATTCTTCAATATGTTAGTATTATCTCATTGTTGTGCTATGGAGTTTTGTGATTGGATCATTTCCTCATGTACTAATGATGTTTATGTTTGGTGGAAGTTTTTGCTTATTTGTGCATATTCTAGGTTACCACAAAGATGAATTCATATGGAGTATTTTCATTGATGATGTTGAGAGATTTCATGTGTAACTCCAAATTTTGAAGCAAAATAAAGTATACATGGAGCATGATGATATGAAGCATGTTGAAATGGAGCATATTGAGCATGATAAAATGAAGATTGTAGATTCTAAACAAAGCATATGGATTCTTATTACATTGCATGACTCACTTTTATGGAGTCAAAATCATATTTTGTATCCCATGAAATGGTTTTTGATGTATCTCAAAATCTATTCTTGCATGATGTATTTCACCCTTTAGAAAGGTTGTATATGACGATGAGGAACCACCTAGCCACTTTTTGCATTCTCATATAGAAGCATAATTTAGGAAGAGTGGCTTGTTATATATATGACGAGTAGATTGTATATCTTGGCATACTCCAGGCACTATACTTTTCCCCTCATATATGTAATCTGTTTAAAATTGTATGGGCATTGTTTTACCTTCCATACCATGGACTTGGGCCATGCACTTTGGGTCATGGATAATGTTTCATAGGGTAGAAGCATTTAGAAAGCCTAGGATTGGTATGTCATGTGTGGGTTCAGATCCATTGTGCATGCCAGTGTTAGGTGGCATATTTGCACTTGCATTATAATGTGGGTTGAAGTGATAATGGAATATGAAATGTGTGCTCAAAGGTGTAATTGAAGGGGTGAGGTGGATAGGAGATTTCAAAGGGTATGAACCTTCCCTAACACCTTATATATGTACAAATTTTTATCAATGAATCTATGTCCATTCCTTCTATTCACATTGTCTCATGATGCATGCATGATTTTCACATACAACTACCAGATGAATGCTAATTGCTCCACTGATGGTCACATTGGGATGGTAAAGATGCATGGGCACATGCATTGATACCTTTGTCATGCATTCGATTATCCCTCACATTCTCTCATATAGAATAAACAATGATGCTTGGGATACTCTTGCCACATCATCTATGAAAGTGACAAAATAAAGAGAACCACCTAATGACCTTATGGGCATAGGACCGCACACATCTATATGAATGAGATCTAAAGGTTAAATTGATGATTCAATGCGCGTCTTGTGCACATTCTTAGTTTTCTCTCCATATTAACAATGTTCACAAAATGAAAAATCTAAGAAAGATAACATAGGTAAGTAGCCAAAATGAGAAAGATTTTCCATTCCACTATGTGATATATGGCCCAAACAGTCATGCTAAATATAATCCATAGGTTGTTTAGTAACACCTATCAAATGTTCTTTTTGTGATACAAATAAAGGATAAAGTGAGCTAATTTTGCTTCCTTTTTCAATAACCATATTTCCCTTTGATATGCAAAAGCACTGAGCATAGAACCACCTTGTAATCAAGGTCATCAAGTTGATCGACTAACATCAAACTACGTGATAACTGAGGTACATGGCATACATTATGCATAGTAAACTTTGAACCATCAATGAATTGCACAACCACATCTGCAATCTTGACAACTTCACACTGGTAAGAGTCACCAAGTCTCACGGTACCAAGAGACTTTGCTACATAATTAGAGAACCATTCTCTATGTGGTATCACATGGCAAGAAGCACCAAAATATAGCAACCACATGTGGGAAAGAGAATCAACCATAAGAGCCTCAATTGGCATAGTGCTATCAAGTGACAACACATTAGCATCATCTGAAATAACATTGATTTCTTCCATCTTCATAGTCAAAGTAGATGGTCCATGTAGCTGTTTAACATGCCCATCAACATTTTGTCCTTTACCTTTAGCATTCTTCAATGCATAAGAGTCTTTCTTCATGTGTCCTTTCTTTTGACAATAATGGCATTCGATATCCATCTTCCTTTATTTACTTCTACTCTTATTCCATTGACCATTCTTTTCCTTATTCTTGCTCCTGCCATGTTGTTGATTCTTTCCTTTAAGTATTATAAGGATTATATGCATCCCCACTCTGAGTCCCAACCATAGAATTTCTATGTATCTCCTCACTCAAGAGTGCTCCACATATGTCATCATAGACCATTTTACCACCAAGTGCACTATTGCTAATAGCTATGCAAAATGTATCCTATGATGATGGCATCAATGTTTTGAGCCTGTAACTAGAAGAATATAGCATCAATTTCATTTAAATGAGCAGCAACACTATCTCTGTCCTTCATTCGAAGGTCATATAATTTTCTCATCAGATACACTTTATTTGATACCATCTCTTTTTCATATGTATTTCATAACTTCTTCCAAAGCTACTCTCCACTTGCGTAGTCTAATACTGTAAATTAAACATTATTTGCCAACTGCAATCAAATGGTAGACCTAGCCATTTCATCCAACTCATCCCAATCATCTCCATCCATGTCAATAGGCTTCTTTGAGATTGCATTTACTAGCTTCCATTACCTCCTCCGAATCAGCACATCTTTAATCTGATTCTTCCATAGAGCAAAGTTTGTGCCATCAAATTTTTCGATCTCAAAATGGTCTTTGCCCTATAAGCTATAGCTCCTCCTCGGAACACTAGCATTAGACCCTGATCCATAAACATGCCTGAGACCTCTGATGCCATGATGATAGAGAACTAAATACAATGATACTGGACCTAGAAGAGTCCAAATGCCACTAAGGCTCAAAAAAGGATGACCAAGTGTGAGATTTTGGAAGAGAGTTTAGTAGTCTTCTCAGAAAAATGAATTAATGAACAGTAATGACCGACCAAAAGGATTATATGAGAATAAATATGCTCACACCAATAAGTGTATCAAGGTGTAAATCAACCATTGTATAGTTGATAAAACCCAAAAATCTAAAAAACTTTTGCTAGAGTATCCTCTGCAAAATGAGCATATGAACGGTGTCAAAATCTCATAAAATTACAAGTACTAACATGTTTACCTACATAGTGAATCACTGACTCCACAACATATAATCAATCACCCAAAAGAATCCAACTAGGCTTATCGAGCACGTATCAACAACCATCATACATCTCCTATGCTGAGGCTCGATAAGTCTTCCACCTGCATGAACGAAGAGACCTTGACATCTATGTGTCTCCCAGTTAAGAAACCTCACCACGAACCTCTTTATCAAATGTAAAAACCTTTATGCAAAAAACGTAATTGCTATATCATTGACCACATGGGTGTACATAAGCGGTATCCACAAAAGCGTACATAGCGTGTATGTGCTCAATATATGAAGTAAAATGGCACTGAAAGGCTGAATTCACTACCAGAACACTAGGCAACAACACCTGCAAGTGTCTATGAGCTCTGTTCTTGAGTCTCAAAAGACATGCATAGCTTGTGATGGCTACTCCCACAACAACCAGAACCTTTCAAGGAACCTGTAGATTAACTAGTGTGGCTGAAAATAGTGCCCAAAATCTGAAAATTTTTTGTTGAAGAGGGACAAAGAACACTTGTCTTGATGTTCTTGGACCTATGTGAAGAGAACTATGCACAAAAATACTCCAAAATGGCTCCAAAAATCACCCCAAAAATGCTTCAAAATAGGATTTGAAAGCAAAAATGAAGCTTTGAGGGAGCAAAACATGTTCAAGGTAATGTTAACCTTAGTCTTTCCCATTCTTCACACACCAGAAGAGTGAATGTTACTGGCAAGAGATTGCCACATTTAAGCGAGCTCCGGGGGGAACAGTACTAGGATGGGTGATCTCCTATGAAGTACCAAGAACCTCTATCTTACTTGATTGTTGAGGTCCTCTCTCATGTGAAGGAAACGGTGAATTTCGTGACTCTGATGACAAGGTATGCCAAGGTCTATGCCTTGGTTGCCACCTTGGTCATAAGCCTTGGGGAAAGCCTTGGGTGGGTGGGCAGATGCTTGCTTTGTTTACACAAAAAGAACAAAGCTTTTGCATTAAAATGCTCTGATTCTTTTCGAGAGCTCCACGACAATATTCTCATTGTAGAAAATTGATATCCTAGCACCGCACACGCTACTTCGCACAGAGGTTGCAGAATACGCAGAAAAACACAGTACACAGGGAGCAAGAACATAGATTTCTTTGGTGTTACAAATGTGATTGAAATTATAGTTTGTGACTGACCACGCCACTATATGTTTTATTAGATAACCTATACAAAAGTCTGGGGTGGCCATTTGGCCTTTCACATGGACACTAAGAGTAAAAAGAGAGAGATGGAGAGAGAGAAAGGAATAGAGAGAGAGGGAGAGAGCAGGAGAAAGAGAGAGGGGAGAGAGAGAGAGAGAGAGAGAGAGAGAGAGAGAGATAGAGAGAGAGAGAGTTGAGACATGTGAGTGAATGCAAATATGTGTGTCTCTATGAAAGTGTACATATAAATGTGCATATATGCATGAGTGATGTACATGCATGTTTGTAAGTGAATGCATGCATGTGTCTATGTTAGTAGCTACGTCTGCATAAATGCATGTGCATAAGTATTCATGAATGCATGTTTGTGTGTATGTGAGAATATGCATGGGTATGCATAAATACATGGATATTAGTAAGTATACATGAATGAATGTGCATGTGTTTAAGTAAATGATACATGTTAATATGTATATATGCATGTACCTGAATGAATATGCATACATGCATGTATGAATGTGAACATGCATATATGAATACTAGTAAGTATGTGAGTATTCATGTGCATAAGAATGGATGAATGAAAGCTCATGAATGTATGCATGAAGGTATGAAAGAGTATGTGTGCATAAATATATGCACACACACACACACACACACACACATATATATATATATATATATATATATTTATATATATATATATATATATATAGAGAGAGAGAGAGAGAGAGAGATCAATAATCTTTATGCATAGGATAAAAAATTAAAGTAATTAATAAAAGCACGAGTGTTTTTAATTCTTCATAGAAATACTTATGTTTTGTTTTTATTTTTTTGTGCAGAGCATTAAAGAGTACCTCA
The DNA here is from genome assembly GCA_020310875.1 of Ceratopteris richardii. Taxonomy (NCBI): domain Eukaryota; kingdom Viridiplantae; phylum Streptophyta; class Polypodiopsida; order Polypodiales; family Pteridaceae; genus Ceratopteris; species Ceratopteris richardii. Next base: position 139,651,740 of record CM035441.1, read on the forward strand.
ACTTGATAAGCATTATGAACGGGAAGGTGGAGAGCAATGTAGATGCTCATTGAAGCAACAACATGTCGAGTCTTCCTATCTAGATTTCTCTAGAGGATGAGAATTAAAACAAATTATCTTAGAAGATTGTCTTAGAACTCGATGACTATCTTAAAACTATACTTAAATTTACATAATTTGTATAGGGTTATTTTGTTATATCAGTTCTCATTTCATCTTTACAATCATGAATGTTACCACCTCATCTAACAAGAAAAAATTTTTGCATGTAGTCAAATGATGTTTATCATATGCATTCCACAGCATCGAAAACTAGAATATAGACAAACACTTCATATAGCATTGTTTCTACATCTTAAGTCCTAAAGTGTACTAATGAACACCCCACATGTAGTCACCCATTAGTGTCACAAGTAATGAGATAAGGAAGAGAGCTCACACACACACTCTCACAATCAAAGAGGAGCGCACACATAGATTAAGGCAAGGAAGAATCATCTTCTTCTCCTTATTCTTCTTATATTAAATAAAAGGAATGTACAAGAATGACCTCAAACAACAATTCAAAAAGTGTAGTATATAAAGAACAGTACATAAGGAAAATCCTAATGTAAGGGAATGAGTGAGCTAGCAAGAAACAAATGTGCCATGACTCGTGGTAGATAAATCTAGTAAAGCTTGATGAAGTATCGCTAACAAATACTGGCCTGACCACTATACATGTTAGAGAAATAAAAAAGTGATGCATATCATCTTGGATCATCACATGTTGAGCTTGATATCTCAACACTCCCCCTTAAGCTCAATGTCATGTCCTCTAATCCAAGCATCTTTTGAAACTTCTTCAGCTTCTCTGCTCCAAGTGCTTTAGCAAAAAAATTAGCAACCTGCTCATCTGTCCTCACATAAACAAAATTAATATCACTTGCTAATATGTTCTCTTTGATGAAGTGATAATGTACCTTGATATGCTTTGATCTAGCATGAAAAACAAGGTTATGCACTAACTATATGTTTCTTCACATGTTGCCATTGTAGCACCTCTATACTTAGCATCAATGTCTTCAAAGCCTATAGATGTTTTACTACAAGAAGAGAGCTCTTCTTTACCTTCCTTACATGTATTTGATGTATTCACTGGATTAGAATTTCCACACAATCTTCCACTTCTTGGATTTGAGTTGGAAGTATTACTTGGTGATGTGTTTGCTCCACTCAAAACTGGAGATTTTGCACTCGATTTTTCAGCATTTTCTTCGTCACTTGGTTCAAGAATAAGTCCATCCTTGGCATCTACATAGATGCACTTGACATTTCATCAAACACCATATCTCTGATTACCTTTAGCTATCATGTGAATGAGTTATAACATTTATATCCCTTTAGCTCAAGGGAGTACCCAATGAAGAAACATTTTTCTGCTTTTGGATCAAGCTTCATCCTCAACTCATCTAGAATATGTACATATGCAATACAACCAAAAACTTTCATATGTGATAAGTTTGGCTTTTGACCTGTGAACTTCTCTTCAGGTGTAACTTGACATACAATAACATTTGGAGTTTTGTTCATGATGTATATAGTAGTGTGCACAGCATTCGCCAATAACAATGAGGCATATTCTTCTCAGCCATCAAGGCTCTTTCTATTTCTACAATATCTCTATTTTGGTGTTCAACAATGCCATTCTGTTGTGGGTTGCACCTGCATGAAAATTGAAGTCAAATTCCATGACCTTTAAGAATGTTTCTGAACTAATTTGACATGTATTCACCTCCTCCTTTAGACCTTAATGTCTCAATATAATATCTTGTCTACTTTTCCACCATAGTCTTTAAATTCAATAAGTGAGTGAACACCTCACTCTTCTCTTTCATGAAATATACCCATACTTTTCATGTATGGTAATTAGTGAAAGTAACATAAAACTTACAACCACCCATAGATATGGTCTTTGTAGGACCCCAAACATCTGTATGTACTATTTCTAGCACATTCTCACTAACATGATTGTCATGTAGAAATGATGCTTTTGACTATTTACCGAATTCACATGTTGCACATTCCTTTTGCATTTTCCACAACTTTGAAATTTGGTAGTCCATTGAAAATCTCCTTTGACTACATCAATTTGAGCCTTTTCAAGTTTGCATGTCCAATTTGTTTTTGCAACCAGATCGTTATATCAGTAATAACTCTTGCACCTTTTGCAAACATGGTTGCATTCATTTCAAGAGTTTTCACATTTAAGATGAACATCCTACACACTTTGTTTTCTTTGGCAATCAATCATCCATCTTGTTTGTACTCTTCTACATATAACCCATGAGCATTGAACCTGAATTGTAATCTGTGGTTAACCATTTGTCCAATTGAAACCAAATTCTTTGTTATATATGGAACATGCAGCACGTCAATTGTTTCAACATATCCACGAACTCATAATTTCTGTAAAGTACTAAACCATTCTGCATGGTTGGACCTATGATTTGAAGCACCTGAATTAACATACCAGACATTATAATTGAATTTTGAAACATTTAGCAGACATCGTATTCATCATGTGATGTTGAACCATGAACAACTTCTCAAAATCATCTGCACTTGTTAATGTTCTTTTCATGCCTTTTGTTATTTTGATTCTTCAACCTGCAATGATGTTAAAAGTGTGCAAGTTTACCAATCCAACATCCTTTACTATCATTACCTGAATCATTTCTCTAAAAATTTTAACGGCCTCTTTGGGTCCCCCTGCCTTGAAATTGTCCTCTATCTCCTGAAGGATTCTGATGTTGACCTTGGTCTTGGTTATTGTTTCCTCTTCCACTTTTAAAGCCCCTACATCTACCTTTTCCTCTACCAAAGTAGAATATCTACTGAGATCTAGGTTTTTCTTGGAATTTTGAGTCCTCACCAAGATTCTTTTCATCAATAATCAACATGGACACCAGATCAACAAATTTTGGAATCTTTTCCCTCGTCTGAATAGATGTTCTAAACTGCTCATATGCAGCTACTAGACCACAAAGGCATACTTCCACCTTATCATCATCATCTATACTCATGCCAATAGATGCAAGTGAGTCACATATGCTTTTGATTTTCAAGTTCTAGTCACTTATCGGCATGCCCTTTTTCCCCAATGTATGTAGCTCATTCTTGAGTTGCAATTTCCATGCCTTTGTATTGGTCTCATAAATGTGATGAAATTGTTCCAAGCCTCTTTCAAAGTCTTTGCATCTTTTATGTGCACAATCATACTATCTTGTATGATAACAAATAGCCTAATGTTAACTTTTGTGCTCCTTGATTCCACCCCTCATATGCTCTTAATAGGTCCATAGTCCAATTCCTCTCTAGTACCTCAAGATCATTTTCGTTCTCTCCTTCGATGTACTTCCAACAGCATTTTCCCATGAGAAAATTCATCATTCTGAATCATCAAGCATTGAAATAGTTCTTGTCTAGCTTATCGCTCCTAAGATGAGTCATTCCATCTACATTTGGCATTTTCGTTGCAATTCACAACAGTATAAAAAACACTACAAGGAGTACTTCTGCCTCAACACTGTGGCACATTGACGTGTGAGTTTGATCTCAGAAAAGAATTGCTTTCATGTATCAATAGTACACAGAATCACTTGAAATTCTAGATCTGAAACATGTGCTTTTTTTTAACATGATGCAAGTTACAATGTTGCAAACTGACTTGGTTTTTTTTGTGGGAGCCACCTTATGGGCTTGAGACAAAGGCCGAGATGGCTCCCAAAATAGAAAGTTGGCAAATACAGTGATGCTAAAGGGATAACTCTTGAAAATAATTTTACACCTTCTAACTTCATGCCACTTTTCCTAGCAATCTGAGGCCGTCTATGAGTTGCATTTTCTCCATTTCTTCTTGCATACTCTTCACCATTGACCTTCTCTATTATCAGGATCTTAATTCACGAGCACATAGAGGTTATGAATGCTAAAAACACAAAGAGAAAATAGATACACAAGAAAACAAGATATAATGCAATATTGGGTGCAATCTCCCCCATGCACTTTGTTTTTGATAGTCCACAGAGTGCATGTATTTATAGCATTCTTTTTTTATGTTGAAAAAAGTGGTTACATGAGAGCGGCTTCAAAAAGCATGCATGAGAGTAAAATTTGGTCTCTTTTGTAGAGAGCCTTTGCTTTTAATAATAGAAATCAAGGTCTACAGCAACCCTTATTCTAACCACTACTTTACTAACTATTTCTAAAAATAGAACCATGCCCCTTAGTTGATAAAATAAAAATAAAGATGGATGGTCAATCACATGTTTCATCACTAACAAAAATAAGGATGCTCCATGTAAAAACACATGCATGGAAATGTTCATGGAGGAGTTACATTAATGTGTATGTGTATGATATGCAGAAATTAAGTGATCATAATGGGTGTTAATTGTGTTTTATGTGTCCATTGACATTCTTCAATAGAGTGATTTTTGTACTTAACTAAATATTGATGATACTGAGTATCTTTGTGCATCGTAGAGACATCATGATCAATTATTTTTTGAGGAATTAAGATTTCAGATTGTTCTTCAATTAAAGCAAGGTCATCAAGAAGTGGAGTGAGTGGTAAAGTTCGTTTAAATGGTTTAAGTAAACTAATATGAAAAGATTTATGTATATTCCAATGGTATGGAATATCTAATCTGAATGATTTATCATTATTTTTTTGTATAATGTGAAAAAGTCCATAATAGCATGGTGCAAGTTTAATTTTAGGATGTTGCAAAATATTTTTCAAATGTTTTTTTTAATAATACGTAACCATACAAGATCATTTTCCTTGAATTCCTTGGCTAATCATTTTGCATTAATATTATGTGCATAATGTTCTTGACTTTTCCTAATGTGCTTGTGAACATCATGAAGTATAGAAATGTGATCTTAAGCAATAGAATCAGCCATTATAATATCATTGTGGTTGAGCGACATGGGAGTGGGAAGCTTTTTACCATAAAAAATTTCAAAAGGTGCACAACCAGTAGTGGTGTGTGTAGTGTTATTATAAGAAAATTGAATCAATGGAAACTTTTCATCCATGTTAGTGGGACTGTCAGAATAGTACTGTTTGTAGCCTCACTTTGTCCATTTAGGATGAAATGCAGAGCTAAAATCTATTCTAGAACCAAAATGCTATGATAAGACAAACCAAAAATGATTACATAAACAAACATCACGATGAGATAACATTACTTTAGGATTCCATGATGTGGGAAAATGCATTTGATGAATAATTCTGTAGCTTGAGGTGCACACAAAGTTTTTCTACAAGGAATGCAATATTGATATTTACTAACCCTATCAATTATTGTGCAAATCATATTGTTATGTGATCAAGTGATAGGTAAACCTATGATAAAATCCTAGAGATATGTTCCCATGGTTCGTTTAGAATGGAAAGTGGCATTAATAATCCAAATGGTTTACCATGATGATGTTTTACATGCTGACATACAATGCAGTGAGAAACATAACATGCAATATCCTTTTCCATGTGGGGCCAAAAGAAGAAATCTTTGCAAGAAGAAATGGTACTTTGTATACTTTTATGATGCATGTAAGATAGTTCATGCATTTCTTTGATGACAATCTTTAAAGCTTGGGTTATGCACAATCTATGCTGAAAATAAAGTAAACCATGATAAAATTTATAGTGTTCATCAGATAAAGGTGCACCATTGTTGACCTCATGCTATGCATGTGAGAAATACAAATTAGATGCATAAGTGGGAACCATTTGTTGAAAGGAATGAATTTGGATGGAAAAAGTATTATGCAAAACAACAGAATATGAAGGAAAATGGCTAAGAGCATCGGCAATGACATGAGCTTTACCAGGTTGATATTGGATCATGGGGTGGAAATTTTGAATGAATGAAGCACATTTAAGATATCTATCAAAGATTAATGGATGATTTAATAAATGCTTATTAGCATGTTGATCGCTTTTGATTAAAACCTTAGATCCCATAAGATAGTGTTTCCAACTTTGCAAAGCATGCACAACTGTTAACAATTCGTTATCATATGTACTATAATTCTTTTCTGAAGGCTTACATTTCCTACTCTCAAATGCAATGGGATGATCATTTTGCATTAAAACAACACCTATTCCTAAACCACTAGCATCAGTAATGACATGAAATGGTTGTGAAAAATTAGGTAACTGTAAAACAGGTGCATGTTTGAGTTTTTCAAAGGATTTTTTTTTTTGGTAATTCCCCATCCAAATTTTATTTTCTTTTTCAACAATAAGGTTAGAGACAATGCTAAATAAGAAAAATTTCAAACAAACATCCTATATAAAGTAGCCAAGCCAAGAAAAGAACAAAAATAATTGATTTAATGTGGTATGGGCCATTCTATTATAACTTTAATCTTTCTTGGATCCACATGCATGCCTTCACTTGAAATAATATATTCTAGATCTTATAGTTTGCATTGAAGGAAGTAACTCTTTTTAGGATTAGCATGAAGTGTATTCTCTTGTAACAAATGAAAAATTGTTGTAAGATGCTTCTCATGCTCACTATCAATCTTACCATAAACAAGTATATCGTCAAAGAATACAAGAACAAAAGCTTGGTAATCAAGATAAATGTTGTTCATCATTCGTATAAATATAGGAGCAACAGTTAGTCCAAAGGGCATTACCATAAATTCATAATGGTTGGTTCGAGTTCTAAATGCAGTCTTAAAAATATCGCTTTGCTTCATACATATCTGATGGTAACCTGATTTAAGATGAATCTTACTAAAGATATGAGCTCCGCATAATTTATCTAAGAGATCATCTATTCGAGGAATATGGTATTTATTCTTTATTGTAATCTTGTTAAGAATCTAGAATCAGTGCACATTCGACAATTTTTTTTTTCTTCTCTACTAACAGAACTAGCGCTCCAAATGGGGAAGCACTAGGCCTTATAAGTCCTTTATGGAGTAGGTTTTTCAATTGGTTTTCTATTTCCTTTTGGTATGGTCGACCATGCCTATAAGGTGCTTTATGAGGAGGATAACTACCAGATACAACGTCTATGCTATGGTCAAAGGATCCTTGAGATGATGGTAGTTCAGAGGGATAATCAGACATAAAACAATCCTTATAAGTAGTTATGAAAGGTTTATGTGCATCACAAGTGTATGAATATAATCAATTATGACACTGAAAAAAATAATGCATGAATTGTATCCTTTTCTAAATGCACATTTTACATTTTACTTGAGTATGAATAATCAATGGAAATGGCTGGAAATCATGCCGTGTTGTCGAGTGTGCAAAGAGTACCATTTGGTGGATCAATTCTAGTTTCTTACAATGGTCTTACTGTGTGGCTACATGCATTGTTGTTTTTTAGTGTGCTTTAGGTCTTTACGTGTGATATCAATGTTGTCGAAGGTTTTCGTTTATGTCCTAGTGGTCTATGCATATGGCAAACATCATTTCATTACATACAAGATTTTTCTTTTTAAATAAATTGGTAATATAAAGATGAGATGAAAATCAAAATAGATACATCTAAGTAAACTTATGTAATTCTAAGTGTAAGCTTATAATACATCCTTCAATTTTGATTTTGATGAGGTGATAAGATTCATGTGAAATGAAACTAATATAACAAACCCAATACAACTTACAAAAATACAAGAGTTTAAGTTCTAAGGCAATAAGTTTTAATTTTCATCTACAAGAAAAGTCAAGGTAGAAGGTTTTGAGGGACTCCAGCTTTGATCTTCTATGTGCTCAGTCTTCCCATTCATAATTCTTGTCTATACTAGTGCTCTTTAGTATTCTAAAGCAAAAAAAAAAACATTAAAAAGAATCATATTTTAGCCACACATATATGCATAGAGGAGTCGCATATGCATGCAAACACTCCACTTTTAGTAAATACACACATGTCAATCTTTTAGAATACATACTATGCTTGTGCACACATATATAGAAATAGACACACACCTACACTCACACACGTATGCTTACCTTACTTTTCCTTTTGACTTATTCTTTTTCTTTATCCTTTATTGTTTAAATTCACTAATTGTATTATATACATAGGGTATTAATCCACATTTATTCATATTTACACACACCAAAAAAACACATATACACACATTCTAAAAACACACTTAACTCACATATACACACATGTTTTTTATTTGATTTCTTTCGTTTTTATTTTTAATGTTTTCTTTCATACTTTTCATTTATATTTATATTAAGGTTTTGATTTCAATAGATGTTTTGTTATTGACAAACACATACATTAGGTTTTAGGATAATATACACTAATCACAAACACATATGGTTAGTACATCACATAAGATTAATTACCTTACATAAATAATTAAGTTTTTCACTCATTCATAATCATAATTAACACCCATCATATCCACAACACATCATATAGGCATATACATAATTATGTATTCACACATATATTTGTAAACACCTTCAAATGCACATAAGCTTATACATGTAACCCGTTAATCCAAAACACCTATACAAGTGAAAGTCACAAATATTAGTATCAAGGTGAAAAGAAAAAAGAATTGATGTTAGTCCAAAATTTCGTTTTAAGGTTCCATAAGGAAGTGTCATGCATGCAACATCAATACATATGCATACATATAGGCACATGCTCAATTATACCGGATTCACATAAGCACATATGCACATGGTAAAATTCTCTTTTTGATAGGATAATTTCTACAAAATCATGGGGTACCCTACACTCATCACTCAGGTACCTAGGGTATGCTTACATATTCTAAGGCTCATATCCATATCTGCATACATACCACTAGAATACCAAAGCTTCTAGACACTCACATAGGTGCACACTTTCATATATACCTACAGTCACATATGCATAAGCACAATTCGCTCCTATCTGGACATCTAACATCAATACACATGCATACACATGCATAAGCACATATAAATACTTAAGCACTTAGGGTATATACATAGGGTATCACACAATACCTAAAGATACTGAGGGTTATATATAAAAGGTTTAATTGAAAAAACAAATTTCTCTTTGTGTGTTGATAAGAGCATATGTTGAGGAACTTCAACTTGTAGGCACTTAAAGAGAGAGATTAGTCAAATCAAAACCTCACATAAAACATATTTTTGAGAGTTTAGAGATAACTAGCTTGGAAGATTTTTTTTTTTTAATGCAAGTCGGAGTGATGAAATCCTTCCAAAAACTACCCTCACCAAACCTACACATCATCCCGATGAACCAACCTGCAGATAAATGCCAATTACTTTTAGAAATTAGAAATAAATATATGTGTATTTCATGCAAGTTTATGAAATTTAAAACAAATCTAGAGAAATAAGTAGATACAAGCTTCACATACATCTTATTATGTTTTTGTTTCTGCAATCAAATAAGCAATCATATGAATAAATTATTGGCTCTGTAGATCTTTTGTTCATTTGACATGTTCAGTTCCAACAACTTATCCTAAGCATTAGCATATACTAATCTCTACTAACTCACTTTATAAAGTTTTACTTTGTTTCCCCCATTTATTTCATACCAACCAACTCTCCATCAAACCTTTTTCATTTCTTTAATTTTTATTTTATTTTTCCTTTTTATTTTCTTTTTTTCTTCATCTTAGCTCAGCCTTTTTTCTCAGCAATTGGCCTATGCCAAAAATGCGACTCATGGACTTGACCACCCGGCCAAGTTTCCACCTATCTACCAACTTGACATAGTGCACGACACACAAGATCAATCCTATATGAAATCGACGTCAGCATGTGGCTTTGACCATGCGACCAAAGTGATTCCACCTATCTATTGACCCATATAGGTGTATGAGAACATATGGGTCAGGCCTATGACAAAACTACCTTTAGCAAGTGGCCTTGATCAAATCGATCAAGGTTCTTCCACCTACATACTAGCCCATCGTAGTGCACTAACAACACATGCACATACATATCATGATGGCTTGAGCATGAAGGTTTTCTTAATTCATAATCTATCTGTAGGTAGGATCTCGTAGGAAATAAATAGTAGGATTCAAAGATCTCACTCATGAAGTGTTCAAACTAATAGCATAAACATGTACTTATTTTAAACATACTATCACATCCCAAGTTTTCATTCCCAAAATTCTAGTATGCTCAATGAATCTATTCATATCATTTCTAGTTATTCATACTTCACACGAATCCATAATAGATGTTTTCTATCTTAATCCTACTTATTTTTCTTAAATTTGTACAAATCTTAATATATTTATTTACATTAAGAAATGCAATGCATATATTCACATGATAAAATAAGTTGAAAATGTTTCACCTGATTATGTTTTTTGTCAATTCTTATCTGTATCATCCTCGTTTAAGAATTCTTCATGTATCTCATAGTCACTGCTTATTCTTCATTTGAATAACTTAATTCTTTTTCCCGCAATTCTATTTCTCAAGGGGTGCCATCTAACTCTCGTAAAGTATAGGTACCTATAGAAAAAACAGAAACAACAACATAAGGACCAAACCATTGTTTAGTTAATTTTTTTCATGCACCGTATTGGGTTTAAAAGATAGTGTCATAAACAAGTACCTAATCCCCACACTCTATTGATCGTGGCCTAATTCGATATCCCCTATTGAAATAAATCTTATTTTTCATATGTGATTCTTTTTTTTTTAATGGCTTCTTTTATATTCTCATTCCCTTGTTTTGATTATTTAATTTCTAAAGTCAATCAATCTTATTGTGACAAATCATCTTCTCAATCTAAGCTCATCCAATATATTATCTAAGTGTGTATAGGAAAAATTGGTTTTTGACAATACATGAGTTTAGCTGGCATAAATCCATTCATTCTCGTATATGTCATCCTGTCGGCCCATAAAGCAAATGGTAGGTATCTTGGCCATTTCCCGATATCTCCATGGCATTCTTTTGACATCACCTTCACTATAGAAGGAGGACCTTGCTCAATCTTACCATTTCCTTCTAGGTTGTAAGTTGTCATGAGAGACAAGCAAATCCCATGGTGATCAAAAAATTCTCTCGCTTCTCTACCATCTAGCTCACCTTGATCTACTACTACTTTCTCAACATATTCAAATATGGATATCACTTCTTCTAAAAGGAATAGGCAGTTATTATAAGTAGTGTTAGATGGAAGTGTTGGACATTCTACGTGATTTGTCAAGTCTTCACATACAAGTACTATGTATCTCATGTCATTATTGCTTTTGGGCATAGTCACAAGGTCGACTACCCACTTGTATGATGGAGAGTGTTAATCTCCAAAAGAACAAGTTATCCTTGATGTTAGAGCACTCTATCAAGAACAATGCAAAACCTCAACCAATTTTGGAAGACCAATGCCAAATTATCGACCTTTGCACTAACTGTGAAGAAACTAATTATTCAAAAAAAAGTCTCCTGTAGTTAATTCACTCATTAACTGATCAAATGTGTAAAGTTTTCAATGAAACTTTATACAAGGTGTTTGCTAAATTTTGTGCACCTTCTCCAAGTTAAATCTCTTCAAAAGATTCAATAGATCTTGAGATTTGATTCAAACAATGTACCTATGTGTGAAAGTACTCTTCTGTGTAGTCAACTTTCACACTTACAACTTCTAATGCATGTTTCTCCCAAACTAGACCCCGTTTATTGAAATTCTTTTAGCCACAAGTAGCTTACCTTTCAACTTATAAATTGAGTGCTTAGTTGCTAAAAAATTTACACTATCGAGGGAGATCTCATCAAAACATTGACCATTGGGATTCCACCTGTTTCTATCTTCACTTCTTCATATTTACACATGTTAATGTTCTCACTCACAATTCTCCTAGACTGATTACAATTAGACTCTCAAAACTTGTAAAGAGATGCATTAACTATAGAATTAGACATCTACAAAAGGATTTATGAAATCATGAAGCACAGAAGGAGAGATGGAGAAAAGATCACCACTTAGATTTCAGAAGTTTTCTTCTATTCTCATGAAAACAACTGATTTGATGAATCTTATTCATTCATCACATACATTCGTCTTCTACTCATCTATACTTGGTCTATATCTCTCTCCTCTCTTATGTCCCAAATCTATACTTGTATATATAGGCATATATGTACAAACTTGTCACCATTACAAAGGTATATGTGAACTAATTTAAAGCTTAGTGTACATGTATATACAAGTCTTCATCTTCTGACCATGCACTAATCTTCAAGCCTCAAAATTTGATCTTTGCTTTATTATTTCACTTAAATCCTTTGTCCAAATCATCAATTGTTGATTTTCCTACACCAACAGCTCCCCCTGAATCATCAATTATGATTTTCTCCATCTTCTTTATACCTGCGATTTCTTTGAACCTCTACAACTTAGGTCCATCCAAGCTTTTGGTTAACATGTTTGCAAACTAATCTTTTGTTAAAGTATGTATGACTTCAATTTCTTTATCAATCACCTTCTCTCTCAAGAAGTGATATTGAATCTCAATATGTTTAGTCCTGGCATGAAATACAGGGTTACCAGTAAGATACAATGAACTCTTATTATCTCCATGAATAGTGGGAGTACTCTGAATGATATCAAAACTCTTCATGAGATTCTTTAACCATATAACCTCCTTTGCAACTTCAACCATATCTTTATACTCTGCTTCTGTGGATGAGAACGCAATTGTATGTTGCTTCTTATAACACCAAGAGATTAACTTATCTCCCAGATAACATAGATACGCATAGGTTGATCTCCTATCATCAAGATTGCCTGCCCAATCTCTATCACTATATATCTTGATGTTTGTATCTGATGTGAATCCATAATACAAACCTTCTTTGAGTGTACCCTTAATGTATCTTAGCACCCTTTGTCTTGCAATCCAATGTTCTTTCCTAGGGTAATGCATGCATTGAGACAACAGTCCAACTGCATATGACAAATCAGGCCCAGTTAATGTAGCATAGATTAGACTACCAACCAAAATTTGATATAGCCTCATGTCCTTGAAATCTTCTCCTCCATATCTGCTCAATTTTTTATTCACCTCCATTGGAGTAGGTGCTTCCCTGCACTCTTCCATTTTAAACTTGATTAGCAAGTTCTTCAAATACCTTTCTTGAGTCACATACACTCCATGTTGAGTAAATGAAATCTCCGTCCCAAGAAATATGACAAGTCTCCCAAGCCACTAATCTTGAACTCTTTCTCCATTTTCTTCTTAATACTTTGTATGCCCTTCTCATCTGTACCTATAAAAATTATGTCATCAACATATATGCACATATAAATGAACCCATCATCACTTGGTTTAACAAGAAAGCTACTATCTGCCTTAGACACTTGGAAACCAAGTTCCTTTAAGAACTTCACAAGTCTATAATTCCATGCCCTTGGGGCCCGCTTCAAACCATACAAAGCTCTCTTGAGCTTACATACATAGTCTGGATACCTTTTATCCTTGAAGCCTTCTTGTTGCTTCATGAAAACATCATTTGAAATGTAACCATTTAGAAAAGCATTCTTCACATCTAATTGACATACTTTTAAACCTTTACATGCAACAATAGCTATGAGAGTTCTTATAATTGTCATCTTTTCCATAGGATTATAAGTCTCATCATAATCTATACCATATGTCTGAGCATACCCTTTCACAACAAGTCTAGCTTTATATCTAGACACACTTCCATATGCATACCTCTTTGTCTTGTAGGCCCATTTGCATCCAACGATCTTCTGACTATTTGGTTTAGGAACCAAATCCCATGTCTCGTTGTCCATCAATGCATCATACTCCTCCTGCATAGCTTTCTCCCAATTTTCCTTACATTTTGCCCCTTCATACGTAGAAGGATCTTCCTTTGCCTTCACCATATAAGCATAATCTTTAGTGGTCAAGAATGAAGTATCATATCTATACCTTGTAAGTTTCCATTTGTGCCTTGATGATCTTCTAAGTTCTCCACTTCTTGAAGTTTTTGGTTCAACACATTCAGGATCAAACCTTGGCATTTCTTCAACTTCAACTAGTACTTCATTGTTCTATTGTTCATCAAATATTTCAACCTTTGATTTACCTTTCTTCTAGTTCAATGTTTCTTCACCACCTGCATTAATATTAATTGTACCTACATACCAAGTGTTAGTATATGATCAATGTCTACCCCTCATGATTGCATGCACATTTTGTAAGGCACCCATTATGAGGAGAAGCCAAGTGTGCATTACCCAATTGATGGGAATCCCAACTTGCATGTTGGATGAAGGTCATATTGGACCACGTAAGGTATTGTAAGGAGAGGGAGTTACTAGTGCCCCCAATTGTGGGGTTCGAGGCAATGGTGAGCGGCCCCGGCTAGGGGGTCCAAGGGGGCCAGCGGGCCCCCTGGTTCCATGGAATATTTTTGTTAGGTCGGTTCAACCGGCCTAAACCGTGTATGGCAATTATGGGGGCAGTGGCCGCCCACGCTCTACCGCCCATGTATTGCCGTCCATGAAAGGCCACCCATGATCCTATATATACATGACTTCTGCACTACCTGAGACATCGAGTTGAGCTAGCATACCTATACCTTGTATCTCCCTATCTAGAGTTGTCTAGATCACCATTTAAGCTCTACCTCGAGAGCGCATAGGTGGACAACGCCATCATCTTTGTGCTTGTTGTTAGTAGAAAATCTGTATCTGTTATCTCTGCTACTGCTCCTGTGTTATATTGCATAACTATTGTCTTACATGGTATCAGAGTCGTAAGGTTCAAATAGCTGAGAAGTATCACTATTTTAGCCTACTAGCAGACTAGAATATCAGTAGATTATTCGAGTGATTTCATGATGGCTTCATCGTCGAATACTGGTCTTGGTGTTTCAGCTAATGTTAATGATGCACCTATTCAAATTCACCCACTTGCATTCATTGAAGGGAAGCTGGATGGAACCAACTATACACTCTAGAAGTTCAAAGTTTTTGCAATTTTGGACTCCTATGAATTACTTGACACTGTCATGGGACCGATGGGATTGGATCCAGAGCCTATACTATTTCAAGATCTAGAAAATTCAAGATTGATGATTCAACCAGATCAAGATCTTCTAAGAGCTTGGAAGAGGCAGAATGCTGATGCATTATGTGCAATTATCACTAGTGTAAGTGATTATGTGCTTACTTTAGTTCAACATACTACTAAAGCACATGACGTTGGGGAATATTGGCTCGTCAATATGAGACCAAGAACCACACTAGGATACAAAATTTAGAAAATGAGTTGGCAAATGAAAAGCATTTTGATTCTAAAAAGACTGAAGATTTTATCAAACGGATAAAACATCTTCAAGATCAATTGGCTGCATTTGGTGTTGTTATAACACCAGAAGAGCTGGCTCCAAGATGTGTATGTGTTCTTCCAGCAAAGTATAATGGATTAGTAACAACCCTTAACACTTAGGTAAGACCAACTCCCCTTACATTTGAAGAGTTTTGTGCTATGCTTTTAGAAGAAGAGATGCAGTTGAAGAATCAGCAAAGTACAAGTGATGCTGCATTCTCAACAAATGCAAAAGGGCAAAGTCTCTTCTGATGGATCAAAGAAGAAGCCAAAGAAGAAAAAGTTCACAGGAAGTTGCTTCTATTGTGAAAAGAAAGGCCACGCCATCAAGGACTGCAGAAAGAAGCAATATGATGAACAGAATGGGACTGTAAAATCATCATGGAGGAATAAAGAGTCTGTAGCACAGAGCGGGAACTATGGGTAGCTATTGAAGAGGTATGGTCATCTGCTCAAGCTCCTGTTGATGAACCATGGATTTTAGATAGTGGAGCTTCTCTCCATATGAACAGTAAAAGGGATTGGTATAGTTCCCTAGTGCCTCTATGGGAATCCATCAATGTAGTGGTGGGAAATGACTCCAAGTGTCCAGCGGAAGGAATTGGAACCATCTCTTTTATCACTTCTCAAGGTGTTGAGAAAACATTATTCGATGTTCTCTATGTACCTACACTTAAAAGAAATTTGTTGTCAGTTTCTGCAATAACAGATTGTGGACTCAAGGTTCACTTCAATAAGAGTGGTGTAGAAATCATGGATTCATCAGGTAATGTTGTAGGTAAAGTCATACGACGGGATAACTTGTATGAACTAAGTGCCTTAACTACTACAGTAGATAAAGATGTAAGCAAGTTATGGCACCAACGATTTGGGCATCTCGGATTTGCAGTTTTGAAGGAAATGCAAAGAACAGGGATGGTTACTTATTTGCCTGCATTTTCAGAGTTGTAGGAACCTTGTGAAGCTTGTATGATGCACAAGCAACAATGAAAGGCATTTCCAAGAGAGTCCAGCAATTGATCTCAAGGTTCTCTAGAGTTGGTACATGCTGATCTCTGCGGTAAAATGTCGACACGTGCTTTAGGAGGATCTTTATACTTTTTGCTGTTAGTCAACGATTATAGTAGAAAGATGTGGGTTTATTTCATTCGAGAGAAGGCTGATGCTTTTGAAAAATTTAAAACTTGGCATAAGTATGTGGAAAATGAATCACGAAGGAAACTGAGGAAATTGAGAACAGATAGAGGAGGTGAATTCTTGTCAACAAAATTCAATAATTACTCTAAGGAGCATGGTGTGAAAAGGCAACTTACCATAGCTCATACACCTCAACAAAATGGCATTATTGAGCGTAGGAACAAGACAGTAGTTGAAATGGCTCATTGTATGTTAAAGGCTTAGGGCATGCCTGATTCATTCTAGGCAGAAGCAATCAATACAACAGTCTACATCCTCAATCGAAGCTACACAAAAGCACTGAAGGGGATGACTCCTCAAGAAGCATATTCTGGTAAAAAGCCTTCAGTTTTGCATTTCAGAATTTTTGGTTGTTTCTGTTATGCACATATTCCTAATTCAACAAGATCAAAGTTGGATTCAAAAAGAAAAAACATGTGTCTTCCTAGGATATAGTGAAGATTCTAAAGCATACAGGTTGTGGGATCCTGAGGCAAGGAAGATTTTTGTCAGGCAAGATGTGGTGTTTGATGAACGACCACACTTAGTAGAAGATAAAGGTAAATCTACTATTTCATCAAACAGAGAAATATCTCACCTTGTGCCTATCAAAAGATAGGTTAAAGTTGAGGAGGAGGAAACATCTGATGGATAAATTTCCTCAATAAAAAGCCAACCAGTTGTAGCTGCACAGTGTAAGCCACTTCCAAAGTGGGCACAATAGCTCTTTGATTATCACAATCCACATGTAGATGTACTAGAATCATCCTCTGATGGGCTACAAAGATCAAAGAGAGTAGAGGAGCAAAGAAGAGCCTCAGAACACATTGTTAACATGGCTCTAATGGAAGATATCATGGGCTCGATAAAGGAACCTACCACCATTGAAGAAGCCCTTGATGATCCAGGTTGGAGAGCAGCAATGTAGCCTGAGTATGATAGTATACTAAAAAATGATACATGGGATCTAGTCAACTTGCCACCAAAGAAGAAGGTAATAGGTACTAAATGGATTTGGAAATCTAAGTATAA
This sequence comes from Ceratopteris richardii, assembly GCA_020310875.1. Taxonomy (NCBI): domain Eukaryota; kingdom Viridiplantae; phylum Streptophyta; class Polypodiopsida; order Polypodiales; family Pteridaceae; genus Ceratopteris; species Ceratopteris richardii. Next base: position 139,669,321 of record CM035441.1, read on the forward strand.
AGCAGATGGAACATTAGAAAAGTATAAGGCAAGATTAGTTGCATAGGGATTTTCACAGATTGAAGGATTTGATGTTCAAGAAACTTTTGCGCCAACAACGTGCATAACACCCATTCGGACAGTACTTGTAGTAGCTGCACAAAAGGCCTGACCTGTTTTCCAGATGGATGTTAAATCTGCATTTTTGAATGGTCACCTCAAGGAGGAGGTATATGTATCTCAACCACCAGGTTTTGAGGTGCTCAATTAAGAAAATAAAGTTTGCAGGTTGAAGAAAGCTTTGTATGGACTTAAGCAAGCTCCACGGGCTTGGTACGAACATATAGATAATTTTTTCAAAAATATGGGTTTTGAAAGAAGTACTTCTGATGCTAACTTGTATGTAACGAAAAGGGATAGCAAGCTAGTTATTGTCATTGTATATGTAGATGATTTGATCATTACAGGAGATCATCAGGAAGTCATCAATCAAGCTCCGATCAGCTCGGGAACTGAATTTGAAATGATAGACTTAGGTCTACTCCATTTTTGTCTAGGAATTGAAGTATGGCAAAGGAAGGATGGCATTTTCATCTCACAACAAAAATATGCCAAAGAAATTCTCAAGGCATTTGGAATGATGGATTGCAAACCAACTAGCACACAATATGGAGGTAAATCATAAGCTATTTATGGATGATAACATGTCTGATGTAGATGCTAGAAGTATAGGAAACTCATTGGAAGTCTCATTTTCCTATGCAACACCAGACCAGACATTTGCTATGTTGTTGGTGTGTTAAGCAGGTTTTGCAACAAACCTAAGGAGAGTCACTAGAATGCTGGAATGTGAATTGTAAGGTACATTGCAGGAACCTTGATTTTGGTATTTTTTATACCATAGGTGATACACTTCAAGGATATTGTGATTCAGATTGGGCTGCAGATTGTGATTCTAGAAATCAGTTTCTGGATATTGTTTCTCACTTGGTTCAGGAATATTTTCTTGGGTAAGTAGGAAGCAACCAACTCTCGCACTCTCCTCCATTGAAGTAGAGTACAAAGCAGCTTGTTTTGCTTCTTGTGAGGCAGTCTGGTTAAGAAGAATTCTTGCAGATCTAGGCTTTCCATCAAATATGGCGACTGTACTTAAGTGTGATACTCAAAGTTGTATGGATATTGCAAAGAGCCCAGTATTTCATGCTCGCACCAACACATAGAAGTACAGTACCATTACATTCATGAGCTAATTGAAGATGAAATTGTGGAGGTAGAATATTGCCCAACAGAGGCAAATTGTGCTAACATATTCACTAAAGCACTTGGAAGAGAGCAGCTCAACAGGCATCTTCAACAGATGGGCATAGGACCGAGACCTACTTGATTTATCATCGGTAAACATTGAGGGGGGGTGTTAGTATATGATCAATGTCTACCCCTCATGATTGCATGCACATTTTGTAAGGCCCCCATTATGAGGAGAAGCCAAGGGTGCATTACCCAATTGATGGGAATCCCAACTTGCATGTTGGATGAAGATCATATTGGACCATGTAAGATATTGTAAGGAAAGGGAGTTACCAGGGTCCCCAATTGTGGGGTCCGGGGCAGCGGTGAGTAGCCCTGGCTAGGGGGTCCAAGGGGGCCAGCGGGCCCCTTGATTCTTTGCAATGATCTAAGGTGGGTCTTTTACCCCACCAAGCTTCATATGGTGTCATACCCTATAAATCTTTACATGGTAGCCTATTAACCAAGTATGTGGCTGTATTTACAACCTCAGCCCATAAATAATTAGGACAATTTTTCTTCTTCATCGTTGACCTTGCAAACTCAACAAGAGTTCCATTTCTCCTTTTTGCTACACCATTTTGTTGAGGTGAGTACCTGCAAGTAACTTCCCTTTTTATACTTGCATTCCACAAGTAATCATTGAACTCATTAGAGAAATATTCTCCCCCTCCATTTGACCTTAGTCTCTTCAATTTTTGCCCTATGATTCTCTCTGCATACACATGATAATATTTAAATGTATTGAATGCCTCTCATTTATCTTTGATCACATATATGGTGATCCACATGGTAGCATCATCAACATAAATCACATAATATCTTGAACCATTAATGCTAAAGTCCTTTGATGGTCCCCACACATATGTATGCACCAATTCAAGCTTCTCTGAATACATGAAACCATGCTTATTATATGATTGCCTATGAGCCTTACCTAATTGATATGCCTCAAATCTATATGTCATGTGTTGACCTACAACATTCTGTAATACAAGCACTGAACCATTGTTAATCATATCCTTAATACCTCTTTCATTGAAATGTCCAAGCCTTTTATGCCAAAGATCTAACTTAGAGATCTTGTGTCCTCCCTTAGTGAAAAGGGCATGACCAACACTACCTTGAATCTTCAATGTGAAGAGCCTTTCTTCTTTCTTCCCTGAAACAATTTGTTTATACCCATTGGTAGGGTCTTCCACAAAAACTCCATCATTAGTGAACCTTACTTCATAACCTTTCTCTACAATTTGCCCTACACTTATCAGATTCTTTGGAATTATAGGAACATACAAAACCTTACTCAAAAGAGTGCCTCCATCCTTGGCCTTCACTTATCCAATGGACATCACATGATGCTTTTTGTTATCACCTATTTGAACTACATGATTACTCGCCTTATTATCCAAATCAGTCATCAAAGCTATGTTTCCACTTAGGTGATTGCTACACACTAAGTCAATGTAGAAGACTCTTTGATCTTCACTTTGTCTTTCACAAGTTGCATTCATAATTATGGTTGAATCCAACTTCTGATCTGAAGCATATTTGTAGTAGGTAATATTGTAGGATTGACTTTGGAGGCCTCTACCTACATTTGTTCCAAAGTACCCTCTACTACCTCTACCTCTAAAATTCCCTCTCTCATTTCTAGCAAGCTTTGAAACCATCTTTACTACTTCTGCCTCTTCCTCTTCCTTTGCCACCACCTCTTCCTCATAGGAAGTCAGCTTGGCTAGTAGTGCCTTCATCTTCATTCAATTGTTACTTGCCTTTGTTAATATTCTTTTTGTCCTTTGAATACATTGCTTGACCTATACTTTTATCAACATCACCGTTGACATCCTACTCAAAGGCTAGCATATGTCCAAGCAATTGATTCAAATCAGGAGTGAAATGATCTGGTGACAATTCAGTGGATAGAATGAAAGGCTTCCACTTCTCATCTCCTTTCAAACCTGTGAGAATTTGTCTTAACAATTTATCCTCTTCAATATCTTCATCAACTACTCCTAATGCATCTGCAATGTCCTTCATCTTTGCTACATAATCAAAAATAGATTGAGAAGCTTTCTTTTTGAATGTGGTGAACTCTGCCCATAAAGGTGCCTTCCTTGACTTTTTAGTGTTTTGGAAATGCTCCTCCAAAGCATTCCATATGTAACTTGCAATTTAAAGTCCTCTAATGTGAGGTAGCAAGTAATCATTGACTTCCATGTAAATAATGCTCCTTGCTTGAGCATCCTTCTTCATCCATGTCTTCAAATTTGAGAGCTATTCCCTAGTTGGAACACTAGGATCCCTGAATTCTGGTTTCTCTTCTTCACTTGTGATGTATCCTATCAAATCTTTGCTCATAAGATGAGCTTACATCCTCATAGACCAAGCAAGACAGTTTTCTCTATCTAATTTCTCTATCTGAAGAGAATCTCCCATCCATTCTTCACCTGTGTAATAAATTCTTCAAAGCTCTGTGAATAATGAATGTAACTTTACTTCCACTGTAGTTTGTTTTGATCTTCTTGATAGCTTTAGGACTCCTTCTCTAGCTTTCACTTAGAACTTTCACTTTTTGATCTTCAAAGGTTGATGTCTGTATAACTGAAATAGTCGGGGTCCTCCTTTTTTCAATTGTGAAAAGAAAGGCTTCATCTACAAAAGAAATTATGAAATCATCAAGCATAGAAGTAGAGATGGAGAAAAGATCGCGACTTAGATTTTAGAAGTTTTCTTCTATTCTCATGAAAACAGCAGATTTGATGAATCTTATTCATTCATCACATACATACTTCTTCTACTCATCTATACTTGGTCTATATCTCTCTCCTCTCTTATGTCTTGACTCTATACTTGTATATATAGGCACATATGTACAAACTTGTCACCATTACAAAGGTATATGTGAACTAATTTAAAGGTTAATGTACATGTATATACAAGTCTTCATCTTCTGACCATGCAATAATCTTAAAGCCTCATAATTTGATCTTTCCTTTATTATTTGAATTCAATCCTTTGTCCAAATCATCAAGTTGATTATCGTGCACCAACATTGTAATGAATACAAGGTAGATAAGTGGGGTGTAAAGGGTCTCTATGTTTGATCAAGGAATTCAACTAGCATGTGGCACATGTGCTCACAAAATACTTTATAGTTACATATATCCTCAACCACCAATAACTTTCTTGAATCTTTTCATACGTTGCTACAAAAACTTTATGACCAGCCCATAGGCTTTCATGCATGTCTCTCATGACTTGCACTTGTAAATTTCTTAATCCTAATACTCTTTGTGGGTTTTTCACCTTCCCTTTAGCATGTCACACAAGATATCCGTCTTTCAGAAAGAAGTTAAGAGACTTGTTTCTATGTTCAAGAATCAATATGCCTACCAACTTAGGATAGGCTAAAAGGTACTGAGATAATAACCTATATCTTTCCATTCTTCATCTCTAAATCGCTCATATGTAAAAGTAGATGGATCATAACTAATCAAGTTTATTGCTCAATCTATTGCTTCTTCATCATCATCAAATTTAGCTCGTGTGAGCATATCTACAATAGTATTATGTTTTCGAGCAATATGTACAAGTGATCCACCTTAACATTGCAATGTTAGGAGATGAAGAGTTAGCAATCATTCCTATTGATGGAAGACAATCAGTTTCAATGATCACATTAGCTCCAATATAATATTCTTTATCTATTTTTAGGGCAGTGACTAGTCCCCATAGCTCTTTTTTAATTTGAGGATAATTTCTCTGCATATCAAGCAAAATTTTCATGCCAAAGTGAACTGCATATCTTTACCCCTTCTCATCATTCTGACCTATGACCCAGGCTATACCAATAGGACTAGTATCAGTGGTTAGGATTATAGGTTTATTTTTTGAATAATCAATCCTTCTCAAGCTTGGAGCATTGATAAAAAAATTGCTTCAGTTTTCTCATCTATCCAGAAGAATTTCTTTTTCTTTTGTAATAGATCATACAATTGGTTCCTAACATTAGTAGAGGGATCCAAATTACATAGAGGACACAAGCTCCTAAGAACCTTCTTACTCCACTAATGTTGTGACACACCTCTAAAAGCCTACTAATGGCATCAACGTTCTATGGATATGGCCTATGTCCATAATGCTCACATAGATGTCCAACAATCAAAACTTTGTTACACCAAAAGTGGATTTTTCTAAGTATAAAGTTAGCCCAACCTCCTCGAATCTCTGAAATATTATTTCACAATCACAAATGTGGTTGGAGACAAACTTTCTACATCTAGATGAATCTAAAGTCACATCTTTTTCCCTTTCCACACACCCTTTTACCGGAATATCATTGATAAAAGCCATAGTCATTTTGGGAATGACATCATGTAAGATTAGAATCATAATGTTTATCATGCATGCCAAGAAATTTTTTGCCCCTTGAGGTAACTTGTACACATATGTACTAGACCTAAAGGAGATTTCATCATGGTTATATCTCTACTTTCAATGGCTAATTGAAACTTGTCATATCCTGAATAGAGGTCACCCATTGAATAGATGGAGTGTCCAACAAATGCCTTTGCAAGCTCATCTACAATGGGTCGTGTTCTTATATTTCTGATAGTGGATTTTTTAACAAGTTGGTGATGCCAGTTCTATGATTCTGGCAATGTTCTCCTTTAACAATCTCATCAGGGCAAGTAAGTGAGCTTTTGGGACTCGTATCGATCAAAGATTCCATGGAATATATGGTATGGTAAATATGATCATAGGAGCTATAAGCTTTGCATCACTGCATCCTATTTCATGTGGGAAAAAGGAAAATGCCTTTCCATGATGGTTGTGGGTTCAAGTCCTCCCTCCTTCGTGAATATAAAACTCCCTATTGTCACTCGTAAATTACTGATAGAAAATTATGTGATTTTAGAACATGATTCCTTTTGGCCATCAATTGGGGCAAAGGAGGTTTGAAAAAATTATATGAAAATTTAATTATCTGTTAAACTATTGTTTAAACTTCTATCAAATCTGGGTTCTTGGGATGGTTAGGGGTCTGTAAAACAGAGGCCTTGTTTGTATTTTCCCAAATCTTCAGAGTCAACTTATATTATTGTATCGACTTAACACGCTGAATGAAATTATTCTTCAACTACTTATCTGCATGTGCTTTACAACATACTTCAACACGAGACAACTAACTGCACAATTTCGTCACTCCACCATAATATCACTTAACTTAATACTTCATCAATCCTTAATACATTACTAAACTTAATTACAGAGAGACAGAGATCTAGAGTACTCAGGATACATAGGATATCTGCAATGTGCATTGCACTCCATGTCAGGCCTTCGCTCAGACCACAGTCGAGAGACACACCTTCTGTCTCATGCATGCTTCTTTTCATTAATCAAAAAGTTATAACTATTGCACTACGACCTTTCCGCATGTGTGCGGCTTTTCAGGATTACATATTACATTCTGGCGGCTCACACTAGCACGCACGGTGAACTTGAACCCAAAAGGTAATTACAAAATTCAAGATTCATCTATGATACCCTGTACATACATGGAGCGGACTAACTTAAAGGTTTGGGTGATCTTCTGTTTCAAAGACTCTAGCATATTCTGCAAAATGTCGGGTTCAATAAGCTATGGATCAGTTCTAACTAAACTGGTAGCGACTACCTGACTTATTAGGGACTCAGCTTGAGTCTGCAAAAATGCTTCTCGTAAGTAGAAATCGTTGGTAAGAGCAGCATCTCTGCACAACTTCATTTCTGCAATGTCAGCATCGATTCTAGATAATCTGTCAACTTGAATACCTAATTTCTTTTACCTGCATTCGAGTTCTTGAGATTGAAACTGCATTGTCTTGTAAAAATCTTCTCTCTCTTTTTGAACAGCTACGATTTCCTTCTTTAACTGGAGAATCTTGGAAATTTCTGTAGAAAGTTCTTAATCTTTTTGGAACAATTGCTCAGTAACTTTATGTAATTCAGCTTCAGCTTTAATGACATTGGTGGCTAGCATCTCTCAAGCTTCTTCTAAAATGCTAAGCTTATTCCTCGTATCATGAAGCTCATTGCCTAACGCAGTCATGGCATCCTGTTTATCTGCAACTTCTTGCTTCAAACCGTTAATCTCTACGTCCTGTTTGGCAATAATAATATCTTTTGCAGTCAATTGTTCCTGTAGTTGCTGAATGTGAGTTTGCAGAGAATGAATATTTGTTTTTGCCTCAAGGAGTTCTTCTTGGAGAGGTTCTATATCTTCTTGCAAGAGGTCTACTTTAGTTTGCAGCTCCTGACGAATGGTTTGTGTGGCCGCCTTCAATTGAAGAGGTAATTGCTGGGATAAGTGAATTAAGAACTGACCCATTGATGCCAATTCGGTGAACATAACAGGGGTGGGAATAGAATTTGTCGGTTGCGATGGTTGGGAAGAAAGAAGGTGTGGAGATGAGGGTGGAGAGTAGTTGGGTGAAGATAGAACTTTGGATGTGGTCTCACGGATCGCAGTGGGAGGCAAGGATGGAGAAGCAGTAGTAGTGGCAAGGAGTGTACGTGGAGGGGGAAAAGTAAGAAGGGGTGTTTGCACTAGGACAATGTCGGTTTCATGTTGGAGCGAAGACGAAACAGTAGCAATTTCAGCAATGGACTCTTCAACACCTTGCAGATTCTTTGTCGTGTCTGCTTGATCATGTGCTATTGCTGAAGAGGATGGATGACAAACCACGGCAGTGCTCTCAGCCATTGTATCCTTCATAGCCTTATCATCTAGTTGGTGTGTGTCATCCTATTGTAAAGTTTCAGCCACATCTTCCATGCTAATATCCTGATTTTGTTGCTTAATAGGAGAAGATTGGGTAGATTCTACCTGTAATGAAGTGGATGTGTCATGAAAAAGTTCAACCTCTTGGATAGCGGTTTCTTGCACTTCACTTTGGCATGGGCTGATGCAAGTGCATTTGCGCCCGAAGAAGTGGAGAAGATCTTCATCATCATCATCATCATCCTCCAGCATCTATGTAGACTCCTCATGCAATAGTAGAGTGTTCATTGGGGGTGGTTGCTCTGCTTGAATCACCGGAAGGAGAAAGGTGAGCACGTGCGGCAATCGAGTCCGAGGGATCTCATTCTTGGCTAGTTTCTCAATATCAGCTTGGAATTCACGATGAATGTACCTGAAAAAGAAACACGTGAAGTTGACGGCCTCTTGTGATGCAGTGTTGATCATGGAGTAAAACAAGCGAGAGATGCCGTAAATGCATTTTTGGAGGTTTAGGGTAGCTACTAAAAACTGGAGTGCGGTTGCTCTGGTTCAGATCAACATAAAATGGCAAACTTGTTAGATGAGTGTCGGGGAAAAAATTCTTTCATGGTCGCCATAGGAAGGAGAGGGCCATTGACCAACCCTTTTGAGGGAGACGAAATCCCTCAGCTACTGTACTGAGTGTAACAACAACGCGGGGATTGAAACATGCTAGCGGCCAGCATGATTCTGTAGCAGGCGTAGCAGCTATGTTAGAGATTATCTGAGCAACGAAGGGATGACACTCCACTAAATGCCAAGGCAATTCAGCAAAGGCTAGGAGACAAGGAGTACGCAGGAACTCGCTCATGTCCGGAGCGAGACCAGCACAAAAGGTGACAATATTTTCCAGGGCTTCCATATCGCAAAAAAAAACATGCAAGAGCACAAGTCACACAAAGGTCATAAGCACACAAGAACACAATAGCAAATAATAACGTGAAAAAGGATTAAGTAGAAATGTGGAAGGAATCAGGCAGAAAGCAACCTAATCATCATGCAGTATTGGAAATATACAAACATAATGGTGACATGCACGCATTAACAGAATCAAAGACACAGAAGGTGGCTCTAATCATGGTTAGGTAAAAAAATGGAAAGATTACGCTCAGTCGGTCAACGGAAACACGTAGATAGGAAAAGAAAGTTGAGTCAGAATAGTAGTGAAAGAAAAGGAGTAAAAATACCGATCACGCATCATGAGGATGAAGATGGTGGATAATAGGGATGAAGCTTCAATCCATTGATCACTTTAGGAAGAAGGGTACCGGTTAAGGTGGATAACCAAAAAGTTGCTCGTCCCACTTGTTCAACAATGCGGTATGGACCAAACCAGCGCAATTAAAATTTTTCAATGGATCGATTAGATTTAGCATTAGAAAAGAGCACTAATTGGTTGATGGTAAACACGGGGGTTTTAAGGAAACGATCATGAGTTCTTGCTTGTCTGAGCTGAACTTCCTGCAGCACCGAAAAACTCTCAAGGCACTGTTCATCCAGAGACCATAAAGCCTCCAATCGAAAATGGAAAGATTCTTCCGATAGTAATTTCTGCTCTAATGCCACTCGCAGACTAGGAACCACTAGTTCCATAGGAGCAATCGCCTCCAAACCATAAGCCAACTTGAAGGGATTTGTTCCAATCACCACTTTGTATGTTGTACGGTAAGCCCATAATACGGTAGGTAGGAATTGGTCCCATCTCTCTGGGAAATCCAATACCGATTTCTTTAAGATGTTCAATGGAGATTTTTTTGTACTCTCGGTGAGGCCATTAATTCGTGGATAGTAGGGGGAACTGAACTTATGCACAATCTGGAAGGTATTAGTGAGCACTTGCATTAATGTGTTCACAAAGTGCGTACCTTGATCAGTCACAATCTCCAAAGGCAAACCAATTGTGGAAAAATATCTTTCATCAAACATTTAGTGACCGCAGCAATTGTGGCTAACAATAGAGCCCATGCTTCGGCCCACCTAGTCGCATAATATGTGCATGTAAGAATATATCTATTACTGGTAAGTATCGTAGGAGTTGTAATTGCCCCGATAAAATCCAAACCCCATTTTTGAAAAGGTTCGAGAGTCAAAATGGGTTGGAGCAGAAAGTAATGTCTCTGTAAAGGTGGACCCGATCACTAACACTCGTTGCACTGTCACACATACTTGGTCACATCTCGGAACATAGTAGGCCACCATAAGCCACTCTGCAGAATCTTTCGATGGGTCAGCTCCACCACAAAATGACCTCCAACTGGGGTCGAATAAGCCATTGTGATTAGTGAAGCAATTTCGTGTGGTGGAACACATCTGAGCAACACTCCCGCGTGATCCATGTAATATAACTGCCCTACAATTAACCGAAATTGTCAACTATACATGGCCAATTTACAGTGAGCAGCAGGAGAGGTCGTGCCAGGAGGACATCCACTCGTCAAGAAAAGCATCAAAGTGTCATAATAGGAGGATTTTACTGACAACTCTTGTTGATCATCCTTTACAGTCTAATTTGCATAGATAGGAGGTGTGGTATCATCAACTCCTTCCCGAAGTTCACCAGAATCCAACCGAGATAGAAAATCAACAAGTGCGTGTGCCGACCCTAGTCGATGTACTACTGAATAATCAAACTCTTGGAGCAACAATACCCATCTTGCTAATCGTCCTCCTAGATGTTACTGGCGAACAAGGTACACCAAGGCTGCATGATGGACATGGAAGGTGAAGCGGCATCCCAGTAAATAATGTCGGAATTTCTTCACCGAATACACTAATCCGAGACATTCATGTTCAGTGATGGAATAATTGCATTCTGTTGGAGCCAATCTGCGACTCGCATAATACACTAGATGGAACCACTTTTCCGTTTGCTACATCAGCACACTGCCAATTGCAATGTCGGACGCATCCACGAAGACATGAAATGGGAGTTCCCAATTTGGAGCTTGTAAAATAGGAGCCTACGTTATCACTGATTTCAATGGATCGAAAGACAATTGACACGCTTCAGTCCATTCCAAGTGAGGAGGAGTACTAGTGATCAGTCGATTGAGCGGCATAGCCAAATGTGCAAGCCACCTTAAATGTCATCCGTGCCATCAGATTTGTCCCAAGAAGCGCATCACTTCTTTGGGTGTCTTGGGAGGAGGTGCCTCTAGTACTGCCTTCACCTTATCTGGATCAACTTGAATCCCCTATTTTTAGATAATGTGCCCTAGCAACTTGCCACAAGATATAGAGAATACAGATTTATTTGGGTTTAAGCACAAACGGTATTCTCGACACTTTGAAAAATAGCACCATAAATGGTACGGATGCACCGAAGTATCACCGGATAAGGAGAAGCCATCCAAGTAAACTCTCATGAAGGTGGTTAGATAAGGAGAGAAAACTTCCTACATACAACAGTGAAACGTACTTGGGGCATTTTGCAGACCAAACCACATCATTGTACACGCATAGATGCCCCAATTGGTTATAAATGATGTCTTTGGAATGTACTACTCCGCCATTCCTACTTGGTTATAACTAGTATAGCTGTCCAAAAAGAAGTACATCTCGCGACCTGCTACGTCATCTAAAATGGTGTCCAAAAACGGCAAAGGGAATGGATCAAGTATGTTGCTGCATTCAATTTCCGGTAGTCCACACATATCCTCAATTGCTTATTCTTATTAGGAACTATGACTTTGACCTGGGCTGCATAGTGAGGATTCATCCTATAAATGGGTTGTTTAATAGGCCGAGCATCTGGTTTCAACATAACTCGATGCTGATAGATAGACGGATCCAACCCCTTTATATCCTAGTAGTCCCATGCAAACACATCAAAGAATTCATGTAGTAACTGCAACAAGTTATTTTGGAAGGTCTCTGATAGTCCTGCCTTAATCTTTACTACCCGTGGATTGGCTTCATCACCTAAGTTGCAGGTAACCAATTGGTCTTCCGATACGTAGAACTGCCACGGCATGGTCAAATCATCAACTGGCTGAAGCGATTGTTGAAGCGTCATATCATCCAAGGTCTGTGCGGCACTTTGTTCAGGCACTCCGATCAGTGGTAGTATCGTACATGCCATTGTATCGTACAGGCCATCGAACTCCACTTATCTGCAACGGTTTGTAAGTCCACAGTTCCGAGTGCCATCGAACCCTTATTGGCTTTAAGAAAAGCTTCCTCTTCATCATCTGAAAGGCCATCCAACATGTGTACAGGTTTGGCTATATATGGTCGTGCATGCAAGTCACAAGGCTTCATGTCGTCCAGTGGGACGACATATTTAGGATGGTTATTCTTAAAAATCAATTCATGTGTTGACCAATCATGAACTACCTTAGCTTGCTTTAACCATGGTCGTCCAAAGAGCAAGTTATAGTCCAGGCTGGATTCGGGTAATTCTAAAACAACAAAGTTCATTTTAAAGACAACTCCTTGGAGAGTAATAGGTATATCTCGCACCAATCCCATCGGATGAACTCGAGATTGATCAGCCATTCAGACAAAAAATTGGATAGGTTCAATTTGTGCCCATCCCATCCTTTGACAAAGTGTTGCTATTGCAATGTTGACACCGGAACCGCCATCAATTAATACTTGAGTGATTTTATGATTCTTATATCAAACCGTAATCAAGGGCACCGTATGATCCACCATCGGATCTAGTTCAGGCTGAATTGTTGCTGTCGAAGGAGCACATGAAGGTCCTAGACTGACCTGCTACTGGAACTGTTGGCGCACGCCAAGACCAATGCCAATATTTGTCCCAATGGTAGTGTAATCGATGCCTTGGCTAAGATATCCCACACCGGATCATTTTTTGTTGTTTTTTGTACGGAGTCTAGTGGGGTTTTCGGTATAGTAGTGGTCAGCTTCCTTCCTTTCGGTATTGCTTGTGGTATACTTTGCTGCATCATCGGAACTAGGTCAGGAAAAATAGTTTGTTCCTAGGTTGCCCACTTGCTTGCTTTGGTAAACACCTTCTGTTGTTCACGAATTCTAAGTTCAAAAATCTCTGCAGGTGGTTGTAACTGCTTTCCCGAGCGTGTTTGCACCACTGCCATTTGAGTGTCTACTACTGAAATATACACCATATTTGCCATTGGGTGCTAGTGTTCCTTTTTCCTTTTATCGTACTCAGCCATATCTTTACAGTACCTACGTATATGCCTTATTTCACCACAGAAATGATATTTAGGTGGTGGAAGAGATGCACCTTCACCTATTGTACCCACATTCCACTGAGTTTGTCCAAAATTAGTTGACCGTGTGCCTCTATAATTCTTGTATCCCTGCTAAGGAGTATTCCTCATTTGTGGTGGTACGTAATGACTGACTGGTTGCCCTTGTTCTTGAATAATGGCATTGAAAGCTGCTCTACTATGTACCCTTGCGTTATAAGGATAGGTCTCTGTAGTGTGGTCCGCTGTATGGCAAATAGCGCAGGTCATCTGATTCACGGTGCATGCTGAGCTAGTGTGTCCTGTGTTTTTACATTTAGTACAGTAAATTTGTTTCAGAGGGTCTTGGCTTGAATGCTTGGACACCTTCAACCACTCTAGATATTTAGTGAATCCACCCACTTTATTTTCTAACTGTAATGCCATAGCAATTACGACATCCAAGGTCATTCCACCCACACATTGTATGATCATAATCTGTTTCAGTTGGGGATTTAATCCGTTTATGAACCACTAGGTAATGACGCCATCTGGTACGTTGGCATGCACTAGTGGTAATTGCCATAAATGAGTCCGGAATAGAGTGGCATAGTCTTGTACATTCTGGTGTGGCTTATGCCCGTTATTCTGTAAGTAATCAAAAATTTCAACAGGGTTTTTCTTTAACCAAAATCGTTGCAAAAATACATCCTTTACATCATCATACTGCTCGAAATGATTCAATTCATACTCAATTAACCAATGGGCAACTTTATTAACCAAAGTGGACTGGAACATGATGGCCTTATAAGCAAGGTCTACTAGGTAATTCAAAACTACGTAATTAATTTCAAATGTCCACACATGCGCATCAGGATCATCTCCCAAAAAACCTCCAAATTTTGTGTACGTGACTCTGGCTAGCACCGGACGTGGTGGAATAATTTATTGCTGTTGTTCTTATTGTTGTTGTTGTTGCTATTGGTGTTGTTGTTGTTGCTGTTGTTGCTGCTACTGTTGTTATTGTTGTGAACAACTCATGTTGCCTGAACTTTGGGGGCAAATTTCTTGATGTTCCTGGACCGTATGGTCACTTTTCCAACTTTTCGGTCCAAAAATATCTCTGAGCCGATTACTTAGTTCAAAATCTAACAGCCCTTTCTCAACCTTAGTGTCAAAATTGGCTAAACTTGCACCTAAAAATGGTGAATGCAGTAAATTCCTGCCGAAAAATATCGCACTATCACCGAAAATCATTGAATTGACATCGAAGAGCACCGATTTGTTACCAAAGATCACGGAATTGTCACCGGATGATACCGAACTATCACCGAAGATCACTGAATTGTCACCGAGTAATGCTGAACTATCACCAGACAGCATCAAAATATAACCTGAAACGAACGTATTTTCTTCAGAATGTATCGGACTATCACCGGAACACACCGGATTATCGTCGCACTCTACCAAACTACTTCTATATAGCAACGAACTACCACCGGAATTGCCACTAGCTTGCTGAACTGGACCTTCTGCAACTAAACTTGATTGTTCTTCGCTTCTACCACCAGAGGGTAACTAGATAAATAAGTAAGCTAACTAGGGAAATAAATAAGCCCTTATTACCACTCATAAGTTAAAATTGGTTTGCACATAGCCAACGGCTACCAACAAAACCAACGAGAACCAAAGTGAACCAAAGTGAACCAAAGTGAACCAAGAGAACCAAGAGAACCATGAGTGCTAGAGAAGCCAAAGATGCCAAAGTTATGCAATAGTTATATGCCTTAGTCGATGCATTGGAAAAAGTTGAATGATAACCGAATGATAACCATCATTTCACACCATATATGGAACCCAAGTGAAAGTATGCAACTTGAGTATATGTGTGATACCCTATGCATTTACCCTATGTAACTATTCATGTGCAGGTTACCTTATAATATTGTAAGGACTATCATATGAATTGTATGTTTAACCTTATGTTTATGTGCTTATGTATATGTGTGCATAAGTATGAATATGTATATGCCTATGTGTATGCATGTACATTAATGTAAACGAGTAAAGTGCACATCTATAGGTATGTGTGGGCACTTTTAAGTGTCCTACGTCTAGGAGATATATATATATATATATATATATATATATATATATATATATATATATATATATATATATATATATATATATATATATATATATATATATATATATATATATATATATATATATATATTTGTTTTAATATATGTTAATATATAATTAATAATTGACCATATATATAGATATATTTGACTTAATTTATTAATATGAATGACTAATATAAAATTTAACCATTAATATATTTAATTTAATATATGTAAATTTAGGATAATATGTGATTTAATATATATAGATAATATATGTTATTTAATGTGTATATAATTTACTAGAATGTAATTAATTAATTAGTTGACTAAGTGAATGCGTGAGTGCACGTGATTTAGAATCCACGTGAATGTGTGTCTTTAGTATTTAGTATATTGAGCATGTGTATGGTTTCAAAAAAGACGATGCATGCGTGTGTATGTATGTTTGTATATTTATATATATGTTATGTATTTGTGCAATGATTTTTCCAATGTTTTTGTGCAATTGGGTACGAGAGCAAGGGAGAGAGAGAGAGGAACTTCTGCCACCTCCTCCTTCCTCCCGCTCTAACACAGCACGAGCAGAGAGAGAGAGAGAGTACTTGAGTTTTCCCCTTTTTTTTTGGGTGCTGCACATATCAAACACAATGGGAGAGAGAGAGAGAGCAATAGACAATGGATCCGATTGTTGCTATTTGATTCACACAGAGAGAAATAAGTCACCGATTGTACATGTTCTATGTTGAAATGTGTCAAGAGAGAGAGAGAGAGAGAGGAACCTTGTCTCCCCCCTGCTTCCTCCAATTGTGACAAAGCAAAGGCAGAGAGAGAGAGCATTAGACAATGGATCCGACTGTTGCTATTTGATTCGTAGAAAGAGAAATTAGTCATCGATTGTAGATGGGTTATGTCGAAATATGCCAAGAGAGAGAGAGAGAGATACATGAATTCTAGAATCGATAATGCCCACACTCTCCATGTTTGATTTTCTGATTAGGTATCACCCAGGAAGCCAACAACATTAGTTAGAGACCTTCTCAAGAAGATATTACCTTGCACCGAAGAAAGGTGAAGAGGCTTTTGATTAACAAGAGAGTATTGCTCAAGCCTGAACATCTTCACTTAGCAGCCATCTCTTCAAACCATCCGGAAGATTCAACCTTGACTCATTTGACTCTTGAGACTCTAGCACATGATGAGTTGTTTTGTAATGTCAAGCGGAAAATTCAAGAAGGGAAAATTCATGAAGTAAACAAGTTCCAAGAGAATGATGGATTACTATTCTATAAGAAATTTTTGTACATCCTCTATGAAAGTGAATGTCATGATAACCTTCTGGCAAGACATTTTGAAGTGAATAAAACAATAGATATCAAGATATTTTTTGTCGCCTCAAATGTGGATATGTGCTTCTATGATATGTGTGTATATGTTTGTTTGCGTATGTATATGTGTGTATGCATCTATATATATATACATATCTCTCTCTCATATTATATATATATACACACACGCACACATACATACATACACACACACACACATACATATATATATATATATATATATATATATATATATATATATATATATATATATATATATATATATATATATATATATATATATATATATATATATATATATATATATGTATATGTGTGTGTGTGTGTGACTTTATGTGTATGTATGTGTATGTGTGTATATGTATATGTGCATGTATGTGTATATGTGTGTATGCATGTGTGCATGTATGTAAAATCCTAACCCTAAAAGATGTATATGTGTGTATGTGTATATGTATATGTGTGTCTATGTATGTAAAACCCTAAAACCCTAGTCCTAAAACCATAACCCTAAAACATGTATATGTCTTAATGTGTGTATGTATATGTGTGTGTATGTGTATATGTGTATATGCATGTATATATCTATGTGAATTTGACTTTATGTGTGTTTATGTGTATGTGTGTGTATGCATGCGGATGCATGAATATGCTTTTGTGTGTTTGTATGCATGCATATGTGTGTGTATGTGCATATGTGTGTATGTATGTAAAACCCTAAAACCCTAATCCTAAAATCATAATCCAAACACTCTAACCCTAAAACATGTATATGTGTGTATGTGTGTATGTGCGTATGTATATATGTGTGTATGTGTATGTGTGTCTATGCATGTGTATATATATGTGTATGTGACTTTATGTGTGTGTATGTGTATCTGTGTGTATGTATATGTGTGTATATGTGTGTATGTGTGTATGTGTTTATGTGTGTATGCATGTGTGTATGTATGTAAAACCCTAAAACCCAACCCTAAAACCCTAACCCTAAGACCCTAACCCAAAAACATGTATATGTGTGTATGGGTGTATGTATATGTGTGTATGTGTATGTGTGTGTATGCATGTGTATATATATATGTGTATGTGACATTATGTATGTGTGTGTATGTGTATCTATGCATACATATACATATGTGTATTTGACTTTATGTGTGTTTATGTGTATGTTTATGCATGTATATGTGTGTGTATGTGCATATGTGTGTATGCATGTTTGTATTCATATGTGTATGTATGTTAAACCCTAAAATCCTAATCCTAAAACCCTAATCCTAGAACCCTAACCCTAAAATATGTATATGTGTGTGTATGTATGCATGTGTATATATACGTGTATGTGAACTTATGTGTGTGTATGTGTATGTGTGTATATTTGTGTGTGTATGCATGTGTTTGTATGTACATGTGTATATGTATGTGTGTGTATGTATGCATGCATATGCATGTGTGTGTATGTATGCATGTATATGTGTGTGTGTGTGTGTATGTATGCATGTATATATGTGTGTGCATATGTTGTTAGAGTCAAGAAATGACAAGCAGGAGATGGTTGAACCACACCCTAAGAGGGAGGATTAGGAAGTAATCCTCAACCATGGATTTTGGGGCAAGTGGTTAGCCCATCATACTCTTAGCTAGTAGGTCATGAGTTCAAATCCCACAATTGGTATGAGAGCATAGGAAGTAGGCTTGGGCAAGGAAGGCGCGTGCGTCGCTTTCAAAGGTGAGCTCAACATAGATCAGAGCAAATCTCCCAATCCGTAGGTCGGATTTCAACATATAAGATACCGTTGGAAAGCTCTCAAAACGAGAGTTCTAATGGAAGCACTAGATTGAGGATCCAAGATACGTAACATTGGTGAGAACCAGGTTCAAGATACTGAGGTTGAGAACAAGGTTCTCAAGAGACCAAGGTTGCGAACAAGGCAAGTTCGTAGGCAAGTGGCCAAGAAGCGGAAAGGCAAGGTTCTAGAGACCAAGGTTGAGAGCAAGGGTTCAAGAGACCAAGGTTGAGGATCCAAGATACATAACATTGGTGAGAGCCAAGTTCAAGATACTGAGGTTGAGAACAAGGTGCTCAAGAGACCAAGGTTGCGAACAAGGCAAGTCCGTAGGCAAGTGGCCAAGAAGCGGAAAGGCAAGGTTCTAGAGACCAAGGTTGAGAGCAAGGGTTCAAGAGACCAAGGTTGAGGACAAGATGGTTCATAAGACTATGCAAGGTTCAGGACATCAATTCAAGGGGAGATCAAGGATTGATCATTGAGGATAATGATCTCTAGAAGGGCAAGAAAGTGTTAGACTCAAGAAATGACAAGTTGGAGATGGTTGAACCTCACCCTAAGAGGGAGGATTAGGAAGTAATCCTCAACCATGTCTTTTGGGGCAAGTGGTTAGTCCATTATACTCCTAGCTAGTAGGTCATGAGTTCAAATCCCACATATGTGTGTATGCATTTGTGTATGGTTCAGGGAATCACTAGATTATGCCCTCTAACTAGACTAGACTAGATTTTGGAATTATACTTTTGATCACAAAATCACCCATGTAGGGAAAACAATACAAGAGTATGAAGATGATACAAGAAGTCCCACAACCTGAGATTATTAAGTATGTAAACAAAACTAGAGATCATATAGGAGATCCGGCCACAAACTAGAATCATAGGTATGAAACAAGTTATATGGATTACAAGAATTCACTTCAAGGAGATGAAGTAGATACAAGAAATATCTCGAGGAGATCTTCTATTGCTGGATTATAATACGACATAATAGGATGTTCCAAATACTAAACTAGCCAAGACTAGAACAAGGCACAAGTTTAGAACTGAAATAGGAACTTGAAAATTACTTACTTGGAGATAAGAACTCCTTGAGCTCCCAAGAATGGCCTTGGAAAGACTGAGGATGTATATGACCAAGCCATTTTATATAGGTGATGAAGGGCAATTATCAAAGATAGTTAGGAGTAATGATTTCATCAATGATCCCAAAAAGATCTCTAGATGTCAGAATCTAGCAAGTAGACAATCGATCTTAGGGTTTTGGCACATTCTAGATGTAGTAGAAGCTTAATTTTTGCAAATTTGCAATGAATCATGAGATATACAAAGTCACAAGGAATTTCAGATTCAAGATCCTTCCATTTGTCTGTGACATCACCTCCCCCTCAAGCGACAAGTTCCATGAGGAGCACTCATGTTCTCTGATCTTGGATTCATTGGATTTATCTTATGAAATTATTGAACTTTGATAGGTGCTCTTTAAAGGTTCTCTATAGGTTCCCAAGTGCGGTCACTGATGTCAGACCCTTTCTAATGAACAAGGTATTACAATCTTCCTCAAGATATTCTCGAATCTAGGACATGCTCGACTTCAAATTCTTCATGGTCACCAATCTCGATAGGTGGTGAAGGACTAGCTCTCCCCCTGCTCAATGGTGAAATCGGATACGATTCCACCATGGACACATGGAATCCGGATGTATTCTCATGGTACTTGATAACTAGAGCTTGAAGATGATTGGATTAATCTTGGACAAGATTGTTGGTGCAAGACAATCATCAATTGATGATTTGGACAAAGATTTCAAGTCAAAGGATGAAGAAGAGATCAACATATGTGGCTTGACGTTTAGTGCATGGTCAGAAGATAAAGACTTGTATATACATGTATAATCTTGTAATTAGTTTATAAAAACTTTGCATCTATGATGCGTCGTGATGTAAACATTTATATATACTTTATATAGATGTACTACAAGTGGGGGGATGATGAGTGACAAGTGTTAGAAGTCATTAGTGACTTTAGAAAGTGAGGAACTTGAAGTATCTATCACATATAAGATTTCTTTGAATAGAAATAAAGTTGCACCTCGATTATTTGCTTTGTGCTCCTTGTGTGTTTATCCTCTTGATGAATGCTTTTGTACAAGTCTAATTCTATAATTGGGTGACCTCTGTACCATTTTTGAGAGCTTAATTGTAATCAAGCTGAGGGAATTTTAAGTAGGAACATTTACATGTGTAAATGTGAAGAAGTGAACACAAGAATAGGCACAATCTCTGTTGTCTATGTTTTGATTAGATCTCCCTCCAGAGTGTAATGTTTTGAGCAAATAAGGACTTATTCTTTAAGTTGACAGGTAAGCTACGTGTGGTTAAAAGTATTTGAATAAAAAAGTTCTAATTTGGGAGAACCATGCTTTAGAAGTTGTAGGTATCAAAGTTGACTACATAGAAGAATAGTTTGAGACATAGGTTCATTGTTTGGAGTAAATCTCACAATGTACTGAATCCTTTGGAGAGATTTAACTTGGAGAAGGTGCACAAACTTTAAGAGACACCTTGTATAAAGTTTCATTGAAAACTTTACACATTTGATCAGTCAATGAGTGAGCTAAGTGCAACAGACTTTTCTAAATAATCAATTTTTTCACAGTTAGTTCAAACTTTGATAATTTGGCATTGGTCTTCCAAAATTGGTTGAGGTTTTGAGTTGTTCTTGATACAGAGGTGCTCTACCATCAAGGATAACTTGCTCTTTTGGAGATTAAGACTCTCCATCAGTGGTATCAGAGTAGGAGTCATCAGAATTGAAGAAAGGAGGACCCTGACTATTGTAGATATCGAGAAATTAATCTTTCAAGATTTAAAAGGTGAAAGTTTGGAGTAAAAGCTAGAGAAGGAGGCATGAAGCTATCAAGAAGATCAAAAGGAACTACATTTGAAGTAAAGGTACATTCATTATTCACAAAGCTTGAAGAATTGCACAGGTGAAGAAAGGATGGGAGATTCTCTTCAGATAGAGAAATTAGAGAAACCTATCCTTCTTGATCAATGAGGATGGGAGCTCATCCTATAAGCAAAGACCTGATAGGATACATCAAAGGTGAAGATGAGAAACCAGAATTTAGGGATCCTAGTGTTCCAACTAGGGAAGAGTTCTCATATTTGAAGACATGGATGAAGAAGGATGCTCAAGCAAGGAGCATTATCTACATGGAAGTTAATGATTATTTGCTACCTCACATTAGAGGATTTGAAACTGCAAGAGATATATGGAACACTTTGGAGGAGCATTTCCAAAACACTACAAAGTCAAGGAAGGCATCTTTATTGGAAAAATTCACCACATTCAGAAAGAAGGCTTCTCAATCTATTTCTGATTATGTAGCAAGGATGAAGGACATTGAAGATGCATCAGGAGTAGTTGATGAAGATATTGAAGAGGACAAATTGGTAAGACAAATTCTCATAGGTTTGAGAGGAGATGAGAAGTGGAAGCCTTTCATTCTATCCATTGAATGGTCACTAGATCATTTCGCTCCTGATTTGAATCAATTGCTAAGACACATGCTAACCTTTGAGCAGGATGTCAAAGGTGATGTTGATAAAAGTACAGGTCAAGCAATGTATTCAAAGGACAAGAAGAAGATTAACAAAAGCAAGCAACAATTGAATGAAGATGAAGGCACTATGAGTCAAGCTAACTTCCTAAGAGCAACAAGAGGTGGCAAAGGAAGAGGAAGAGGTAGAAGTAATAGAGACGGTATCAAAGCCTTGGTTGGTAGTCTAATATATGCTACATTAACAAGGCCTGATTTGTCATATACAGTTGGAGTTTTATCTCAATTCATGAATTGTCCTAAGAAAGAACATTGGATTGCAAGACAAAGGGTGCTAAGATACATTAAGGGTACACTCAAAGAAGGTTTGTATTATGGATTCAGATCAGATACAAACATCAAGATATATAGTGATACAGATTGGGCAGGTAATCCTAATGATAGGAGGTCAACCTATGGGTATCTATGTTATGTGGGAGATAAATTAATTTCTTGGTGTTCTAAGAAGCAACATAAAGTTGCTTTGTCATCTACACAAGCAGAGTATAAAGGTATGGTTGAAGCTATGAACGAGGTTATATGGTTAAAGACTCTCATGAAGAGTTTTGACATCATTTAGAGTACACCCACTATTCATGGAGATAATATGAGTTCATTGTATCTAGCTGCTAACCTTGTGTTTCATGCCAAGACTAAACATATTGAGATCCAATATCATTTCTTGAGAAAGAAGGTGATTGATAAAGAAATTGAAGGCATACATACTTCAACAAAAGATCCGAGTGCAGACATGTTAACCAAAAGATTGGATGGACCTAAGTTCTAGAGGTTCAAAGACATGGCAGGTATAAAGAAGATGGAGAAAATCATAATTGATGATTGAGGGGGAGTTGTTGGTGCAAGACAATCATCAATTGATGATTTGGACAAATATTTGAATTCAAGGAATGAAGCAAAGATAAACATATGTAGCTTGAAGTTTAGTGCATGGTCAGAAGATAAAGACTGGTATATACATGTATACTAATCTTGTGATTAGTTCATAAAAACTTTGCATCTATGATGAGTCGTGATGTAAACATCAATCAGATGTAAGATTTCTTTAAATAGAAGAAAGCTGCACCTCAATCTTTTGCTCAATGCTCCTTTTGTGTTTATCCTCTTGATGAATGATTTTGTACAAGTCTAATTCTATAGTTGAGTGACATCTATACAAGTTTTGAAAGGTTAATTTTGATCACGATGAGAATATTTCGAGTAGGAACATTCACATGTGTAAATGTGAAGAAGTGAAGACATGAAGAGGTGCAATAGAAGTTGCAAGTGTCAAAGTCGACTACATAGAAGAACAGTTTCAGAAATAGGTACACTGTTTGGAGTAAATATCAAGATCCACTGAATATTTTGGAGAGATTTAACCTCAAGAAGGTGTGCAAACTTTAGGAAACACCTTATATAAAGTTTCATTGAAACCTTTACACATTTGGTCAGTCAATGAGTGAGCTAAGTGCAACAAAGTTTTTTGAATAATCAGTTTTTTCACTGTTAGTTCAAAGTTTGATAATTTGGCATTGGTCTTCCAAAATTGGTAGAGGTTTTGAGTTGTTCTTGATACAGAGGTGCTCTAACATCAAGGATAATGTGTTATTTTGGAGATTAACATTGTCCATCAAAGATGGTGAATGGGCCAAGTCTTTGATGGTCTAAATTTGCACAAGGCCTTGAAATTTGCAAATTATTTTTGAGTAACCACACTTTATCCCCAGTTTGATATGATGGATTCCGAACATGACACTGATCTGCATAGTACTTGTATTGTTCTTGAGCTTTATGGATCTCTTCCTTGAGTTCTTTGTGAATGTTCATGAGGTATGAGGACTTATCTTTGACAGCTCCGTTTTTTGCATGATTTGAGAGTTTTATATCCATCCTTGGATGTTGTTCATAATTTGCAAAGAAGGGGGTTTACTTGGTAGATGTATGAACATTGTTGGTATAGGCAATTTTTGCAAAGGGTAAAATCTCAAACCCATTATTTTGATGATATTTTATGGTGCACTTGAGGTGCTATTCTAGGACTTGATTCATTCATTCTATTTTTCCATTAGTTTGTGGATGATCGATTGTACAATCGCATGAGCCACACCTCTACCATGCTTCCCTCTAGACATGCTTTGTGATGAACAAAACCTTTTAGTGTCTTCATGAATTACTCTAAGAAGGACATCTATCAATTGTGGACAGTTCATGCCACTACAACTTTGTTAACCACATGAACCAGTAAATGAGTTTCAATGCTTGTGAAAAAGTACTTTTAAACCATACATACATCCTCTACAGCATTGAGTTTGGAATTTTTTATGATATCTCTCTTTATCTCTTTAGATGAGATCCATCGTACCAAGGAATTGGTTTTGTAAATGGTTGTCTACATATCCTCTCAAAGGCAATCTTTCACAGCTATAGGAAGCAAAAATTGCAAAAATATTTGCCCATCATTAAACTTGAGCCCTCCCAGATCATCATTCTTTGTGTTTAGAAACCTCATGTACCTAGTAGGTGTCTAAAATCTTGAAATGACCTTCTCTTCAGCTTGGTTATTGCCCACAACTCTTGCATATGACCTCTCTCTTCCAGGCCATCCCTTTGTGCTTTACTTTCCTTCTTTCCGATCAATGTCTTCCAGAGTATCTCTCCCATATTCTTGAAAATATGCATTGTGTCCACCGAGTGATTCATCAATAACTCACTCAAATAAGGGAGATCATGAAAGATCAAGAGTTGTTTCATGCCAGTGAGTGGTGTTCTTGCATTCCACAAGTGTTTGCAATCACTTGCTTTCATTTCCATTGTGTTTTACTACCAATTTGTCCTTCATGTAAGACATGCCCATCAGGCAAATATCTATGATGTCCTTCATATAAAATTTTTGGAAGATCATTGGAGTAGCATGGTTCAAATTGCATTCTACATATGGGATAGACATTGTAACTCAAGCTTGATAAACTTAAACAATTACCATAACTAGGTCAATCATGCATCATCCACATAAGAATGCCTTGCACTTGCACATCTGGTTGTTGGCACTTGACGTCAGGCATGAGGCTTTGATATATGCATTGAAGTAGTGGACACACAAGAAGGGGGAGCATGTAGGGAGCTCAAAGAAGTATATGTCAAATTTTCAAAAGAAATCCCTAAAAAAATAGTGATTTTGATCACTACAAAACCATTTCAAATATTATTTCATGTTTTTGGGGCTCGATTTTTTGCTATCTTAGGAGTCCTTGAGCTTGAGGATCCTAGGTAGAACATATTCTTTTTATTTCATAATTTTTAGAGCTCATTTGAGCCCTCATATAGCATTAGGAACTAAATTTTTAAGTAGGCTAGCCATTAGGTCTGAAACTTGCCAAAACTAGTCAAAAACTATAAAAAGAGCTCGAGAGCTCATTTTTGGGGTTACCAAGATAGAGAAAGATCTTGTTGAAGAGTATAATTAAGTTATTGAGAATCAAATATTCCATTGTGCCTATCTTTATTATCTTGCCTTATGTGCATATGTGTGTGTGTGCATGCATGTATGTGCTTTGTCACTCACATTTTCTTGCCGCAATTGCTCACGATCTTCATATCCTCCTCATGTCCCCATAGATTGACAAGTAAAGGAGGTGGTGCTCACGTTGAGATTACACACAATTTTGGTGCCATTCTTGAGAATTGTTGCTCAAGGACGAGTTTTATGATAGTAAGATCATAGATTTCCAACATTCGAAGGTAAAAAGTGGTCAATTTATATTATTTTGTTATTTTATTTTTTTCCATCTTCATCATCATCATCACCATCTTCTCCCATCTTCATCTTCATCTTCATGGAATTTTTTTCTTTCCTGACTGTATCATGGTTGTCTCGGAGAGAGTGAGAGAGAGAAAGTGTTTGTGCATGCAAGTCTCTGTGATTTTTGTAAAGCTTTCCACCACCCTCACCATGACATAGAGCCCCTCAATACCTGATTTTGAAGTTCCTAGTGTCATGGAAAAAGGAAACCATCCTGAATCTCATATTCAATATGAATCCTATATCTCATTATTGGTTCATAATTTGGGGAAAGTAATTCTTCCATTGCGTTCGAAACTTGCCAAAACCCTAAGATCGACTATCTTCTTGCTTGATTCTCATATCGAGAGACCATCCTTCGAATTGATGATATCATCAATGACATCATCAATTGGTAACCACCCTAGAACTGCCCTTGGAAAACCTATACAAGGAGGGGTTAGCCACATTCATAATCAGTCTTGCCAATACTAGTCTTGGGAGCTCAAGGAGCCGTGACTGCCAAGTAAGTACTCTCCAAGTTCGAGTTCCAGTTCCCGTCTTGTTTCTTCTAGTCCCGTCTAGTCTAGTTCTTGGACATCCCATCTTTTCCTCTTGTAATCTCGTAGTACGAGATCTTGTCAAGTTCTTTCTTGTATTTAGTTTATCTCCCAAAAGGGATTTCTTGTAATCTAGACATCTTGTCTCATAGTTACGATCCCAGGTAGTGGGATCTCCTGTATCATCTCTAGTCTAGTTTTCCATACCTATTGGTCCGGGGTTGTGGGATGTCTTGTATCAAATCCGTCTTCTTGTATTATTTTCCCTACATGGGTGTTCTTGTAATCATAAGTGTATTTTTGAAATATTGTCTAGTGAAGTCAGAGAGCACAATCTAGTGCTCCCGTGACATTTTGGCAAGACTATCTTCTATCCAAGACTAGGCATCATGGAGAACGCTTATGAACAGATTGTAGCATTACTTCATAGTCTCCAACAACAAGTCGAAGACCTAAGTCATCGACAGACACAAGTTGAGATGGTACATCCAGTGCATGTAGGTGCACTCCTTCAAGAATTACAAGAACGAATCGGGAGTCTTCAAGCAAATCAAGTTAGTATTCAAGTGAACCAACGGTCTAGTACATCATTTATGAAGGAACCCAAGATTTGCATGCCAGAAAAGTTTGATTGGGATCACACAAAGTTTCATGGATTTCTCCAGCAAGTTAAATTGTACATCCATATGCAACCTGATAGATACCCTGACGAGGCATCCAAGGTCGGGTCTATTGGAACCTTGCTCTGTGGCCAAGCATTATCATGGTTTGCCCCAATCTTGGAGAAGAACATGGCAGTACTTCAGGACTATGAGGGGTTTCTTCGAGAACTCTCCTCCACATTTGGAGATGCAGATACAAGTCGCGTAGCAGAAACAAAACTTCAGAAGTTACTTCAAGGTAACTTCGCTACCTCTACCTATGCATCTGAATTTAGGCAGTTGATATGTGATCTCACTTGGCATGAAGATCATTTAATAACCCAATTCAGATGGGGTTTAAGAGATGATGTAAAGGAACTTTTGCTCACGATGCCAGAGGTTAAAACATTGAATGAATATATCATGCAAGCTATTCAATGTGATAACTGACTTTTTGAAAGGAAACAAGAAAAACAAGTAGATGGAAGACCTCACTAGTGGAAACCTTTCCAACTGACTACTTAAGATGAGTCCATGCCTGAACCTATGCAAATAGATGTAATTAGGTTTCAACCTCTAACACTAGAAGCAAAACAGAGAAGGAGAGTTAATAAGTTATGTCTCTACTGTGGAAACCCTGGACATACTGCAATTAATTTTCTAAACAAGAGAACAAACTCCAGAGTCCCAGCCACCCTTGTAGAGCAGGGAAACGAGGAAGTCCAATTGTAAAAGAGGCCCTGCAGCCGAACCATGATATAAGAAAGGGTCTCATAATTCCCATAGAAACATGTCTTCCACCTGTCAAGTTAATCATGCCCAAGAAGACCCTTTCCCTTACAGCCCTAGTAGATTCAGGACCCTCCTCATGTTTCATCGATGAAGGATTGGTTAAGAAACATGGAATTCATGTACTTCGGAAGAACAAACCAGTAGTAGTTGAAGTAGTAGATGGACGACCTCTAGCATCTGGGAATATAACCATGGAAACCACATCATTAAGAGTACACCTTGGTGACCATGAATCCCACATATGTTTCAATGTAATATCGAGCCTAGTACATCTAGTTATCATTGGAGTGCTCTAGTTAAAGAAGCATAATCTAGACATTAATTGGGAAAAGAATAAAATCACCCGTCGAGATATCCAGAAGAACCCAACATATGTTGGAGCCAAAGCCTTCATACATGCAGTAAGGAAGGAACCTACATATATGATCTATGCCATACCAGCTCAAGAATCCAAGAAAGATGATCCAGTACAGCTACCCAATGAGTACAAAGTCGTTGAAGATGTTTTTGAAAAGAAGAATGCAGATATCCTCCCAGAGCATAGACCTTATGATTGCCCGATAGATCTTCAAGAGGGAGCACAACCACCCTTTGGACCAATCTACAAACTATCCCCAGAGGAACTTACAGAACTATGCAAGAACATTGATGAGAATCTAGCAAAGGGATTTATCAAACACTCAAATTCTCCAGCAGGAGCTCCTATTCTATTTGTAAAGAAGAAGGATGGGACTCTCCGGATGTGTGTAGACTATCATGGATTGAAGAAAGTCACTATAAAAAATAGATACCCTCTACCACTCATATCAGAGCTCTTGGAACGCCTTGGAAAAGAAAAATTCTTCACGAAAACTGATCTTCCACGAGCTTAAAACCTTGTCAGGATCAGAGAAGGAGATGAATCGAAGACAACATTTCAAACAAGGTATGGGCATTTTGAATATGTAGTTATGCCATTCGGTCTTACAAATGCTCCATCTGTCTTCCAACATATGATGAATGATATCTTTAGAGAATATTTAGATGATTTTGTTGTAATATACCTTGATGATATCTTGATGTTCTCCAAAAATCTAGAGGATTATGAATGTCATGTAAAGATAGTCCTAGAGAAACTAAGAGAAAAATGATTATATGCGAAATTGGAGAAGTGCTCCTTCCATAAGACAGAAGTGGAATTCTTAGGGTACATTGTATCAGATAAAGGAATTTTTATGGAATCCTTGATTCAGACAATCCTTGATTGGCAACCACCTTCATGTGTTCGAGATGTACAATGTTTTCTAGGGTTTGCGAAATTCTATAGGATATTCATCAAAGATTACTCCAAGATAGTGACACCTCTTACCAAGCTTACAGGGAACTCCAAATTCTCATGGACGGAAGAAGCAGAAAAAGCATTTCACACCTTGAAATCAGCATTCACTACTGCTCCAATTCTAGTTCATCCTGATTCTAGTAAGCCCTTCTTCCTAGAGGGAGATGCATCAGACTTTGCCCTAGGGGCCATTCTCTCACAATATGGAGATGATGGACACCTACATCCAGTTGCATATAATTCAAGGAAAGTTTCTCCTCCAAAAATTAATTATGAAATTCATGATGAAGAACTTCTTGCCATAGTGGACGCGTTTGATACTTGGCATCACCATCTAGAAGGAGCAACTCATAAAGTTATCGTGTATATAGATCACAAGAACCTAGAGTATTTTATGACTACCCGCATCCTCAACAGAAGGCAATCTCGATGGAGTAACTTTTTATCCAAGTTCGACTTTGTCATCACATATCGTCCCGGATGGCAACAATGTCAGTCAGATGCCTTGTCAAGACGATCTTACCTTGCACCAAAGAAGGATGAAGAGGCCTTTGATCAACAGGAGAGCATATTACTCAAGCCTAAGCATCTCTAGTTAGCAGCTATCTCTTCAAGCCATCATGAAGATTCAGCCTTGAATCATTTGATCCGTGAGACTCTACCACGAGATGAACTATTTTGTAACATTAAGCAAAAAACTCAAGAGGGAAGAATTCAAGAAGTAGATGAATTCCAAGAAAAGGATGGGTTACTATTCTATAAGAACCTATTGTATGTCCTTCCAGGAACTCCTAGGATCCAAGTACTTCAACAACGTCGTGACAACCTTGCAGGAAGACATTTTGGAGTGAATAAAACAATAGAACTTATATCAAGGGATTTTTGGTGACCTCAAATGTGGAAGGAAGTCAAAGAATATATCTGAACTTGTGACACTTGCAATAGATCTAAGGTATTGTGACATAAACCTCATGGCCTCTTCCAACCTTTACCTATTCCAGAAAGGCCATGGGCTTCACTGTCTATGGATTTCATCACAGGTCTACCAAAGTTAGATAAGTATGATGCCATTCTTGTTATTGTGGATAGATTTACAAAGATGGCACACTTCATTCCAACTACAAAGGCAATCACAGGTGCAACCACTACTAGACTTCTTCTCAGATACATCTTTAGGCTTCAAGGATTCCAGCTTTTGGAATAGTCTTTGCAAGATCCTTGGTGTTCAAGTTAAAGTATCTACATCCAATCATCCACAAACTGATGGACAAACAGAATGTGTGAATCAAGTCCTAGAACAATATCTTTGTTGCACCATCAGCATTGGTTTGAGCTGTTACCCTTTGCAGAGTTTGCCTATAACAATAGTGTTCATACATCTACCAAGTAGACTCCCTTCTTTGCAAATTATGGACAACATCCAAGGATAAACATACAACTCGCAAATCATGTCAAGAACCCAGCTGCCAGAGACAAGGCTCAGTACCTCATGGAAATTCACAAAGAACTCAAGGAAGAGATCCATAAAGCTCAAGAACATTATAAGTACTATGCAGATCAACATCGTGTTCAAAATCCATCGTATCAAATTGGGGATAAAGTATGGTTACTCAAAAACAATTTTACAAAACTTCAAGGCCCTCTGCAAAGTTAGATCATCAAAGATTTGGCCCATTCACCATCTTGGCCAAGATCAATCCAATCACCTTCAAGCTCCAACTACCAAGCACCATGAGAATATATCCTATTTTCCATGTATCCATGTTAGAACCATATCAGATTTCGCCATTGAGGGGGGAGAGACCTAGTCCTTCACCACCTATCAAGATTGATGATCATGAAGAATTTGAAGTCGAGCATGTCCTAGATTCAAGAATATATCGAGGAAGATTGGAATACCTTATTCATTAGAAAGGGTATGACATCAGTGATCGTACTTGGGAACCTACAGAAAACCTTCATAGAGCACCAATCAAGGTTTGAGAATTCCATAAGAGAAATCCAATGAAGCCGAAACTAGAGAAAATGATCGCTCCTCGTGGAGCTCGTCGCTTGTGGGGGAGGTAATGTCATGGACAAAGGAAACCATCTTAAATCTTTGATTCCATATGAGTCTGATATCTCATGATTGGTTCATAATTTGGGGAAACTAATGCTTCCATTGCATCCAAAACGTCCAAAACCCTAAGATCGACTGTCTTCTTGCCAGATTCTGACATCCAGAGACCATCCTTCAAATTGATGACATCATCGATGATATCATCAATTCATAACCATCCTAGAACCGCCCTTGGAAAACCTATATAAAGAGGGGTTGGCCACATTCATAATCAGTCTTGCCAATACCAATCTTGGGAGCTCAAGGAGCCATGACCGCCAAGTAAGTACTCTCCAAGTTCCAGTTCCACTTTCTGTCTTGTTTCTTGTTCTAGTCCCATCTACTCTAGTTCTTGGACATCCCGTCTTGTCCTCTTGTAATCTCATAGTACGAGATCTTGTCAACTTCTTTCTTGTATTCAATTCATCTCCCAGAAGGGAGTTCTTGTAATCCAGACATCTTGTCTCATACTTACGATTCCAGGTTGTGGGATCTCCTCTATCATCTCTAGTCCATTTTTCCATGCCTATTGGTCCCAGGTTGTGGGATGTCTTGTATCAAATCCGTCTTCTTGTATTATTTTCCCTATGTGGGTGTTCTTGTAATCATAAGTGTATTTTTGGAATCTTGTCTAGTGAAGTTAGAGAGCACAATCTAGTGCTCCCCTGACACCTAGCAAAACTCTCAAAAAATTGTGACTTTGTGGAAAATTTGGACTTTTAAGAGCATCGCAATCACCTTAGTATTAGACTTCCCACCTAAAATCATTCACAAAATCACGATTCTTTGGTTGGCAAAACATTGTGATTGTCTCATGACATCATGAATATCTGGTTGTCACATCATGATTCTCTAATTTTCACAACATCCTCATTATCTCAGAGCATCATGATTGTCTAACTCTCACAAAGTTGTGATTTTCTAGTTGTCATAACATTGTGACGGTCTCACAAGATTGCAATTGTCTGACTCTCATAAAATCAGGATTCTTTGGTTGTCACAACATCGGGATTGTCTCATAGCATTGGGATTCTCTACTTGTCATAACATCATGGTTGTCTCAAAACACCATGATTTTCTTACACAATCGTGATATTTTCCCACAATCATGGTTGCCTTAAATAAGTACATAAATAGTTCAAGAGGTTTTGTTTGTCTATTTGACCCCTATGAGCCTGAATTGAGAGTCTATGCTATAGATTCTGCCTCATAAGCTAATTTGAAGTTTACCTTCAAGTAGGATTAGGAAGCAAAGGGAGCTCCATAGGGCTTTCCAGCAACACAAGGAGGAAAATGGGTCTTTAAAAATGTTTGAATCAAATTTTTTTGTCAAATAAATTAAAGTTAAAGCTCGACCTAAACTTGGGACTTTTAAACATCCATTAAGATCTATTCAATGGTGTCCAAAGCAAGGTAATGTTCAAAACAAAGCAAGGTTTGGGGAGCACCCTTAGTGGACATCAGAGTGCTTTTTGAAGCACAAAATTCAAGGATAAAAGAACTATCAATCCCTTCAATCAATTTCTAGTATAGGCCAAGTGCGGTTAGTGACAATGATTAATTAGGGTGATGCTAGGCATGAATCAAGTCCAAGAAACCCTAATTTCTCAAGCTCAAACATAGGTAGTTTATTGTTGTGAAAACCCTAAAGAAAAATAACATGAATCGATTAATCACATGTCAAGAGGTGGTAAAAACTCAAAGTGCTCCTAGCAAAGATATTGCCAGAGATAAGAATACACAAGGGAAAATTATAAAGAACAAGTAACTATTGCAAAAGAATATCGCAATGTGGTTGTATTTGGGAAATCTTTGGCTCACAATCAAGGCTTATGAACCTTAGATTAAGCAGATGCCTAGACAAAGCAGCAGATCCTTTGAAGCTAGTGTCAATCCATTGGCTAGCTAGTGGGTCAAGCAACTTAGTGATTAACCTTATGTGCTATGTTAAAAAATAAGTCATTCGAGATGTCATATAGTATGGAGAGACCAATAAGGAACTCAAGCGTTCCTTATTAAGAAAAGCTAGAAGGACCCTATAAGACTTAACTAGAGTATATCAAAACCATATGACTAGGTGCTTGCATATATGAGGAAGTTTTGAGAAGATTAGTTGTTCAAATAAGAAACGGAGATCATCCCATTAGACTTGAACATCTCATAGTCAAATTTGAAGATGCCTCATACACTAATGAAGATGGAACCATGTATGTAGTCACAAACCTACCACATAGAACAAGGACACATATGAGGAGATCCTAGGATATCTAGATGAAAATATGTTTTCACTAGAGGTATTACCCCAAAGTGGATCCCCTAGGACAACAAGAGCATAAGCTATTCTTGAACAAAGAGGCGTACAAGGCTTTTTTGATATATAAACACAATCAACACAATGAAGTTGGAGCAGTCACTGTATATAAGTTGAAAGAACCATATATGCTAGGCAAGATGGTCTACTTAGACAACACATCTAAGAGAGTGTTTGTGGTGTCTGATGTTGGTATGCATGCCTACACTTGGAGGGTGAATTTATCTTTCCCCAACCAATATCAATTATCTCTTATGGTAAACAAGAATTTGGAACATCCCAAGCTCACGAAACTCAAAAAGAGAGAGTAGAGATGAACCTAAAGCACGGGAGCAACAAATAGAATGGATAATGTAAGGCCTAGAGGCCAAAGGAATCAAAGAGGCATGGATGATTTTCCCCTACAAAGGCCTAGAGAACACCCTAGGATCTTGAGGTCAAATATATTGTTTAAATCCATGAAACCCTTAAGATCACATAGTAGAGTTTTGAGAGGTATTAAGAGCTGAACAATTTGATGACTTGCTCACTCAATACAATGCCTTCACTCAAACTCTCAAGAACACTACCTTGATGTTGTTTTAATTGTTACATAAGAAAACAATTTAGGAACATCGACCAACTGTTATAATCTTTCATCATTGAATTCTCTAAGAGTGGCATTGGGCACAACACCTCATCCTTGATCCATAGCTTCAAATAAACTCCTCAAGAGATGGTTAGACTGAGAGGAATAAGGTTTAGATAATACCTAGAGAGATGCCTAATTCTAAAGTTTCCCACTCCATCCAAACAAGTAGCACTATTCTTAGATGCACTCTTAAGTGCTAAATTGAGATCTTATATACATCTCAAAGAGCCTAGAACCATAGAGTAGTGCATTCACATGTACATAGATTGTTGGAGACCTCTTAATCTCCAAAGGTTTGATCTATACTGACTTAAGAACACTTCTATGTCAGTTATAAACCAAACTTTACACAAATATTGTTCTTCTTTACCAAAACTTTCACCAACACTTCTCTGAGTGAAGAAATGTTTACTTCAGAAAGTCTGCTACAGAAATCAACTTCATTACCTGCACATAACTTCAAATTTCTTCAAGTAAATGATGCACAAGTATTCGCAATACCTTTGCGCAATCATAATAATCATTAGTTCTCAAAACTAATCACCAAAAGTTTAATTTGATCCTTAAGATCAAAGATATGTCATAACTGTCTTCCAGAGATAGCGCCTTCGACATAGTCAACTTCTTAAGTTGATTTCTCACAACACAAAACCCGTTTTGCTAAATGCTTTTAGCCATAGCTTCCTTATCTCCTAACTTAAATTTTAAGTGCTCACTCATCAAAAACTTTACAGTATACACTCAGATCTAAGCAAAACACTGAGACAGAAAAATGCGCTACTCTCAGACTTCAGTTTTCACTTCTACATACAAATGTTCCTATTGATCATTCTCACAGTAGGAGAGGAATTAGATCACGAAACTCTGAACATAGCTTCATTAGCTTCTCAATTAGATGTGTACAAAAGGAATCTTGATCCACATGATCAGACAGAGATCACTCAGAGAAAAACCCATCGCCATTTTCTGGGAAAAAACTCTTTACACATCTCTAAGACATTTGTCATCTACAAATGACTCTCACATCCATTTCTTATCATCATTAACTTATATATACATGATTTTAGACTTATCCCGCGTCTATGATATTACTTCTTATCATCCTAAGGATTTAGCTCTACTCAAATTACAAGGATTTCCACTTATATGTACATATGTGTACAAGACATCATTCTGAAATCTCCTTCATTTTCTCAAGTATCTTCTTTCACTTCATTCTGACCATAAGCCTTCTTCAAGATCTTTATAATCACTAATTTGTGATTGGTTCGTTCCAACAGCTCCCCCTCAATCACTAATTGTGATTATTCCATTCTTCTTCACTCCTGCCATCTTTTTGAATCTTTGTAGCTTAGGTCCATCCAAGCTCTTTGTCATCATATCTACCACTTGTTCTTTTGTTGGAGTATACATCACTTCAATCTCTTTATCAAGTACCTGTTCCCTCAAGAAATGGTACTGAATCTCTATATGCTTAGTCCTGGCATGAAAAACAGGGTTAGCTGCCAAATACAAAGAACTCATATTATCTCCAAAAATAATTGGAGTACTCTGATCAGTTTCAAGACTCTTCATCAAGGTCTTCAACCATATCACTTCTTTTGCAGCTTCTACCATTCCTTTATACTCAGCTTCTGTGGATGATAAAGCAACTGTATGTTGCTTCTTTGAACACCAAGAAACTAATTTATCTCCAATATAACAGAGATACCCATGAGTAGACCTTCTATCATCTGAGTCACCTGCCCAATCTGCATCACTAAACACTTTAATTCTAGTGTCAGAAGTGAATCCATAATACAAACCTTCACTTAGGGTTCCTTTGATATATCTGAGTACCCTTTGAGCTGCAATCCAATGAGTCTTCTTTGGACAATGCATAAATTGTGACAACACACCTACTGCATATGACAAATCTGGCCTTGTCAAGGTAGCATAGATTAAACTACCTACCAAACTCTGATATTTCTTCATATCATTGAATTCTTCACCTCCATACCTGCTTAATTTATGATTTACCTCCAATGGTGTAGTTGAAGTCTTGCAGTCTTCCATGTTAAACTTGACTAGAAGATTTTTCAAATACCTCTCTTGTGAAACATATACTCCATGTTGAGTATATACAATCTGTATTCCTAGAAAATAAGATAAGTTTCCCAAATCACTTATCTTAAACTCCTTCTCTATTTGCCTTTTAAGTTCATTGATTCCTTGAGCATCTGTTCCTGTGACAATAATATCATCAACATAAATGCACATGTAAATGTATCCATTTTCACTTGCCTTCACTAGCAAGCTACTATCTGCCTTTGATGCTTGAAATCCACATTCATTCAAGAACTTGACAAGCCTGTAATTCCAAGCTCTTGGGGCCTGCTTCAACCCATACAAAGCTCTCTTGAGCTTACACACATAATCTGATCCAATTGAATTCATAAAACCTTATGGTTGCTCCATGTATACTTCATCTGAAATGTATCCATTTAGAAATGCATTTTTCACATCTAATTGTGACAACTTCCATCCTTTACAAGCAGCAATAGCAATCAATGTTCTAATTGTAGACATTTTAGCAACAGGACTAAAGGTTTCATCATAATCTACCCCATAAGTTTGGGCATAACCTTTGACCACAAGTCTAGCCTTGTATCTTGACACCTTACCATCTGCAAACCTTTTTGTTTTATACACCCACTTACATCCAATGACTTTCTGATTCTTTGGTCTTGGTACTAATTCCCAAGTTTCATTTTCAAGTAGAGCATCATACTCTTCCTGCATTGCCTTCTCCCAATTCTGTTTACCTTTGGCTTCTTCATAAGTAATTGGATCTTCTTCTGTCTTCACAATATAAGCATAATCTTTTGTTGTTAGAAAAGATGTATCATAACTATACCTTATAGGTTCTTTCCTTTCCCTTGAGGATCTTCTGATTTTTGCACTTCTCGAAGTTTCAGCCTCATTTGATTCTGGATCAAATCTTGGCCCTTCTTCTACATGATCCTGCACTCTACTTTTAGAGTCAACATCATCAATACTTTCTTCATACATTTTTATTTTTGCCTTTCCTTTTCTTTGTATCTCTTCAACACCTGCATAGTCATTTGTTGATCCTGTATACCATGTATTTTGCTCATCAAATGTCACATCTTTGGTAACCAAAAATTGCTTTGTGGATGGACTCCACAACCTGTAACCCATCTGTCTATCATCATATCCAATAAACACATACTTCTCTGCTTTTGGTTCTAGCTTATGTCTTAATTGTGAAGGAACATAAGCATATGCTACACATCCAAATACCTTACAATGATCATGAGTAGGTTTCTTACCCCACCATGCTTCATAAGGGGTTCCTCCATCCAAAGCTTTACAAGGTAACCTATTCACAAGGTATGTTGCAATATTAATGGCTTCTACCCATAAGTAATTTGGACAATTCTTTTCCTTCATCATTGCTCTTGCAAATTCTACAAGAGTCCTATTTCTCCTTTCTGCTACTCCATTCTGTTGAGGGGAGTACCTGCAAGTTACTTCTCTTTTTATACCTGCATTCCACAAATAATCATCAAACTCTTTAGAGAAATACTCTCCCCCTCCATCTGACCTTAACCTTTTAAGCTTTTGCCCTGTAACCCTTTCTGCATAGGCATGAAAATGTTTGAATGTCTTGAAAACTTCTGATTTATCCTTGATTACATATAAAGTAATCCACCTGGTTGCATCATCAACAAATAACACATAATATCTAGATCCATTTATGCTATAGTCCCTTGAGGGACCCCATACATCTGTATGAACCAATTCAAGCATATTTGAATGCTTGTACCCTGATTTGTTGTAAGAACCTTTATGTGCTTTACCTAATTGACAAGCTTCACACTTGTACACCATATGTTGCCCTTCAATATTTGGCAATCCAAGCACCACCTGATTCTTTGACATTTCCTTTATAGCTCTCTCATTGAAATGACCTAGCCTTTTATGCCATAGGTCTAATTCAGACACCTTTTGACTTCCATAAGTAAACAATGCATGTCCCACATTACCTTGAACTTTGAGTGTGAACAATCTTCCTTCCTTTTTCACTGCAATTATGTTTCTATATCCCTGATTTGGATCTTGCACATAAACACCATCATTTGTGAATCTTACCTCATATCCTTTCTCCACAATTTGCCCTACACTTATCAAATTTTTAGGAATAGTAGGAACATAAAGTACCTTGCTCAAAAGTGTACTTCCACTCTTTGTCTTCACTGATCCAATGCTCTCCACTTTATGTTTGGTATTGTCACCTGTTTGAACTGTATGTCCATTCACCTTTGCTTCCATATCAGTCATCAAGGATAGATTCCCACTCAGATGATTACTACATCTTGAGTCAATATAAAACACTCTTTGATCTTCTCCCACTGATTCATGAGTTGCATTCAAGATAAGAGTCATATCATCCTTCTGATCTGATGCATAATTATAATAATTGTTGTTGTAGGACTGAGATTGGAAGTTTCTTCCACCTCCTCTAGCATATGATGTCCTACCACCTCTTCCTCTGAAGTTGCCTCTTTGGTTTCTGCCTCCTCTACCTCTTTGATTAAAAATCTGATTATTGCTTCCACCATTTTGATTGTTATACCAACAATCATTTGCCAAATGATTGGTTCTGCCACAAATCCAACAAGCTTTAGCATTATCTTTGTTCTTACCTCCTCTTCCTTTACCTCTGAAATTCATCTTTCCTTTTGTGAAGTTAGCTTGACTCAAATTCCCTTCATCATCAGTCGATTGCTTTCCCTTGCCATTCTTTTTCTTGTCCTTGGAGTACATAGCTTGGCTTGCACTTCTATCATTGTCTCCTTTAATATCCTGCTCAAAAGTTAGCATGTGTCCTAGCAATTGATTAAGATCAGGAGTAAAGTGATCAAGTGACAACTCTATGGATAATATGAAAGGCTTCCACTTCTCATCTCCTCTCAGACCTGTAAGTATTTGTCTTACCAACTTTTCCTCTTCAATGTCTTCATCCACTGCTCCCAAGCTATCTGCAATATCCTTCATCCTTGCCACATAATCAGAAATTGATTGTGAGCTCTTCTTCTTGAAGGTTGTGAAC
The DNA here is from genome assembly GCA_020310875.1 of Ceratopteris richardii. Taxonomy (NCBI): domain Eukaryota; kingdom Viridiplantae; phylum Streptophyta; class Polypodiopsida; order Polypodiales; family Pteridaceae; genus Ceratopteris; species Ceratopteris richardii. The sequence continues at coordinate 139,708,662 of CM035441.1, forward strand.
TCAGCCCATAGTGAGGACTTCCTTTATTTTGGAAATGCTCTTCCAAAGCATTCCAAACATCTGTTGCACTTTCCAATCCTCTAATGTGAGGTAGAAGATAATCATTTACAGCCATGTAAATGATACTCCTTGCCTGAGCATCCTTTCTCATCCAAGTCTTCAAAATTGCAAGTTCTTCCCTAGTTGGAATACTAGGATCTGAAAATTCAGGCTTTTCTTCTTCTCCTGTAATGAATGCCATCAAATCTTTACTCATGAGGTGTGCCTCCATCTTCATGGACCAAGCTGGATAGTTCTCCCTATCTAGCTTATCAATCTGCAAGCTTTCTCCCATCCTTGACCTTCTGTATCTGCAATTACTATGGTTTATGAGAATAAAGTGTACCTTTGATATGAGCTTTGTCCTTCTTGATTCTTTCGAACTCGTGCTTTGAACTTCTGCAGGTTGTCTTCAATAATTTTTCCTTGTCCTCCTTTGATTTGGAAGAACTTCAATATCTCCACCAATCGGAACTTCAATTGTCTTTTCTTCTCTTGTATTGCACCTTCAGCTCTGATACCACTGTTGGAGACCTCTTATCTCCAAAGGTTTGATCTATACTGACTTAAGAACACTTCTATGTCAGTTATAAACCAAACTTTACACAAATATTGTTCTTCTTTACCAAAACTTTCACCAACACTTCTCTGAGTGAAGAAATGTTTACTTCAGAAAGTCTGCTACAGAAATCAACTTCATTACCTGCACATAACTTCAAATTTCTTCAAGTAAATGATGCACAAGTATTCGCAATACCTTTGCGCAATCATAATAATCATTAGTTCTCAAAACTAATCACCAAAAGTTTAATTTGATCCTTAAGATCAAAGATATGTCATAACTGTCTTCCAGAGATAGCGCCTTCGACATAGTCAACTTCTTAAGTTGATTTCTCACAACACAAAACCCGTTTTGCTAAATGCTTTTAGCCATAGCTTCCTTATCTCCTAACTTAAATTTTAAGTGCTCACTCATCAAAAACTTTACAGTATACACTCAGATCTAAGCAAAACACTGAGACGGAAAAATGCGCTACTCTCAGACTTCAGTTTTCACTTCTACATACAAATGTTCCTATTGATCATTCTCACAGTAGGAGAGGAATTAGATCACGAAACTCTGAACATAGCTTCATTAGCTTCTCAATTAGATGTGTACAAAAGGAATCTTGATCCACATGATCAGACAGAGATCACTCAGAGAAAAACCCATCGCCATTTTCTGGGAAAAAACTCTTTACACATCTCTAAGACATTTGTCATCTACAAATGACTCTCACATCCATTTCTTATCATCATTAACTTATATATACATGATTTTAGACTTATCCCGCGTCTATGATATTACTTCTTATCATCCTAAGGATTTAGCTCTACTCAAATTACAAGGATTTCCACTTATATGTACATATGTGTACAAGACATCATTCTGAAATCTCCTTCATTTTCTCAAGTATCTTCTTTCACTTCATTCTGACCATAAGCCTTCTTCAAGATCTTTATAATCACTAATTTGTGATTGGTTTGTTCCAACATAGATATTGAGAATAACCTAGATAACCAACTAGAAGTTTCAAAAATCTATAAAGATTTAGATAGTTCTACCAGTTTCACTTTCAAGCCATCCACTTGCATTGATGAACTAGCAAAAAAAGTAGTTCAGAAATCAGGATTTTCAAGCAAGCGTATGCCTAGAATGGTCTTAGTGAAGAGATGTTATACTTGCAAAGGTGACTAGATAGCTAATGTATGCCCAATGCAAAACTAGAACATGAGAGAACTAAATGCTCCATATTTCACTATTAAGAGAAAATACACAGACCATACAGCTCAAGATTGTGTGTACAATAGATAGGCCATTATAAAAACTTATCAACAACCTTAACAATATGATAGGTATTAGAACCATTACCAAAAACCATATTATAGACCAAAACTACAATAGCAAGCACTTGATTGCACCCATGAAGATAGTCCATGAGCTTATTACAGAGAGTCACGTGAGCATAGTGAGACTCATCCGTATCAATATGAGGCAGTAGCTATGGCACCGAATTGGGAGTGATAATACTCCAATGTCATGTATACAAATTCTAACCCTAGGCCCCAATTGAGACAAATGAGACCACAAGCCCCTAGAAGGCCATGTTTTAGATGTCGCAAAGATCATTTCATTCATGAATGTCCCCACCCATTAGGTTTAGGACAAGGACAAACAATATCAATACAAGCCTTTTGTTCTAAGTGTGGTAAAGGACATCTCTCGAGAGATTTGCCCAAGGTACCCCTCTAGTGACCCAAAGGTTACATCAATTAATATGGTTGGCTTAGTGTTGGATTCAAGTTCAAGTAGCACTAACTTGGCTCCTATATAGATAGTCACTATGGAAAATTCCTTATAACACGATAAACTAGCTCAAGTGAATCAAAAGATATTAGTAAGAGGAAAGCAAGAACCTCAAAGGAGACCAGAGAGAAGGCCAATTATAAGTGGACTAGAAAGTTATCCAAACAAGAAGAAAACCTAAGAGACACAAAAATAAAAATAGAACACATTGCATCCCAAAACCCTTCACATGTCATAACTCCATCCACTCTACTTCATCCCCACCCACCACATTATGAATAGAAGACAACTAGAATTTGTTCTTGTAGATCCAACCCCATAAGGCTTGAACATGATGTTCAAGGCATAGTAGGCTTGAGTTCAAGGACCAACAAATGCAAACCTAGAAAAGAGTTACGTTAGAGTACATTTGGAGATTGAATAGACAAAATTTGCATCAAACGGTAGAACTATCTCAAGCTATGCTCAAGGTCAATCAATTGTTTAAACAACCAAATTCTATCAAACCAGGTTCGCATTTTGAGGGCCTACTAGAAAGACTAGAGCAGTTGGTTAACAAGTTGTAGGTTTCTTTACCTCTAGAGGTTCAACCAATTGTTGATAGAGAGAGCTCACCACCAACAAAATTTTATGTTCTCATTGTAAGACAATAGTTACGCAATATAACACAGGAGCAATAGCAGAGAAGATAACAGATATAGGAGAATCTCAACAATTTTCTACTAGCAGCAAGTACAAAGATGATGGCGTTGTCCACCCGTGCGCTCTCAAGGTAGAGCTTAAATGGTGATCTAGACAACTCTAGATAGGGAGATACAAGGTAGAGGTATGCTGGCTCAACTCAGTGTCTTAGGTAGTGCAGAAGTCATGTATATATAGGATCATGGGTGGCCTGCCATGGACGGCTATACATGGGCAGTAGAGCATGGGCGGCCACCGCCCGCGTAATTGCCATACACGGCTTAGACTGGTTGAACCGACCTAACAAATATAAATGATTTCTGACTTTGATAGGGAATATTCCATGGAACATTCCCTTTACCGTCGCACCGGGGGCGCTGCCCTCGGACCCCCACCAGGGGGCCCACTGGCCCCCTGGGACCCCCCAGTCAGGGGGCCCGCTGGCCCCCTTGGACCCCCAGCCGGGGCTGCTCACCGCTGCCCCGGACCCCACAATTGGGGACCTTGGTAACTCCCTTTCCTTATAATACCTTACATGGTCCAATATGACCTTCATCCAACATGCAAGTTGGGATTCCCATCAATTGGGTAATGCACGCTTGGCTTCTCCTCATAAAGGGGGCCTTACAAAATGTGCATACAATCATGAGGGGTAGACATTGATCATATACTAACACCCCCCCTCAATGTTTACCGATGATAAATCAAGTAGGTCTCGGTCCTATGCCCATCTGTTGAAGATGCTTGTTGAGCTGCTCTCTTCCAAGTGCTTTAGTGAATATGTCAGCACAATTTGCCTCTGTTGGGCAATATTCTAGCTCCACAATTTCATCTTCAATTAGCTCACGAATGTAATGGTACTGTACTTCTATGTGCTTGGTGCGAGCATGAAATACTAGGTTCTTTGCAGTAGCCATACAACTTTGATTATCACACTTGAGTACAGTTGGCATATTTGATGGAAAGCCTAGATCTGCAAGAATTTTCCTTAACCAAACTGCCTCACAAGAAGCAAAACAAGCTGCTTTGTACTCTGCTTCAGTGGAGGAGAGTGCGAGAGTTGGTTGCTTCCTACTTACCCAAGAAAATATTCCTGAACCAAGTGAGAAACAATATCCAGAAACTGATTTTCTAGAATCACAATCTCCAGCCCAATCTGAATCACAATATCCTTGGAGTGTATCACCTGTGGTATACAAAATACCAAAATCCAAGGTTCCTGCAATGTACCTTAGAATTCGCATTCCAGCATTCCAGTGACTCTCCTTAGGTTTGTTGGAAAACATGCTTAACACTCCAACAGCATAGCAAATATCTGGTCTAGTGTTGCACAGAAAAATAAGACTTCCAACGAGCTTCCTATACTTCTTAGCATCTACATCAGGCATGTTATCATCCATAGATAGCTTATGATTTACCTCCATAGGTGTGCTAGTTGGTTTGCAGTCCATCATTTCAAATGCCTTGAGAATTTCTTTGGAATATTTTTGTTGTGAGATGAAAATGCCATCCTTCCTTTGCCATACTTCAATTCCCAGACAAAAATGGAGTAGACCTAAGTCTGTCATTTCAAACTCAGTTCCCAAGCTGATCCGAGTTTGATTGATGAGTTCCATCTCCTGTAATGATCAAATAATCTACATATACAATGACAACAACTAGCTTGCTATCCCTTTTCGTTACATACAAGTTAGCATCAGAAGTACTTCTTTCAAAACCCATATTTTTGAAAAAATGATCTATTTGCTGGTACCAAGACTGTGGAGCTTGCTTAAGTCCATACAAAGCTTTCTTCAACCTGCAAACTTTATTTTCTGAATTAGGCACCTCAAAACCTGGTGGTTGAGATACATATACCTCCTCCTTGAGGTGATCATTCAAAAATGCAGATTTGACATCCATCTGGAAAATAGGCCAGGACTTTTGTGCAGCTACTACAAGTACCGTCCGAATAGTTGTCATGCATGTTGTTGGTGCAAAAGTTTCTTGAACATCAAATCCTTCAATCTGTGAAAAACCCTGTGCAACTAATCGTGCCTTATACTTTTCTAATGTTCCATCAGCTTTATACTTAGCTTTCCAAATCCATTTAGTACCTATTACCTTCTTTTTTGGCAGCAAGTCGACTAGATCCCATGTATCATTTTTGAGTATACTATCATACTCAGACTGCATTGCCGCTCTCCAACCTGGATCATCAATGGCTTCTTCAATGGTGGTAGGTTCCTTTATCGAACCCATGATATCTGCCATTCGAGCCATGTTAACAATGTGTTCTGAGGCTCTTCTTTGCTCCTCTATTCTCTTTGATCTTCGTAATCCATCCGATGATGATTCTAGTACATCTACATGTGGATTGTGATCATCAAAGAGTTGTTGTGCCCACTTCGGTAGTGGCTTACGCTGTGCAGCTACAACTGGTTGGCTTTTTATTGAGGAAATTTCTCCATCAGATGTTTCCTCCTCCTCAACTTTAACCTGTCTTTTGATAGGCACAAGGTGAGATATTTCTCCGTTTGATGAGATAGTAGATTTAACTTTATCTTCTACTAAGTGTGGTCGTTCATCAAACACCACATCTGGCTGACAAAAATCTTCCTTGCCTCAGGATCCCATAACATGTATGCTTTAGACTCTTCACTATATCCTAGGAAGACACACTTTTTGCTTTTTGAATCCAACTTTGATCTTGTTGAATAAGGAATATGTGCATAACAGAAACAACCAAAAATTCTGAAATGCAAAACTGAAGGCTTTTTACCAGAATATGCTTCTTGAGGAGTCATCCCCTTTAGAGCTTTTGTGTAGCTTCGATTGAGGATGTAGACTGCTGTATTGACTGCTTCTGCCCAGAATGAATCAGGCATGTCTTGAGCCTTTAACATACAACGAGCCATTTCAACTACAGTCCTGTTCCTGTGCTCAACAACGCCATTTTGTTGAGGTGTACGAGCTCTGGTAAGTTGCCTTTTCACACCATGCTCCTTACAGTAATTGTTGAATTCTGTTGACAAGAATTCACCTCCTCTATCTGTTCTAAATTTCTTCAGTTTCCTTCCTGATTCATTTTCTACATACTTATGCCACGCTTTAATTTTTTCAAAAGCATCAGCCTTCTCTCGAATGAAATAAACCCACATCTTTCTACTATAATCGTCGACTAACAGCAAGAAGTAGAAAGATCCTCCTAAAGCAGGTGTAGACATTTTACTGCAGAGATCAGCATGTACCAACTCTAGAGGAGCTTGAGATCGATTGCTGGTCTCTCTTGGAAATGCCTTTCGTTGTTGCTTGCCCATCATACAAGCTTCACAAGGTTCCTGCAACTCTGAAAATGCAGGCAAATGAGCAACCATCCCTATTCGTTGCATTTCCTTCAAAACTGCAAATCCGAGATGCCCAAATCGTTGGTGCCATAACCTGCTTACATCTTTATCTTCTGTAGCAGTTAAAGCACTTAACTCATACAAGTTATCCCGTCGTATGCCTTTACCTACAACATTACCTGATGAATCCATGATTTCCGCACCACTCTTATTGAAGTGAACTTCGAGTCCACGATCTGTTATTGCAGAAACTGACAACAAATTTCTTTTGAGTGTAGGTACATAGAGAACATCGGATAACTTTTTCTCAACACCTGGAGAAGTGATAAAAGAGATGGTTCTAGTTCCTTCAGCTGGACACTTGGAGTCATTTCCCACCACTACATTGATGGATTCCCGCAGAGGCACTAGGGAACTATACCAATCCTTTTTACTAGTCATATGGCGAGAAGCTCCACTATCTAAAATCCATGGCTCATCAACACGAGCTTGAGCAGATGAACATACCTCTTCAATAGCTACCCAAAGTTCCAGCTCTGTGTTGTTTGCAGACTCTTTGTTCTTCCATGATGATTTTACAGTCCCATTCCGTTCATCAGCTTGCTTCTTTCTGCAATCCTTGATGGTATGGCCTTTCTTTTCACAATAGAAGCAACTTCCTGTGAACTTTTTCTTCTTTGGCTTCTTCTTTGATCCCTCTGAAGAGCCTTTACCTTTTGCATTTGCTGAGAATGCAGCATCAGTTGTACTTTGCCAATTCTTCAGCCGCATCTCTTCTTCTAAAAGCATGGCACAAAACTCTTCAAATGTAAGAGGAGTTGGCCTTACCTGAGTGTTAAGGGCTATTACTAATCCATCATACCTTGCTGGAAGAACACGTACAGATCTTCGAGCCAGCTCTTCTGGTGTTATAACAACACCAACTGCAGCCAATTGATCTTGAAGATGCTTTATCCGTTTGATAAAATCTTCAGCCTTTTCAGAATCAGAATGCTTTTCATTTGCCAACTCATTTTCTAAATTCTGTATCGTAGTGTGGTTCTTGGTCTCATATTGTCGAGCCAATATGCCCCAAGCCTCATGTGCTTTAGTAGTATGTTGAACTAAAGTAAGCACAGAATTGTAAGACAATAGTTACGCAATATAACACAGGAGCAATAGCAGAGAAGATAACAGATATAGGAGAATCTCAACAATTTTCTACTAGCAGCAAGTACAAAGATGATGGCGTTGTCCACCCGTGCGCTCTCAAGGTAGAGCTTAAATGGTGATCTAGACAACTCTAGATAGGGAGATACAAGGTAGAGGTATGCTGGCTCAACTCAGTGTCTTAGGTAGTGCAGAAGTCATGTATATATAGGATCATGGGTGGCCTGCCATGGACGGCTATACATGGGCGGTAGAGCGTGGGCGGCCACCGCACTCGTAATTGCCATACACGGCTTAAACTGGTTGAACCGACCTAACAAATATAAATGATTTCTGACTCTGATAGGGAATATTCCATGGAATATTCCCTTTACCGTCACACCGGGGCCGCTGCCCTCGGACCCCCACCAGGGGGCCCACTGGCCCCTTAGGACCCCCTAGCCAGGGGGCCCACTGGCCCCCTTGGACCCCCCAGCCGGGGCTGCTCACCGCTGCCCCGGACCCCACAATTGGGGACCTTGGTAACTCCCTTTCCTTATAATACCTTACATGGTCCAATATGACCTTCATCCAACATGCAAGTTGGGATTCCCATCAATTGGGTAATGCACGCTTGGCTTCTCCTCATAAAGGGGGCCTTACAAAATGTGCATACAATCATTAGGGGTAGACATTGATCATATACTAACACTCATTCCACAGATGTTGGAACACCTCTTTCAATTCAATGATACTCTCAAGAGTTCTTATGAAAAATACAAGAAGAGAAATGGGCCAATGAGAAGGGTTATTCCCCTCCTATTCTTGAAATTGATCATCTTCATTTCCCCAAGACATTCACTCTACTTATGGAGACCAAGTAGATCAACCAAAAGATGAAAGATTAGATTTTGAATCTAATTCTTTACAAGAGTTGCCACAATGCAAAGGCCTATGGGAATCTGAATCCCTTCAAATAAGAGCTCCCACAATACTCATAAGAAATGAAAACTGAGTGGTTCCAAGAAACACTGACGTCACAAAGAACACTAAGGTGTAGCTCCTCAAAGTGAAATCTGATTTGTGGAAACATGTAGTGAATAAAGTTCTAAAACTTGGTGTAATTATTTCAAATGCAGGCTTGAAGCAAAAGGTCCTAGAGATACCTCTAGAAATAATAGGAGACATAAGTGAAGGTGAAGAAGACAATATTTATCCTCCAATCACCTACCAAGCTTATCGAACCAAAGCTATCTTAGGTTGTTGGTGTTGTGATTGTGACCACCTCTGTGTAAAAGCAATGGGGCAAACCTGCATTAAGACCAACTAGAATGAAGCTGCAAATGATTGACATCCATATTGAAAGACCTCGAGGATTGTTAAAAGGGATACCTCTAACCACTTATGGTGTAGAGTTTGAACACACCTTTGCTATATGTGACTTTGGCAAAATAACATCTATGAAATGATCCTAGGAAGACCCTTCCTATGACAACTACAAATAATACAAGATTCGAGAACCAACTCCTTGTACTTACAGGACTTAGGGTAACAACCAAGGTCAATCTAAAGGATTATATCTTTAGAGATGTGCCACTCCTATAGTGGAATCCTATCCACAATGCACAAGAAGATTCAATCTCTATTCATTCTATAAGCTATTTTGATCCATCTTGGATGCATGAAGATACTCACTTTTGGATGTGCAAGTTCAGAGAGGAGGATGAAAGATGCCTTAAAGTGAGAGAAGAAGGTTCTCAAGGAGCAAGACCAATTAGAGACCCAGCCTACATACCAATGATCTTTCTAGATGAGGAATTTGAATCACCTGGTTGGACAGAAATCTTGGCCACCATGGACATTGCTATCAATGAAGAACAATGGACGCCTCATTTTGATGAGGAAGGTTAGGATATCTCTTTGATTATGTGTGAACCCTTGCTAGAAGAGTGTGACTCTAATGCATTTATAGAAGAAGAAGAGAAAGTCAATGATCTAGAGTCCATTGTGATGGATAAATGCTTTGACTTAGAGGAGCACTATCTACAAAATGTAGGATTATTTACTCAAAAAGAAGAAGAACCTCTCACAAGCATTAAAACTATAAATTCAAGGATTGAAAGTGAAGGTATTCAAAAGATAAAGGAAAGAAAAGCTTTGAAACAAGCAGAGGAGGAACAATTGTTCAAAGTACCAGAGAATTTCAAGAAATATGAAGTTCAAGATCTAAAAATTTTGGTACAAATGCCTACGGGAAAGGTCATCACAAGATAAGCATATGATAATAAAGAAAAGACAAAAAAAGATTGTACTAACCATTGAAGAGAATGAAGAGTGATGTATGTACATAGGAGAAGACCTAAGTGTAGAAGAAAAAGTAGAGCTTCTAGCTTTATTAAGGGAATATAGGGATGTGTTTGTATGGACCTATAGAGACATGAAAAGAGTAGATCTAGAAATATGCTCTCAAACAGTCGCCATGATGGTTGACACTAAGCCCACCAACTAGAAACCCTACGCATAAAATAAAAATTATGCTGCCAAAATAAAAGAAAATATTGATGGACTGATTGAAGCTAGATTTATCTATGATATTGAGCATATTAAATCTATATCCTCCAATGTAGTGGTCCCCAAGAAGATCAAAAAGTTTTGGGTGTTGTGGATGTTTCATGTGCACATTCCTAAGAAAAAATACACCACATCATAGAACTCAGAGAGATTTTCAACAAGTGTAGACAATATCAAATTTTCATGAATCGAGAAAAGTGTGTGTTCATGGTAGGTCAAGGTAAGATCCTAGGAGTCATATATATGAATGAATGTGCATGTATGTAAGGAAATGATACAGGTTAATATGTATATATGCATGTATTTGAATGAATATGCATACATGCATGTATGAATGTGAACATGCATATATGAATATTAGTAAGTATGTGAATATACATGTGCATACGATTGGATGAATGAAAGCTCATAAATGTATGCATGTAGGTATGAAAGAGTATGTGTGCATAACTATATGTACACACACACACACACATACATATACATATACATATATATATATATATATATATATATATATATATATATATATATATATATATATATATATATATATATATATATATATATATACAGAGAGAGAGAGAGATCAATAATCTTTATGCATAGGATAAAAATTTAAAGTAATTAATAAAAACGTGAGTGTTTTTAATTCTTCATAGAAATACTTATGTTTTTTTCTAATGTTTTTGTGCCGAGCACTGAAGAACACCTGAACTTGATAAGCATTACGAATGGGAAGGTGGAGAGCAATGTAGATGTTGATTGAAGCATCAGTATCTCGAGTCTTTCTATCTAGATTTCTCTAGGGGATGAGAATTAAAACAAATTATCTTAGAAGATTGTCTTAGAACTTGAAGACTTTCTTAAAACTATACTTAAATTTACATAGTTTGTATAGGGTTATTTTGCTATATCAATTCTCATTTCATCTTTACAATCATGAATGTTACCACCTCATCTGAAAAGAAAAAAGTTTTGCATGTAGTCAAATGATTTTTATCATATGCATTCCATAGCATAGACCACTAGAATATAGACAAACGCTTCATATAGCATTGTTTCTACATCTTAAGTCCTAAAGCGTACTAATCAACACCCCACATGTAGTCACCCATTAGTTTCACAAGGAAGGAGATAAGGAAGAGAGCTCACACACACACTCTCACAATCAAAGAGGAGCGCACACATAGATAAAGGCAAGGAAGAATCATCATCTTCTTCTTCTATTACATAAAAGGAATGTACAAGAATGACCTAAAGCAACAATACAAAAAGTGCAATATATAAAGAACAGTACATAAGGAAAATTCTAATGTCAAGGAATGAGTGAGCTAGCACGAAAAAAATGTGCCATGACTCGTGGTAGATAAATCTAGTAAAGCTCAATGAAGTATGCCTAACACATACCTGCATGACCACTATACATGTTAGAGAAATAAAAAAGTGATACGTGTCATCTTGGATCATCACATGTTGAGCTTGATATCTCAACATTCCCCGTTAAGCTCAACATCATTTGCTCTAATCCAAGCATTTTTTAAAAATTCTTTAGCTTCTCTGCTCTAAGTGCTTTAGCAAAACAATTAGCAATCTGCTCATCTGTCCTCACATAAACAAAATTAATATCACTTGCTGATACGTTCTCTTTGATGAAGCGATAATGTACCTTGATATGCTTTGTTCTAGCATGAAAAACAAGGTTATGTGCTAATTGTATGGTATTAAGATCATCACAATAGATGGTGATATGCTTTTGCACTTCCACACCTAAATCTGCAAGTACCATCTCTAACCAGGATGCTTCACATGGTGCCATTGTAGCACCTCTATACTTAGCATCAATGTCTTCAAAGCCTGTAGATGTTTTACTATTAGAAGAGAGCTTTTCTTTACCTTCCTTATATGTACTTGATGAATTCATTAGACTAAAATTTGCACAAAACCTTCCACTCCTTAGATTTGAGTTGGAAGCATTACTTTGGTGATGCATCTGCTCCACTCAAAACTTGAGATTATGCACTTGATTTTTCAGCATTTTCTTTGTCATTTGATTTAACAATAAGTCCATCCTTGGCATCTACATAGACACTTGACATTTCATCAAACACCATATTTTTTATTACCTTCAGTTATCATGTGAATGAGTTTTAACATTTATATCCCTTTAGCTCAAGGGAGTACCCAATGAAGATACATTTTTGTGCTTTTGGATCAAGCTTCATCCTCAAATCATCTGGAATATGTACATATGCAATACAATCAAAAACTTTCATATGTGATAAGTTTGGCATTTTATCTGTGAACTTCTCTTTAGGTGTAACTTGATGTACAATAGCATTCAGAGTTTTGTTCATGATGTATACAATAGTTTGCACATCGTCTGCCAATAACAATGAGGTATGTTCTTCTCAGTTGTCAAGGCTCTTGCTATTTCTACAATATCTCTATTTTGATGTTCAATAATGCAATTCTGTTGTGGTGTGTACCTCCATGAAAACTGACATCAAACTCCATGACCTTTAAGAATGTTGATGAACTAATTTGACATGTATTCACCTCCTCCATCAGACCTTAATGTCTCAATATAATTTCTTGTCTACTTTTCCACCATAGTCTTAAAACTCAAGAAGTGAGTGAACACCTCACTCTTCTCTTTCATGAAATATACCCATACCTTTTGTGTATGGTAATCAACGAAAGTAACATAAAACCTACAACCACCTTCTTTGTAGGACTCCAAACATTTGTATGTACTATTTCTAGCACACTCTCACTAACATGATTGTCATGTAGAAATGATGCTTTTGATTGTTTACCGAATTGACATGTTGCAAATGACTTTTGCATTTTCCACAACTTTGAAATTTGGTAGTCTAGTGACAATCTCCTTTCACTACATCAATTTCAGCCTTTGCAAGTTTGCATTTCCAATTTGTTTTGCCAAATCTCTATATCAATAATGACTCTTGCACCTTTTGCAAACATGGTTGCATTCATTTCAAGAGTTTTCATATTTAAGATGAACATCCTACCCACTTTGTTTCCTTTAGCAATCAATCATCCAACTTGTTTGTACATTTCTACATATAACCCATGAATTTTGGTGCCTATGTATTGGTCTCATAAATGTGACCAAATTGTTCCAAGCCTCTTTCAAAGTCTGGCATCTTGTATGTGCACAATCATACTATCTTGTATGATAACAAATAGCCTATACATTACCTTTCGTGCTCCTTGATTCCATTCCTCATATGCTCTTAATAGGTCCACAGTCTAATTCCTCTCTGGTACCTCTAGATCATTTTTGTTCTCTCCTTTGATGTACTTCCAACAACCTTTTCCAATTAAGAAATTCATCATTCTCAATCATCAAGCATGGAAGTTGTTCTTGTCCAGCTTATCGCTCTTACGATGACTCATTCCATCTACATTTGCCATTTTTGTGGCAATTCACAACACTGCAAAAACTACAAGGAGTACTTCTACTTCAACATTGTGGCACTTTGACGTGAGAGTTCGATCTCAGAAAGGCATTGTTTTCATGTAACAATAGTACACGGCATCGCTTCAAATTCTAGATCCGGAACATGTGCTCTTTTTCGAACATGATGCAAGTTACAGTTTTGCAAACTGACTAGGTTTTTGTATGAGACCCACCTTATGGGCTTGAAACGAAGGTTGAGATGGTTCCAAAATAAAAATTTGGCAAAAAAAAAAGATCCTAAAGGGATAACTCTTGAAAATATTTTTACACCTTCTACCTTCATGCCAATTTTCCCAGCAATGTGAGGCCATCTATGAATCGCATTTTCTCCATGTCTTCTTGCATACTCTTCACCGTCGACCTTCTCTATTATCAAGATCTTAATTCACGAGCACATAGAGGTTATGAATGTTGAAAACAGAAAGAGAAAATGGATACATAAGGAAACAAGATATAATGCAATATTGGGTGCAATCTCCCCCCATGCACTTTGTTTTTTACAGTCCACAGAGTGCATGTATTTATAGGTTTTTTTTATTATGTTGAAAATAGTGGTTACATGAGAGCAGCTTCAAAAAGCATGTGTGAGAGTAAAATTTGGTCTCTTTTGTAGAGAGCCTTTGCTTTTAATAACAGAAATTGAGGTCTACAGCAACCCTTATTCTAACCACTACTTTACTAATTATTTCTAAAAATAGAACCCTCGACCTGGGTTTATTTACAAACTATATAAATTATAAATCTGATTATTGATGTCCGTCCTTTCATGATTTTCACACTCTCAGGAGCCTTAAACTGCTATATCAAAAAAACTAAAACATATTAATACATTAATAAATTAACACTCCAACAATTCCTTGTTCAACACAGTCCATAGTTCATAACATACCCCTGAGTTGATAAAATAAAAATAAACATGGATGGCTAGTCACATGTTTCATCACTCACAAAAATAAGCATGTTCCATGTAAAAACACATGCATGGAAATGTTCATGGAGGAGTTACTGATGGAGAGTGTTAATCTCCAAAAGAACAAGCTATCCTTGGTATTAGACCACCTCTAGACCAAGAATAACTTTAGACTCCACAGGATTTTGGAAATCCACTATCACATTACCAAGAAATTGATTAACTGTGAAGAAATCATTTCTCTGAAAAGTCTGCTGCAGATTAATCACTCATTGACTAATCATTCATGTAAAGTTTTTTATAAAACTTTTTAGGATGTATTGCATGGAGTTTGCGCAACTCCTCCAACTTAAATTTCTCAAAATGATTGAGTATAATCTGAGAATTAACTCAAACAATTTACCTGTGTCTGAAACTGCCTGTCTGTAATAGCGACTTTAACACCTGCAACTTCTTAGCAATGGTTCTCCCAAACTATAGCCCGTTTGGTGAAATGCTTTTAGCAATAAATGGCTTATCTCTCAACTTAAATTCTAAGCTATTACTTGTGTAAAACTTTACACTATGTGCTGAGAACTGATCATTTCTTTGATCATGAAATCTGCGGCTGTTTCAGAAGACACTTAGAACATTTCACATATGAATGTTCCTATGAAAAATTCTCTTAGCCTGATTACAATTAGACTCTCAAATTCTAGCCATAGATTGATTAACTATGGACTTAGATATGTTCAGAAGAATTTCTCAAAAGATTAACTACAGAAGTAGAAGACATCGAAACATCGGGCGCAAGATTTTCTTCGATTACTCAGAAAAGTTACAACTGTTTTGAAGAAGTAACTCAACTAATTTTTCATGTGTCCAATGACACTTTCTACATATAATTTCTCTCTTCCTATTCTCTATTCTATATGCCCCGACTTTTTCCAAAACATTTATAGGAAAATATGTACAAACTTATGACTAATCAAAAGTGTGAGTAACCTATATCTGAACTAATGTACATATGTGTACATAGCTTTGAATTTCTGAGTATGTCCTTCCTTCAAACTTCTGAATTTGTTCTCTTCTTAATTTCTTGACTTCATTTCTTCATAAACCTTCAATTTATGATTGACATACACCAACAGCTCCCCCTCAATCATTAATTGAGGTTTTTCTCTATCTTCTTAATACCTGCCATATCCTTGAATCTCTGTAGATTTGGTCCATCTAGACTTTTTGTCATCATGTCTGCAAGTTGATCTTTTGTAGGAGTATGCATAACTTCAATTTCCTTATCAATGACCTTCTCTCTCAGAAAATGATATTGTATTTCAATATGCTTAGTTCTAGCATGAAACACAGGGTTTGCTGCCAAGTATAAAGAGCTCATATTATCTCCACAAATGATAGGAATACTCTGAACAGCATCAAAACTCTTCATAAGTGTTTTTAGCCATATTACTTCCTTTGCAGCTTCCACCATACCTTTGTATTCTGCTTCTGTAGATGATAAAGCAACTATATGTTGC
The DNA here is from genome assembly GCA_020310875.1 of Ceratopteris richardii. Classification (NCBI taxonomy): domain Eukaryota; kingdom Viridiplantae; phylum Streptophyta; class Polypodiopsida; order Polypodiales; family Pteridaceae; genus Ceratopteris; species Ceratopteris richardii. The sequence continues at coordinate 139,724,665 of CM035441.1, forward strand.
TTCTTATAACACCATGAGATTAGCTTATCTCCCACATAACACAAATATCCATGTGTTGATCTTCTATCATCCAAACTACCTGCCCAATCTGCATCACTGTATATCTTGACTCTTGTATCTGAAGTATACCCATAGTACAATCCTTCTTTGAGTGTACCTTTGATGTACCTAAGTACTCTTTGTCCTGCAATCGAATGTTCCTTTCTAGGACAATGCATGAACTGAGACAGAACTCCAACTGCATATGATAGATCAGGCCTTGTTAATGTAGCATAAATCAAGCTACCCACCAAACTCTGATAGAGCTTCATGTCTCTGAATTCTTCTCCTCCATATCTTGTCAATTTATGATTGACTTCCATTGGAGTTGATGCAATCCTGCAATCTTCCATTTTAAATTTGGTTAGCAAATTTTTCAGATACCTTTCTTGAGTCACATATACTCCATGTTGAGTATATGAAATCTCCATTCCCAAGAAGAATGACAAATTTCCCAAATCACTGATTTTGAATTCTTTCTCCATCTGTTTCTTAATCATTTGTATGCCTTTATCATCTGTTCCTGTAAGTATTATGTCATCAACATAAATACAAACATAAATAAATCCATCTTCACTTGCTTTGACTAGTAAGCTACTATCTGCCTTTGATGCTTGAAATCCAAGTTCCTTCAAGAACTTTACAAGCCTATAATTCCATGACCTTGGGGCCTGCTTTAATCCATACAAGGCTCTCTTGAGCTTACACACATAATTTGGATACATTTGATCTTTGAAACCATCTGGTTGTTCCATGTATACTTCATCTGAAATGTAACCATTCAAAAAAGCATTTTTAACATCTAATTGAGACAATTTCCAACCTTTGCAAGCAGCAATTGCTATGAGTGTCCTGATGGTTGTCATCTTTGCCACAGGACTATAAGTCTCATCATAATCCACTCCATATGTCTGTGCATATCCTTTCACCACAAGTCTAGCTTTGTACCTAGACACACTTCCATCTGCAAATCTTTTGGTTTTGTAAACCCACTTACAACCAATGATTTTCTGACTATTTGTTTTAGGAACCAAATCCCATGTTTGATTCTCCATCAATGCATCATATTCTTCTTGCATAGCATCTTCCCAATTCTTCTTTCCTTTGGCCTCTTCATATGTAGAAGGGTCTTCATCTGTTTTTACCAAGTAAGCATAATCCTTAGTAGTCAGAAATGAAGTGTCATAGCTATACCTTGTAGGTTGCCATTTGTTCCTTATAGACCTCCTAAGTTCTCCACTTCTTGAGGTTTCTGGTTCTTCACATTCAGGATCAAACCTTGGTGTTCCTTCCACTTCAACCTGCACTTCATTATTCTCTTGTTCATCAAATATCTGAACCTTTGATTTACCTTTCCTTTGGCTCACAATTTCTTCGTCATCTGTATTAATATTGATAGTACCTGCATACCAAGTACCTTGCTCATCAAATGTAACATCTTTTGATACAAGAAAATGTTTTGTGGATGGATTCCACAACCTGTATCCCATCTGCTTATCATCATAACCAATAAACACATATTCTTCAGCTTTAGGTTCCAATTTGTGCCTTAATTGTGATGGCACATATGCATAGGCCAAACATCCAAATACTTTGCAATGGTCTAGTGTAGGTCTCTTACCCCACCATGCCTCATAAGGTGTCATTCCCTGCAAGGCTTTACAAGGTAACCTATTGACCAAATAAGTAGCTGTATTTACAGCCTCTGCCCACAAATAATTTGGGCAATTTTTCTCCTTCATCATGGACCTTGCAAACTCAACAAGAGTCCTATTCCTCCTTTCTGCTACACCATTTTGTTGAGGAGAGTACCTGCAAGTAACCTCTCTTTTTATACCTGCATTCCACAAGTAATCACTGAACTCATTAGAGAAATACTCTCCCCCTCCATCTGACCTTAGTCTCTTCAACTTGTGTCCTCTAATTCTCTCTGAATACATATGATAATGTTTGAAAGTATTGAATACTTCTGACTTATCTTTGATCACATAGATAGTGATCCATCTGGTAGCATCATCAACATAAATCACATAATACCTTGAGCCATTGATACTGAAGTCCTTTGATGGCCCCCACACATCTGTGTGTACCAATTCAAGTTTCTCTGAATACATAAACCCATGCTTAGAGTAGGATTGCTTATGAGCCTTACCTAATTGACATGCCTCATATTTGTATGTCATATGTTGACCTACAACATTAGGCAATCCAAGCACTGAACCATTATTAATCATGTCTTTGATACCTCTTTCATTGAAGTGTCCAAGTCTTTTGTGCCAAAGATCCAATTCTAACACCTTTTGCTCTCCATATGCAAACATAGCATGTCCAACATTTCCTTGTACCTTCAATGTGAAGAGCCTTCCTTCTTTCTTTCCTGAAACAACCTGTTTATACCCTTGACTAGGGTCTTCAACATAAACTCCATCATTAGTGAACCTTACCTCATATCCTTTTTCCACAATTTGACCTACACTGATCAAATTCTTTGGAATTGTAGGAACATACAGAACCTTACTGAGAAGAGTGCTTCCATCTTTGGCTCATCAAAGCAATATTTCCACTCAGATGATTGCTACATCCTGAATCTATATAGAACACTCTCATGTCCTCATGTGAGGCTTCACATGTTGCATTCATAATGAGAGTTGAATCCTCTTTCTGATCTGATGCATAGTTGTAGTAGGTGTTATTATAGGACTGATTTTGGAAGTTTCTTCCTCCTCCTCTTCCAAAATAATTCCTACCACCTCTACCTCTGAAGTTTCCTCTTTGAAATCTACCACCTCTTCCTCTTTGATTAAAGTTCTGATTAGCATTGCCATTGTTTTGATTATTATGCCAACAATCATGAGATAGATGATTAGTCTTACCACATATCCAACAAGTTCTGACATTGTCTTTGTTATTTCTACCCCTTCCTCTATTTCTGCCTCCTCCTCTTCCTCTTAGGAAGTTTGCTTGGCTTGAAGTTCCTTCATCTTCACCAGATTGTTGCTTTCCTTTGTTAGCTTTCTTCTTGTCTTTGGAATACATTACATGACCTGCACTCTTGTCAACATGTCCTTTGATATCATTCTCAAAAGTTAGCATGTGTCCTAACAATTGATTCAAATCAGGAGTGAAGTGATCTAATGAAAGTTCTGTAGACAAAATAAAAGGCTTCCACTTCTCATCTCCTCTAAGTCCTGTGAGAATTTGTCTTACCAATTTATCCTCCTCTATGTCTTCATCCACTGCACCTAAAGAATCAGCAATGTCTTTCATCTTTGTCACATAATCAGATATTGATTGTGAAGCCTTCTTCTTGAAGGTAGTAAACTCTGCCCATAATGAAGCTTTCCTTGATTTAGTAGTATTCTGAAAATGCTCTTCCAAAGCATTCCAAATGTCACTTGCACTCTCAAATCCTCTAATATGAGGAAGCAAATAATCATTCACTGCCATGTAGATTATACTCCTTGCCTGAGCATCCTTCTTCATCCATGTCTTTAAATCTGACAATTCTTCTCTAGTTGGAACACTAGGATCTCTGAACTGAGGCTTCTCTTCTTCACCTGTAATGTATGCTATCAAATCTTTGCTCATCAGATGAGCTTCCATTCTCATAGACCAAGCTGGATAGTTCTCTCTATCCAACTTTTCAATTTGGAGACTATCTCCCATCCTTGCTTCACCTGTAGTCTCAAAGCTTTAGCTTTACAAGAAATAAATGTACCTTAACTTCGAATGTTGCTTCTTCTGATTCTTTTGATAACCTTTGCGTGTCTCCCTTCAATCTTTCTTCACACTTTATCCTTCTGAACTTTTGAGATGTAGAATTTGTATATCTGCAGCAGTCGGAGTCTTCCTTTCCTTAATTTTGACACAACCTGCTCTGATACCACTGATGGAGAGTGTTAATCTCCAAAAGAACAAGCTATCCTTGGTATTAGACCACCTCTAGACCAAGAATAACTTTAGACTCCACAGGATTTTGGAAATCCACTATCACATTACCAAGAAATTGATTAACTGTGAAGAAATCATTTCTCTGAAAAGTCTGCTGCACATTAATCACTCATTGACTAATCATTCATGTAAAGTTTTTTATAAAACTTTGTAGGATGTATTGCATGGAGTTTGCGCAACTCCTCCAACTTAAATTTCTCAAAATGATTGAGTATAATCTGAGAATTAACTCAAACAATTTACCTGTGTCTGAAACTGCCTGTCTGTAATAGCGACTTTAACACCTGCAACTTCTTAGCAATGGTTCTCCCAAACTATAGCCCGTTTGGTGAAATGCTTTTAGCCATAAATGGCTTATCTCTCAACTTAAATTCTAAGCTATTACTTGTGTAAAACTTTACACTATGTGCTGAGAACTGATCATGAAATCTGCGCCTGTTTCAGAAGACACTTAGACCATTTCACATATGAATGTTCCTATGCAAAATTCTCTTAGCCTGATTACAATTAGACTCTCAAATTCTAGCCATAGATTGATTAACTATGGACTTAGATATGTTCAGAAGAATTTCTCACAAGATTAACTATAGAAGTAGAAGACATCGAAACATTGGGCGCAAGATTTTCTTCGATTACTCAGAAAAGTTACAACTGTTTTGAAGAAGTAACTCAACTAATTTTTCATGTGTCCAATGACACTTTCTACATATAATTTCTCTCTTCCTATTCTCCATTCTATATGCCCCGACTTTTTCCAAAACATTTATAGGCAAATATGTACAAACTTATGACTAATCAAAAGTGTGAGTAACCTATATCTGAACTAATGTACATATGTGTACATAGCTTTGAATTTCTGAGTATGTCCTTCCTTCAAACTTCTGAATTTGTTCTCTTCTTAATTTCTTGACTTCATTTCTTCATAAACCTTCAATTTATGATTGACATGCACCAACAGTTACATTAATGTTTATGTGTATGATATGAAAAAGTTAAGTGATCATAATGGGATGTTAATTGTGTTTTATGTGTCCATTGACATTCTTCAATAGAGTGATTTTTGTACTTAACTAAATATCGATGATACTGAGTACCTTTGTGCATAGTAGTTACATCATGATCAATTATTTTTTGAGGAACTAAGATTTCAAATTGCTCTTTAATTAAAACAAGGTCATCAAGAAGTGGAGTGAGTGGTAAAGTTTGTTCAAATGGTTTATGTAAACTAATATGAAAAGATTTATGTATATTCCAATGGTATGGTATATGTAATCTCAATGAATTATCATTAATTTTCTATATAATGCAAAACAGTCCATAATAGCATGGTGCAAGTTTAATTTTAGGATGTTGCAAAATATTTTTCAAATTTTGTTTAATAATACATACAAGATGATTCTCCTTGAATTCCTTGCCTAATCATTTTGTATTGATTTTACGTGCATAATGTTCTTGAATTTTCCTAATGTGCTCCTGAACATCCTGAAGTATAGAAATGTGATCTTGAGCAATAGAGTCAGCCATTAGAATATCAGTTTGGTTGAGTGACATGGGAGTGGGAAGCTTTTTACCATAAATGATTTCAAAAGGTGCACAACCAGTAGTGGTGTGTGTAGTGTTATTTGTTGGGAGAAATGGTTGGATACACCTAGAAGATTGAGTTGGTACTGCTAGACCTGCTTTGTACCAGCCCTCCTTGCTTCAGAGTTGATTAGTACACTTGCTTAGCTTCCAAATGACACCAAGATATCATATATGTACTTTGCAAATGATGTGTGTAATGATCAAATCAAAACAGACTACTTGATACTTCACAAATCCAAGAAAACTTGCTATTTTGGTACTGACACCTGCTCAGAGTTTTGCTCAGTGTAACCAGCACACTTACAATTGGAACAATTCCTCCTAGAGTTATTCAATTAGCTTACCACGCTACCATTTGCAAGTAGAATCACTCAAATTGATAATCTATGCAGTGAGAAATAAGTTTAGCAAAATTAGAGTCACTCCCGACTTTTTAGGAGATGTGCAGAGAAATACTAGAGACCACTTCGAGCAAGATTTCTCCGAGAAGGCTGCTCCATTGACCTTCAAATTTTGTAGGCATGTAGTATGCTTGGAGCTGGTTCCAACAAGCTTTGAATCACTTGATTTGGTTCAGTAGGCACTGAGATATGCCTCTTGGAAGTTGACAGACTTGGAGAAGATAACTCAAAAAAACATAGAGTTGAAAAGTATGAATGTATCTATTGATTGATGTAATTGTACAATCTCATTAGCATGATAAGCATAGCTAAATGAGGTATTGTGGTGTAGGCTAAGATGTAGCACTCACACACACAGAGATACAATGGTAAAATGCCTCGGGAAATGAGCTGAAGTGAGGATCACACTCGCGACCTTTTTTCCTTCATCTTTTATAGAGGTTGAGTGATCATTTGAATTTTGAAATTCAAATCCAAGGCTCCCTAGAATATCTCCTCTAAAAGTAGGGAGATATTCTCTCCATTAAGTCCTCTAAATTTCCACGACTAATCAAGTAGGTGTACTCATACATATGCCAAGTCATTTTAGACTTTTACAAAGGGTAAAGAAGTAGGAACTTATAAGCATAAGTTCACATGGTCCTTTCTTCAAATGAATTAAGCTTCCAAGGTTTCAAAACAAGTTTCCAAAGTTCCAAGCCAAATGTGATGGCTTGAATTGCACCAACAGCTCCCCCTCAAGCCAAACACTTTGGCTTAAGGCTTCATCTTCAATCTTCAATCACATCCTGCAATCCAATCGTGGATTTGAATCTGCATAACTTACTTCCATCCAAAGCTTTAGTAAGTAAATCTGCACATTGCATATTAGTGGATACATAAGTCATTTGAATGTCTTTGCTTAGCAACTTTTCTCTCACATAGTGATAATGAACCTCTATGTGTTTTGTCCTAGCATGATATATTGGATTAGCTGGAACGTGAAGAGAGCTTGTGTTATCTCCAAAGATGATTGGAGGTCTAGTATATAGGCCTAACTCTGTATACAAAAGCTTCAACCAAATAGCTTCTTGAGTGGCATTGGCTAGCCCTCTATACTCTGCTTCAGTGGATGATAATGCCACTGTTGGTTGCTTCTTGGCTGACCAAGAAATATGTTTGTCACCTGCAAAACATATGTATCCTGATGTGCTCCTCCTATCATCCTTGCATCCTGCCCAATCTGCATCTGAATATACTTTAATGTCAGTATCTGATGTATAAGGAAAGTACAAACCATGGTTTAGAGTTCCCTTTAGATACTTCAAGATCTTCTTGTTGCCTCTAGGTGAGGTACTCATGGTTTGTGCATGAATTGACTTAGCACACTAACTCCATATGCTATGTCAATTCTTTTCAAGGTAGCATAATTCAAACTACCTACCATACTTTGATATCCTCTAATGTCTTGGACTTCATCCCCTTCATGAGCACTTAGCTTTAGGTTGACTTCCATTGGAGTGCTTGAGACTTTAGCTTCCTGCAAATTAAACTTCTTGACCATATCTTGTACATACTTATTTTCAGTAATATATATACCTGAATTAGTATACACTAATTCAAGACCTAAGAAGTACTTCAATAATCCAAGATCATTGATCTTGAACTCCTTCATCATCTGATTCTTTATGCTTCTGATTCCATTGACATCATTTCCTGTAATGATGATATCATCAACATAAACACACAAGTATATTACCTCTGTACTACTCCTTTTTATGAAGAGAGAAGTGTATGCTTTACTCATCACAAATCCTTGGTCTTGGAGGTATGTTGTCAACCTGTAATTCCATGATCTAGGTGCCTGCTTCAATCCATATAGAGCCTTCTTCAATTTACAAAAATAATTTACCTTCTTGTGATCTTCATAGCCAGGTGGTTGTGACATGTAGACTTCTTTAGATATCCATCCATTTAAGAAAGCATTCTTGACATCTAGTTGTTACATGTTCCAATTCTGGGATGCAGCTACACTCACTAGTACTCTGATTGTTGGCATCTTAGCCACAGGTGAAAATGTCTCCTCATAATCAATGCCTTGGGTTTGTGTAAAACCCTTGGCTACCAACCTAGCTTTGTACCTGTTAATTGTTCCATCAGAGTTCCTCTTTAGCTTGTAGATCCATCTGGATCCTATCACCTTCATAGAGTCCTTCTTGGGTACTAAGTCCCATGTGTCACTCTCCTTGAGAGCTTCCATTACCTGGTTCTTCATTCAACACATCCTTTGCAAGGTATACAGAAGGCTTAGTTATAAGAGATGTATCATACCCAAATCTGATTGGTTTTTTGCTTTCTCTCTTAGATCTCCTGATTGACTGATTTGAGGATTCTGGAATATTCTCTAGTTGCTTCATCTTTCCTTTGGACTTCCATGCTTTGAATTCTTCAAGGTTGATTGTGTCATCATCCTCTGAACTCTAGTCCTCTTCTTTGTTTGGTTCCACTTTGATTAGCTTTGGAAACTCTTCTTCCAAATCATAAGGTAAACTAACCTTCCTGCATTCATTCTCATACCATGAGTCATTCTCATCAAAGATGACATCACTGCTTACCTTGAAGCCTTTGTTTGTTGGGTTGTAGAATCTGTACCCTTTTTTATTCAAATCATAACCAATGAAGATACATTTTTCAGCTTTAGGGTCTAGCTTTCCCCTTACCTGTGAGGGAATATGCACATATGCTACACAACCAAAGATTTTGCAATGATCCAAAGATGGTCTCTTACCATGCCAAGCTTCATATGGTGTCATGCCATCAAGAGACTTTGATGGCAACCTGTTTATGAGATAGGTGGCAGTAGATACACTCTCTGCCCAAAGATAATTTGGTAACTTCTTCTCATTAAGCATAGACCTAGCTGTTTCAACAATAAGCCTATTCCTCCTTTGAGCTACTCCATTTTGTTCAGGTGAGTACCTTGTGGTTATCTCCCTTTTGATGCCTCTTTCTTGCAAGAAATCTTCAAACTCATTTGAGAAGTATTCACCTCCTCCATCTGACCTTAGCCTCTTCAAGTTTCTTCCTGTTTGGTTTTCAACAAGTGCAAGATATCTCTTGAAACAGTTAAACACTTCATCCTTATGCTTCATAAAGTATAAGACAGTCCATCTGCTACAATCATCAATGAAAGACACATAGTACCTTGAACCTGAAATGGAGGGATCCTTGCTAGGTCCCCAAACATCTGTGTGTACCAAGTCTAGGTAGTCTTCATGCATAAAGCCTTTCCTTGAATAGGGCAACCTGTGAGACTTACCAAACTGACAAGCACCACACTTGTAAATCATGTGTTGCTTGGACACATTAGGTATCCCAAGCACACATTGATCCCTGCACATTTGCTTCAAAGTCCTTTCACCTATGTGGCCTAGCCTCTTGTGCCATATTTCTAACTCTGAAAGTGTTTGATCCTTGTAATTGTATAAAGCAATGTTTTTGGTGTCTTCTAGCTCAAAAGTAAATAATCTACCTGATTTCTCTCCCTTGGCTATCCTTTTGAATCCATGTTTTGGGTCCTCCACATATGCTCCATGTTGATTGAACCTGACGTGCAAAACTTTCTCCACAATCTGACCAACACTCATTAGGTTTTTGGTAATGGTTGGTACATAAAGTACCCTGCTCAATAGGTTTTGGTTACCATCACAAGTTTTCACATTTCCAATCTTTATAATAGAATGTTTAGTATCATCACCTGTTTGTACCTGATGTTTGCCCTTGGGTTCTTCCAAATCAAAGAGTAGTGCCACATTACCAGCTACATGGTTAGAGCACCCTGAATCAATATAAAATAAATGATCATCATTTGTTCCTGCCTTGGAGGTCATATTCATGATCAATAGGGAGTCATCTTGCTCCTCTGTGTAGTTGTTGTAATCCCTTCTATTTTTGAATCCACCTTGGTAGTTATTATTGTGGTTGTGGTTGTAATTGTTGTTGTATTGATTGTTGTATCCATTGTAGCCTTGGTGTTGGTTGAACCTGCCTCTACCTTGAGAGTATCCACCTCTTTGATAGCCTCTTCCTCTCCCATTCTTATAGTTTCTGTAGCACTCATCTGTGGTATGGTTAGGTAATCCACAAATGTTGCATGGTGATGAGTTGTAGGGTCTCCCCCTACCTGACTTACCTCCTCTGCCTCTACCTCTTGAAGATCTACCTCTCCCTGCATAGTTAGCTTGGGAGGTAGAGCCTTCTTCTTCTTGCTTCTTCCCTTTACCTTTATCCTTAATCTTCTTATCAGTATATAGAGCAGAGGTGTTGTTACCTCTTGATTGATCTCCAGCCTTTGTAAACTTTGCTTCACGTGTGAATAGTTGGCCCATGAGAGTTGTGAGATCTGGGGTATGCATGTCCATGTAGAGATCCATTGCAGTGGTGAAACTTTCCCACTTATCATCTGCCTTTAGTCCATTGGTTACTTGCCTTACTATTTGTTCCTCTTCAATCTCCTCTCCTATGCTTGCTAATTGGTCTGCCACATCCTTGATCTTGGTCACAAATTCTGAGACTGATTGCTTTGGTTGCTTCCTAATGGTTGTGAATTCAATCCACAATTGATTCTTCCTGGCCCTTGTATTAGATGAAAAATATAATGACAAGGTTTCCCAAGTTTCTTGGGAACTCTTACAAATCTTGATGTGAGGTAAAAGGAAATCAGATATAGAGTTAAGAAGATAAGACCTTGCCAATGCATCTTTTGCACACCATGTATTACGCCTTTCTTGCTCTTCCTTGGTGGGTAGACCCCTTGCTTTGAATGAGGGCAATTCCTCATCTCCTGAGATGAATCCAAATAGACTTCTTCCTTGTAGATAGGTCTTCATCCTCAGAGACCAAGCTTGATAATTGTTCCTCTCCAATTTGATGGAGAGTGTTAATCTCCAAAAGAACAAGCTATCCTTGGTATTAGACCACCTCTAGACCAAGAATAACTTTAGACTCCACATAATTTTGGAAATATACTAACACATTACCAAGAATTTGACTAATTGTGAAGAAATCACTTTTCTGAAAAGTCTGCTGCAGATTAATCACTCATTGACTAATCAAACCTGTAAAGTTTTTAATAAAACTTTGCACAATACTTTGCCTTGAGATTGCGCAACCTTTCCAAGTTAAATTTCTCAAAATGATTGAGTACACACTGAGAAATGTGTGAAACACTTTACCTATGTCTGAAATAGCTTCTCTGTAGTGGCGACTTTGACACCTGCAACTTCTTAGCTACAGTTCTCCCAATGTTGAACCCGTTTGATCAAGATCTTTTAGCCATAGATGGCTTATCTTCCAACTTAGATTTTGAGCCGTCACTTGTGTAAAACTTTACACCACACACTGAGTAATGTTCATTTCTCTGAACATGAAATCTGCGCCAGTTTTGTCGACTCTCAGAACATCATTACATATGAATGTTTCTAAACTAAATTCTCTCAACCTGATTAAAATTAGCTTCTCAAATTCTAGCCATAGATAGATTAGCTATGGACTCATATATGTGCTGAAGGATTTCTCAAAAGATTAAACACAGAAGGAGCAGACAGCAAAACATCGGGCGCAAGTTTTCTTGATTTCTTAGAAAATTACAATTGAGTGAAGTTGATGAATTCAACTCACTTCACATGTGTCTAATGACACTCTCTACTACTCATTTCTCTCTTCCTATTCTCTATTCTCATTCTCTTCTCCTTGCCCCGACTTTTCAACAAACATTTATAGGCAAATATATACAAGCTTATGACTAATCAAAAGTATAAGTCTGCTATATCTGAAGTAATGTACATATGTGTACATAGTTTTGGATTTCTGAGTATGTCCTTCCTTCAACCTTCTGAAATTGTTCTCTACTTGACTCCTTGACTTCATTTCTTCATAAACCTTCAATTGATGATTGACATGCACCAACAGCTCCCCCTCAATCATTAATTGAGGTTCTTCTCTATCTTCTTGATTCCTGCCATATCCTTGAATCTTTGTAGCTTTGGTCCATCTAGACTTTTTGTCATCATATCTGCAAGTTGATCTTTTGTAGGTGTATGCATAACTTCAATTTCCTTATCAATGACCTTCTCTCTTAGAAAATGATATTGAATCTCAATATGCTTAGTTCTAGCATGAAACACAGGATTAGCTGCCAAGTATAGAGAACTCATGTTGTCTCCACAAACAATAGGAGTACTTTGAATCACATCAAAAACCTTCATAAGTGTCTTTAGCCATATTACCTCCTTTGCAGCTTCCACCATACCTTTGTATTCTGCTTCTGTAGATGACAAAGCAACTGTATGTTGCTTCTTAGAACACCATGAAATCAATTTGTCTCCTACATAGCACAAATATCCATGTGTTGATCTTCTGTCATCCACATTACCTGCCCAATCTGCATCACTATATATCTTCACTCTTGTATCAGAAGTAAATCCATAGTACAACCCTTCTCTGAGTGTACCCTTGATGTACCTAAGTACTCTTTGTCCTGCAATCCAATGTTCCTTTCTAGGACAATGCATAAATTGTGAAAGCACACCAACTGCATATGACAAATCAGGCATTGTTAATGTAGCATAAATCAAGCTACCAACCAAACTTTTATAGAGCTTCATGTCTCTGAATTCTTCTCCTCCAAATCTAGAAAATTTATGGTTCACTTCCAAAGGTGTAGGTGCAACCCTGCAATCTTCCATTTTAAATTTGGTTAGCAAATTTTTAAGATACCTTTCTTGGGTCACATATACTCCATGTTGAGTATAAGAAATCTCCATTCCCAAGAAAAATGATAAGTTCCCCAAATCACTGATTTTGAACTCTTTCTCCATCTGCTTCTTGATCATTTGTATTCCTTTATCATCTGTTCCTGTAAGTATTATGTCATCAACATAAATACAGACATAAATGAATCCATCTTCACTTGCTTTGACTAGCAAGCTACTATCTGCCTTTGATGCTTGAAATCCAAGATCATTCAAGAACTTTACAAGCCTATAATTCCATGCCCTTGGGGCTTGCTTTAATCCATACAAAGCTCTCTTGAGCTTACACACATAATTTGGATTCACTTGATCTTTGAATCCATATGGTTGCTCCATGTAAACTTCATCTGAAATGTAACCATTCAAAAAAGCATTTTCAACATCTAATTGAGATAACTTCCAACCTTTGCAAGCAGCAATTGCTATGAGGGTTCTGATTGTTGTCATCTTTGCCACAGGACTATAAGTCTCATCATAGTCCACTCCATATGTCTGTGCATACCCTTTCACAACAAGTCTAGCTTTGTACCTAGACACACTTCCATCTGCAAATCTTTTTGTTTTCTAAACCCACTTACATCCAATAATTTTCTGGCTATTAGGTTTAGGAACCAGATCCCAAGTCTGATTCTCTATCAATGCATCATACTCCTCTTGCATGGCTTCTTCCCAATTTCTCTTGCCTTTGGCTTCATCATATGTAGATGGATCTTCATCTGCTTTTATCAAATAAGCATAATCTTTAGTAGTCAAGAATGAGGTGTCATAGCTATACCTTGTAGGTTGCCATTTGTGCCTAGATGACCTCCTAACTTCTGCACTTCTTGAAGTCTCTGGTTCATCACATTTTGGATCAAACCTTGGCCTCTCTTCAACTTCAACCTGAATCAAATAAGCCTAATCTTTAGTAGTCAAGAATGAGGTGTCATAGCTATACCTTGTAGGTTGCCATTTGTGCCTAGATGACCTCCTAACTTCTGCACTTCTTGAAGTCTCTGGTTCATCACATTCTGGATCAAACCTTGGCCTCTCTTCAACTTCAACCTGTACTTCATTATTCTCATTTTCATCAAGTAATTGAATCTTTGCTTTACCTTTCCTTTGATCCACTACTTCTTCAACATCTGCATGTACATTATATTTACCTGCATACCAAGTACCTTGCTCATCAAATGTAACATCCTTGGATACAAGGAATTGCTTTGTGGATGGACTCCACAACCTGTATCCCATTTGTTTATCATCATAACCAATGAATACATACTTTTTTGCCTTAGGCTCCAACTTATGCCTCAATTGAGATGGCACATATGCATATGCCAAGCATCCAAAAATTCTGCAATGATCCAAGGTAGGTTTCTTACCCCACCAAGCTTCATATGGTGTCATACCTTGCAAAGCTTTACAATGCAATCTATTGACCAAATATGTAGCTGTATTTACAGCCTCTTCCCACAAATAATTTGGGCAATTCTTCTCTTTCATCATGGACCTTGCAAACTCAACAAGATTCCTATTTCTTCTTTCTGCTACCCCATTTTGTTGAGGAGAGTACCTGCAAGTAACTTCTCTTTTTATACCTGCATTCCACAAGTAATCATTGAATTCATTTGAAAAATACTCTCCCCCTCCATCTGACCTTAGTCTCTTCAATTTTTGAAGTGTAATCCTTTCTGCATATGCATGATAATGTCTAAAAGTATTAAACACTTCTGACTTTTCTTTAATCACATAAATTGTGATCCATCTAGTAGCATCATCAACATATATGACATAATATCTTGAACCATTTATACTAAAGTCCTTTGAAGGACCCCACACATCTGTATGCACCAATTCAAGTCTTTCTGAATACATAAACCCATGCTTGGAATAGGATTGCTTATGAGCCTTACCTAATTGACATGCCTCACATCTATATGTCATGTGTTGACCTGCAATGTTAGGCAACCCAAGCACTGAATCATTGTTAATCATTTCTTTGATACCTCTTTCATTGAAGTGTCCAAGTCTTTTATGCCAAAGATCCAACTCTGACACCTTCTGCTCTCCATATGTGAACATAGCATGTCCAACATTTCCTTGTACCTTCAATGTGAAGAGCCTTCCTTCTTTCTTTCCTGTAACAACCTGTTTATACCCTTGACTAGGGTCTTCAACATAGACTCCATCATTAGTGAATCTTACCTCATATCCTTTTTCCACAATTTGACCTACACTGATCAAATTCTTTGGAATTGTGGGAACATAAAGTACCTTACTCAGAAGAGTGCTCCCTGTAGCTCAATGATGAGTAGCACCTCCTTTAATGTCAATCCGGGAAGACGTGAGGATGGTATGAAGACCTCGAGCAAGTGGCGGCACAAGTGCGTGAGTGAGAAGCACACAAGCATGCACTCACATACACACACACGCGCACACACGACAAGACAAAGAGAGAGAATCAATGGAGTTCTTTAGATTACTTTCATAAGCTCTTACAAGTTCGTTTCTATTACCATCTAACCTCAAAAATGAGCTCTCTAGCTCTTTTTATAGTTTTTGACTAGCTTTTGGCCCTGTCCAGACCTAGTGTCCGGCCTAGTTAAAAATTAGGTTCCAGGGCTTATTTGAGGGCTCAAACGAAGTCTAAAAATTATGAAATTTGGTACGATGGTACTTCTAATACTCCTCAAGCTCGAGGACTCCTCGGCTTGCACAAAATGGAGTCTAATCTACCAAAAACGGGATTTACAATGTTTGTGTAGTGATTAAAATCACTTGGGTTGTACATAATCTATGGGAAAAAATGATCTGGCCTTGTTGCCGTATTGTGCATGACTCCTTTGTTGCTTTGTATGCCAACACTCCCCCCTTCCTAGCGTCTGTCGCCCCTGACAGACCTTTGTTCGCGCGGGTGGTCGATGTAATATTGGATGACATTGGTGGCCAGTTCATGTTCTCCTATCCTTAAGCCTCTTGCTAGATCGGCTTCCAATGCCTCCCAATTTATTGCACCGGGGGTTTCTGGTTGCGGGGTGGTGTAGTACTCTAAATACATTGCTTGTTCACAAGCAAACAGTTGAAGCAGATGTGTCGGCTTTGGTGCGAAAATCTCCGAGTGGTACTCCCAGAAACCTGATCTGAACATTTCTTCGAAGGTCTGTTTGTAGCAGGCGGGGAGGTACTTGATGCGTGCATGCCAAGCGTAAGCCACACGGATACTGGGGGTGGTGCTCATGTCATACACCAAGTCGTAATTTCCATTGCTAAACCCCGGAAGACGTACCTGTGGTGCGGCTGCATTTCTAAAGTCTTCAGCACTACTTGCATCATATCTAAGATTTTAAGCATCATTTGCGCTGCTACATCTTGCATGGGCTTCAAGCGCGGCATCCAGTGGCGAATGGTCCCCATCATATATGCTACCGATGGTGGTCCTTGTGGTGGCGCGATGTACGGGTAGTTCAGCCATTCCTTGCATTGCGCATTATTCTGTACCTTGATATTAAATGCCTTCCACGACCTGCGGCGGGGGACTGGACCGTAGCATGGGTTGTACAGGAGGTGCAACGGCGCGTTGTTCCATGTGCATAGCATTTCTGGATAAGTCTCTAAAAGTTTCTGCCGCCATGTTGGTTGACGAATCTTGCCTTTTCGCACCTCTGGAGGAAGGTCTTCGGGTTGAAATTGGGTCGCAAAAGTAGGAATCTGACCCGTGACTCTTTGTATTTCTGCATTATAATCAGCCAAGATAATATAATATGGCCTGTACTGGAGTTCCGATGAGAGAATCAGGCGTCTCGATGACAAGTTCTTGAAGTAATCTGATTGTAAAACAGTCTCCTCTATGACCCTCATAGCCTGATTTTGCACTACGGTGCGCTCTTCATGCGAGGTCCCTATTTCCTCCACTTGTCGTAACCATGGCGGCCGTGGTGCCTCGAACGTGTCCTGCGCTTCTTCTGTTTGTTGGCCTCCTGGGAATGGTTGCGGATCATATTCTTCATCAAACGTTTGTTCCACAGGAATTTGCACAACTTCTTCGTCCGTGGGAGCCTCCGGAGGGGAAGATGGCCTCTCATATTGTAGTAGGCGTGTTTGCAATTCAGTTACCTGTTGTTGGAGATCTTTTATGGCCTCTGCGTCGGAGAGAAGCGAAGCCGCAGAGGGGGTGGTTGGAGGGGCAGCTGTTGGGCCTTGTTGGTGTTCCTGCTTCAGTTGTCCTAGCTCCTCCGATAGCTTATCATGTGCTTCGAGCAGCATGGCATAATCTTCCAATATAATCTTGATATTATCGGGGGTCACTGCTTGAAACTTGGATGGGCTGATGGGTGCCCCCGGTGTGCTCTCAATAGCTGCCTCCAGGTTCTCTTGATTTTGTATTTGCAGACGTCTGTTCTCTTCCTGAGCAGCCGCAAGATGGCGTTTAAGTAGCGCCATATTTCGCTGAAGTTTTGAGTTGCGTTCCAGCTGTGTTCGTAGGTGACCTTCTACCACCTGCACTGCTTCCTGATCTACGTTCTGTAGCTGTACCTCCAATATATTATGGGCGTCTTGGAGGGTTTGGAACTGTGTGTGGAGGCGAGCGTTCTCCTCTTCTAGTACCGCAAGGCGGAGCTGTAGTGTCGCTGAGTGCTCTTGCAGGCGTGCGTTTTGTTGCTGGAGCTGAATGTAATCTGTTCTTAAATTTGATATACAAGCCAACATGGTGTCCAATGCATTACCTATAGATGAGTGGGGGGTGTTTACCGTGGAAGATGCATGGGAAGGGAATTGGGGAAGGGAGAAAGTGAATGATGTGTCTACGAAAGTTGTGTGTGTGGGTGAAATTGGTGGAGGGGGAATGGGAGGAGGTGAAACCGTGGGTGGAGGTGCCGTGGGTGGTGAAATGTCCATCCCTTCAGGAGTGGGTGTTAGTGTGGGGCCTGCCATATACACTGGTATGGTAGGTGGTGTGTGTGTGGAAGTGGTGAATAGATGTGAAGTGGGGTGGGGAGCTGAAAAGACAGGGAATGGTTGAGGGCCTGGTTGAAAAGCCCTAGCAAAGATGTCCTGGAGGGATTGTAGAAATGGAGAGAGGGATATCGGGGGTTGGGGTCGTAAATTTGAGGAGGGCTGAAAGGGTTGCGTGGTAGCAGGGAAGCCCATGAATGTGGATCTAGGGTCAGGATGACCCGTGGCTGAGGGCGTTGGGGATGGTTGCCCTAGGGCAGGGTCTAGGAGGGGTTCGGCGGATTGTGTAGTGTTGGGGTTGTCTTCGAAGATAGGATTATCAGTGGTAGAGAATAGGGTGGCACTGGAGATCGGAGTACGGAAGATGAAGGTGGGGTCGGTGGGTTGAGTAGTCGATGTGATTTCTACTGTTTCTCTTCTAGGAGGTGATGGTGGGGGAGTAGGTGGTAGTGGTTCGGTGGACTCCTCATGGGTGGCTGGGTGCTGTTGGCTAGCTGTCTGGGAGGTTGTTCTGATAGTTTCAGGTGTAGTAGTCGGCTCTTCTACAACTGTAACGGGAATTTGTATATTTTTACCTGAGCGAGGTCGTGTCTGGAACCTTCGTGGGTCATATTGAACTGAAGGCCTCTGAATGGCAGTGCGCACAGCTTCTACAACTCCATATGTTTCTGCCATCAATAAGAGACCTTCCCTGTACTCTGAGTCAACTCCCGCTTCTTCCAACAACTGAGTCATAAGTACTCTGCTGCTCTGTTCAGTGAGTAATTGCTGCGATCGTACTCTTTCCATAATCTGATACAGCCTTCGGAGTTCTGCTGTATATGCTGGGGCTTCAGTGGTCTCTTCTTCATACGCTTCTTCTTCTTCCGGGTGTCCGTGTTGTTGACTTTCCTGAGTGTCACTCCAATGGACATGTCTACCGTCTGTAGACTTTCTTCTTCTTCGTGAGGATGTGCCCTGCTCCTCTGCCTCTGAATAAAACTCCACATCAGAGAATTGTGTGCTTTGTAGGAATGCTTCGAAATCCTGGGGGTCCAGTCCTTCAGCCTCTCCTGTGGCAGCAAATTCGAATTCAGGTGTGACAGGAGGAGCCGATGGGGTAGGTTGTGTCGTAGTGTCGGATTCCGACGTGGGTATCCTAATGGTAAAGGGAGGTACCGTGCCCTCTCTTAATGGTGATGCCTCAGGAGTAGTCAGGACTTCCCTTGTCTGGACACAAGGGATCGCGCCCCTCATGCGCTTGGACTGATGTGTGGATGTCTTGAGCCTTTTAAACATTTGTAATTGTGCCCAAGTTAAGGCGCGCTCAATGGGGACATCATATGCCAAGCATCGATAAATGATGCGTGTGAGTGCACAGCATCCGTTCACCACTAATTTCCTAGATGCCCGTTTGTTTGCTTCATACAACTGATCTATAATCCACACTGGTAGCTTAATAGGTAACGCACCTGCTTCCGCCAAGTAGAGAGCAAACCAGATCTTCTTGTGTGGTTGCGTGAATCGGTCTTGACCGGGGAAGGCGAAGTGTTGCATGCACATTCGGAGAGGGATGGACACATTTGGGGTGAGTGCTGCCATGTCTTTCAGCTTCACTAGTTTCCTGTCCTTCATGTTGGTGGGAACGAGAGCATCCTTTTCTGAGGGTACATGCGTGCCATGCATATTTAAAGCATCACTCACCAGCTCCACAGTAAGTTCAAACCTCTTCAACTCGTTGTTGCCCAGCAGTGAGGGGAGAACAAATGATCCGGGTTGGTCCTTATCTTCATGAGCTTGTAATGTGGAGACCAGATAATAACATCGGAGGAGATCGGGTTTAGGTAGTGGGGCTTCAAAATATTCCGCCAATCCTGCTCGTTGCCATATGATCTGTAGATCTTCTGTGTTTTGTAAAGTCTCGAACTCCTTGGAGAAAAATTGGAATCGCACCCATGATCTGTCATACTCGCATTTAGACTCCCAGATATACTTGGCCTCACCTAATGGACCGGGCATGCCATTGAACCAATGAGAATTCGCATGAACTCTTTCCGTGATTCCTGTAGGTGGATCTGGCACCGGGAGTTGCTGGAGGTGTTGCATCTCCACTGGTCGTTCAGTCGGGGGCACATCCACGGGTAGGCTATCCACATCAATTCCTGCAGTAAGTATCCCTACTTGTGAGCCCGAACCTGTCGCTTCTGCCATTTTTCTTCTTGCCTTCTGATTCTGTGAGAATATAGAATCATGTGTTAACATCGTAATGGACAGAATAAATCCGTTGTTGTCCCCGTTACAACATTAACATGAGGTAGATGGTGAGTTAGTGGTTAGTAAGTGCACGAAGACAGTGAGTGTAGTTAGCGTTTGTGTATTCCTAGGAGACTAATGCCGTTAGTAAGTGGGGTGAATTTACAAATCGGGGTCGGGGGGTTTATTACAGATCTTAGACTGCCAAATGCAGTGGATGGGCTTTGCTTTCGGTTTTGTAGAGACTCCAGAGAGCTGTGTCGGTGTCGCTGTTGGGGAATGGGGCCTTTTAGGGACCCACTTATGAGTGATTACATGCATACTCATGGGTCTTTGTGTGTTCCTAAGTGTTGAGCACGAGGGAATTCTGGTGGTACTCGTAGATGGGTTATGCTGCATAGGTTGCGGCCTTGGCTTAACTACTTGTGCCCTCAAGCAAGCCTTAGGCACCCCAATTTGTCTAGATTGTGGGCTTGCCTTCATCGACTTCTTGGGCACCCAAATAGATTTTACTTTAGCAGAAGAATTTCTGAAAGACTCCTTATTAGTGTCGTGTTGTTGGTTACTAATAAGAGGCTTTGCCCGCGTAGTTGACGGTGGTGCACCCGGTCGTTCGCCTTTCCGCACCCATACCTGGTTTATTTGCTGGGACATTCCGCTGCGCAGATATTTTTGATCTCGGACATAAGTAGTACTCTACTTCTTCTGCTTGTGATCCGCCTTTGGTTGCTGCCTCCTTTTGGCCTTTGGAAAAGAAGGGAGATCCGTTGCATCCCTGACTCCTTTTTTGCAAATGTCATTCCTCTGCAACACAGGTTTTGAACAAGAACAGTATGGTCATCTTCATGTGTACCCCTGGAAGGACCAGGAGTCTGTGCCTTTCCTAGTTCTTTGAGTGCTCCATTGTCTAATTCTACTGTAACTCGACTATGATTGAGCCAAACCTGGAGAAGTCCACTTCTTAGGTTTAGATTGACTGCTTGGTCATAGATCCAATCCTGACCCAAGACGAGGGGTTCAGTGAGATCCTCATCTTGACACACTAGTACTTTAACGGTCATTGCCTCATCGTGAATGTAGAGGGGAAGTTCCACCTCGCCCATGCAAGGGGTTTCCACGCCTCCCAATCCTATGAGATATGCTTCCACAGGATGGACAGTTAACTGTAACTCTTGACAGTAAGACAACTTAACAGCGCTAGTGGCAGCACCTGAGTCAATCAAGGCTCTTACGGTCCTTGCACTCTTTCCTTGTCCTATATCTATGGTTATGAAAGGACGTCTATCAATTATCCTATGCGAGCTTATTCCTGCAACTTCACACATGGCCATAGGAAATCCTTGATCTGCATAGTCATTTGCTCTAGGCTGATCTCTACCTTGCCTTCGTAATTTCATCCTTCTGATGCGTTCTAAGGCTTCTGCTTGAGCTTCTTCTCTAATTCTCTTTTCTTCCTCTTTGCGTTTCTTAGCAGTGTTGAGTCGACTGAGCATTTCCTCCGTGAGGGGTTCCTGATACAACTTGACTCTGCAACCGCTAATATAATATGGGAGAACATCACCCTCTAACGTGGCTAGTTGTATTGCTCCGCTCGTGGAGATCCTATTGATGATCATAGGTCCGTAGCCTCTCTTTTCTAGCTTCCTCGCGTGTTGTTTTAGTGTATAAACTAAGACTAGATCTCCTGCTTTCAAGCCTTTATCCTTCACATGGGCATCGAAATATGCCTTCTGTCTCTTCTTGGCTGCATATATTCCTGCAGCGGCTCTCAGTCTTGTTTCCCCTAATCGTTCAAGGTCAAAGATCCTAGAGGAGAGCTCATGACCTGTCCATTCGTGCTCTTGTGCTACGGTCAATGTAGGGATCAAGAAGTCCAAGGGTAACACAGCGTTTTGGCCAAATACCATCTGAAAGGGAGTGGCTTGGAGTACCGTTTTATAGGCCACTCGGTATGCCCAAACAGCATGGTGTAGCTGTTTGTCCCAATCAGAGCGTTTAGTGTTCACTAATTTCGTCAGTCCATTGCATACAATCTTATTAGTGCTCTCAGCTTGTCCATTAGCTTGAGGATGATAGGGGGCAGACTTCTTGTGTATTACCAAGAATTCTTGGAGTAGATTTTCAATCACTTCGTTCAAGAAATGAGTGCCTCTATCACTTACCAGCTCTATCGGTAGCCCGTATCTTGTGAATACATTCTCAAACAAGAATTTGGCAGTTGTTTGAGCATCGTTTTTGGTTGTAGCTTTTACCTCAACCCACTTGGTGAGATAATCTGTTGCCACAATGATGTATTCCGCATGAGAACCTTTGGCTGGGGGATTAATAGGACCTACGAAGTCTATTCCCCACTTAGAGAATGCACGTCCACCCATCATAGGTTTCAGTGGCATCTCCTCTTTGCGTATAGGATACTGAGTCCTCTGACAGACATCACACCGTTTCACATAGGTATGTGCATCCATGTGAAGGGTAGGCCACCAGAAGCCCGCAAACAATATTGCCTTGATCACCCGATCTGGTCCAAAGTGTCCTCCTGCTACACCTTGGTGAGCAGTTTCTAAGATCTTAAGATACTCACTTTCATGGACACACAGTCTCAGGTAACCATCCTTACCGCGCTTGTATAGATTATCACCAACGAGTGAATAATCCTGGGCTTCTTGTTCCAAACTCCTTTTTCTAGCTAGAGTCATGTCTGGAGGGAATGTGTTTGTCCTCAAGAATGATACTAGAGGTTCACTCCAATCTGGCACAATGGATACTTGATAGAGAGTGGCATGTTCCACAGGTGGTTTAGTGCAACAGATTGGGCATTCCTTGCACAACTTTTGGACATCCGCTTCCATAGTTGGCCAATGCACTCCGAATCTCTTTAGAGTCTGCAACGTTCGTTGTTTTGAATGGTGTTGCTCTAACGCACCTACATGTGCTAATTGCAACCATTTAGCGTACTCATCCTCTTCCACGCAACAAGCCAAGATCCCTTGATCTGTGTGCTTGTACATGCTTCCTGCCATGATGTGGTATTTTTGGGCTTTTACAACCTCTCTATTCCGTGTGTTTACCACTGAATGGTTAGGCCCGTATGTCAATACTGGTACCAATGGCTTAGCCCAATGCGGTATAACTTCCAAATTAAACAAGTAAGCATCAGGAAGGTCATCTGACACTCCTTGTGGGGCTTCTCCCGATGTGAGCCTAGAGAGATGATCTGCTCTCAAGTGAGTCCTACCTTTTCTTACCACAACCTCAAAGTCATATTCCATTAGCAAGAGAAACCATCTCACTAATCTTCCTGTATTGCATGGCTTGTTTACGAGATATAACAATGCCTGATGATCCGTAAAAAATTTAAACTTATTTGCAAGCAAATAGTGCCTAAATTTCTTGACTGCATATACCATGCCTAATCCTTCGCGCTCTGTAGTGGTGTAATTCCGTTCAGCTGCATTCAATTGTCTACTGGCATAGGCAATTGGAAGATCCATATTACCTTCACCAGTAGGTTGTGCGAGTACGCATCCAATAGCATAATTGGATGCATCAACGTGAACATGGAATGGCTTATTCCAATCTGGTGTGGTCAAGATTGGTGCTGAACATAATCTTCGTTTAAGCTCTTGGAAGGAGTTCTCACATTCATCCGTCCACTCAAAGTTTGTCAGAAGCCTGTACACGGGCTTTGCAATGACAGCATACATGTGTATAAATCGTCGATAATAACCACAATGCCCCATGAAAGCTTGTACTTCCTTGACGTTCTTTGGCCTAGGTAGCTCTGCTATGGCTCTCACTTTTTCTTCATCGGTAGATATGCCATTCTTTGACACTATGTGTCCTAGAATCTTGCCTTGCCTGACCATAAAAACGCACTTTTCTGGGTTTAGGCAGACTTGATATTCTCTACATTTGTCAAAGATTTGTCTGAGTTCAGGAATATGGGTTTGTCTAACGTTGGAATGAGCACAAAGATCATCAACATAGACTTCTAAACTCTTCCTTAGGAACTCCTTAAACACATGGCACATCAGCCTCTGGAAGGTAGCTGGTGCGTTGGTAAGCCCAAATGGCATTACTCTAAAAGCAAAAATGCCCCATTCTGTGGCAAAGGCTGTCTTATGCTGATCCTCTGGAGCTATGGCTACTTGATTGTAGCCCGAAAATCCATCAAGGAAGCTGTACACTTCCTTGCCTGCCACTCTTTCTAAGAGATGCTCTGTGATGGGAAGCGGATAGTTATCTCGAATCGTGGCGGCATTAACCTTTTTCAAGTTAATGCACACACGCAGCTTGCCATTCTTCTTGGGCACCACTACGATGGGGGATACCCATTCAGTGTGCTCAATTTCGTAGATAAATCCAGCTTCAACCAGTCTATGTATCTCTTCCTTGATCTTAGCAGCATAATTATCGTTATATGTATAAAGCTTTTGCTTAGAGGGTTTAGCATCTGAGGTCATGGGAATGGTGTGTGAGCATATCTCGGGGTCTACGCCTTTCAAATCTTTATAACTCCAAGCGAATACATCTCTGTATTCTCTTAGCAAGGCAATCAATTCGTGCTCTTCTTCTTCTGTCAGGTCATGGCCTATATACGTGCATCTCTCCTCTCCTTCTTCTATGGCCACTACTATTTTCTTGGTGGTTTCTTTGTTATCATAGGCCTCTCCTGATTGTGCCTCCCGTTTAGGCATTCTTATCATGACTCTCCTGTCATCTATCTCATACTTCTTAAAATTTTCTGGGACCTCAAACAAAGATTCTTCCTCCTCTGGTGAGACTTCTTTCTTCTTTCGTTTCTTTCCTTCTTCCCTTGGGGTCATATGCGTTGCTAATCTTACATCATTTGTAACCTCTCCATACCTCTGGGGTTGAAATTCTACTTCATGGAAGTATTCTTCATCTGATGCAAATGGTGGGTCCATAATGATTGACTCTAGATCGGAGTCACTTGCATCCCCAAATGCATCAGGGCTAGGTTCGCATTCTTCTAAAACTGCCTCTCCCATGATTGGCTCTATGGAGAAGACTGAAATGTCATAGCCATCCTCATCACAGTGAGGTGTCCATTGTTCTTCGTTGATGGCTACGTCCATTGTTGCTAAAATTTCCGCCCAGCCATGGGGTTCAAACTCCTCATCTGGAAAGACTATAGGTGCATAGGCTGGGTCTTGAATGGGTCTATGAGTTTCGTTCGCACCTACCTCTCTGGCTTTCTCTCTCTTCTCTTCTTCTACTGCTACCTTGCACATCCATAAGTGAGTATCTTCATGCATCCATGAGGATCCCGACCCTATGGAATGCACCGATTCTGTATCCTCTTTGGCTCTATGGATGGGATTCCATTGGATAGGAGGGACATCTCTATGAGAATAATCCTTGAGATTGACTTTGGTTGTAACACCTAAGTGCTGCAGGTACAAAGAATTGGTTCCCCAATCCTGTACCACTTGCAACTGTCGCATGAATGGTCTTCCTAAAATCATCTCATAGGCATGATTTTTGCTGAAGTCACATATAGCAAAACTATGCTCGAACTCAACACCACAAGTGGTGAGAGTTATTCCTTCTAGCAATCCTAAGGGTTTCTCAATATGACCATCGGCCATTTGCAATTTCATCCTCGTTGGCCTGAGTGCTGGCTTGCCCCAACGCTTCCATAAGGAGATGGTGGCAATTGCAACTCCTGCACCTGAGTCCAAAATCGCTTTGGTGGTGTACTCCTGGTAGGTGATGGGAAGATAGGTGTTCCCTTCTTCACCTTCACACATATCTCCTATCTTATCCAAGGGAATTTCTGGCACTGTCCTATGGGATCCTACCTGGGAACGAGGTTTTGCTATCTCTGGTACTTGTTTGGCTACATGTTTCCATAATTCAGGTCTAACCTTGAGTAGCTCTTCTAACTTGAGATTACACTGCACGTTAGTGTTCTTCACTACCTCTGTGTTCCTAGGTATGACTGAGTCGTCGTTCCTTACCATGACTGTGGGTGCTCTCATACATGTGGACTTTGCTTCCCATGGGCCTGTGAAGTGGGGTAGCTCTTGTATGGAATTAGACTCAAAGTCTAATCTCTCGTGAGACTGAACACTCTCATGCTCCCCGTAAATAGATGGGATGTCTTGTGGGAATTGGTCGTGTGCATCGTCCACAAGTTCAAAAGGAGGGGCGACCTCGCTTTCGTTATCCCATTTGTCTTCTTGAATCTCTCATAGGAAGTCTGGTGCAAACCGATTCATAGAAGAAGAAGTGTCTGGCTCCGTAGAATTGGGCGCATAAGCAACCTGTGAAGGAGGGCTGATTCTATTGTTGACTCTCTCCTCGTTCTCGCAAATGACTGGAGCACAAGCTTCTTGGGGAGGATTACTTATTCTATTACTTTTCCGAACAGGCTCATACACTCCCTGAGAAGGAATGTAGGCAACCTGTGGAGGTACTTGAGCTTTCGAGGGAGGCTCATCTGCCTTTTGGGGGGGAAGATAAGCTTCTTGAGGAGGCCCACGGGCTTCCTGAAGAGGCTGGCTTACCCGTTCTCTTGCCCTTTCCTTTCTTTGAGGGGTAGGTTCCTTTTCTGGCTGTGCTATTGGCCTCTCTATTCTTTCTAAGGAGGGGAAGTTGTCCGGTTTAGGGGCATTGGCCACATACACTTCTGATTGGGAATGATTCCTGTTTTTGCTTGCTTTTTCTTGGTCTTGATTTTTTTCTTCCTTGTCAGATCTTGCAATTATCCTCTCTAACTTCTCTAGGAATCCATCCAAATGTAATTGCGTTTTGGCTGAGCCTGAGTAATTGAAAAGGCGGCTAGCTTCAAACATAGTCTGAGCCAAGGCGACCATTTTCGCGCATAGTTTGGTTCTTTCTATCTCTAGGTCAGCTCTAAGATAGCACTTGTCATGATCCGTGACGTTTGGCCCTTCTTGGATTCTGGCCTGATATGCTTTAAGCATCGTGTCTATGTCTTCGGGAGTGGGATCAGCTAATACCGATCCTGTTTGGGGTGGTGGGTGGGTTACGTGGGCTGTCTTAGAGGATGAAGGGATGGAGGGTGATGGGGATTGTAGCGGTGGGAATGTGTGAGAGTGCGGTTGAGATGTGATCTCTATGATTTTAGCCTTGGTTTCTCGTAGACTTTCCTCAAGTTTGTTGGTGCATATCAAGCCTCAACACTTGGCTTGGACCCTTGAAGGATGATCTTACATAAAGCTTGGAACATGGAGTTTCAACTTGGATTTATTTCAATTGAAGAAAGAACCATAGTAACCAAAGTCTATGAGTTTTTAACTCTTCACTTATTGTAAAAGTCAAAATGACTTGTCATGATTTATGTAATCAAACCAACTTGTAAAAGTCGTGGAAAAAATTGGTTGAGTTGATTGAGAGGTGGAGAGAATATCTCCCCATATGTAGAGGAGGTGAATGATTGAGGGAATATCTCAATCAATAACCTTTTAGGTACATGATTATAGGAAAAGTGACAACCAATCATCAATCAACCTTCTACAAAACAAAGGAAAAAACTCGCGGGTCTTCTTCCTGAGTCCACCACCTTTTTGACACAACTCCCGAGGCATAAACTTCTTGTAACTCTATGAGTGATTAAGCTAAGCCATAGCCAACACCTTATCATCTCAATTAGCCTTGCTTATCAAGCTAATGAGATTGTAAAATCATTCATATCAATAGAACATATACATTTTGTATCTCTGTTTTTCTCTGTATCATCTTCTCCAAGTCAGTCAACTTCAGAGAGGCATATCTCAAGATTTACTGAACCAAATTCAATGATTCAAAGCTTGTTGGAATCAGCTCAAAGTCCTCTACAACACTACAAAGTTTGAAGGATTTTCATTCAGCCAATTACGAGAAAAGTTGATCGAAGCAGTCACTGGTATTTCTGTGTGTAGCTCCTAAAAAGTCGGGATCATCTCTTATTTTGCTAAAGATAATTCTCTGTGCATAGTTTGTCAATTGAAGTGATTTAACTTGCAATCAATAGCTTGTTAAGTTAATTTAATACCCTCAAAAGGAATTTGGTCAATTGTAAGTGTGCTGGACACACTGAGCATTAGACTGAGCAGGTGTCAAGACAAATTTAGCAAGTTTTCTCAGATTTTTGAAGTCTCAACCATCTGTTTTGATTTGATCATTGCTCAAAGAGTTTGCAAAGTACATATGTGATTTCTTTGCATCATTTGGGACCTAAGCAAGTCTACAATACATATCTGAAGCAAAGGGTGGCTGGAGTCAAGCAGGTTTAGCAGCTCCAACTCCATCTTCTGAGTATCTCCTACCATCACCTCTCACAGTGGTATCAGAGCAAAACAAATAAGGTAATCATGGGTGATGGTTTCCCTTCTTTTATTGACAAATTGGACAGGAATAATTACCAAGCATGGTCTCTAAGAATGAAGACCTATCTACAAGGAAGAAGTCTGTTTGGATTCATATCAGGAGATGAAGAGCTACCTACATTCAAAGCTAGAGGTCTAC
The DNA here is from genome assembly GCA_020310875.1 of Ceratopteris richardii. Taxonomy (NCBI): domain Eukaryota; kingdom Viridiplantae; phylum Streptophyta; class Polypodiopsida; order Polypodiales; family Pteridaceae; genus Ceratopteris; species Ceratopteris richardii. The sequence continues at coordinate 139,753,094 of CM035441.1, forward strand.
CCACCAAGGATGAGCAAGAGAGACTAAATCAATGGTGTGCAAAAGATGCCTTGGCAAGGTCATACCTTCTAAACTCTATCTCTGATTTCCTTTTACCACATATAAGGAATTGTAAGACTTCCCAAGAGACTTGGGAAACCTTGTCCAATTATTTCTCTTCCAACACAAGGGCTAGGAAGAATCAACTCTGGATAGAGTTTACAACCATGAGGAAGCAACCCAAGCAATCAGTCTCAGAGTTTGTGACAAAGATCAAAGATGTGGCAGATCAACTAGCAAGCATTGGAGAAGAAATTGAAGAAGAGCAAATAGTCAGGCAAGTGACAAATGGACTCAAGGCAGATGACAAGTGGGAGAGTTTCACCACTGCAATGGACTTATACATGGATATGCATACCCCTGATCTTACAACTCTTATGGGCCAACTCTTCACACATGAAGCCAAGTTTACAAAATCAGGAGAATCAAAAGGTAACAATTCCTCTGCTCTTTATACAGATAAGAAGTCTAAGGATAAGGGTAAAGGTAAAAAGCTTGATGAAGAAGGATCCACCTCTCAAGCAAACTTTGCAGGAAGAGGTAGATCTTCAAGAGGAAGAGGCAGAGGAGGTAAGTCAGGTAGGGGGAGACCCTACAACACATCACCTTGCAATATATGTGGTTTGTCTAACCATACTACAGATGAGTGCTACAAGAACTACAAGAACCAAAGAGGAAGAGGTTATCAAAGAGGAGGCTACTCTCAAGGAAGAGGCAGATTCAATCAACATCACCAAAGCTACAATGGGTACAACAATCAATACAACAACAACTACAATCACAACAACAATGGTGGATACAGAAATAGAAGGGATTACAACAATTATACAGAGGAGCAAGATGACTCCTTACTGATTATGAACATGACCTCCAAGGAAGGTACAAAAGATGACAATTTATTTTATATTGATTCAGGTTGCTCTAACCATGTAGCTGGAAATGTTGCATTGCTCTCTGATTTGGAAGAACCTAAAGGAAAGCATCAGGTACAAACAGGTGATGACACTAAACACTCTGTTATAAAAGTTGGTAATGTGAAGACATGTGATGGCAAACAGAATCTTCTGAGTAGAGTACTCTATGTACCTACAATCACCAAAAATCTTATGAGTGTTGGTCAGATTGTAGAGAAGGGATTGCAGGTCAGATTCACACAACATGGAGTTTATGTGGAGGACCCAAAGAATAGTTTCAAGAGGATAGCAAAGGGAGAAAAAACAGGTAGGTTATTTACCTTTGAGCTTGAAGATACAAAAAATATTGCTTTGTTCAACTACAAGGATCAAACCTTATCAGAATTAGAGATTTGGCACAAAAGACTTGGACACATAGGTGAGAGAACCATCAAGCAAATGTGCAGGGATCAATGTGTGCTTGGGATACCCAATGTATCCAAGCAACACATGATATATAAGTGTGAAGCATGTCAATTTGGTAAGTCACACAGGTTGCCTTATTCAAAGAGAGGATTCATGCACCAAGACTACCTAGACTTGGTACACACAGATGTTTGGGGACCAAGTAAGGACCCTTCAATATCAGGATCAAGGTACTATGTATCTTTTATTGATGACTATAGCAGGTGGACAATTTTGTACTTTATGAAGGGTAAAGATGAAGTATTTAATTGTTTCAAAAAGTATCTTGCACTTGTTGAAAACCAGACAGGTAGAAGACTAAAGAAGTTAAGGTCAGATGGTGGAGGAGAGTATTTCTCCAATGACTTTGAAGAATTTTTGCAGGAAAGAGGCATCAAAAGGGAGATTACAACCAGATACTCACCTGAACAAAATGGTGTGGCAGAAAGAAGAAATAGACTTATTGTGGAAACAGCTAGGGCTATGCTCAATGAGAAGAAGCTACCAAATTATTTATGGGCAGAAGGAGTTTCTACTGCAACCTATCTCATAAACAGATTGCCATCCAAAACACTCAATGGTATGACACCCTATGAGGCTTGGCATGGTAAGAGACCATCTCTGGATCATTGTAAAATTTTTGGTTGCATAGCATATGTGCATATACCCTCACAGGTAAGAGGGAAATTAGACCCTAAAGCTGAAAAGTGTATCTTTATTGGTTATGATTTGAACCAAAAAGGGTACAGATTCTACAACCCCACAAACAAAGGCTTCAAGGTAAGCAGAGATGTAATCTTTGATGAGAATGATTCATGGTATGAAAATGAGTGCAGAAAGGTAAGTCTACCATATGATATAGATGAAGACTTTCCAAAGCTAATCAAGCAGGAATCAATCAAAGAAGATGATTCAGAATCAGATGATGAAGACTCCATCAATCTTGAGGAGTTCAAAGCTTGGAAATCAAAAGGAAAGCTAAAGATGAAGGATATTCCAGAATCTTCAACTCAGGCTATGAGGAGGTCTCAAAGAGAAAGTAAGAAGCCAATTAGGTATGGTTATGATACTTCTCTTGTTACAAAGCATTCAGTATATCTTGCAAAAGATCTCTTGAGTGAAGAACCAGGTACCTATGAGGAAGCAATCAAAAAACCAGAATGGAAGGAAGCAATGAATGAAGAGATGGAAGCTCTTGAGGAGAGTGATACTTGGGACTTAGTACCCAAGAAAGAATCCATGAAGGTGATAGGATCCAGATGGATCTACAAGGTAAAGAGAAATTCAGATGGAACCATAAATAGGTATAAAGCCAGGTTGGTAGCCAAGGGTTTTGCACAAACCCAAGGCATAGATTATGAAGAAACATTTTCTCCTGTGGCCAAGATGCCAACTATCAGAGTTATGGTGAGTGTAGCTGCATCCAAGAATTGGAACATGTACCAATTGGATGTGAAGAATGCATTTCTGAATGGATGGATTTCAGAGGAAGTTTACATGTCACAACCACCTGGATATGAAGACCCAATTAAGGTAAATCATGTTTGCAAATTGAAGAAAGCTCTATATGGTTTGAAGCAGGCACCTAGAGCATGGAATTACAGATTGACCACCTACCTACAAGATCAAGGATTTGCAATGAGTAAAGCAGATACATCTTTGTTCATCAAAAAGACAAATTCAGAGGTAATCTATTTGTGTGTCTATGTTGATGACATCATTGTTACAGGGAATGATGTTCAAGGAATCAGACATATCAAGGCACAAATGATGAAGGAATTCAAGATCAATGATCTTGGATTATTAAAATATTTCTTAGGACTTGAGTTGATTTATACAGATACAGGTATATATATTACCCAAAGGAAGTATATACAGGACATGGTCAACAAATTTGGTTTGCAGGAAGCTAAAGTATCAAGTATTCCAATGGAAGTCAATCACAAGCTTAGTGCACATGAAGGAGAAGAAATCAAGGACATTACAAGTTACCAAAGCATGGTAGGAAGTCTCAACTATGCTACCTTGACAAGACTTGATATATCTTATGGTGTTAGTGTACTTAGCCAATACATGCACAGACCTAGGGCACCTCATCTTGAGGCAGCTAAAAGGATCATTAAATATCTCAAGGGAACTCTGAACCATGGTTTGTATTACCCATATACATCAGACATTGACCTTAAAGTTTACTCAGATGCAGATTGGGCAGGTTGTAAGGATGACAGGAGAAGCACCTCAGGGTATATTTGTTTTGCAGGTGATAAAGCCATTTCTTGGTCATCCAAGAAACAGCCTACAGTAGCCTTATCATCTACTGAGGCAGAGTACAGAGGTTTGGCAATTGCTACTCAAGAAGCAATTTGGTTGAAGCTACTATATTCAGAGCTAGGACTATTCACAAGGTCACCAACCATATTTGGTGACAACACAAGTTCTTTACACCTTGCAGCTAATCCTGTTTATCATGCTAGGACAAAACACATAGAGGTTCATTACCACTATGTGAGGGAAAAATTGATTAGCAAAGAGATTGAATTAAGTTATGTTTCTACTCATTCTCAATGTGCAGATTTGCTTACAAAAGCATTGGATGGAAGTAAACTATGCAAGTTTAAATCCATGATAGGATTACAGGACATCATTGAAGACCAAAGATGAAGACTCAAGCAAGTGTTTGGCTTGAGGGGGAGCTGTTGGTGCATATCAAGCCTCAACACTTGGCTTGGACCCTTGAAGGATGATCTTACATAAAGCTTGGAACATGGAGTTTCAACTTGGATTTATTTCAATTGAAGAAAGAACCATAGTAACCAAAGTCTATGAGTTTTTAACTCTTCACTTATTGTAAAAGTCAAAATGACTTGTCATGATTTATGTAATCAAACCAACTTGTAAAAGTCGTGGAAAAAATTGGTTGAGTTGATTGAGAGGTGGAGAGAATATCTCCCCATATGTAGAGGAGGTGAATGATTGAGGGAATATCTCAATCAATAACCTTTTAGGTACATGATTATAGGAAAAGTGACAACCAATCATCAATCAACCTTCTACAAAACAAAGGAAAAAACTCGCGGGTCTTCTTCCTGAGTCCACCACCTTTTTGACACAACTCCCGAGGCATAAACTTCTTGTAACTCTATGAGTGATTAAGCTAAGCCATAGCCAACACCTTATCATCTCAATTAGCCTTGCTTATCAAGCTAATGAGATTGTAAAATCATTCATATCAATAGAACATATACATTTTGTATCTCTGTTTTTCTCTGTATCATCTTCTCCAAGTCAGTCAACTTCAGAGAGGCATATCTCAAGATTTACTGAACCAAATTCAATGATTCAAAGCTTGTTGGAATCAGCTCAAAGTCCTCTACAACACTACAAAGTTTGAAGGATTTTCATTCAGCAAATTACGAGAAAAGTTGATCGAAGCAGTCACTGGTATTTCTGTGTGTAGCTCCTAAAAAGTCGGGATCATCTCTTATTTTGCTAAAGATAATTCTCTGTGCATAGTTTGTCAATTGAAGTGATTTAACTTGCAATCAATAGCTTGTTAAGTTAATTTAATACCCTCAAAAGGAATTTGGTCAATTGTAAGTGTGCTGGACACACTGAGCATTAGACTGAGCAGGTGTCAAGACAAATTTAGCAAGTTTTCTCAGATTTTTGAAGTCTCAACCATCTGTTTTGATTTGATCATTGCTCAAAGAGTTTGCAAAGTACATATGTGATTTCTTTGCATCATTTGGGACCTAAGCAAGTCTACAATACATATCTGAAGCAAAGGGTGGCTGGAGTCAAGCAGGTTTAGCAGCTCCAACTCCATCTTCTGAGTATCTCCTACCATCACCTCTCACAAAGTTCACTCATCTTCTTTGCCCATTGCCTTTTCATACGTTCGCGGCTATCTTTCCAAGCTCTTGTTCTCTTTTTATTTTGGCTCTCAGTATCGCTAGCATCTGGGCTCTTTTCCTGGCCTACCCCTTGGTTTTGCTGCAAAGCTTGAGCTCGAGTGACTACCTGTACTGGTGCAGTGGAAGTGACACTTCCTGAGGAGTCTACCACTAACCCAACAACGTTGATAGGGGTGATTTTTGGCATGCTATTGGGGTTCTTTGGGCAATCTCGTAAGAGATGCTCTTTTCCGCAGTCTTGGCAAAAGCCTTGGATAGTCACGGACTGAGGTTGTGTGGGCGGAGGCAAGGGACAATCACGAATGAAGTGATCCCCCTGACATCGGTAGCATGGTCCTCTAGGAATTGGTGGTCGTACCTGCCTAGGTTGAGGCCTAGAATTGGGGTTTGCATACATGACGTTCGTGTAATCTGACTCCCAACTAGGTTCATTTGCCTCTTCGCTATAATAGGACTCACCATGCTCAGGAGACTGCATGTAGTAGGCCTGGGGGCTATCAACATGTGTGGAATCAAAGCTATGGTCACTTGGGTCACTTTCAGAAAGCAAGGATGTTACATGGACTATAGCTCTATTCAGGTTCTCTTCTGCAGCAGTATACTTTACCGGAATCACATTAGCTGGGGCTGGGGGTTGTTGTGCTAGCACAGGCTGAGGCCTTTGTTGGTTTTGATATTGAGGTTGGAAATTTTGTTGTGGCCTGCCATATGGTTGTGGAGGGTACTGGTTCTGGTATCTGCCTTGTTGGTAGGGTTGAGGGTAGGGTTGCCTAACCGCTTGCTTGTTGTATGGGCAATCTTGTGCGGTGTGGTTGGTGTATCTCCGTTCTATGGTGCAGTACTGGCTACTAGGGTTTACTTGGGGTTGAGCCATAATAGGGCAGACATTCGCCATGTGGTCACCACCGCATGTATAGCATCTTTTCACTGGGGCAAACCTTGGGATTTGTTTGCTAGTTACTCCTAATTTTTGGGCCACTTTCTCTGCGAGTTCCTCAATTGATGTGGATTGTGTGGAAGAGTGACTAGATGCACTGTCTGAATCTTTGTAAATTTTGGACAGCTCTAGCTCTTCTCCTAGGTTATCTTCAATGTCAATGCATATACGTACACACTCTTCTATAGTCCTAGGGTCTTTCAGATACACGTAGGATCTCAATTTTGGACTCAGCAGTCCATCAAGGAATAAGGCTACTTGTTTAGCAGATGTGGGTAGCTCCGAAATAGGGCACCTTTCAAGATATTGTCTAAATCTTCTTCCTGCAAGTCTCACAGTCTCTTGAGGGGTTTGCTTGAAGCTGTGAATCAGTGAGGAGGTGTTGTGTCTTATGCCACTCTTGGAGAACTCAATAATAAATGCTTCTAGGAGTTGGTCTATGCTCCTGAACTGGCGCTCATCCAATGGCTGAAACCATGTAAGTGCCGTATTCCTCAGGGTTAGACCGAAGGCATTGTACTGCGTGAATAGATCCTCAACTTGTTCAGCTCTCAAGACTTGCTTGAACTCCGCCACATGATCATAGGGATCTCCTGTGCCGTCAAAGTAATTCTTCATGGACTTAACTAGCTGGGTGGGTCTCAAAGTTCTTGTGTGCTCTCTAGGCCTCGGCAGAGGGAATCCATCTACATTTCTTTGGTTCCTGTGGGCTCTAAGCATCTCAGGTTCTACCCTATTCGTCTCCGTTCTCGTTCTTTTTCTACCCACTGGGTTGGCAAAACTTACTTCTGGTCTCTCTCTACTTCTGTCTCTTTGCGTACCATGAGCTTGGGAAGTTCCAGCCCCTGGGTGACCATAGGATACATTTGATCTTGGTTGGGGGAAAATGAATTCGCCCTTCCAAGTGTAAGCATGCCTATCATTTTCTGTCACCACAAAGATCCTCTCCGAAGTGTGGTCTAACTAGGTCACTCTACCTGGGCTATCTGGATCCTTAAACTCATAGATCATGATTGTTCCTATATCAGTTGGGTGATCCGGTTTATATCTCCAAAAGGCTTCGTCCGTTTCTCGATTGAGAAGCAAATCTATGCACTTGTTATCTTGGGGGACCCACTCAGGCGTGATAATTCTAGTGAGAACTGATTTACCTCGAGGGGTTCTAGGTTCCGCACCCATGTTCCCTTGTTCCAGGTCACCTAAGTCCGCTTCTGAGATTACATTCCCAAAGTCATCTGTCCTATCAGGATGACTAGTGACTACATATATAGTTCCTTCTTTGTCCAGGTATGCACCATTTTCAAACTTGACAGCTGGGTGTTCTAGTCCAATGGATTGATCAGGGTTTTTAATCTGGACCACAGATCTTCCTAAGCCGTCCTCATAGATGCTAGCACCTAATCGGTTGGTCCTCAGGTACTCCAGCTGTGTTTTGTAAGGGCCTTCTACCCTGTACAAGTAGGGCACACCTGAACTTCCCGTAGGTCTGTCCATGCCTTGAGACATTTCTGACTCACTGGTATCAGAGCTAGGGTAATGAGAGTGGCGACTCAACTGCTGGGCCCAAGACCTTGCAGTGTGATTGACACTAGCCTCTGAAGACCTAAGGCTTTGTCTCTCTCTTACTAGGTGTCGTCCTGATCTAAGGTTCATATGCCTAACGGATTAGCCCAATTTTTTTTTTCAGAGTACAATCTCGTTGCCGATCAGTTGGTATCAGTTACTTGATTCTTTTTAGTTATTCCTCGTGTTTAAAGTCTTATCTGTTATTACGTCGTTAGGAATACTTGAATGTTCTTCGCACTTTCAGGTTGATCGTTCCACGTTAGGTTCTTTCCTTTATGTTGTCGACAGTACAGAGATTAAGTTTTTAGCTTGAACTTGAGTTTTTAGGCAGTCTTCAACTTGATAGTGGCCTATCGTCGCCCTGACTTACTCCTACTTCTAATCGTTCTTAGCCTAAGCTAGGAATTGACGAAGAGGAGTTGAGAATATTCCGACCTTTCTTGCCGAACCTTGCTCTTTAGTGCTCGAGAAGTTGATTCTCAAGCGTGCGCCACACCGTTGCTTGGATACTCTCAGTTGCTTCTCAATAGGCCTGCATAAATCCCAAGATTAGCTCCAAGTAGACCTTTCAATTGACAGACAATTTATTTCAGACACTTTTTTAATGACCCTTGTTCCCCCTTTTGCATTGTTAGAAATTTACTCTAGAGCTCCCTTGGTGTTCCTACCCCTCAGTGTGTCAACTTCCAAATATCCTATCTGAAAATCAACGCGTTATTCTTATAAAAAACAGTTGAGGGCGTGTAGTATATGTCACGAGCTTTCCGACAAGCCCTAGAGCTCAGAAAATGGATTTCGTATGAAAAAGTTATGACCGTTCAGGGTTTAGGGGGTTAACTAGACAAACAGAACCTTTCGGGGGTTTTAATGCATTTTCTAAGGCCTTCGTAAGTAGATGAGTACATGAAAGTGCAAATATGCCCAAAATTTAGCCTAAATTTCCAAAAATTCACTCCTTAATTTTTTGCCGAAAATGCCTGTCTATCGCGATAGACGGTGTCTGTCGCGATAGACACAATCTATCGTGGGGGCTGTCTGTCGCGATAGACGGTGTCTGTCGCGATAGACAGTGTCTATCGTGGATTTCTGTCTATCGCGATAGACGGTGTCTGTCGTGATAGACGCTATCTATCGTGGATTTCTGTCTGTCGCGATAGACGGTGTCTGTCGCGATAGACGGTATCTGTCGCGGATTTCTGTCTGTCGCGATAGACGCTGTCTGTCGTGGGTCTCTGTCTGTCGCGATAGGCGCTGTCTGTCGTGGGTCTCTGTCTGTCGCGATAGACGGTGTCTGTCGCGATAGACAGTGTCTATCGCGATAGACGGTGTCTGTCGCGATAGACTGAAAAAATGCAAATTTTTGAAAAACTTCTAGTGATCTAGAGTGCCCTCAAGGTGTAGGTTACAGTGCTAATCATGCATTCACAAAATGTTAAGATTTTCTGTCTGTCGCGATACACAGAGGTTGTCGTCCCGGGACCGGTGCAGAGCCTGTCGTACCTGCGCACACTGCTGGGGATGATGGTACAGCAAAAAACCTGCAAAATAGCTCAAAAAACATGCAAAAAACAGCGCATGCAAATTTGCTCTCTCGCTCTCTCTCACAAGTGAAATGAGGGAAATGAGGTGAAGATGGGGATATAGTCAAAAACTGAAATTTTCGCGATGATGGAGATGGACGTGGGAGATGGTGATGATGATGATGATGATGAAGATGGTGAAGAAAGTAAAAGAAAATCGATGAGAGTGAAGAAAATACCTACAACTCCAACGCGTCAACTCTACGTCTTACCATCACACGCTCGTCCTCAAAGCTCGATCCCCGGCAACGGCGCCAAAATTTGGTGTAGCTCAATGATGAGTAGCACCTCCTTTAATGTCAATCCGGGAAGACGTGAGGATGGTATGAAGACCTCGAGCAAGTGGCGGCACAAGTGCGTGAGTGAGAAGCACACAAGCATGCACTCACATACACACACACGCGCACACACGGCAAGACAAAGAGAGAGAATCAATGGAGTTCTTTAGATTACCTTCATAAGCTCTTACAAGTTCGTTTCTATTACCATCTAACCTCAAAAATGAGCTCTCTAGCTCTTTTTATAGTTTTTGACTAGCTTTTGGCCATGTCCAGACCTAGTGTCCGGCCTAGTTAAAAATTAGGTTCCAGGGCTTATTTGAGGGCTCAAACGAAGTCTAAAAATTATGAAATTTGGTACGATGGTACTTCTAATACTCCTCAAGCTCGAGGACTCCTCGGCTTGCACAAAATGGAGTCTAATCTACCAAAAACGGGATTTACAATGTTTGTGTAGTGATTAAAATCACTTGGGTTGTACATAATCTATGGGAAAAAATGATCTGGCCTTGTTGCCGTATTGTGCATGACTCCTTTGTTGCTTTGTATGCCAACACTCCCATCCTTAGCTTTAACTGAACCAATTGACTTTACCTTATGCTTTGTATTGTCACTTGTCTGAACTGTATGATTAATTGCATTATGATCTAAATCAGTCATCAAAGCAATATTCCCACTTAAATGATTACTACATCCTGAATCAATGTAAAACACTCTCATGTCCTCATGTGAAGTTTCATATGTAGCATTCATAATGAGAGTCGAATCCTCCTTCTGATCTGATGCATAATTATAGTAGGTGTTATTATAGGATTGATTTTGGAAGCTTCTTCCTCCACCTCTTCCAAAAGAATTCCTACCACCTCTACCTCTGAAGTTTCCTCTCTGAAATCTACCACCTCTTGCTCTTTGATTAAAGTTCTGATAATTACTATTATTCTGATTATTGTGCCAACAATCATGAGATAGATGATTGGTCTTACCACATATCCAACAAGCTCTTGCATTATCTTTGTTATGTCTGCCTCTTCCTCTACTTCTGCCATTTCCTTTTCCTCTTATGAAATTTGCTTGGTTTGAAGTACCTTCTTCTTCACCTGATTGTTGCTTCCCTTTGTTAGCTTTCTTCTTGTCTTTAGAGTACATTGCATGACCTGCACTCTTATCAACATCTCCTTTGACATCATTCTCAAAAGTTAGCATATGACCTAACAATTGATTCAAATCAGGAGTAAAGTGATCTAATGAAAGTTCTGTAGACAAAATAAAAGGCTTCCACTTCTCATCTCCTCTTAGCCCTGTGAGAATTTGTCTTACCAATTTATCTTCTTCAATATCTTCATCCACTGCACCTAGAGAATCTGCAATGTCTTTCATCTTTGTCACATAATCAGAGATTGATTGTGAGGCCTTCTTCTTGAAGGTAGTAAATTCTGCCCATAGTGATGCCTTCCTTGATTTGGTTGTGTTTTGGAAATGCTCCTCCAAAGCATTCCAAATGTCACATGCACTTTCAAGTCCTCTAATGTGAGGAAGCAAATAGTCATTGACTGCCATGTAGATTATGCTCCTTGCTTGAGCATCCTTCTTCATCCAATTCTTCAAGTCTGCAAGCTCCTCTAGTTGGAACACTAGAGTCTCTAAATTCTGGCTTTTCTTCATCTCCTGTGATGTATCCCATCAGGTCTTTGCTCATAAGATGAGCTTCCATCCTCATTGACCATGCAGGATAGTTTTCCCTATCCAATTTCTCTATCTGTAGAGAGTCTCCCATCTTGTGTCCACCTGTGTATTGAAATCTTCAAGCTTTATGAATAATATATGTACCTTTGCTTCGAATTAGAGTCCTTTTGTCTTTCTTGATGTCGTATGGTCTCCTCCTCAAGCTTTGCCTTCAAGTTTTCACCTTTTAGTTCTTCAATTGTTGAATTTCTTGAATCTGCAGCAGTCGGGATTCTCCTTTCCTTGATTCTGATGTCTCCTGCTCTGATACCACTGATGGAGAGTGTTAATCTCCAAAAGAACAAGCTATCCTTGGTATTAGACCACCTCTAGACCAAGAATAACTTTAGACTCCACATAATTTTGGAAATATACTAACACATTACCAAGAATTTGACTAATTGTGAAGCAATCACTTTTCTGAAAAGTCTCTGCAGATTAATCACTCATTGACTAATCAAACCTGTAAAGTTTTTAATAAAACTTTGCACAATACTTTGCCTTGAGATTGCGCAACCTTTCCAAGTTAAATTTCTCAAAATGATTGAGTACACACTCAGAAATGTGTGAAACACTTTACCTATGTCTGAAATAGCTTCTCTGTAATGGCGACTTTGACACCTGCAACTTCTTAGCTAGAGTTCTCCCAATGTTGAACCCGTTTGATCAAGATCTTTTAGCCATAGATGGCTTATCTTCCAACTTAGATTTTGAGCCCTCACTTGTGTAAAACTTTACACCACACACTGAGTAATGTTCATTTCTCTGAACATGAAATCTGCGCCAGTTTTGTCGACTCTCAGAACATCATTACATATGAATGTTCCTAAACTAAATTCTCTCAACCTGATTACAATTAGCTTCTCAAATTCTAGCCATAGATAGATTAGCTATGGACTTAGATATGTGCAGTGTTGCGAACATTTGTTTTATGTAGGGTACAAGTTTCAAATTATGTAAATACCTTTGGGAAGTCTTCAAATACTTCAAGAAGGCTCATATTATTCATAAAATTTAGCAAAAATACAACGTGAGTTCTAGAACATGGTGAGTCAAATTAGTGAGTCACAAGGGAGCTTCAGTGGTGTCCTAGTGGAAGGTCGATGTGGCTAGTTCTCAAAGTCCATCAATACTTTGCTTATTTGAGCACTTGAGTCATGTAATACCTCCATCCAAGTGTCTACCACGAATTTAGATGTATTAGGAAGGTTTTAGATTAGTTTCCCATGCTATAAAAAGAGGAGAAAAGTCGTGATCTTGGGGATGTCCAAGAGAGTATCTCTATGCTACTCTACTTTTTGTATGCAGAGCTTGCAGAGCTTGTATCTCCCTCATTATATATCCAAATTACATGTTTGATAGCTCACTTGAAAGCTCTTCTTGTCTACTTTCATAGTACCAATTTTCATAATCATTGGATTTGTGAGCTGAGAGCAACACTCTCTGCAAGTAGTGTGTGTTCTCTGTTTTTTATCCCTGCTGAAGGTCTCCATTAAACATCCAACTTGCAGAGGTCATATCTCCTTGTGTATGTATCCAAATCATGTGTTCTTTGGCTTGTTAGAAAGCTCTCCAAGTCTATTTGTATTCTGGAAGTTTTCAGATTCATTGGAGTTGTGAATTAAGAGCAGTAGTCTCTGCAAGTGATGTATGTCCTCAGGTTCATCTCTGTTTCAAGGTCTCCATTAAAGCTGCATATTGCAGAGGTCATAGCTCATTGAGTATTTATCCAAATTGAGTGTTCTTTGGCTCATTGGAAAGCTCTTGGTCTCTAGTATATGTGGTTAAAACAGTTTTAAAAACTTTTGAGTGAGTAGAGAGTAGTAAGCTCTGCAAGCATGACTGGTTTTCTATGATGAAGTTTGTGAGAAGGTCAACTTGTTCCTAGGGGGTTCCACCTACTTCCTGCTATACTTTGGAGGTCAATAAACTCCAACATTGGTATCAGAGCAAGTACTTGGAGGCTTGGAGAAGGTTATCATACCTTGACGAAGAATTTGAAGCTATCAAAGAAGCAGTTCATCATCAACACTACACAAAGGTAGAAGAAGATTGCAAGGAGGCATCTGAAGCAACATCCAAGCAAAGAAAGGTGCACATACCTCATTTACAAGGTAAATATTATATTTCTTCTCATCACACACATTGGAAAGGAGGCTTAAAGGAGGAAGCTTAGCATTTGTATTATGGGAGACCAACATGCACAAATAGAGAAGCTTGATAAGACCAATTATCAGGCATGGAAGTTTAGAATCACAGCATACTTGCAAGGTAGAGGCTTGTATGGTTTGATTGACGGCACAGATATCAAACCCACATTACCAGAGGACCCAAATCAGCAACAATTGAGGGAGTTTAGACTTTGGAATGAGAGAGACAAAAGGGTTATATTCATTTTATCACAAAATATTCAAGATTCAATGGTAGGACACATACAAGATCTAGACACAAGTAGAGATGTTTGGCTTGCATTGGAAAGGTTGTATGCTACAGGTACAAGAGCAAGGAAGATTCAACTAAAAAATGAGTTGAATAACATAAAGAAAGATACAAGGACATCGGTCAATGATTACATATTGAAAGTTAAAGAGATTGCAGATCAACTAGGATCAATTCAAGCTCATGTGGAGGACGACGACTTGGTTGCACGTACTCTCAACGGACTCAAAGATGATGAGAGATGGAAACCCTTCATTACTTCAGTTTATGTCAGAGGAGAATTACCAGATTTTGATCAACTTATTGCCCTCATGGTCACGGAGGAGATGAATCTAAATGGTTCTACTTCAAATCAAAAAGGATCTCAAGGACAAGCTCTTTATGTAGGATCATCAAGAGGTGGAAACAGAGGTGGAAGAGGTTCAAATAGAGGTCGACGAAGAAGGATCGATGATCAAAGGACTTCAAGTGGCTTCTTCAACACAAGAGGAAGAGGAAGATCAAGCGCTAGAGGTACGAGAGGCTACTACAACTACAACCAAAGACAAAGGAGTGAAGATAATAAGAACAATTGCTATATATGTGGAAGGTATGGACACTATGCCAAAGATTGTTATCAAAATGAAAATAATCAAGGTGGTAATCGAAGAGGAGGCTATTCAAGAAGAGGTAAACAACAAGGAAATTATGCAGTTGAAGGTAAAAGTGATGATTATGATTCTCTTCTTATGATGAATGTAGAAACTAAGATGAATTCCAATAGTGATGTATGGTATGTAGATAGTGGTTGTTCTAATCACATGTCTCATGATGCTTCATGGTTTTCTAATATGCATAATCCGTCATGTAAAGGTCATGTTGAAACAGGAGATGATACAACACATAAGATTATGCAGGTTGGAGATGTTGTTATGCAGGATAAGAGCAAGAAAAATTGCTTGAAGGATGTACTTTATGTGCCAACGATCACTAAGAATTTGATGTCGGTTGGTCAAATGGTAGAAAAAGGTCTACAAGTGAGATTTAATCATGCAGGTTGCTTCATTGAGGATCCAAAGCAAAGGAGGTTAATTGCTAGAGGTCAAAAACAAGGTAGATTGTTTACATTCAAGGTAAACCCAAATCATACAAACTATTTCTCTTATGGTATGCATCGAATAGCAGAGCTTGATCTATGGCACAAAAGGATTGGACACATGAATGTACACAGGTTAAAGGAGCTATCAAAGAAGAGGATTGTTGAAGGATTACCTGATCTTACTAAGCAACATATGGTGCATCTTTGTGAAGCATGTCAAATGGGTAAGCAGAGTAGACAACCTTTCAAGCATTCAAGTTATGTAAGTGATGGTTTGCTAGATCTCATACACACAGATGTGTGGGGACCTACTAAAGAGGCATCCTTGATTGGTAATAAGTACTATGTATCATTCATTGATGATCATAGTAGAATGACATTTGTGTATTTCATTAAACATAAGAGTGAGGTCTTTGATTGTTTCAAGAAGTTCAAATCATATGTCGAAAAGCAAACAGGAAGGTATATTAAGAAGCTAAGGTCTGATGGAGGGGGAGAGTATTTCTCTCAAGTTTTTACTGATTTTTTGTATGATGAAGGTATCAAAAGAGAAGTTACATGCAGGTATACTCCACAACAAAATGGAGTCGCAAAAAGAAGAAACAAAATCATAGCAGAAGCATCTAGAAGTATGCTTAATGATATGTGTTTGCCTAATTATTTTTGGGCTGAAGCTGTTAGCACAAGTGTTTACATTATGAATAGAGTTCCGACTGCTGGAGTTCATCATTTGACACCATATGAGGTATGGCATGGAAGGAAACCAAGTGTAAGTCATTTGAAAGTATTTGGTTGTGTATGTTATGTACATGTACCTAGTGAGGTGAGATCTAAACTTGATGCAAAATCAGAAAAATGTATATTTATTGGTTATGCAGATACTCAAAGAGGATATAGATGCTATAATCCTCATACCAATAAGGTTGTTGTGTCAAGAGATGTAAACTTTGATGAATCACTTTCATGGTATGCAGATAAGAATTGTTTGCAGGACATGGATGAAAATGAAGAAGGTGTGGTTGAAGGAGTTGAATGCATAGTTCAGCCATCAGGAAGTTTAAATGATGAAAGGAGTGGTCTAGATGAAGAAAGAGGATCACCTTTCAATGGAAGATTAAGGCAAGAGTCACCTCCAAGTGTTAAAAGTAAAGGTAAACTCAAACTTGTTGAAGTTAATGATGAAGGAGAGGAAATTAGTGATGTATGTGAGTATGGAGAATCATCAAAGGTTCCTAATAAGAAAGGAAGAGCATCTACATTGGAGGTAAGAAGAACTTCAAGAGTAAGTAAGCAACCTCAAAGGTATACTTATGAATCTTTCATGAATACTCATTATGCTTTTATGACAAAAGTTGAGCAGGAAAATGAACCCACATGTTATGATGAGGCCAAAGGAGATGAAAAGTGGGAGAAAGCAATGAGAGAAGAAATGGAAGCACTTCAGGATAACAAGACTTGGAATTTAGTTCCAAGTACACCAAAGCAAAAGGTAATTGGTTGCAAGTGGGTTTTTAAGATTAAAAGAAATAGTGATGGTAGTGTGTCTAGATATAAGGCTAGACTTGTAGCAAAAGGATATAATCAAACTCAAGGTGTGGACTATGAGGAAACATTTAGTCCAGTAGCAAATATGGCAACGGTGAGAACTTTGTTGGCTTTAGCTGCAAGTAAAAGATGGAATATATATCAACTCGATATAAAGAATGCCTTTCTTAATGGTGAGTTAAATGAAGAAGTGTATATGTCACAACCAGATGGTTATGTGGATGCAAAATATCCTAATCATGTATGCAGGTTAAAGAAGGCATTGTATGGTCTTAAGCAGGCACCAAGGGCATGGAATGCAAGGTTGGTAAGTATCTTATGCTGCAAGGATACACAGCGAGTCATGCTAATCCTTCACTTTATGTAAAACATGTAGATGGCATGTGTGTCTATGTATGCATTTATGTGGATGACTTGTTGATTACAGGGAATGATGCAAAAGCAATTGATGAGATAAAAGGTAATTTGGGAAAGGAATTTAAAATTTCAGATCTTGGTTTGCTCAGATACTTTCTTGGGATTGAAATTGTGTATAGCGATGAAGGTATGTGGTTGATACAAAGAAAGTATATATGTGATATGCTGAAAAGGTTTGGTATGCAGGAATGTAAATTTGTTTCTACTCCAATGGAATGTAATGTAAAGCTGAGTGCAAAGGAAGGTGATGAGTTGCATGATATGAATGTATATAGATCCATGGTAGGATCTTTGATTTAGGCAACAAAAACTATACCTGATATATGTTATGCAGTGGGAGTATTGTCACAGTTTATGCATGAACCTAGAGTACCTCATATGCATGCAGCGAAAAGAGTGCTTAGGTATTTGAAAGGTACCATGAACGAAGGATTATTTTATAGTCATGATGTTGATCTAACTCTTAAAGTCTTTAGTGATGCAGATTGGGCTGGAAGCAAAGATGACAGAAGATCCACAAGTGGATATGTGGTAATAGCAGGAAACAAGACATTAACATGGAGTTCAAAGAAACAGCCTACAGTTGCTTTATCTTCTACAGAGGCTGAGTATAGAGGTTTAGCATTGGCTACTACTGAGGTTATGTGGTTTAAAAAGTTGTTTCATGACTTGAATGTGCAGGTTGATGTACCACTGATATATGGGGATAACTTGAGCAGCATTCATATGACCTCAAATCCTATTTTTCATGCTAGAACAAAGCATATAGAGGTTCACTATCATTATGTTCGAGAGAAGGCCATGAACAATGAAGTGCAGGTTTCTTTTGTTGGAACAAAGGATCAAGTTGCAGATATCTTCACCAAATCCTTGGATGGACCAAAGCTTCAAAGATTCAACTATATTCTTGGCATGAAGGAAATACCCTTTGAAACTTGAGGGGGAGAATGTTGCGAACATTTGTTTTATGTAGGGTACAAGTTTCAAATTATGTAAATACCTTTGGGAAGTCTTCAAATACTTCAAGAAGGCTCATATTATTCATAAAATTTAGCAAAAATACCACGTGAGTTCTAGAACATGGTGAGTCAAATTAGTGAGTCACAAGGGAGCTTCAGTGGTGTCCTAGTGGAAGGTCGATGTGGCTAGTTCTCAAAGTCCATCAATACTTTGCTTATTTGAGCACTTGAGTCATGTAATACCTCCATCCAAGTGTCTACCACGAATTTAGATGTATTAGGAAGGTTTTAGATTAGTTTCCCATGCTATAAAAAGAGGAGAAAAGTCGTGATCTTGGGGATGTCCAAGAGAGTATCTCTATGCTACTCTAGTTTTTGTATGCAGAGCTTGCAGAGCTTGTATCTCCCTCATTATATATCCAAATTACATGTTTGATAGCTCATTTGAAAGCTCTTCTTGTCTACTTTCATAGTACCAATTTTCATAATCATTGGATTTGTGAGCTGAGAGCAACACTCTCTGCAAGTAGTGTGTGTTCTCTGTTTTTTATCCCTGCTGAAGGTCTCCATTAAACATCCAACTTGCAGAGGTCATATCTCCTTGTGTATGTATCCAAATCATGTGTTCTTTGGCTTGTTAGAAAGCTCTCCAAGTCTATTTGTATTCTGGAAGTTTTCAGATTCATTGGAGTTGTGAGTTAAGAGCAGTAGTCTCTGCAAGTGATGTATGTCCTCAGGTTCATCTCTGTTTCAAGGTCTCCATTAAAGCTGCATATTGCAGAGGTCATAGCTCATTGAGTATTTATCCAAATTGAGTGTTCTTTGGCTCATTGGAAAGCTCTTGGTCTCTAGTATATGTGGTTAAAACAGTTTTAAAAACTTTTGAGTGAGTAGAGAGTAGTAAGCTCTGCAAGCATGACTGGTTTTCTATGATGAAGTTTGTGAGAAGGTCAACTTGTTCCTAGGGGGTTCCACCTACTTCCTGCTATACTTTGGAGGTCAATAAACTCCAACATGCAGAAGGATTTCTCAAAAGATTAAACACAGAAGGAGCAGATAGCAAAACATCTGAGTGAAGTTGATGAATTCAACTCACTTCACATGTGTCTAATGACACTCTCTACTACTCATTTCTCTCTTCCTATTCTCTATTCTCATTCTCTTCTCCTTGCCCCGACTTTTCAACAAACATTTATAGGCAAATATATACAAGCTTATGACTAATCAAAAGTATAAGTCTGCTATATCTGAAGTAATGTACATATGTGTACATAGTTTTGGATTTCTGAGTATGTCCTTCCTTCAACCTTCTGAAATTGTTCTCTACCGGACTCCTTGACTTCATTTCTTCATAAACCTTCAATTGATGATTGACATGCACCAACACAATTTGTCAATGAATGAAGGAAAATCATCTCCCATGTTACCTTGTTTGCTCTGATACCACTGTTGGGAGAAATGGTTGGATACACCTAGAAGATTGAGTTGGTACTGCTAGACCTGCTTTGTACCAGCCCTCCTTGCTTCAGAGTTGATTAGTACACTTGCTTAGCTTCCAAATGACACCAAGATATCATATATGTACTTTGCAAATGATGTGTGTAATGATCAAATCAAAACAGACTACTTGATACTTCACAAATCCAAGAAAACTTGCTATTTTGGTACTGACAC
Source organism: Ceratopteris richardii (assembly GCA_020310875.1). Classification (NCBI taxonomy): domain Eukaryota; kingdom Viridiplantae; phylum Streptophyta; class Polypodiopsida; order Polypodiales; family Pteridaceae; genus Ceratopteris; species Ceratopteris richardii. Next base: position 139,772,600 of record CM035441.1, read on the forward strand.
CTGCTCAGAGTTTTGCTCAGTGTAACCAGCACACTTACAATTGGAACAATTCCTCCTAGAGTTATTCAATTAGCTTACCACACTACCATTTGCAAGTGGAATCACTCAAATTGATAATCTATGCACTGAGAAATAAGTTTAGCAAAATTAGAGTCACTCCTGACTTTTTAGGAGATGTGCAGAGAAATACCAGAGACCACTTCGAGCGCGATTTCTCCGAGATGGCTGCTCCAATGACCTTCAAATTTTTTAGGCATGTAGTATGGTTGGAGCTGGTTCCAAGAAGCTTTGAATCACTTGATTTGGTTCAGTAGGCACTGAGATATGCCTCTTGGAAGTTGACAGACTTGGAGAAGATAACTCAAAAAAACATAGAGTTGAAAAGTATGAATGTATCTATTGAGTGATGTAATTGTACAATCTCATTAGCATGATAAGCATAGCTAAATGATGTATTGTGGTGTAGGCTAAGATGTAGCACTCACACACACAGAGATACAATGGTAAAATGCCTCGGGAAATGAGCTGAAGTGAGGATCACACTCGCGACCTTTTTTCCTTCATCTTTTATAGAGGTTGAGTGATCATTTGAATTTTGAAATTCAAATCCAAGGCTCCCTAGAATATCTCCTCTAAAAGTAGGGAGATATTCTCTCCATTAAGTCCTCTAAATTTCCACGACTAATCAAGTAGGTGTACTCATACATATGCCAAGTCATTTTAGACTTTTACAAAGGGTAAAGAAGTAGGAACTTATAAGGATAAGTTCACATGGTCCTTTCTTCAAATGAATTAAGCTTCCAAGGTTTCAAAACAAGTTTCCAAAGTTCCAAGCCAAGTGTGATGGCTTGAATTGCACCAACATTATTGTAAGTAAATTGAAGCAATGGAAACTTTTCATCCATGTTAGTTGGACTCTCTAATCAATAACAACACAATAAATCAAGAATAGTACTATTTGTAGCCTCACTTTGTCCATTCAGGGAAAATGCATTTAATGAATAATTTTGTAGCTTGAGGTGCACACAAAGTTTTTCTACAAGGAATGCAATATGCACATTTACTAAACCTATCAACTATTGTTGAAATCATATTGTTATGTGATGAAGTGATAAGAAGACCTATGATAAAATCCATAGAGATATATTCCCATGGTTCTTTTGAAATAGGTCGACGTTGCATTAATAATCCAAATGGTTTACCATGATGATGTTTTACATGCTAACATACAATGCATTGAGAAACATAATGTACAATATATTTTTCCATGTGGGGCCAAAAGAAGAAATCCTTGCAAGAAGAAATAGTACTTTGTATACTTCTATGATGCATGTAAGATAGTTCATGCATTTATTGGATGACAAAGTCTTTAAAAGCTTGGGTTATGCACAATCTATATTTAAAATAAAGTAAACGATGATACAATGTATAATGTTCATCAGATAAAGGTGCACCATTATTGAAGTCATGCCATGCATGTGAGAAATACAAATTAGATACATAAGTGGAAACCATTTCTTGAAAGGAATGAATTTGGATGGCAGAAGTATTATGCAAAACAATAGAATGTGAAGGAAAATGATTAAGAGCATTGGCAATGACATTAGCTTTACCAGGTTAATATTGGATCATGGGGTGGAAATTTTGAATGAATGAAGCACATTTAAGATGTCTATCAGAGATTAATGCATGATTTAATAAATGCTTAATAGCCTATTGATCGATTTTGATTAAGACCTCAGATCCCATAAGATAGTGTTTCCAAATTTGCAAAGCATGCACAACGGCTAGCAATTCTTTATCATATGTACTATAATTCTTTTCTAAAGGCTTAAATTTCCTACTCTCAAATACAATGGGATGATCATTTTGCATTAAAACAACACCTATTCCTAAACCAATCGCATCGATAACGACATGAAATGGTTGTGAAAAATCAGGTAACTGTAAAACAGGTGCATGTGAAAGTACATGTTTGAGTTTTTCAAAGGATTGTTGTTGGGTAATTTCCCATGCAAATTTTATTTTCTTTTTCAATAATAAGGTAAGAGACAATGCTAAATAAGAAAAAATTTGAGCAAACATTCTATAGAAACTAACCAACCCAAGAAAAGAACAAAAATCTTGATTGAACGTGGTGTAGGCCATTCTATTATAACTTTAATCTTTTTTGGATCCACATGCATGCCTTCACTTGAAATAATATATCCTAGATCTTATATTTTTGCATTGAAAGAAGTAAATCTTTTCAGGATTAGCATACCCTCTTGTAACAAATGAAAAACTGTTGTAAGATGCTTCTCATGCTCACTATCATTCTTACTGTAAACAAGTACATCATCGAAGAATACAAGAACAAAAGCTTGGTAATCAAGAAAAATGTTGTTTATCATTCGTGCAAATATAGCAGGAGCATTAGTAAGTCTAAAGGGCATTACTATAAATTCATAATGGCCGGTTCAAGTTCTAAATGCAGTCTTAAAAATATCGCTTTGCTTCATACGTATCTGATGGTAACTCGATTTGAGATCAATCTTACTAAAGATATGAGCTCCTCATAATTTATCTAGGAGATCATCTATTCAAGGAATAGGGTATCTATTCTTTATGGTAATGAAACCAAAACAGATACAACAAAGTAACCTTATGTAATTCTAAGTGTAAGCTTATAATACATCCTTCAAGTTTGATTTTTATGAGGTGATAACATTCATGTGAAATATAACAAACCGAATACAACTTACAAAAATACAAGAGTTTAAGTTCTAAGGCAATAAGTTTTAATTTTCATCTTAAAAAAAAGTCAAGGTAGAAGGTTCGGAGGGACTTGAGCTTTGATCTTCTATGTGCTCTCTCCACCTTCCCATTCATAATTCTTGTCTCCATCAATGCTCTTTAGTATTCTAAAGCAAAAAGAAAAATCATTAAGAAAAAATCATATTTTATCCACACGTATATGCATACAAGAGTCGCATATGCATGCAGACACTCCACTTTTAGTAAATACACACATGTCAATCTTTTAGAATACATACTACGCTTATGCACACATATATATAAATAGACACACACCTAGACTCACACACACGTATGCTTACCTTACTTTTCCTTTTGACTTATTCTTTTTCTTTATCCTTTATTGTTTAAATTCACTAATATCATTATATACATAAGATATTAATTCACATTTATTCATATTTACACACACCTAGAAAAACCATATATATACACATTCTAAAAACACACTTAACTCACATATACACACATGTTTGTTATTTGATTTCTTTCGTTTTTATTTTTAATGTTTTCTTTAATACTTTTTATTTATATTTGGATTAAGGTTTTGATTTCAGTAGATTTTTTGTTATTGACAAACATATACATTTGGCTTTAGGATAATATACACTAATCACAAACACATATGGTTAGTACATCACATAAGCTTAATTACCTTATACAAATATTTAAGTTTTCACTCATTCATAATCATGATTAACACCCACATAATTAGATACACGTAGACCTTTATTCACATATCATATCCACAACACATCATATAGGCATATACATAATTATGTATTCATACATATATTTGTAAACACATTCAGATGCACATAAGCTCATACATGTAACCCATTAATCCAAAACACCTAAACAAGTGACAAAGTCACAAATATTAGTATCAAGGTGAAAAGAAAGAAGAATCGATGTTAGTCCAAAATGTCTTTTTAAGGTTCCATAAGGAAGTGCCATGCATGCAACATCAATACATATGCATACATATAGGCAAATGCTCAATTATACCCGATTCACATAAGCACATATGCACATGATTAAATGCTCTTTTTGATAGGATAATTTCTACAAAATCATGGGATACCCTACACATCATTTAGGTACCTAGGGTATACTCACATATTCTTAGGCTCATATCCATATCTGCATACATACCACTAGAATACCAAAGCTTCTAGACACTCACATAGGTGCACACTTTCATATATACCTACAATCACATATGCATAAGCACAATTTGCTCCTATCTATACATCTTACATCAATACACATGCATAAGCACACATAAATACTTAAGCACTTAGGGTATATATATATGGTATCACACAATACCTAAAGATATTGAGGGTTATATATAAAAGGTTTAAATGAAAAAACAAATTTCTCTTCGCCTGCTCATAAGAGCATATGTTGAGGATCTTTAACCTGTAGGCACTTAAAGAGAGAGATTAGTCAGATCAAAACCTTTAGAGATAACTAGCTTGGAAGAAAATTTTTTAATTTTTTTTAATGTCGGTTGGAGTGATGAAATCCTTCCAACATCTGTCCCCCACCAAACCTGCACATCATCCTGATCAGCCAACCTGCAGATCAAGTCAAGAAACATACAAAAGTATCAAATTATCATGGATAAATGCTAATTACTTTCAAAAATTAGAAATAAATATATGTGTATTTCATGCAAGTTTATGAAATTTAGAACAAATGTAGAGAAATAATTAGATACAAGCTTCACATACATCTTATTATGCTTTTGTTTCTACAATCAGATAAACAATCATATGAATAAATTGTTGGCTTCATAGATCATTTGTTCATTTGTTCCAACAACTTATCCTAAGCACTAGCATATACTAATCTCTACTAACTCAGTTTATAGAATTGTACTTTGTTTCCCCCACTTATTTCATACGGTCCAACTCTCCATCAAACCTTTTTAATTTCTTTAATTTTTATTTTATTTTCCTTTTTCTTTTCTTTTACTCTTTATCTTAGCTTAGCCTTTTTTCTTTCTTTTTATTTTTATTTTCGCAAATCGGCCTATGCCAAAAATGCAACTCATGGAATCGACCACTCGGCCAAGTTTCTTCCACCTATCTACCAACCCGACATATTGCACGACACATAACATCAATCCTATATGAAATTGATGTCATCTTGTGGTTGTGAACACCCGACCAGAGTGAATCCACCTACCGATTGGCCCATACACGTGTATGAAAACATATAGGTCAGGCCTATGATAAACCTTGCATTAGGAAGTGGCCTTGATCAAACCGATGAAGGTTGTTCCACCTCCATACTAGCCCATCATAGTGCACTAACAACACATGCACATACATATATTGCTAGCTTGAGCATGAAGGTTTTCTTAATTCATAATCTATCTCCATGTAGGATCTCATAGGAAGTAAATAGTAGGATTTAAAGAATCCCACTCACTAAGTGTTCAAACTAATAGCATATACATGTACTTATTTTAAGCATACTATCACATCCCAAGATTTCATTCCCATAGTTCTAGTCTGCTCATTGAATCTATTCATATCATTTCTAGTCTTTCATACTTCAGATGAATCCATAATAGATGTTTGCTATCTTAATCCTACTTATTTCTCTTAAATTTGTACAAATCTTAATATAATTATTTACGTGCAAAAATGCAATGCATATATTCACACGAGAAAATGGATTTTAAGTTGAAAATGTTTAACCTGATTATTCTTTTTGTCAATCTTTATCTGTATCATCCTCGTCCAAGAATTCTTCATGTATCTCGTAGTCACTACTTGTTTTTCGTTCGAATAAATTAATTCTTTTTTTCGCAATTCTATTTCTCAAGGGAGTTCCATGTAACTCTCGTAAAGCATATGTACCTGTAGAAAAAACAAAGAAAACAATGTAAGGACCAAACCATCGTTTAGTTAATTTTTGTCATGCACCCTATTGGGTTTAAAAGATAGTATCATAAACAAGTACCCAATCCCCATACTCTATTGATCATGACCTAATTTGCAGTATAGAAGGAGGACCTTGCTCAATCTTACCATTTCCTTCTAGGTTGTAAGCTCTCATGAGAGACAAGCGAATCCCATGGTGATCAAAAAATTCTCTCGCTTTCCTAGCATCTAGCTCACCTCGATCTGCTACTACTTTCTCAACATATCCAAATATGGATATCACTTCTTCTAAAAGGAATAGGCATACATTATAAGTAGTGTTAGACGGAAGTGCTCGACCTTCTACATGATTTGTCAAGTCTTCACATGCAAGTACTATGTATCTCATGTCATTGTTGCTTTTGGGAATAGTTCACAAGGTCGACTACCCACTTGTAATGAATACAAGGTGGATAAGTCAGGTGTAAAGGGTCTCTATGTTTGATTGAGGAATGTAACTAGCATGTGGCACATGTGCTCACAAAATCCTTTACAATTACATATATCCTCAGCCATCAATAACTTTCTTGAATATTTTCATACGTTGCTACGAAAGCTTTATGACTAGCCCATAGGCTTTCATGCATGTCTCTCATGACTTGCACTTGTAAATTTCTTAATCCTAATACTCTTTGTGGGTTTTTCATCTTCCCTTTAGGATGTCATACAAGACATCCATCTTTCAAAAAGAAGTTAAAAGACTTCTTTCTAATGTTCCAAAATTGATTTGCCGACCAACTTGGGATAGGCTAAAAGGTACTTAGATAACACTAAGCTATATCTTTCCATTCTCCCTCATATTCTTCATCTCTAAATTACTCATACGTAAAAGTAGATGGATCATAAGTAATCATATTTATTCCTTGATCTGTTGCTTCTTCATCATGATCAAATTCAGCTCATGATAGCATATCTACAATAATACTATGTTTTTTAGCAATATGTACAAGTGATCCACCTTAACATCACAATGTTAGGAGATGAAGAGTTAGAAATCATTCCTATTAATAGAAGACAATCAATTTCAATGATCACATTAGCTCCAATAAAATATTCTTTATCTACTTTTAGGGCAATGACTAGTCCCCATAACTCTTTTTTAATTTGATGATAATTTCTCTGCATATCGAACAAAATTTTCACACCAAAGCAAACTGCATATCTTTGCCCCTTCTCATCATCCTGACATATGACCATGTCTATACCAATAGGACTAGTATCAATGGTTAGGATTACAGGTTTATTTTCTGAATAACCAATCCTTTTCAATATTGGAGCATTGATGAACAATTGCTTTAGTTTTCTCATAGTTTTACTATGTTCTTCTATCCAAGAGAATTTCTTTCTCCTTCATAATAGAGCACACAATGGGCTCGTAACATTAGCAAAGTGAGGGATCCAAATTACATAGAAGACACAAGCTCATAAGAATCTTCTTACTCCACTAACGTTGCAACACACCTCTGAAATCCTACTGATGCCATCAACGTTCTGTGGATATGGCTTATGGCCATAATGCTCACATAGATGTCCAACAATCAAAACTCTGTTGACACCAAAAGTGGATTTTTCTAAGGATAAAGTCAACCCAACCTCCTCGAATCTCTGAAAGATTCTTTCACAATCACAAATGTGGTTGGAGACAAACTTTCTACATCTAGATGAATCTAAAGTCACATCCTTTTCCCTTTCCACATACGCTTTTATCAGAATATCATTGATAAAAGGCATGGTCACTTTGGGAATGAAGTCATGTAAGACCAGGTTCATAGTGTTCATCATGTGTGCCATGAAATTTGTTGCCCCTTTAGGTAAAGTACACATATGTACTAGACCTCAAGGAGATTTCATTGTGGTTATATCTCTACTTTCAATGGCTAATTGAAACTAGTCATATCCTGAATAGAGGTCACCCATTGAATAGATGGAGTGTCTAGCAAATGCCTTTGCAAGCTCATCTACAATGGGTCCTGTTCTTACATTTCTGATAGTGACTTTGCTAACAAGTTGTAGATCCTATATGAAGCGTAGCTTCCTATTCTTTTTAGGTGTTGTGAACCATCAGTTCAAATAAGGTGGTGATGATGGTTCTATGATTCTCGTGGAAATCTTCTCCTTTAACAATCTCATGAACGCAATTAAGTGAGCTTTTGGGACTCGTATCAGTCGAAGATTCCATGGAATATATGGTATGCTAAATATGATCATAGGAGCTACAAGCTTTGTATCAGTGCATCCTATTTCATGTGGAAAAAAGGAAAAAGCCTTTCCATGACACATGATGAGCTTTCTAAATTCATCTTTTTCAAGGTCTGCAAGGAACTCTTCTCCAAACTTTATATATTTCATAGTCTTCTTAGTAAATGTATGTCCTATCTTAGATGGATCTCTAAGAATAGGGTCCTAAAAAACTCATCTAATTATTTCATAGCTCTCTTTAGGCAATGGGTGAGCTACAGGTTTAATTTTCTTTTCAACTGTTTTATATGTAGTATCAATCTTGACTTCATGTTCTACTAAGAAATTAGCAATCAGCGGGTATTCCTGAATAGACTCAAGAATGATAAATTTTGATTCTAGTTCTTCTTGAAGAGCATTCTCAAGTTCTTCCATCAAGGTAGAACTTTTTGAAAGCTCAATCATACATTCAATTTTTTCTTCAATTTTCTAAATTTGTTTGTAAGTTTCTCGTTTTTAATAAAGTATAAACAGGCAATAGGGTTGGAAACTAAAAGGTTCTCAAAACTATATACATTGTCAAGTGAGACATCAATCCATTGTCCACTATTGTCTCACTCAATAGTGGAATTTAACTGACATTTTGATCATAGTAGGCCCCAATTTCTCTCATAGTTGGTGGATCTTCACACACATGTTTGGAAGAGTCAATGGGATTTCATCATAGGTTTTTCCTATTTCTTGAATGACTGGGACAGACTATCATTACTTGCAAGGAATCCATTCCAGAATTAGAATGAATTCTCGCATATATCGATCCATCATTCATGGCTTTCATTTCCATCCTCATTTCTACTATAAATGGTTTTCCAAGAATCACTTCATACGAGCAATTGTCTTGCACAAAGAAATGAAATTCCTCTTGGACACCTCTTATTGTAATAGATACATGTGCACATGCACCTAGCAAGTTCCCTCACCCATTATTGACTATTCGCATTCTCCAGCCATGGTCTTTGTCAATGGACCATCTAAATTTATCAAAGAATTTCTTTGATATTATGTTTATCTCTAAGCTTGAATCAATGAAGTCCAAATCTAAACATGAATCTTTCTCATCACCAATCAGAAGTTTAACTTTTGGAGTTCCTTGTGTCGTATCAAATTGACTTTCATCATTAGGAAGAATTGGATCCAAAAATTTTTTTCTTACACTTCCTGTTGTAACATCCTCTTCCTCATCATTATTGCTATGAATTAATGCGATAGCCTCATTCATTGCTAAGGTTTCCTTTGCAACATCTTGCATATCCTCATCTTGAGGCTCATGCAAACTCATAGAAAACACTTTATTATTTAAATGTGCAGCCTCTTTCAAAAGAGATGCTCGCATATTAATTACATTTTCCATTTGTTTGCACAAAATATCAAGTTGAATTTCAATTGGAGTGTAAGGGGTGATTGCAACATTAGTTGTAGCCATAGTTGTAGGTGTTGGCATGTTAGAATGTCCTACTATAGGTTGTTCTCTAAGCTGAGTAGAAATTGGTTTCTAATATAGTACAGATTGATGTTGTCTCATTTGAGCAATGGCCTATAGTTCACATTTAACATTTTGGCAATCATCTATCAAACCGTACCATTTTCTAGGCTCCTCTATTCTGCATTCTACCTCAACTCTATCCTCTAGGCTTAAGATTTTCAAGAAGTGGATGATAAGATCTGGGTTTAATGCATTCCTATCTTCCCCAAGGATTTGAGCAAACTGTCTCATAAACTCAACATGTAGGTGAGCTAGAGACTCATTAGATTTAGGGGAATTAACCATATCAAGAACCCTTCTCGGTTATGCTGACTAAAATCTTGAAGAAAGAACATTTTATGAAGTTATTTTCTAAAGTCAGCGCAACGTTTGGTAGAGTGCTCATGGATACTTTGAAGAATAGATCTAGAGACAACTCATCTCAAGTACTGTACTAGTACATCATCATGCAATCACTGGATCTATGCCTGATCCTTGAACGCATCCAGGTAAGAGTTTACCTTTTTCATGCAAGATTGATTACAGTGTTCGTGCACCTTGCTTTTCGATTATCATTTCTAAATACTTCCTCCATTTTATGCTCTTGATGTCGCCTAGAGTGAAGTATCAAATCTACAATAACACTTTCTAAAAGCTCTCTAAATTATCTTATAAAACTGTCACTATATAGGATAGCTAGGAGATTAGATTTTCCTAGAACCTTTTGACCTATCTTCTTTTTTGCTTTTCTTTGATTTTTCTTATTCTAATTCGATTAATTTCTTTCTAAGAAAAAATATTTTCTTTTTTCTTAAAGTTTATAACTCATTTACTTTCCAAATTTACTTCAAATTGAAATCTTCTTTTTGTATTTTCTTTGTTTTCTAAACTTTATAACTCTTAATTTTTTAAATCCTAGATTTACTTTAATTTAAACTAAAATCATGTTCTTATATTCTTTTTGGAAGTTTTCTTAATTTGATTTTGGAGTTTTTAAGTAGTAATGATAAAAAACAAAAAGTAATAGCAATTAACTAAATAAAGAAACTAAGAACAATTTTCCCTAAGTGAAATGATAGCAACAACCCTTTCTTGATGCTCTAAAGTACTTGCAATAAATGTTTCTAGTGCAAATAAGATGGTTTCTTATGCAAACTAAAAACCCTTTTTTTTAATTGTTTACTAAAAAAAAGTGACTGATGATCTAATGTGCATATAATGACTATCTTTCCTAATGCAAGTAAAATGAAAATAGTCTTTTTTATGTATTTATGCAAAACAATACAAATGCAAGTGTTGTATGTACGCTTTTTGTATTTATGACAAATTGAAAAACCTTTAAGAAATTGTTACCTTAAAGTTTGCTATAGCAGAAGCTTAAACATTTATAAGTAAATCCTAAGTGAGATGAAAACCAAAACACATACAACAAAGTAACCTTATGTAATTCTAAGTGTGATCTTACAAAACATCCTTCAAGTTTGATTTTGATGAGGTGATAACATTCATGTGAAATGAAACTAATATAAGAAACCCTATACAACTTATGAAAATACAAGATTTTACGTTCTAAGGTAATAAGTTTTAATTTTCATCTACTAGAAAAGTCAAAGTAGAAGGTTTTGAGGGATTACAGCTTCCATCTTTTGCATTCTCTCTCCACCTTCCCGTTTGTAATTCTCTTCTATATAAGTGCTCTTTAGTGTTCATAAGCAAAAAAAAAAGCATTAAGAAAAATTCATATTTCAGCTAGACATATGCATACACGAGTCACATACGCATGTAGACACTCTGCTTTTAGTAAATACACACATGTCAATCTTTTAGGATACATACTCTGCTTATGCATATATATCTATAAATATATACACACCTAGACTCACACACACACACACATATTCTTACCTTTTTTTTCCTTTTGACTTATTCTTTTTCTTTATCATTTATTGTTTAAATTCATTAATATGATTATATACATAAGGTATTAATTCACATTTATTCATATTTAACACACCTAAAAAAAACACATACACACACATTCTAAAAACACACTTAACTCACGTATACACACATGTTTTTATTTGATTTCTTTTGTTTTTATTTTTTATGTTTTCTTTAATACTTTTAATTTATATTTCGATTATTGTTTTGATTTTAATAGATGTTTTGTTATTGACAAACATGTACATTATTTTTAGGATAATATACACGAATCACAATCGCATATGGGTATTACATCACATAAGCTTAATTACCTTAGATAAATATTCACGTTTTTCACTCATTCAATAATCATAATTAACAACCACATAATCAGATACACATAGACATTTATTCACGTATCATATCCAGAACACATCATATAGGCATATGCATAATTATGTATTCACAGAAATATTTGTAAACACATTCAGATGCACATAAGCTCATACATGTAACCCATTAATCCAAAATAAATAAACAAGTGAGAAAGTCACAAATATTAATATCATGGTGAAAAGAAAGAAGAATCAGTGTTACTCCAAAATTTCTTTTTAAGTTTCCATAAGCATATGCATTGTTGGTGCAGGACAATCAACAATTGATGTTTTGATATGGAAATGAAGTCAAGGATTTGAGAAGAGGACAAGTTGTGAAGCATGAAGGAAGGACATATTCAGAAGTTGAAAGATGTGTACACATATGTACATTATTTCAGAGATAGTTCAATTATATCTTTGAGTAGTAAAAAAAAAACTTGTAAATTTTGTCTATATATACTATGGAAAAATGTCGGGGCAAGTATGAGAGAGCATGAGAATAGAGTAAACAGGAGTTGTAAGAGTCATTAGACATCTTAGAAGTGAGTTAAGACTCTCTCATCATTCAATTGTAACATTCTCAGAAATGAAGATAATGTTGCGCCCGATATTTCTGAGTTTTCTCCTTTTGTGTTAGATATTTTGTGAAATGCTTTTGGAAAAGTCTAAGTCTATAGGTGATTGACCTCTGTACAAATTTTTAGCTTCTAACTCTGATCAGGCTAAGAGAATTGAGTGTAGGAACCTTTACATGTGTAAATGGAAAGAAGAGAAGTTGCAGGAGATGCAAAATTCGATGCTAATGTTTTGGTCAGTTATCCTTCCACAATGTAAAGTTTTGAGCAAGAAAGCACTCAATTTTTAAGTTGGAAGGTAAGCTATCTGTGGCTAAAATCATTTGCATAAATGGATTGTAGATTGAGAGAAGCAAGTGTTAAAAGTTATAGGTGTCTAAATCGACTTCTCAGAAGAGCAGTTTTAGACATAGGTGACTTGTTAAGTTGATTTCTCAAGATCTACTAAATCCTTTGGAGTGATTCAACTTGGAGAAGGTGCAAAATCTATAGGCAACACCTCATACAAAGTTTTATAAAAAGCTTTACACATTTGATAAGGCAATGAGTGAATTATGTGCAGCAGACTTTCTGTGTAATCTCCTTCTTCACAGTTTGTTCAAGAATTTGACAATTGAGTATTGATCTTCTAAAATTGGTAAAGTTTTGAGTTATTCTTGTTATAGAGGTGCTCTAAGTACAAGAGTAACTTGTTCTTTTGGAGGTTAACACTCTCCATCAGTGGTATCAGAGTCGGAAGCATTAGAATTTAAGAAAGGAGGATCCCGACTACTGTACCTGCAAAGAATTCAACATCTGAAGGTTCAAAAGGTGAAAGCTTGAGGATAAATCTTGAGAAGGATGCCATACGACATCAAGGAAGAAAAAGGAGTATCATTCGAAGTAAAGGTACATCTGTTATTCATAAAGTTTGAAGAATTCAATACACAGGTGAAGAAAGGATGGGAGATTCTCTTCAGATAGAGAAATTGGATAGAGAGAACTATCCTGCATGGTCAATGAGGTGGAAGCTCATCTTATGAGTAAAGACTTGATAGCCTACATTACAGGTGAAGAAGAAAAGCCTCAATTCAAAGATCCTAGTGTTCCAACTAGGGAGGAATTATCAGATTTGAAGAATTGGATGAAGAGAGATGCTCAAGCCAGGAGCATTATCTATATGGAAGTCAGTGACTACTTGCTACCTCACATTAGAGGTCTTGAAAATGCAAGTGATATATGGAATGCTTTGGAGGAGCATTTCCAAAATACCACAAAGTCTAGGAAGGCATCCTTGTGGGCAGAATTTACCACATTCAAGAAGAATGCCTCTCAATCCATCTCAGATTATGTAACTAGAATGAAGGACATTGCAGATGCATTAGGAGCAGTTGATGAAGACATTGAGGAGGATAAATTGGTAAGGAAAATCCTCACAGGTTTGAGAGGTGATGACAAATGGAAGCCATTCATTTTGTCTACGGAATTATCACTTGATCATTTCAGTCCTGATTTAAATCAGTTGCTAGGTCACATGCTAACCTTTGAGTAGGACGTCAAAGGTGAAGGTGACAAAAGTACATGTCATGCAATGTATTCAAAGGATAAGAAGAAAAATAGCAAAGGGAAACAACAAGCAAATGAAGATGAAGGCACAACTAGCCAAGCTAACTTCTTAAGAGGAAGAGGAGGTGGCAAAGGTAGAGGAAGAGGCAGAAGTAATAAAGATGGAGTGAAAGCTTGCTGAATTTGTGGTAAGACAAATCACTTAGCTAATGATTGTTGGCATAATACTCAAAATAATGGTGGATATAATCAGAATTTTAATTCAAGAGGAAGAGGTGGCAAAAATCAAAGAGGTAACTTCAGAGGAAGAGGTAGTAGAGGTTACTTTGGAAGAAATGCAGGTAGAGGATTCCAAAGTCAACAATACAATAATACCTACTACAATTATGCTTCAGATCAGAAGGAGGATTCAACATTGATAATGAATGCAACTTGTGAAAGGCAAAGTGAAGACCAAAGGGTCTTCTACATTGACTCAGGGTGTAGCAATCACCTGAGTGGTAACATAGCATTGATGACTGATTTGGAAAATAAGGTAACTAATCATGTAGTTCAAACTGGTGACAATACAAAGCACAATGTGAACTCGATTGGGTCAGTGAAGGCCAAGGATGGAAGTACTCTCTTGAGTAAGGTCTTGTATGTTCCTACAATTCCTAAGAATCTGATAAGTGTAGGACAAATTGTTGAAAAAGGTTACGAAGTTAGATTCACTAACGAAAGAGTGTTTGTTGAAGACCCTAGCAATGGGTATAAACAAACTGTTCCAGGGAAGAAAGAAGGAACATTGTTCACATTGAAGATTCAAGGTAATGTTGGTCATGCCTTGTTCACTTATGGAGGACATAAGATCTCTGAGTTAGAACTTTGGCACAAGAGGCTTGGACACTTCAATGAAAGAGGTATCAAAGATATGATTAACAATGGTTCAGTGCTTGGATTGCCTAATGTTGCAGGTCAACATATGACATACAGATGTGAGGCATGTCAATTAGGTAAGGCTCATAAGCAATCTTACTCCAAGCATGGTTTTATGTATTCAAAGAAGCTTGAGTTGGTACACATAGATGTGTGGGGACCATCAATGGATTTTCAGTATCCATGGTTCAAGGTACTATTTGATTTATGTTGATGATGCTACTAGATGGATTTCTATTTCTGTGATCAAAGATAAGTCAGAAGTATTCAATATATTCAAACATTATCATGTGTATGTAGAGAAAATTACAGGTCATAAGTTGAAGAGATTAAGGTCAGATAGAGGGGGAGAGTATTTCTCTAATGAGTTTAGTGATTACTTCTGGAATGCAGGTATAAAAAGGGAAATTACTTGCAGGTACTCTCCTCAACAAAATTGTGTAGCAGAAAGGAGAAATAGAACTCTTGTTGAGTTTGCAAGGTCCATGATGAAGGAGAAGAATTGCCCAAATTACTTGTGGGCTCATGCTATAAATATAGCTACTTATTTGGTCAATAGGTTACCATGTAAAGCTTTGCAGGGTATGACACCATATGAGGCATAGTGGGGTAAGAGACCTACATTAGACCATTGCAAAGTATTTGGATGCTTGGCATATGCATATGTGCCATCACAATTAAGACACAAGTTAGAACCTAAAGTTGAAAAGTATGTATTCATTGGTTATGATGATAAGTAGATGGGATATAGGTTGTGAAGTCCATCCACAAAACAATTCCTAGTGTCAAAAGATGCTACATTTGATGAGCAAGGTACTTGGTATGCATGTACAATCAATATTAATACAGGTGATGAAGAAGTTGTGAGTCAAAAGAAAAGTAAATCAAAGGTTAAGATATTTGATGAAGAGGAAAACAATGAAGTGCAGGTTGAAGGTGAAGAAATGCCAAGATTTGATCTTGAGTGTGATGAACCAAAAATCTCAAGGAGTGGAGAGCTCAGAAGGTCATCAAGACATATGTGGCAACCTACAAGGTATATGACCCTTCTTTTTTGGCTACCAAAGATTATGCTTACATGATAAAGGCAGATGAAGACCCTTCTACATATGAAGAGGCAAAAGGTAAGGAAAATTGGGAGAAAGCTATGCAGGAAGAGTATGATGCATTGATGGAGAATCAGACATGGGAGTTGGTTCCCAAACCAAATAGCCAGAAGATCATTGGATGCAAATGGGTCTACAAGACAAAAAGGTTTGCAGATGGAAGTGTGTCTAGGTACAAAGCTAGACTTGTTGTGAAAGGGTTTGCTCAAACATATGGTATTGATTATGATGAGACCTATGGTCCTGTGGCAAAGATGACAACCATCAGGACACTCATAGCTATTGCTGCATGTAAAGGTTGGAAATTATGTCAATTAGATGTGAAGAATGCTTTTTTGAATGGTTATATTTCAGATGATGTTTTCACGGAGCAACCCCAAGGATTCAGAGATGGAAGGTATCCAGATCATGTATGTAAGCTCAAGAGAGCTTTGTATGGTTTGAAGCAGGCCCCAAGGGCATGGAACTATAGACTTGTGAAGTTCTTGAAAGTATTGGATTTCCAGTATCTAAAGCAGATAGTAGCTTGCTTGTTAAAGCAATTGATGGTGGGTTCATTTACATGTGCATATATGTTGATGATATAATTCTTACAGGTACAGATGAGAAAGGCATTCAAAGCATAAAGAAGCAAATGGAAAAAGAATTCAAGATCAGTGATTTGGGAGACTTGTCATATTTCTTAGGCATGGAGATCTCATACACTCAACATGGAGTGTATGTAACTCAAGAAAGGTATTTGAAGAACTTATTGTTCAAGTTTAAGATGAATGATTGTAGGGCAGCACCTACTCCAATGGAAGTGAATCACAAATTGAGCAGATATGGAGGTGAAGAGTTCAAGGACATGAAACAATATCAGAATTTGGTTGGTAGTCTGATCTAGGCTACATTAACTAGGCCTGACTTGTCATATGGAGTTGGAGTTTTGTCTCAATTCATGCATTGTCTTAGGAAAGAACATTGGATTGCAGGTCAAAGAGTGTTGAGGTACATTAAGGGTACACTCAAAGAAGGTTTGTATTATGGTTTTACATCAGATACAAATATCAAGATATATAGTGATGCAGATTGGGCAGGTAATCCAGATGATAGGAGATCAACTTATGGATACTTGTGTTATGTGGGAGATAAGTTAATTTCTTGGTGTTCAAAGAAGCAACATACAGTTGCTTTATCATCTACAGAGGTTGAGTATAAAGGTATGGTGGAAGCTGCAAAGGAAGTGATATGGCTTAAAACTCTCATGAAGAGTTTTGACATCATAAAGAGTATACCTATCATTCATGGAGATAACATGAGTTCATTGTATTTAGCTGCTAACCCTGTGTTTCATGCCAAGACCAAACAAATTGAGATTCAGTATCACTTTCTAAGAGAGAAGGTGATGGATAAAGAGATTGAAGTCATACATACTTCAACAAAAGATCAGATAGCTGATATGCTTACCAAAAGCTTAGATGGACCAAAGCTACAGAGATTCAAAGACATGGCAGGCATAAAAAAGATAGAGAAAACCTCAATTCATGATTGAGGGGGAGCTGTTGGTGCAGGACAATCAACAATTGATGTTTCGATATGGAAATGAAGTCAAGGATTTGAGAGGAAAACAAGTTGTGAAGCATGAAGGAAGGACATATTCAGAAGTTGAAAGATGTGTACACATATGTACATTATTTCAGAGATAGTTCACTTATATCTTTGAGTAGTAAAAAAAAAGCTTGTAAATTTTGTCTATATATACTATGGAAAAATGTCGGAGCAAGTATGAGAGAGCATGAGAATAGAGTAAGCAGGAGTTGTAAGAGTCATTAGACATCTTAGAAGTGAGTTAAGACTCTCTCATCATTCAATTGTAAAATTCTCAGTAATGAAGATAATGTTGCGCCCGATATTTCTGAGTTTTCTCCTTTTGTGTTAGATCTTTTGTGAAATGCTTTTGTACAAGTGTAAGTGTATAGGTGTTTGACCTTTGTACAAATTTTTAGCTTCAGGAGATGCAAAATTCGATGCTAATGTTTTGGTCAGTTCTCCTTCCACAGTGTAAAGTTTTGTGCAAGCAAGCACTTAATTTTTAAGTTGGAAGGTAAGCTATCTGTGGCTAAAAGCATTTGCATAAACAGGTTCTAGATTGAGAGAACCAAGTGTTAAAAGTTATAGGTGTCTAAATCGACTTCTCAGAAGAGCAATTTTAGACATAGGTGACTTGTTAAGTTGATTTCTCAAGATCTACTGAATGGTTTGGAGTGATTCAACTTGGAGAAGGTGCACAATCTATAGGCAACACCTCATACAAATTTTTATCAAAAAATTTACACATTTGATAAGGCAATGAGTGAATTATGTGCAGCAGACTTTCTGTGTAATCTCCTTCTTCACAGTTTGTTCAAGAATTTGACAATTGAGTATTGATCTTCTAAAATTGGTGAAGGTTTGAGTTATTCTTGTTATAGAGGTGCTCTAAGTACAAGAGTAACTTGCTCTTTTGGAGATTAACACTCTCCATCATGCATTAATATAGGCACATGCTCAATTATACCTAGTTCACATAAGCACATATGCACATGGTTAAATGCTCTTTCTCATAGGATACTTTCTACGAAATCATGGGATACCCTACACACATCACTCAGGTACCTAGGGTATGCTCACATATTCTTAGGCTCATATCCATATCCGCATACATACCACTAGAATACAAAAGCTTCTAGATACTCACAAAGGGACACGCTTTCATATATACCTACAGTCACATATGCATAAGCACAATTTGCTCCTATCTATACATCTTACATCAATACACATGCATAAAGATGATAGGCTCACATAAATACTTAAGCAGTTAGGGTATATACATAGGGTATCACACAATACCTAAAAATATTGAGGGTTTATATAAAAGGTTTAAATGAAAAGATAAATTTCTCTTTGTGTGCTGATAAGAGCATATGTTCACGATCTTCAACTTGCAGGAACTTAAAAAGAGAGGTTAGTCAAATCAAAATCTCACATAAAATACATTTTTGAGAGTTTATAGATAACTAGCTTGGAGGAAAAATTTTTAATTTTTTTGAATGTCGGTTGGCATGATGAAACCATTCAGATAGTGCAGATAAAGTAGTGATTTTACCTTTAAATTCAAAGTTAAAGTTATGTGTATGGTAGTCAATGTGTGGGTTATAATGATGACAAAAAGACATGCCAAGTATAAAATGTTTGTGCATCTATATATGGGCCTATGCTAATCCTAACATCTCACACTTCTTGTGTTACATTATAACGACTACCTTGAAATGCAGCTTTCACTTTATACAAGGAAGGAAACATTTTCAATTTAAGTTCTTGTACTAATAAATGTGAAATGAAATCATGTGAACTACCATCAGCATGTAAAATATTAACTAATTTGTTAGTAATAGTAACCTGCATGCAAAGTAGAGAATGAATAGAGGTATTGTTACCCAAGGTACTTAAGTCCTTTTCCAATGCTTCCTCTATCCAATCAGGAGTAATTTCTTCAATATGTGCCTCCATGCTATGCAATTGCGCTATATCTAGTATCATGTGAAGAGGTCACAACCGGCATTTCATTCTTGTATGTCAAGGTTTACCACAATTCTAGCAGGTGATACGTGGTCGCTTTTATTGGGCATCTGCTGCTAAAGTTTGCAAGGTAGTTGGTTTGATAGCTTGGGGAGTTGAAGCAATAGGTGTAGATAAGTAGTTGGATTGTGGAGGATGAGGAGAACTAGAGTAAGATGGGGCATTAAAATTATGCTTCATAGGAAAAGTTGGTTTTAAAAAAAATGGTTGTTGATGTAGTTGTTGTAGATGGATTGAAATTCCTTCTCTACATCATAGACAAAAGAGATCGCCTTATGGAGGATTGTAGGTAGTAGGGTGTGAATCTTGGCTTGGATACCACCTCCAAACCATCTTCGTATTTTTGCTATAAGATATACTCAGCTACATCTTCAAGCATTTGAACCAATAATAAATTTTACTAGAACCACTCCATGTAGGCAGTGATAGTGTCACCCTCCTTCCATGTCAAGGTTGTACATGCACATCGAACATGTAAATGATATTGAGGGAGAAGAAAAGAATCCTTCACTTTATCTTGGAAAGCCTTCCACGTTGTTCGACAATATGTGCTATGATGCAAGACATTCCACCAGAGCTGAGCTTTTCCTACTAAATAGTTAGTAGAAAATTTGAATTTTTCACTTTCAGCATATGTTACATCAGAATAAAAATCATAAAATTATGATAACCTTGAAAGAACTAAAGGGCCATCCTTATGACCATCAAATCATAGAAATTGGTAGTTTTTAACACCAATCTTGGAATGCATGCCATCAGAATGGGCAGAGACAATAGCTTTTACCACCCTTGCAAGGTTATCTTCATTAGATTGCATCTTCTGAAGTACCTCGTCACGTTGTCGGATCTCATTTTTAGCACCTCGAAGTTCCTACCATAGGAGCTCTTAATGTTGCTTGAGTGGTACCTCAAGTAGAGCTGACTCACCAAAATCCTCCATTGTGTTTGTAGACTCAATTGATATGTAGAGAACAAAACCCTCTTGTTAGATATGTAAAAACAATTTTGAGATTGCTTGAATTAAAATGTAAAGGGAAGGGTTGTTATTGGCAATTGAAAATGTAAGAAAGAGATGCAAGTTATGTTAAATATTAGAAAATAGAACTAGAGTGACAACACAAAGAGATAGTGTAGTGGTAAAACACTTCCTTTGTGAGAGTAAGGTTGTGGGTTCAAGTCCTCCCTCCTTCATGAATATAAAACTCCTTATTGCCACTCATAAATTAAAATTGGTTCGCGCGTTGCCAATGGTCACCAAGGGAGCCGTGGGTGCCAAAGATGCCAAAGTAATGCCTTAGTTATGCTTAAGTTAAATGCCTTAGTTGATGCCTTAGAGTAAGACAAATGAGTAAATGTAGGTGTAGATGTAGGACTAAATGTAGGAGTAAACGTAGGTGTAAATGTAGGCATAAACGTAGGTGTAAACCTAGGTTCAGGTTTAGGAACCAGAACAGAAACAAAAAGAGAAACACAAACTAAAATTGAAACTAGGACAGGGACAAGGATACACATCGATATCGAAATTGGAATAAAAAATGGACAGCACATGGTGAACAACAAACATCAAACAATGAAACAGTGATATAGTGATCAAATGCCAAAACGAGCAGAAATAAACCCCACCATAGTGATGCATGTAGACCTCTGATACCACTTTTATTAAGATCTTAATTCACATGCACACAGAGGTTATGAATGATCAAAACAAATAGAGAAAATAGATACGCAAGGAGATAAGACAAAACATAGTATTGGGTGCAATTTCCCCCCATGCACTCTGTTTTTGACACTCCACAGAGTGCATGTATTTAAATGATTTTTTTGATTATATTGAAAATAGTGGTTACATGAAAGCGGCTTCCAAAAGCATGCATGAAAGTAAATGTTGGTCTCTTTTGTGGTCCTTTGCTTTTAATAACACAAATCACGGTCTATAATGGCCCTTATTCTAGCACTACTTTACTAAATAATTTTAAAAATAGAACCCTCTATGCGGGTTTATTTACAAATTATATAAACTATAAATCAGATTATTGATGTCCATCCTTTCAGGTCCTCAGGAACCTTTAATTACTATATCAAAAACATTGAAACACATTAATACATTAATAAACTAACACTCCAACAATTCCTTGTTCAACACATTCCATAATTCATAACATTCTCCATGAGACCTCTATAGCCACACTGGCTCTGATACCATGTCACAAGGAAGAGGATAAGGAAGAGAGCTCACACACACACTCTCACAATCAAAGAGGAGCACACACACAAATTGAGGCAAGGAAGATGATGGAGAGTGTTAATCTCCAAAAGAACAACCTACTCTTGAATTTAGAACACCTCTATATCAAGAGTAAGTCAAAACCTTCACCAATTTAAGTTATCAATGACCAAATATCAATTTCTTGACTAAACTGTGAAGAAGGAATTTCCTCAGAAAGTCTGCTGCATAGATCTTGCTCATTGACTGAGTAAATGTGTAAAGTTTTTGATGAAACTTTGCACAAGGTGTCGCCTAAAGATTGTGCACCTTCTCCAAGTTCAATTACTTCAAAAGATTCAGTAGATATTGAGAAATCTACTTGCCAAGTCAGCTATGTCTAAATCTGCACTTCTGAGAAGTCGATTTGGACACCCCTAACTTCTTAACTTCAGTTCTCTCAGTATAAAACCCGTTTAAGCAAATGCTTCTAGCCACCAGTAGCTTACCTTCCAACTTAAAGATTAAGTGCTTACTTGCACAAAACTTTAAACTGTGGAGTGAGAAATGATCAAATCATTAAGATCGAAATTTGCACCTGTTTCAGGAACCAGTGAGTACTTTCTCACATGTAAATGTTCCTACACACAATTCTCTTAGCATGATCACAATTAGAATCTCAAACTCTAGCCATAGATTGATTAACTATGGACTTAGATACCTTCAAAAAGAATTCACAAAAGATCTATCACACAGGGAGAAAACACAGAAACATCGGGTGCAATTTTTCCTTCTATTTCTCAGAAACTTACAACTGAGTGAGGATGGAGAGTTCAACTCACTTCACACATGTCTAATGACATTTTCTACTTCTCAATACACTAATTTCATGATCTCCTATTGTCTCTCCTTGTCTTCTCACTTTGCCCTGACATTTTCAAAAGTATTTATAGGCAATTATGTACAAACCTTTTATCAAAGCATAAGTATATGTAACCTATGTCTTAACTAATGTACATATGTGTACATGTCTTTCACTCTGTGAATGTATTCATCTTCTTTGCTTCAAAACTTGATCTCATCTCCATCCTTTGTCCTTCAAATCTTCAATTGGTGATTGGTCTGCACCAACAGCTCCCCCTCAATCATCAATTGAGGTTTCTTTTATCTTCTTTATACCTGCCATGTCTTTAAACTTCTGTAGCTTTGGTCCATCCAAGCTCTTTGTAAGCATATCAGCTATTTGATCTTTTGTTGAAGTATGTATGACTTCAATCTCCTTATCCATCACCTTCTCTCTTAGAAAGTGATATTGTATCTCAATGTGTTTAGTCCTGGCATGAAAAACAAGATTAGCAGCTAGATATAATGAACTCATGTTATCACCATAAATGATAGGTGTGTTCTGTATAGTATCAAAACTCTTCATTAGAATCTTAAGCCATATCACTTCTTTTGCAGCTTCAACCATGCCTTTGTACTCTGCTTCTGTAGATGACAAAGCAACTGTATGTTGCTTCTTTGAGCACCAAGAGATTAACTTATCTCCCACATAACACATGTATCCATAGGTTGATCTTCTATCATCTAGATTACCTGCCCAATCTGCATCACTGTTGCAGAGCTAAAGAGCGCACAAAGCAGAGAAAAAGGACGGGCCCCAAAATTTTTCCGATTTGGACACACGACTTTTGTATCATAACCACTTTTGTATATAATTTCCGTTGTAAATGCACTAGAGGAGTCCTCTAGATGCATCCCCACAGAAGATTAGTGATTTACCCATGTACAATAGTAGGAAATTAGTCTTTTAGGGAATAAAGTGCCGGTCTCTTGTGTGAAAGGACCAAACTTAGGGCACCAGTATATAAGTCAAAAGTGACTCATTGTAAAGAACTTCTTGTCATTGTGAAGAAGGAGCACTTCTGAATTTTCGAGTTTGCCTCTTTCTTGCTGATTTTGATCTTCATTTTGCTCTTGAATGTGTGTGTGATGCTTGAAATGCAAGTGTAGGACTGTTGTCTACCCCTTCCCCCTTGTTTTGAGTTGCTGTAGTGCGTGCGTAAGCTAGGAGAAGCTGAGGCGCGGGTGATTGTGACTCCCGTAATTCACTGTTTCTGCCATAACTTGAAGCAAAGTGGTCAGAATTGAGTGAAACCACAACCGTTGGATTCGTCTCGTCGAGAGCTTCGAAACGAGTACCCTATTGCCCATGTTCGGAGTTCTGGGCTGGGAGAAAACCTCAAAATACCAAAACTGCTCAAAAGAGGCTTGCGGCAACACTTTCAGTATTTCAGTAGGTGTGGGTAGTAGTAGTCTTTTCTCATGTGTGGATAGCAAAACCACTTCATTTTCTATCACGTGTGCACACGTCTTCATACACTTGGTAAGTCACTCCTTAGGATTGACATTTAAAGGTGTGAAAAGAATCCCACTATATGCACTTGTATGGCAATTGAGGTATAGTCTCATTGGTACAAGTCCTTGAGTCATCGTGGCTTAAGTACACACGTTTTTGGCGCGGTTGCCGGGAAGTCACTCCACCAAGGTGCCTTCGTGATAGTTAAAGAGCGAGTGTGATCGAATCGTACTTGTAGATGCAAATTTGTCCATTGGCAAGTAGTTCATCTTTTCAGCACTTGTCACTTCTCATCTTCTAGGTGTGTGTGATAAGTTTTAGGTTTAGGTGTAGGAGGAGGGAAGAGAAGAAGGAGTTAGGGTTAGGATAGAAAGAGAGGAGAAGAGGAGTAGGAGTAGGCCAAAATTCTCAGAAAATCACCAAAAATCCCAAAATTTTAAGTTCAGTCAAAAAAGTATAAAAACCAAAAAAATTTGCTCATTTGACACTTCACTGCTCACTGGTATCGTCTGCGACAGCGACTGGTATCGCCTGAGTGGTATCGTGCAGAATAGAGCCTCAAAGTGTGTGCAAGAACTCCAGAAGCAACCTAGGTAGACCCAAGGTGAGATCCCTTTAAGATTCAAAACCAAAAAAACTCTTTAACTTGCACAACAAGTGATTAAAAAGAATGCGCAGTATCGCGGGGGGGAAAATCTTTGATTAATTGTGTGTTTGGTGAGAGACAGAGGCTTGGGAGAGAGGAGAAGGGTGAGAGGTGCAAGGGGGCACAAAAATTTTTAAGTTTGGAGATCTTTTGGCTTGAGTATCGCGATCGGTTGAGTTTTGGTATCGCGATACCAAAATTCCCTTGTATCGCGACACTCGCCAGAAGTATCGTATCGCTGGATATCTGCATTAGTATCGCGACACCATTTCGGTATCGCAACACTGAGTTGGTATCGCGATCGCGCTCAATCTCTGGTATCGTATCGTCCGGTACTAATACTTGGTATCGCGATACCATTGTGGTGTCGTATCGCCTAAGGTTTAGTATCGCGACCTCACTTTACCGGATGGTATCGTATCGCTTGATACTGTGGTATCGCGACACTACTTTGGTATCGCGACACTACTTTGGTATCGCGATCGTGCCCTCCCCAAGTGTCGTATCGTCGGTTGCTTATCTTGGTATCGCGACACCATAGTGGTATCGTGTCGCCAAGATTGGTATCGCGATCGCACTCATCTCGGTGAGATCGTATCGTCTGATACCTCTGGTATCGTATCGTCAGTACTTGTGAGATCGTGTCGTCCCTTGAGATTCTGGTATCGCGACACCACAAAAGTATCGTATCGCCTGATCATCAGGGCAGTATCGCGACACTGCCTTTCAGGTATCGTATCGTGCATACTCGAGGTGTCGTATCGTTTGTCTTCCAGGATAGTATCGCGACACCAGATCGATATCGTATCGTCTGGGTGTCTGGTATCGTATCGTGGTCAGTGCAGTATCGCCGAGTGTGGTATCGCAGGAGGTGGTATCGCCCAGGTTCAAACCCTTCTTTGAACAGACTAATTAAGACATTGAGAGAGTTACTTAAGGGAAATCTAAGAAGCATAAAGAGAGGTTGCGGAGAGTGAATGAACCTGAGATCCGGAAGAACCCTAGGAAGCCGGAGAAGTGTGATTTCTTCTGTAGGGAGCGTAGCTGAGCCAACCAGCCGTTCACACTATTCTGAGACCTCCTGTGAGTCAGAAGGAGAAATTCCCATGGCTTCAGAGGATATGCAAAACACTGTACCCATGATTAGCATGATGTCAATCATTGAGGGAGAATACAGAACCTCTTTGGAGTATGTGAACACAAACCACAACGAGATCCCTATCTATTTGGATGGTCTAAATAGATCAGTGGCCAGACTGAAGAAGGCTTCTGAGGCTTACATAGTGCCCAGACCAGCAGTCAAGTACGTAGGAGGTTTTTACATGGACAAACAAGATATTCAATACTTGGTCACAGAACACCCGGAAATCATTAATGAGCGTGGTGAGGAAAATAATGCTTCGAGTTTAAATGGAGGTGGAAACGAAGAGCAAGTAACTACACCTAGAGGGAGATCTACGATTACAAAAATTTGGAGAGGAGACCTGATTCCCCAGGATGACACTCTAATAGATGTGTATCTAATCAATGGGATGGAGCATTTGCTCAGAGCCCATTCCTCTATATGGGAAGCTGCTCCTAATCCAGTTACCATCTATGAGTTACAAGACCCTGAGTTCCCCACCATCATCACATACTTGGATAAAAATCACAGAAGATATTGGCCAATAACAGAATTAGAGAGAGCTGAGTTGAAATATCAGAACATCCCAGTGTTTCCCCCTAGGGACCAAGCCACTACTTCACGGAATCCACTTGGAACTTCTCAAAAGGATTCATATCAACAGTCGGGACAAACACAACAAACACAACAAACCCAGATCCCCGTCAGACCACATGTACAATTTGCAATGCCTGCCATTAATCCTAACTATCGGCCACAACCAGCTATAGACCCAAGACATGGAGTTCATGCTCCAGTCAGACCACAGGTAGTGAGAGGACCAGGCATACCAATAGGAAGACCAAATTACCCTGTAATGCCTAGACAACCTGAAGCAGGAAGGAGGCTAAGGCCGATCCAAGTTGCCAAGTGCATGAGAAATCATTATGATGGCTCTAGTGAACCCTATAATCACATAGCAGAATTTAAACAAGTAGTTAGAGCCGAGCAGGTAGATGACTTTCTGATTCAGTATGAGTCTTTTGGCCTTACCTTGTCAGACACAGCTTTGGCCTGGTTTCAGCCATTGGACCCGAATACCTTTCAGAACATGGAGCAGGTATATCAAGAAATGATTGAAGAATTTACCAAATCTGGAATTAAAAACAATTCTTCGTCATTAATCCACAGCTTCAAACAAGTCCCTACCGAGTGAGTAAGATTGGCAGCAAGGAGATTCAAGCAGTATGTGGATAGATGCCCCGTAGAAGAGAGACCGACACAAAACAAAATGGTATCATTGTTCTTAGAAGGACTGTTGAACGGAACCTTGAGGTCATTAGTGTACGTAAAGAGAGTTCAAACCTTGCAAGAGTGTATGAAGGAATGTATAGACCTAGAAGATAACCTTGCAGAAGACTTGAAAATACCCCAAGGTAGTTTGAAAAGCGAAGAGTCAACAAGTAGCACATCAAACCCCAAAAACAACGTAGAGGAAATTGCCGACTTGTTAGCAAAAAAACTGAATGTTCAAGGACAGAGGAATTATCCCACCAATCCTATGAGAATGCCTATGCTTAGAAGATGTATGCAGTGCGGAGGAGATCATCCTTCTCATTTGTGTACTAGGGGAGTAGTCCCACCACCTGCCTATGCTCCTCATAGACCCTCTGTCCCCGGACCGCTACAATATTGCAGTATAGAGCAGAGATACACAAACCATAGCACCGAGAACTGCCCTTACAATAGGCAAACCAGACCCACCCAGCCTTATGTGAGACCATTTGGATACCCGTAGAACCAACAGGGAGGAGAAGCCTTTAGATATCCCTCATATCAGCCGCAGGCACCAATATCACGACCATACGCATATTAGGGATATACGCAACCTCAACCAGTGCTAGGACAACAACCGCCCCACCCTCAGAACGTTGTCCCAATTAAGATAGCGCAACCAGAGGAAAACCTAGAGAGAGCTATAGTGCCAGCCACACCTTTGGCTAGTAATGACCCATATGACTCATTTTACGAACCTAGTCAAGGAACATACCCTGGTTATGAAAGCACGGTAACAGAATATGGGCAACAGTATGACCCATATGCTTATGGCATGGAAATATCAGACAGCTCATACGGACACGAGCAGGATTATGTGCCCTTAATGTACACAGCTCCTAGAGCAACCATGCCACCTCGACCTATGAATAGACAGCCTGTACCCAGAGGACCATGCTACAGATGTGGAGGTGACCACTATATTAGAGAATGCACATTACCAAACCCACCACCACCACAACGAATTTGGGAAGGCTACTGTAGCGATTGTGGTAAGGAACATCTTTTCAGAGATTGTCCTAAGAACCCCAACAAAGTCACATCTAACGTGCAGATTAATGTGATAGAAGTGATTGAATCATCAGGGAGTGATAAAGAGTACACTGTACCTTTAAAAGCCATAACAAGAGCCAAGGCCAGAGAAAACCCTAATAAAACAAACGAGAGTAATCAAAGCGACAAAGAAGGGAATATAACCATCCCTCACAGAGTAGAAGACTCCGAAGAACCAGAGAAAAGTGTCTCAAGTAAAAGATCCCAGAGATGGAAGAACCGGAGAGATAAGATAAAAGAAAAAAAGTTATTACAAAAGAAGGAAAATGAAAAGAGTAAACAGGAACCAACGAAGGAACCGCAAGTGGAAACAGAAAATAAAAATGAGAATAAAAGGGAGGAGGTAGGATCAGTCTTAGCTGACCCAATGCCTGAAGAATTAGCCATGTGGATTCAGGCATATAAGGCGAGAATAAAAGCAGGACCTACCATAGAACAACATGAGAGAGAGTATCCGAGAGGCGACTTAGAGAAAGAAAGACTGGAAATCTGCAAAAAATTGATAGAAGTTTCCCAACAAACATTAGAAAAACCCGCATCACCTTTACCAAACAACCGAATCTCCGAAGAAAAATTCCAAGAGTGCCTAAACACTCAGGAAAAGCCTGAAGTAAATAGACCTCTGAATGATGAAATTGGTATTGAGAGAAAGGAAGGATCCATAGTCCCTGAAATAGAAGGAGACTGGACTAAGGATCTATGGGCACGAGTTCAAGAGGACAAGTGGAAAAAGGTAGAAGGAATGGAGCCGCCCTTTGAAGAGTTAGAAGCAGAAAATGAAATAGAGGGTTCAATACCTGAACTAAATTCAGAAGAAATTTTTCCAATGGATGCAAGTGACAAAGAAGAGGAAGATGTAAAGGAACTACCCAACTACACCGGGGAGTACGAGCACAACTCAGAATTGTATCGCATTCCATCAATGACTAGACGAGAAACGAACCCATCAGTTCAAACATCTGAGATCATACAACGTCTTAGAGAGGTGAAAATCCCATATACCCTAACATTCGAGGAACTGTTAAAGGTAAAACCACACTTAAAAGAGAAATTGATCAATCAATGGGAAGTCAAGGAGTAAAAGGAAGAAGTAGCTGACGAAGTGAAAACAGTGAGAATTCCAGTGGATAAAGTAGGAGACTTTAGCGAAGGAGATGAAGGAAATACATGTCTTCCAATCACCTATAGGGGTTACACTACCAAAGCCATACTAGATTCAGGAGCTGGTGTCGGTATTGCTACCAAAGAAATTTGGGAGAAATGGGGACAACCAGCATTAAGACCAACACGCATGAAAATACAAATGGCAGATGGACATACGGAGAGACCCTTAGGATTGTTGGAACGAGTAGTCTTCACCACGTGTGGAGTGGAATTTGAACACACTTTAGCAATATGTCACTTTGAAAGGCCAAGCAATTATAAAATGATCTTGGGAAGGCCATTCATGAGACAGCTAAAGGTCGTACAAGATTGGGGAAAAGATGCAGTGTACCTACAACACGCAGGAACCACCACTAGGATAAACCTACGTACGTACACTTATCAAGATGTGCCACCTCTACAATGGAATCAAATCCATAAAGAGGAAGATGATCAATCTGTTCATAGTGCAGGTTCTAGTGATCAATCCTGGATGAACGAGGACACTCATCTATGGATATGTCAAGTTGCAAAGAAGGAAGAGGAGAGAAGAAAAAGTTGGCAGCAGAAACAAGGAATAGTGAGATCGGTACAAGATCCAGCTTATATGCCACAAGTATTTCCGGATGAAGAATTCGAACCTCACGGTTGGATGGAAATCTTAGCCACCCTCGATGTCTGTGTAAACAAAGAAGTAGTAACCATGAACGAATGTATTGACGAAGAGGGTTATGACGTTAGTCTGTATATGGTAGTCCTTCAGGAGGCAGAAGAAGGAGAAGTGATCGAGAAAGACTGGAAGGAGGACTACGAGAGCATTGAAATGGAACCAGAACCCATGGATCTAGGGATTAGTACCACCAGCATAGATATCATTGCCAATGAAAAACATAAGGAACTCACACAAAAAGAGGAATTAGAAGTTGAAGGGGACGTAGAAGGGGAAGAAAAAAAACCCCAAGACCAATTTGAGGTACCAGCTCATTTCAAAAGATACGAAGTGGAAGAGAGGAAAATTGCTATTCAAATGCCTAAAAGAGAAGCACAACCTGGAATAGCATATGATAATAAGGAACAAACCAAGAAAATAGTTGTAACTATGGAAGGAGGAGAAGAACGTTGTACATTCATAGGACAGGATGTCTCATTAGAAGAAGAACAAGAGTTAATTCGACTCATAAGAGAATACCGGGATGTCTTTGCTTGGACTTATAAGGACTTAAAAGGAGTAGATCCATCTATATGTGCGCATAGAATCCCCATGACATCCGAGGCCAAACCTTCGAAACAGAGACCATATACTTATAATGATGTGTATTCAGCCAAGATAAAAGAAGAAATAGATAAGTTATTAGATGCTGGATTCATCTACGAAATTGAGCACACGGAATGGGTGTCACCCTTGGTGGTTGTACCAAAGAAGAATGGAAAGTTAAGAGTGTGCATCAATTTGAAAAAAGTGAACGCCGCAACCATAAGGGATAGCTATCCCTTACCAATCACTGATCATCTCTTGGAAAGGGTAGCAGGGAAGGAAGTTTATAGCTTTCTGGATGGCTTTTCTGGGTATAATCAGGTAGCCATTGCTCCTGAGGACCAACATAAGACTGCATTTGCCACTGAATGGGGAGTATACGCCTTTAGAGTCATGCCTTTTGGTTTAACGAATGCCCCAGCTACATTCCAAAGATTGATGTGTCATGTGTTCAAGGAATTTCTGAGAAAAAGCATGGAGGTATACGTGGATGATCTTTGTACATATTCAGCTATACGATCAGAGCACATCCTTGAACTAGAAAAGATTTTTGCTAAATGTCGACAATATCGAGTATGCCTCAATCCGAAAAAATGTGTCTTCATGGTGCGACAAGGGAAAATCTTAGGGCATATTGTCTCTAAGAATGGGATTTCAACGGATGAAGACAAAATTAAAGTAATTTTGGATTTGCCAAGACCTAAAACGGCTAAAGAAGTTCAAGCATTTATGGGACATTGTGGTTACTATCGAAGATTCATACATATGTACGCCATAATTGCTAGACCTCTTTATGCATTATTAACTCAATTCAATTGGACCGAAGAATGCGAAAAAGCTTTTAATGAGTTAAAGAATCGATTGAGTTCAGCACCCATTCTTCGAGTCCCCAACTGGAATAAACCGTTTCACATTCATGTGGATGCTTCCAAGTTTGCCATTGGTTGCATCTTAGCTCAACCAGCTGACACAGGAAAATTAGACCACCCGATAGCCTATGCCAGTAGACAGTTAAATCAAGAGGAACGCAATTATACTACTACGGAGAGAGAAGGCCTAGGGATGGTATACGCAGTCAAGAAATTCAGACATTACTTACTGGCAAACAAATTCAAATTCTTCATTGATCATCAAGCCCTATTGTACTTAGTCAACAAGCCTTGCAATACAGGACGACTAGTACGATGGTTTTTATTGCTAATGGAATTTGATTTTGAGGTAATAGTCAAGAAAGGAAACACCCACATAAGGGCAGACCACTTATCTCGTATGACCCATGGAGAACCACCCATAGGAGTACCCGATGACCTACCAGATACTTATCTTTTTAACCTGGAAGTATGTCCTCAGTGGGCAGAAAAATTGATCCCGATACTTACACATGGACCTAAAGATGGGATCACGCCAAACCAAACGCAAGATCTCTGGAAGACTAAAAACCTTCACATCATTGCGGGACGTTTGTATCACCGGGACTCAAGCGGATTGCTGATGAGATGCGTAGAAGAAGAGGAACAAGAAATGTGGCTTCAGAAAGCACACATAAACCAATGGAACACTCATTTGAACGCAAATGGAACGTGGCAAACACTCAAGAGATTTGGCATATATTGGCCAACCATGCAACGAGATGCACATAACTATGTGTCAGCCTGCCAAACCTGTCAAGAACAAATCCCAGACGAGAACTCTACATTATGCTATTCCACAATAGCACCAAGGTGGAGCATGCCTCTAGTAAAGTTCTTGAAAACTCGAGAGTACCCTGACGGAGCCACCTTGGCAAGGAAGCGTGCTCTTGAAGAACAGAGTAAAGATTATACCATCATAGGAAAACAACTTTTTAAACGCGGAAAAGATAACCAACTAAGAATGTGCATTCATGAAAATGAATATCTCTCTGTCTTAGAGATGGCCCATACAGGAGCTGCAGGAGGACACTTCTCTGCAGACAAAACAGCAAAAATGATCCTCTTTGCGGGAATGTGGTGGCCAACTCTACATCAAGACGCCATGACATATGTGCAGCGGTGTGATACTTGTCAACGAACGAAATATCCTATTAGAAGAGATGAGATGCCGCTTAGACCCATGATGAGTGCTAGAGCTTTCACGAAGTGGGGAATAGACTTTATAGGACCTATTAGCCCACCAACAAAAGGGTCACATGCCGAATACATAATTGTAGCCACAGATTACCTGACCAAATGGGTTGAAGCAAAAGCAACAACGAAAAATGACGCAAGAACTACAGCCAAGTTTCTCTTCGAGAACGTCTTCACTAGATTTGGACTACCTATAGAGATTGTGAGTGATAGAGGTACGCACTTTGTCAATGAAGTGATAGAAGCCTTATTGAATGAATTCTTAGTAATTCATAAGAAATCTGCTCCTTATCACCCACAAGCAAATGGACAAGCAGAAAGTTGAAATAAAATCTTGTGTACTATTCTCACCAAAATTGTCAACAATGGTAGATCAGATTGGGATAAGCAGTTACACCATGCTTTATGGGCATTCCGAGTAGCCTATAAAACTGCAATAGCCACTACTCCTTTTAACTTAGTGTATGGGCAAAACGCTATTTTGCCAATTGACTTCTTGATTCCCACTCTTAGAGTTGCAACTACTTATGAGTGGACCGGACATGAACTATCAGCTCAATTGGACCAAATAGAAAAATTACACGAAACTAGGTTACAAGCAGTAGCGGGTATTTACGCTGCGAAAAGACGACAAAAGGCCTATTTTGACGCGCATATCAAGGACAAACAATTGAAGGAAGGAGATTTAGTTATGGTATACACTTTGAAACAACATGCTAAGAAGTTGCAAAAGAGAGGATATGGTCCACTAATCATCAATCGTATATCTACCGGTGGAGCCATCAACTTAGCAACTCTAGATGGAGATGTGTTACCAAACTACATCAGTGGGTGTAGAGTAAAAAAATACCTAGAACCATTAACTGACGAAATTATGTCACGATTGCTCAAAGGTAAAAATAGACGCTTAGAAGAGGAAAGGATACGAGAAGAAGCGAGACAGGAAGCCCTAGAACGCATCAAAAAACGGAAAGAGTGGATGAGAGAGCGAGATGAAAGATATCGTCAAGGAGAAGAACTCATCCCAATGGCTAATTTTAGAGCCACTGAGAGCTCAGGGCAACAAAGAAGACAACCTTACTTGAATC
Organism: Ceratopteris richardii; assembly: GCA_020310875.1. NCBI lineage: Eukaryota > Viridiplantae > Streptophyta > Polypodiopsida > Polypodiales > Pteridaceae > Ceratopteris > Ceratopteris richardii. The sequence continues at coordinate 139,806,371 of CM035441.1, forward strand.
TGGGAGCAGGACGAAAAGAGTACCACTTAGTGGATGCTCTCATAGACACAGGAGCAGCCATAAGCTGCATCAGATTTTCTTTGTCTCAGAGACTTAAAGAGGAGTTACGCCCATCGAAGGCACAGCTAATAGGAATAGGAGGAAAAATTACTCAATGCATAGGTGAGATAACCTTACCTTTACATATGGGGAACAACACTATGGAGCAGAGACTCTTAGTGTGTCAGGATCAGGATCTGCTTGAAGATGTTGTGTTAGGTCAAGATTGGATCTATGAATATGAGGTAACCATTCAATTGGCTTTAGGATACATCTCTGCCAGAATAGGACCTCGTGAGGTATTTAGTTTGCTAGACGAACGACCACTCAAAGCCGTTAATATAGAGCCAGAAGTTCATTCCAATGAACAAAGTCATGATTGTAAGTTCACTAGCACTATAGAAACCCCATCGTCAAGTACTTCATGTGGGAATACCGTGAGTTCTGTGTACATTCCATCTTTGAGTATAGAGAGTCACAAGAGTGCACAGGAACATGAAATCAAGCCCAGTGAAACACAATGCACAAGAGAGAATACTCCTTTGCAAGAATTGAAGTCTACACCTATGAAAGTATACCCTATTCCACATTCTACACTAGCTTGGATAAGGAAGGATCAAAAGAAGGCATATCTTCAGCAACAGAAAAGTCTTCGACATCAGCGTATGCAATCGAATAAGAAGACAAAGAATTTCGAACACTTCGGTCAACCACGACTCACTAGCATATGGATCCCAAGGAAACTGATAACTGCACAACCGGATCGAACACAAATATGGATCCCAAAGTCATGTACTTCAAGGACGACCAACCAAAACAATGAGCATCCTCAGAAGGGCAATCACCATCAACATTGTCAACAGGCACATCAGCCAAAAAAGAAGACCTATTGGAAAAAGAAGGAGTCTGCAGCTGCAACACAAGGAAAACCGCAATTCCAAAAGCAGATAGAGCAAACGCACTATAAGAGAAGAATCACGTTTATCAAGAAGGTTCCAAAGGAAATACATCCCCACCTAATGAAGCAGATTTGGGTGCAGAAGGATCCCGCAACTCGTATGCATAGAGCTACAAAATCCAATTGCACACATGAGGAGTTGTCGAGATCCAAAGTATGCATGATAGGGCCACATTACAAGGCCAAGCATTCGGCACGTCTTTCTTCTACTTCCGGATAGTCACGCACATTTTCCCTTTGGAAATAGGAGAGCACTTGTACATACATTAAAAAAAATATACTCCAAAAAATTTACTAACCGCTTCGGCTATGGACTAACATTTATGTTTTCTTTTCAGCAAAAAAATATAAAAATACATGAAAAAATTCCAGGTATTACCTTTCTCACACCCACGGGAAAGGGACGGCACCATGCACTCGGAGCAACATCGAATTATTAATCAACATTTGGAGGAGGATTTCTGAAAAAAAAAACATATGGATACTAACTCATACTCTATATTGAGTGCAGATGGCTTCCACTGATTCCGAATCCACACAGCAAGAAGAGGTGCAACTTCTTCCGATGGAATCAGTAACAAAAGCAAGAGGTCACTGGTTCAGGGACAATCAACCAGTGGCGGAGCTAATTTTCATGGCTACTATCAAAATCATGGACACGGATCATTACTTCCCTATCATGTCTCAAGATTTCAAGACAATAATACAAGGACTACCTCATATTGAGGACGTGTGGACACAAGCGGGCATAGAGGCATTCCTCAAGTTACCTATATATGTACCAGATTTTCAGAGGTGTACACAGGTAATGAACACCATGCAGCCTGCTTTAACAAAGATCTCAATCCCAGAAGCACAAGTATTGGATAAAGTCGGGACATGGAAGACCATACAATTCACACATGAATTGATTAATAAAGCTTTTGGATGGAATCAAGCAGGCACTACTAGTGTGAAGGAAGAATGCCATGATCCAAAGAAGAGATCATTCCTGGAAATCAATAGAATTGACTTAGAGGATGCTGTACGGCTGGTGCATCAACATTTTTGTTTTCCCAGCATGCACAGGTATACAGCCCCACAAAAAATTGTAGTCCAACTACTATCGCATGCCATGAGACAGATAGGCAATAAAGTGAATCTAACAGGGTATGTACAAGAACGATTGTTTGAAGCCCAAAAGAAATGGGGCTAGAAGAAATTTTTGAATGGCAGTTCAGCTTTGACATTGCTGATATATGAAGCTTTGGACATGAAGAATTGTTTAAGGGAGATGCCAACCTCAGAAGGGCTGGCTACATATGTGAAATCCGCCACAGTTCCCAAAAAGAAGAAAATCACTACAGGTATTGAGGAGGCAGGGACAAGTTCTCAGCCAAGAATGAGAGGCACAAAAAGACTAAGAGAAGTCAAGCCAGATGAAGAAGGAGGACCTATGACAAAAAGAGTCCATGTACTTCCAAAGGTGACCCTTGCAGGACAGAAACAAATCACGGAGGAAGAATTGACTAAAGCACTCGACGAGACGCATAAATATACGGAGGGACAAATCAACTTACCTGTGCAAGGTCATCATTACCAGCAGTCACAACAGGAGTCAAAAATAAAAAGAAGACTCACTAAAGTTCACCGATACCGTGAAATCGGATTAGACAATTCCAGCTCATCAACTCAGGAAAAAGAAGAAAAGGACACATCATTGTTGGATGTGGATATTCGAAGCGAATCCAAAGATGATGGGCAATGGACCGAATTAAATGAAGTGGATTATGGTGAAGAACCAGAAGGCCCCAAGCCGATAGATCAAGAAATAAAAGTGGATCAGAAAACCACAAGCACAAAGACAGATGAGGAAATTTCCAAAAAGGAGAATGAAGATCAGGATATAGAAACGGAAGAACCATTCACACCAATCAGGGTTGTAGCAGAACCTTCCCCAATGGATGTCACGTTTCAGGGGAGTGCTACTAAAAAGAATGAAGCAAAAGGAGATGGTGAGGAACCCAAGATACAACTACAAGTTAGACAACCGCATAACGAGACACTCCAGGTGGCAGAAGGCAAAGATGTGCAAACGGGAGAGACTCGTGAAATAGCAAAGACATGGCTGAATGTAGACATAGCTCAGCTCAAACCTGTTGTGCAAGATATGATTCGAACGGCTCTAGATACACAACAATTAATGCTTGATGCTGATGAAGATTACGACCAAGCCATGCGAGACAAGAAGGAACTGGAAAGAGCAGGTAAGCATCTTTCTGAAGAACTATCCAAGGTGCAAGCACAAGCTCTGACAAAAGAAAAGGAACTTCAAGAGGTCAAATCACTAAACTACATGCTAGAGCGGGAGCAGACAAAATTGAAAGACCAAGTCCAGGAATTAACAAAGAAATTAGAGATGAGTGAGACTGAGAAGACACGTCTTCAAACACGCAGTAAAATACTAGAGTCTCAGCTCAAGGCCAGTATGGAAGAAGCTGACAACATGCGACAACGAAATAAAGAATTAATGACAGCTCTTATTAGTGATCAACCATTGGCAATTGCTGATGACCCACAAAGAAATGTCAAAAACCTGGAAGAGCAGATCACTAAATTACAAGACCAGCTCAGACAGGAGCAAGATGTCATAACGGATTGGGAAAAGAGGTATATGGAGGACACAGCGGCCCTCAGAATGAAATGGAAAAAAGCAGAAAATAACTACCTGCGACAGTGCAAGGAAGACACAGAGCACATGAACATTGTGGCCCAAGAATTAATGAAACATCAAGCAACTATTGCTAAGGCCGAAGAGGAAAACAAACAAAAAGATGATTTAATCAAACAGCTTCAGGAGCAATTAGAGCAGCGAGCACAACAAGGGACACCAGTAGTTCCGCCAGGGACCTCGGCTACTGTGGAGGAAGAGGTACGCCCTCTCTCTCCCCCCTTGTATCATTCACCAATAAGGGCGGAAAAGGAGGTTCCATTAGAACCTAACACACGAAAAATTGCAGAACTGAGCAGAACAGAAAGGGCACTACTGGTGTCCCAGCTTACTGCGGAATTTGAAGATCAAATCATCAATTTAATGAAAGAGGCTCAAATCGACAGCAAGCAACTTGAGCAAATACTAAGGCCATTCAATGTACCATACGGGCTTTTGAAGGAACAAACTAGGCAATACATAAAGCATACGACAAATAAGGAACCTGATCACAATCTCCATTTTCGGTATGATACTTTTAACTATACTCAAGTAGAGTTTGAGGCAGCAGATCCAATTTGGAGAAGAAAGCTGTTGGAAAAGCACCCTACACTACGGGTACAGTGGGAAGCATCCCCGTATGAGCTTCAAGTAAACCCATCATTTTGCCCACTACCCCGTCGAAGAGCATGGATACAATTTTGGGAAGGCCAGCGACAAGGTAGTATTAATAACCAATGGCTAAATTATCTGCTATTACATAGTCCACCACACAACTACCTACCGACAGAGGAATACATGGTCAAAACCATGGAATTTTGGATTGCAAGATATGCTACTGTCCCAGACCTAGCAGTCAAAATGACAAATAAAATATTTAGCATGTTCCTTACAGTAATTAAAGTGTTCCAACATGCACAGTATACATTTTTGAACTTCATCGGCATTACGCAGGGATCGGAGGCTTTAATTTTTGATTTATCTACTATTCCCAGCCGGTTAACAATTATGGCATATTTTTCTCGTCTTATGTTTTTGCCATCGACATATATGCAGACTTTCGAAGAAGCATTCTTTACCGGCTTCTTTGAAATGGATTCAGAGATTTTTGTGAAAATGACTTCCAATTTAAATGCGAGGCTGGTGGCCTATGAAACAAGCTTCTTTGCTGATCACAGACAGGCGCCAGAAGACGGAGTAAAATCAAAGCAATGGAAGGAATTCATGCTATGTCATGCCAATCTGCTGAACCAACGAGAGCAAACCGCCATTCAAACATACACGCGTCGCCACAGAAAGCCTGTCGAGGACGACAGAGTTCAGGAGGAGGGACGTGTAGAGGGACAATCAAGCAAAAAGAAAAGAAGAAGAAAATCAAAGTCCAGGACGATTCTTTAAGAAGAGAAAAAGAATATATCTCTGCAGGAAGCCCCGCAGGGGCGCATTACCCATCTCTGCACAGAGCCCCGCAGGGGCACGCATCAGGCGAAAAGAGAAATCAGCCAAGTCATGCACGGTGGAAAAGAAGTAAACAGCCTCAAAGCAATACAACAAGGTCAGATGTGTGCAACCAGGACAAATCAGAGGACCAAAAGTTACAAAGGGGTAGAGGCTGAAAAGTTTAAGAGGGTGACTAAGAACAGCACATTCCTAGTCACTGGTGGCGTGCGTGGCAACCCAAGTCAACAGGCAAGACAATTGCATCAAGCTCTCGAGTTGTAGAGCTTGAATCAAGAAGGCCATCGAATCTGCATGTCTGTTTAACTGCAGACAATACTGACCAAGGGGAGCGTGCGGAGAAAAGCTGAAGCGCCTCTAAAACGTAATGCAAGATCAAGAATCAGACAACACTACCCACGGGACGCGTTCGCGAAGCAAAGTCTGTCAAGGGACGACAGAGACGAAGAGGGGGAGAGTGTTGCAGAGCTAAAGAGCGCACAAAGCAGAGAAAAAGGACGGGCCCCAAAATTTTTTCGATTTGGACACACGACTTTTGTATCATAACCACTTTTGTATATAATTTCCGTTGTAAATGCACTAGAGGAGTCCTCTAGATGCATCCCCACAGAAGATTAGTGATTTACCCATGTACAATAGTAGGAAATTAGTCTTTTAGGGAATAAAGTGCCGGTCTCTTGTGTGAAAGGACCAAACTTAGGGCACCAGTATATAAGTCAAAAGTGACTCATTGTAAAGAACTTCTTGTCATTGTGAAGAAGGAGCACTTCTGAATTTTCGAGTTTGCCTCTTTCTTGCTGATTTTGATCTTCATTTTGCTCTTGAATGTGTGTGTGATGCTTGAAATGCAAGTGTAGGACTGTTGTCTACCCCTTCCCCCTTGTTTTGAGCTGCTGTAGTGCGTGCGTAAGCTAAGAGAAGCTGAGGCGCGGGTGATTGTGACTCTCGTAATTCACTGTTTCTGCCATAGCTTGAAGCAGAGTAGTCAGAATTGAGTGAAACCACCACCGATGGATTCGTCTCGTCGAGAGCTTCGAAACGAGTACCCTATTGCCCATGTTCGGAGTTCTGGGCTGGGAGAAAACCTCAAAATACCAAAACTGCTGAAAAGAGGCTTGCGGCAACACTTCCAGTATTTCAGTAGGTGTGGGTAGTAGTAGTCTTTTCTCATGTGTGGATAGCAAAACCACTTCATTTTCTATCACGTGTGCACACGTCTTCATACACTTGGTAAGTCACTCCTTAGGATTGACATTTAAAGGTGTGAAAAGAATCCCACTATATGCACTTGTATGGCAATTGAGGTATAGTCTCATTGGTACAAGTCCTTGAGTCATCGTGGCTTAAGTACACAATCACTATAGATCTTGATAGTTGTATCTGATGTAAACCCATAATACAAACCTTCTTTGAGTGTACCCTTAATGTATCTCAACACCCTTTGACCTGCAATCCAATGCTCTTTCCTAGGACAATGCATAAATTGAGACAAAACCCCTACTGCATACGATAAATCAAGTCTAGTTAAAGTAGCATAGATAAGACTACCAACCAAACTCTGATATTGTCTCATGTCCTTGAATTCTTCACCTCCAAATTTACTCAATTTGTGATTCACCTCCATTGGTGTAGGTGCTACCCTGCAATCATCCATTTTAAACTTGATTAACAAGTTTTTCAAATACCTTTCTTGGGTCACAAATACTCCATGTTGGGTATATGTAATCTCCATGCCCAAGAAGTATGACAAGTCTCCCAAGTCACTTATTTTGAACTCTTTTTCCATTTGCTTCTTTAGTCTTTGTATTCCTTCCTCATCTGTACCTGTAAGGATTATATCATCAACATATATGCACATGTATATGAAACCATTATCACTTGCTTTGACAAGCAAGCTACTATCTGCTTTAGACACCTGAAATCCAAGTTCTTTCAAGAACTTTACAAGTCTATAATTCCATGCCCTTGGGGCCTGCTTCAAGCCATACAAAGCTCTCTTGAGCTTGCACACATGATCTGGATACCTTTTATCTTTGAACCCTTGAGGTTGCTCCATGAATATATCATCTGAAATACAACCATTCAAAAAAGCATTTTTCACATCTAATTGACACAATTTCCAACCTTTACATGCAGCAATTGCTATAAGTGTCCTGATGGTTGTCATCTTTGCCACAGGACTATAATTCTCATCATAGTCAACACCATATGTCTGAGCAAAGCCTTTGACAACAAGTCTAGCTTTGTACCTAGACACACTTCCATCTGCAAATCTCTTTGTCTTATAAACCCACTTACATCCAATGATCTTCTGGCTATTTGGCTTTGGAACCAAATCCCATGTTTGATTCTCCAACAATGCATCATATTCTTCCTGCATAGCTTTCTCCCAATTTTCTTTACCTTTTGCCTCTTCATATGTAGAAGGGTCTTCATCTGTTTTAATCATGTACGCATAATCTTTGGTAGCCAGAAATGAAGTATCATAGCTATACCTTGTAGGTTGCCATTTGTTCCTTGTAGACCTCCTAAGTTCTCCACTTCTTGAAGTTTCTAGTTCTTCATATTCAGAATCAAACCTAGGTGTTTCTTCCACTTCAACCTGCACTTCATTATTCTCTTCTTCATCAATTATTTGAACCTTTGACTTACCTTTCCTTTGGCTCACAACCTCTTCATCATCTGTATTAATATTGATAGTACCTGCATACCAAGTACCTTGCTCATCAAATGTAACATCTTTTGATACAAGAAAATGTTTTGTGGATGGATTCCACAACCTGTATCCCATCTGCTTATCATCATAACCAATAAACACATATTTTTCAGCTTTAGGTTCCAATTTGTGCCTTAATTGTGATGGCACATATGCATAGGCCAAACATCCAAATACTTTGCAATGGTCTAGTGTAGGTCTCTTAACCCACCATGCATCATAAGGTGTCATTCCATGCAAAGCTTTACATGGTAACCTATTGACCAAATAAGTAGCTGTATTTATAGCCTCAGCCCACAAATAATTAGGGCAATTTCTCTCCTTCATCATGGACCTTGCAAACTCAACAAGAGTTCTATTTCTCCTTTCTGCTACACCATTTTGTTGAGGAGAGTACCTGCAAGTAACCTCTCTTTTTATACCTGCATCCCACAAGTAATTACTAAATTCATTAGAAAAATACTCTCCCCCTCCATCTGACCTTAGTCTTTTCAACTTATGACCTGTAATTCTTTCTGCATATGCATGATAGTGTTTAAATGTATTAAACACTTCTGACTTATCTTTGATCACATAGATAGTGATCCATCTAGTAGCATCATCAACATAAATCACATAATACCTTGACCCATTTATACTGAAATCCTTTGATGGTCCCCACACATCTGTATGTATCAACTCAAGCTTCTCTGAGTACATAAAACCATGCTTGGAGTAGGAAAGCTTATGAGCCTTACCTAATTGACATGCCTCACATCTGTATGTCATATGTTGACCTGCAACATTAGGCAAACCAAGCACTGAACCATTGTTAATCATGTCTTTAATACCTCTTTCATTGAAATGTCCAAGCCTCTTGTGCCAAAGATCTAACTCAGAGATCTTATGTCCTCCATATGTGAACATGGCATGACCAATATTACCTTGAATTTTCAATGTGAACAATCTTCCTTCTTTCTTCCCTGAAATAATTTGTTTATACCCATTGCTAGGGTCTTCCACAAACACTCCTTCATTAGTGAACCTTACTTCATAACCCTTTTCCACAATTTGTCCTACACTTATCAAATTCTTAGGAATTGTAGGAACATACAAGACCTTACTCAATAAGGTGCTACCATCCTTGGCCTTCACTGATCCAATTGACTTCACATTGTGCTTTGTGTTGTCACCTGTTTGAACAACATGATTAGATACCTTATTCTCCAAATCAGTCATCAAGGCTATATTACCACTCAGGTGATTACTACACCCTGAATCAATGTAGAAGACTCTTTGATCTTCACTCTGCCTTTCACAAGTTGCATTCATTGTCAATGTTGAATCTTCCTTTTGATCTGAAGCATAATTGTAGTAGGTGTTGTTATATTGTTGATTTTGGAAACCTCCACCTGCATTTCTTCCAAAGTAACCCCTACTACCACTACCTCTGAAATTACCTCTTTGATTTCTGCCTCCTCTTCCTCTTGAATTATAGTTCTGGTTATATCCACCATTACTCTGATTATTATGCCAACAATCATTAGCTAAATGATTTGTCTTACCACAAATCCAACAAGCTTTGCCTCCATCTTTGTTGTTTCTGCCTCTTCCTCTACCTTTGCCACCTCCTCTACCTCTTAGGAAGTTGGCTTGACTAGTTGTGCCTTCATCTTCACCTGCTTCTTGTTTTCCTTTGTTAGCTTTCTTCTTGTCCTTTGAGTACATTGCATGACCTGTACTTTTGTCACCATCTCCTTTAACATCCTGCTCAAATGTTAGCATATGACCTAGCAACTGATTTAAATCAGGAGTGAAATGATCAAGTGATAATTCTGTAGACAAAATGAATGGCTTCCATTTGTCATCACCTCTTAAACCTGTAAGAATTTGCCTTACCAATTTATCCTCCTCAATGTCTTCATCAACAGCTCCTAAAGCATCTACAATATCTTTCATTCTTGTCACATAGTCTGAAATGGATTGAGAAGCCTTCTTCTTAAATGTGGTAAACTCTGCCCGTAAGGATGCCTTCCTTGACTTAGTAGTATTCTGGAAATGCTCCTCCAAAGCATTCCAAATATCAGTTGCACTTTCAAGACCTCGAATATGAGGTAACAAGTAATCATTGACTGCCATATATATAATGCTCCTAGCTTGAGCATCTTTCTTCATCCAATTTTTCAAATCTGCTAACTCTTCCCTAGTTGGAGCACTAGGATCTCTGAACTGTGGCTTCTCTTCTTCTCCTGTGATGTAAGCTATTAAATCTTTGCTCATAAGATGAGCTTCCATCCTCATTGACCATGCAGGATAGTTTTCCCTATCCAATTTCCCTATCTGTAGAGAATCTCCCATCTTGTATCCACCTGTGTATTGAAATCTTCAAGCTTTATGAATAATATATGTACCTTTACTTCGAATTAGAGTCCTTTTGTCTTTCTTGATGTCGTATGGTCTCCTCCTCAAGCTTTTCCTTCAAGCTTTCACCTTTTAGTTCTTCAATTGTTGAATTTCTTGAATCTGCAGCAGTCGGGATCCTCCTTTCCTTGATTCTGATGTTTCCTGCTCTGATACCACTGATGGAGAGTGTTAATCTCCAAAAGAACAACCTACTCTTGAATTTAGAACACCTCTATATCAAGAGTAAGTCAAAACCTTCACCAATTTAAGTTATCAATGACCAAATATCAATTTCTTGACTAAACTGTGAAGAAGGAATTTCCTCAGAAAGTCTGCTGCATAGATCTTGCTCATTGACTGAGTAAATGTGTAAAGTTTTTGATGAAACTTTGCACAAGGTGTTGCCTAAATATTGCGCACCTTCTCCAAGTTAAATTACTTCAAAAGATTCAGTAGATATTCAGAAATCTACTTGCCAAGTCAGCTATGTCTAAATCTGCACTTCTGAGAAGTCGATTTGGACACCCCTAACTTCTTAACTTCAGTTCTCTCAGTATAAAACCCATTTAAGCAAATGCTTCTAGCCACGAGTAGCTTACCTTCCAACTTAAAGATTAAGTGCTTACTTGCACAAAACTTTAAACTGTGGAGTGAGAAATGATCAAATCATTAAGATCAAAATTTGTGCCTGTTTCAGGAACCAGTGAGTACTTTCTCACATGTAAATGTTCCTACACACAATTCTCTTAGCCTGATCACAATTAGACTCTCAAACTCTAGCCATAGATTGATTAACTATGGACTTAGATACCTTCAAAAAGAATTCACAAAAGATCTATCACATAAGGAGAAAACACAGAAACATCGGGTGCAATTTTTCCTTCTATTTCTCAGAAATTTACAACTGAGTGAGGATGGAGAGTTCAACTCACTTCACACATGTCTAATGACATTTTCTACTTCTCAATACACTAATTTCATGATCTCCTATTGTCTCTCCTTGTCTTCTCACTTTGCCCTGACATTTTCAAAAGTATTTATAGGCAATTATGTACAAACTTTTTATCAAAGCATAAGTATATGTAACCTATGTATTAACTAATGTACATATGTGTACATGTCTTTCACTCTGTGAATGTATTCATCTTCTTTGCTTCAAAACTTGATCTCATCTCCATCCTTTGTCCTTCAAATCTTCAATTGGTGATTGGTCTGCACTAACAGAAGAATGATCTTCTTCTTCTTCTTCTATTACATAAAAGGAATGTACAAGAATGACCTAAAACAACAATATAACAAGTGCAATATATAAAGAACAATACATAAAGAAAATCCTAATATCTACGAATGAGTGAGCTGGCAAGAAACAAATGTGCCATCACTCTCGATCGATAAATCTAGTAAATCTCAATGAAGTGTCCCTGACATATATTGGTGTCACCACTATACATGTTAGAGAAATGAAAAAGTGATGTGTGTCATCCTAGATCATCACCTATTGAGCTTGATATTTCAACAAGTAGGACCTATTGAAAAATTGGAACCAATCCACCCAGTGGTCTTCGTTCACACCTCAACATTCTTGGTGAATCTGATGTGAAACTTGATAATTGTGTGCTTAGGACTGTTAGATGTGAAGCACTCTTGATTAAAAATTAAATTCTTGCATTTTTCTTACTTGCAAGAAAAAGAGCCCAATTGATGACACAACAAGATGAGCACTTGATGTCCGAGACCCTTTTCCCAAGTTGTTGAGGGTTGTGATTGACCTCTGTACAAATTTTCAGCTTCTAACTTGGATTAGGCTGAGAGAATTGAGTGTAGGAACATTTACATGTGTAAATGGAAAGAAGAGGAGTTGTAGGAGGCGCAAAATTCGATGCCAATGTTTTGGTCAGTTCTCCTTCCATAGTGTAAAGTTTTGAGCAAGCAAGCACTCATTCTTTAACTTGGAAGGTAAGCTACCTATTACTAAAAGCATTTGCATAAATGGGTTCTAGATTGAGAGAACCAAGTGTTAGAAGTTACAAGTGTTTGAATCGACTTCTCAGAAGAACAGTTTTAGACATAGGTGACTTGATAAGATCATTTCTCAAGATCTACTGAGTCTTTGGGAGTGATTTAACTTGGAGAAGGTGTGCAAACCATAGGTGACATGTTGTGCAAAGTTTTATAAAAAACTTTACACATTTGATAAGTCAATGAGAGAGATAAATGCAGCAGACTTTTTGAAGAATCATCTTCTTCACAGTTTGATCAAAATTTTGATAATTGATCATTAATCCTCTAAATTGGTGAATGTTTTGAGTTACTCCTGATATAATGGTGCTCTAACTTCAAGAGTAGCTTGTTCTTTTGGAGATTAACACTCTCCATCAGTGGTATCAGAGAAGGAAGTATCAAAATTGAAGAAAGGAAGGATCTCGACTGCTCCAGTCATAAAGAATTCAACATCTGAAGATTCAAAAGGTGAAAGCTTGAGAGCAAATCCAGAGAAGGAGGCCATACGACATCAAGGAAGACAAAAGCAGTATCATTCAAAGTAAAGGTACATCTATTACTCATAAAGGTTGAAGAATTCAATACACGGGTGAAGAAAGGATTGGAGATTCTCTTCAGATAGAGAAGTTGGATAGAGAGAACTATCCAGCATGGTCAAGAGGATGGAAGTTCACCTTATGAGCAAAGACTTGATAAGTTATATCACAGGTGAAGAAGAAAAGCCTCAGTTTAGAGATCCTAGTGTTCCAACGAGGGAGGAATTATCAGATTTGAAGAATTGGATGAAGAGAGATGCTCAAGCTAGGAGCATTATTTATATGGCAGTCAATGACTACTTGCTACCTCACATTAGAGGTCTTGAAAGTGCAAGTGATATATGGAATGCTTCGGAAGAACACTTCCAAAACACCACAAAGTCAAGGAAGGCATCCTTGTGGGCAGATTTTACCACATTTAAGAAGAAGGCTTCTCAATCCATCTCAGATTATGTAACAAAAACAAAGGACATTGCAGATGCAAAGCATTCCATGAGCATCCTTTGTCATCCATGTCTTCAAATCTGTGAGCTCCTCCCTAGTTGGAACACTAGGATCTTTAAACTCTGGCCTTTCTTCTTCACCTATAATGTATCCTCTCAAGTCTTTGCTCATAAAATGAGCTTCCATCCTCATGGTCCAAGCATGATAGTTTTCTCTATCCAATTTCTCTATCTGAAGGGAATCGCCCATCTTTTCTTCACCAATGTATTAAATTCTTCAAACTTTATGAGGAATAAGTGTACCTTTACTTTGAATGAAGTCCCTTTTTATCTTCTTGACAGCTTCAGGCCTCCTTCTTTAGCTTTCACTTCAAACTTTTACCTTTGAACCTTCAAATGTTGATTTTTGTATAACAGCAATAGTCGGGGTCCTCCTTTCTTCAATTTTGATGACTCCTTCTTTGATACCACTGATGGAGAGTGTTAATCTCCAAAATAACAAGTCTTCCTTGATATTAGAGCACCTCTATATCAAGAAAAACTCAAAACCCTAACCAATTTTGGAGGACTAGTGCCAGATTACCAATCTTTGCACTAATTGTGAAGAGAGTGATTTTTTAGAAAAGTCTATTGCACTTAATTTACTCATTGAGTGATCGAATGTGTAAATTTTATAATGAAAATGTTTGGAAAGTTTTTTATAAAGATTATGCACCTTGTCCAATTTAAAACTCCTCGAAAGGTTTAGTAGATCTTGAGATTTACTCCAAAGAATTCACCTATGTGTAAACTTGTACTTTCGTACAGTCGACTTTGACACCTGCAATTTCTAATGCATAGTTCTCCCAAAATACAACCTTTTATTCAAATGATTTTAGCCATACATAGCTTCCCTTCCAACTTAAAGAATGAGTGCTTGCTTGCTCAAAACGTTACACTGTGGAAGGAGAACTGACCAAAACATTATCATAAAATTTGCACTTGCTACCGTCTTCTCTTCTTCACATTTACACATGTAACTGTTCCTACTCTCAATTCTCTTAACCTGATCACAGCTAGGATTTGAAAATTTGTATAGAGGTCACTCAACTATAGAATTAGACTTGTACAAAAGCATTTCACAAAAGAATAAACACAGAAGGAACAATGAGCAAAATATTGGGCGTAACTTTTTTCTATTTAGGAAAACATTACATCTAAATGATGAGCATTATTCACTTCACTTCTAAAGTGTCTAGTGACTCTTACAACTTCTAATTCATTATCTCTCATACATGCCCTGACTTCCTACTTGTATATATAGGTATTTTGTACAAACTCGTGACATTACAAAAGTATAAGCATGATTAATGTACATGTATATACAAGCCTTCATTCACTGATCATGTACTAACTTCAATCTTCATAATTGGTCTTTGCTTCATCTTTTGACTTCAAGTCTTTGTGCAAATCATCAATTGATGGTTGTCCTCCACCAACGGTATATATGCCAAATTGAAAGAAATTCAAAAGCACTTACCTTAAGTTTGTTGATGCAGAGGCTTTAATGTGCATTGTGATATGTCATTTTACAAATTTTTCATAAATAAATCCTAATTACAGAAAACTAGAAGTGAGTCATGCAATGAAGAAGCTCTTGTATGTTGATAGTGATGGAGAGTGTTAATCTCCAAAAGAACAAGTTACTCTTGAAGTTAGAGCACCTCTATATATCAGGAGTAACTCAAAACATTCACCAATTTAGAGAATTAATGATCAATTATCAAAATTTTGATCAAACTATGAAGAAGATGATTCTTCAGAAGTCTGTTGCATATATCTCTCTCATTGACTTATCAAATGTGTAAAGTTTTTTATAAAACTTTGCATAAGGTGTCGTCTATAGTTTGCACACCTTCTCCAAGTTAAATCATTCCAAAAGACTCAGTAAATCTTGAGAAATGATCTTATCAAGTCACCTATCTCTAAAACTGTTCTTCTGAGAAGTCGATTCAAACACCTGTAACTTCTAACAATTGGTTCTCTCAATCTAGAACCCATTTATGCAAATGCTTTTAGTTATAGGTAGCTTACCTTCCAACTTAATGAATGAGTGCTTGCTTGCTCAAAACTTTACACTGTGTAAGGAGAACTGACCAAAACATTAGCATCGAATTTTGGGCCTCCTGCAACTCCTCTTCTTTCCATTTACACATGTAAATGTTCCTACACTCAATTCTCTCAGCCTGATCACAATTAGAAGCTGAAAATCTGTACAGAGGTCAATCAACTATAGACTTAGACTTGTACAAAAGCATTTCACAAAAGATTCAACACAGAAGGATAATACTCAGAAAGATCGGGCGCAACATTTCTTCATTCCTGAAAATTTACATCTAAGTGATGAGAGATATCTTTCTCACTTCTAAAGTGTTTATTGACATCTAATTCTCGTCAAATCTTGTCTTAACATAATCTCTCATATTTTACCTAACATTTTTCCTAGTATATATAGGCAAATATTTACAAGCTCATGACTATACAAAAGTATAAGTGAACTATCTCTGAATTAATGTACATATATGTACACATCTTTCAACTTCTGAATATTCACTTCTTTCATGCTCCATAACTTGATCTTTTCTTCAATCCTTGACTTAAATTCTTCATTAAAACATCAATTGTTGATTGCCCTGCACCCATAGCTCCCCCTCAGTCATCAATTGAGGTTTTCTCTATCTTCTTTATGCCTGCCATGTCCTTCAATCTCTGTAGCTTTGGTCCATCCAAGCTTTTTGTTAGCATATCAGCTAACTGATCTTTCGTTGAAGTATGTATGACTTCAATCTCTTTATCCATCACCCCCTCTCTCAATGTGTTTAGTCCTGGCATGAAAAACAGGATTAACAACTAAATACAATGAACTCATGTTATCTCCATGAATAGTAGGTGTACTTTGAGTGATGTCAAAACTCTTCATAAGAGTCTTAAGCCATATCACTTCCTTTGCAGCTTCAACCATACCTTTGTACTCAGCCTTTGTGGAGGATAAAGCAACTGTGTGTTGCTTCTTTGAACACCAAGAAATTAACTTATCTCCCACATAACATAAGTATCCATAAGTTGATCTCCTATCATCAGGATTACCTGCCCAATCTGTATCACTATAAATCTTGATGTTTGTATCTAATGTAAAACCATAATACAAACCTTCTTTGAGTGTACCCTTAATGTACCTCAACACTATTTGTCCTGCAACCCAATGTTCTTTCCTAGGACAATGCATGAATTGAGATAATACTCCAACTGCATATGACAAATCAGGCCTAGTTAAAGTGGCATAAATTAGACTACCAACCAAACTTTGATAAAGTACTCTAGAAATGTCATGATAACCTTCCGGCAAGACGTTTTGAAGTGAATAAAACAATAGATTTCAAGATATTTTTTGTGTTCTCAAATATGGATATGTGCTTCTATGTATATGTGTGTATGTGTTTGTTTGTGTATGTATATGTGTGTATGCATCTATATATACACATCGCTCTCTCTCTCTCTCTCTCTCTCTCTCTCTCTCTCTCTATATATATATATATATATATATATATATATATATATATATATATATATATATATGTGTGTGTGTGTGTGTGTGTGTATGTGTGTGTGTGAGTGTGCATGTGTGTGTATGTGACTTTATGTATTTGTATGTGTATATGTGTATATTTATATGTGCATGTATGTGTATATGTGTGTATGCATGTGTGCATGTATGTAAAATCCTAACCTTGAAAGATGTATATGTGTGTATGTATATGTATGTGTATGTGTATATGTATGTACATGCGTATGCATGTATGTAAAACCCTAAAACCCTAATCCTAAAACCCTAATCCTACAACCCTAATCCTAAAACCCTAATCCTAAAACCATAACCCTAAAACATGTATATGTGTTTATGTGTGTATGTATATGTGTGTGTATGTGTATGTGTGTATATGCATGTATATATCTATGTGAATTTGACTTTATGTGTGTGTATGTATGCATGCAGATGCATGAATATGCTTTTGTGTGTATGTATGCATGTATATGTGTGTGTATGTGCATATGTGTGTATGCATGTGTGTATGTATGTAAAACCCTAAAACCCTAATCCTAAAATCTTAATCCTAAAACTCTAACCCTAGAACATGTATATGTGTGTATGTATATATGTGTGTATGTGCATGTGTGTGTATGCATGTCTATATATATGTGTATGTGTATGTGTATGTGTGTGTATGTATATGTGTGTATATGTGTATATGTGTGTATGCATGTGTGTATGCATGTGTGTATGTATGTAAAACCCTAAAACCCTAACCCTAAAACATGTATATGTGTGTATGGATGTATGTATATATGTGTCTATGTGTATGTGTGTGTATGCATGTGTATATATGTGTAGAACATTATGTGTGTTTATGTGTATGTGTGTTTATGTGTATGTGTGTTTATGTGTATGTGTGTATCTATGCATACATATACATATGTGTATGTGACTTTATCTGTGTTTATGTGATATGTTTATGTATGTATATGTGTGTGTATGTGCATATGTGCGTATGCATGTTTGTATGCATGTTTGTATGCATGTGTGTATGTATGTTAAACCCTAAAACCCTTATCCTAAAACCCTAATCCTAAACCCTAACCCTAAAATATGTATATGTGTTTATATGTATGCATGTGTATATATACATGTATGTGAAATTATGTGTGTGTATGTGTATGTGTGTGTATTTTTGTGTGTATGCATGTGTTTGTATGTACATGTGTATATGTAGGTGTGTGTATGTATGCATGCATATGCATGAGTATGCATGTGTGTGTATGTGTGTGTATGTATGCATGTATATATGTGTGTCTGTGCATTTGTGTATGTGTCAGGGGATCACTAGATTATGCCCTCTAACTAGGCTAGAATAGATTTTGGAATTATACTTTCGATCACAAAATCATCCAGGTACGGAAAACAATACAAGAATATGAAGATGATACAAGACGTCCCACAACTTGAGATTATTAAGTATGTAAACAAAACTAGAGATCATACAGGGGATCCCACAAACTAGAATCATAGGTATGAAACAAGTTATATGGATTACAGAATTCACTTCAAGGAGATGAAGTAGATCCAAGAAATATCTTGAGGAGATCTTCTATTGTTGGATTATAATAGGACATAATAGGATGTCTCAGATACTAGACTAGCCAAGACTAGAACAAGGCTCAAGTTTAGAACTCAAATAGGAACTTGGAAATTACTTACTTGGAGATGAGGGCTCCTTGAGCTCCCAAGCCATCCCTTTGTGCTTTGCTTTCCTTCTTTCCGATCAATATCTTCCAGAGTATCTCTCCCACATTCTTGAAAATATTCATTGTGTCCACCAAGTGATTCATCAATAACTCACTCCAATAAGGGAGATCGTGAATGATCGAGAGCTATTTCATGCTAGTGAGTGGTGTTCTTGCATTCCACAAATGCTTCCAATCGCTTGCTTTCATTTTCCATTGTGCTTTACTACCAATTTGTCCTTCATGTAAGACATGCCCATCAGGTATATATCTATGAAGTCCTTCGAATAAAAGTTTTGGAAGAGCATTGGAGTAGCATGCTTCAAATTGTGGCACATTGTAACTCAAAATCGAAAAACTTGAACATTCACCATAACCAGCCCAATCATGCATCGTCCACATAAGTATGCTCTGCACTTGCACATCCCGTTGTTGGCACTTGACATCAAGCATGAGGCTTTGATATGCATTGAAGCAATTGACACACAAGAAGGGGGAGCATGTAGGGAGCTCCAAGAAGTATATGTCAAATTTTCAAAAGAAACCCCTATTAAAAAGTGATTTTGACCGCTAAAAGCCATTGTAAATATCATTCCATGTTTTTGGGTCTTCATTTTTTGCTATCCTAGGAGTGCTTGAGCTTTAGGATCCTAGGTAGAACACATTTTTCTGATTTCATAATTTTTAGAGCTCATGTGAGCCCTCATATAGCATTAGGAACTTAATTTTTAAGTAGGCTAGCCATCAGGTCTGAAACTCGCCAAAACTAGTCAAAAAATTGTAAAAAGAGCTAGAGAGCTCATTTTTAGGGTTAGCAAGTTAGACAAAGAGGTTGTTGAAGAGTATAATTGAGTTATTGAGAATCACAACTTCCATTGTGCCTATCTTTATTATCTTGCCTTGTGAGCATATGTGTGTGTGCATGCATGTATGTGCTTTGTCACTCACATTTTCTTGCCACAATTGCTCACGATCTTCATATCCTCCTCATGTCTCCACAGATTGACAAGTAAAGGAGGTGGTGCTCATGTTGAGACTACACAAAATTATGGTGCCATTGCTGAGGACCATTGCTCGGGGTGAGTGTTATGATAGTAAGATCGTAGATTTCCAACATTCGAAGGTAAATAGTAGTCAATTTATATTATTTTTGTGATTTTATTTTTCACCATCTTCATCATCATCATCATCACCATCTTCTCCCATCTTCTTCACGGAATTTTTTCTTTCCTGACTGTATATTCCCTAATTTAACCTCATTTCTCATTCATGGTTGTCTGAGAGAGAGAGTGAGAGAGAGAAAGTATTTGTGCATGCAAGTCTCTGTGATTTTTGTAAAGCTTTCCACCACCCTCAGCATGACATAGAGCCCCTTGACATTTGATTTCAAAGTTCTTGGCAAAACTCTCAAACAATTGTGACTTTGTGGAAAATTCAAATTTTTAAGAGCATCACAATCACCTTAGTATCAGACTTCCCACTTAAAATCATTCACAAACTCACGATTCTTTGGTTGACACATCATGAATCTTTGGTTATCACAACATCATGATTGTTTCATAACATCGTGACTCTCTAGTTTTCACAACATCGTGATTATCTCACAGCATCATGATTGTCTAACTCTCATAAAGATATGATTTTCTAGTTGTCATAACATCGTGATGGTCTCATAAGATTGCAATTGTGTGACTCTCACGAAATCACGATTCTTTGGTTGTCACAACATCGGGATTGTCTTATAGCATCACGATTCTCTAGTTGTCACAACATCACGATTTTCTCGAAACATCATGATTGTCTTACATAATTGTGATATTTTCACACAATCATGGTTGCCTTAAATAAGTACATAAATATTTCAAGAGGTTCTATTTCTCTGTTTGACTCCTATGAGCCTGAATTGACATAAATTTCTCATCAAAATCCTTTTTTGAGCTGTAGAGTTTGCCTCGTAGGGTACTTTGAAGTTTACCTTCAAGTGGGATTAGGAAGCAAAGGGAGCTCCATAGGGTCTTCCAACATCACAAGTGGGAAAAGGGGTCTTTAAAAATGTCTCAATCGAAATTGTTTGTCAAATAAATTAAAGTTAAAGCTCGATCTAAACTTGGGACTTTTAAACATCCATTAAGATCTATTCAATGTTGTCCAGAGCAAGGTAGAGTTCAGAACAAAGCAAGGTTTGGGGAGCACCCTTCATGGACATTAGAGTGCTTTTTGAAGCACCAAATTTAGGGATAAAAGAACTATCAATCCCTTCAATCAATTTCTAGTAAAGGCTAAGTTTGAATAGTGACAATGATTAATTAGGGTGATGCTAGGCATGAATCAAGTCCAAGAAACCCTAATTTCTCAAGTTCAAACATAGGTATTTTACTGTTGTGAAAAACCCTAAAGGAAAAGAACAAAAATCAATCAATCACATGTCAAGAGGTGGTAAAAACTCAAAGTGCTCCTAGCAAAGATACTGCACAAGATAAGAATACACAAGGGAAAAATTATAAAGAACAAGTAACTATTGCAAAAGAATATTGCAATGTGGTTGTACTTGGGAAATCTTGGGCTCGCAATCAAGGCTTATGAACCTTAGATCAAGCAGACACCTAGAGAAAGCATCATATCCTTTGAAGCTAGTGTCAATCCAATGACTAGCTAGTGGGCCGAGCAACTTAGTGATTAACCCTATGTGTTATGTCCAGAAATAAGTGATTCGGAGATGTCATATAGTATGGAGAGACCAATAGGCAGCTCAAGTGTTCCTTATTTAGAAAATCTAGAAGGACCCTGTAAGACTTAACTAGATTATATCAAAACCATCTAACTAGGTGCTTGCATATATGAGGATGGTCTTAGAAGATTAGCTGTCCAAATTAGAAATCAAGATCAGCCCTTTAGACTTGAAGATCTAGTAGTCAAATTTGAAGATGGCTCATACACTGATGAAGAGGGAACCATGTATGTAGTCACAAACCTACCACATAGAACAAGGACATAGGAGGAGATCCTAGGACCCCTAGATGAAAATTTATTTTAACTAGAGTGATTACCCCAAAGTGGATCCCCTAGGACAACAAGAGCATAGAGCTATTCTTGAACAAAGAGGCACACAAGGCTTTTTCAATATATAAACACAATCAACACAATGAAGTTAGAGCAGTCACTGTATATAAGTTGAAAGACCCATATATGCTAGGCAAGATGGTCTACTTAGACAACACATCTAAGAGATTCTTTGTGGTGTCCGATGTTGGTATGCATCCCTACACTTGGAAGGGTGAATTTATCTTTCCCCAACCAATATCAAGTATCTCTTATGGCCAACAAGAATTTGGAACATCCCAAGCTCACGAAACTCAAAGAGAGAGGACTAGAGATGAACCTAAGGTATTGGAGCAACAAATAGAATGGATAATGTAAGGCCTAGAGGCCAAAGGAATCAAAGAGGCATGGATGATTTTCCCCTACAAAGGCCTAGAGAACACCCTAGGATCTTGAGGCCGAATAAATTGTTTAAATCCATGAAACCCTTATGATCACATAGTAGAGTTTTGAGAGGTATTAAGAGCTGAACAATTTGATGACATGCTCACTCAACACAATGCCTTCACTCAAACTCTCAAGAACAGTGCCTTGATGTGGTTTTAATTGTTACATAAAAAAATAATTTAGGAACATTGACCAACTGTTATAAGCTTTCATCATTGAATTCTCTAAGAGTGGCATTGGGCATAACACCTCATCCTTGATCCATAGCTTCAAATAAACTCCTCAAGAGATGGTTATACTGAGAGGAATAAGTTTTAGAGAATACCTAGATAGATGCCTAATTCTAGAGTTGCCCACTGCATCCAAACAATTAGCACTATTCTTAGATGCACTCTTAAGTGCTAAATTGAGATCTTATATACATCTCAAAGATCCAAGAACCATAGAGTAGTGCATTTGCATGTGCATAGATATTGAGGACAACCTAGATGACCAACTAGAATTTTCAAAAATCTATAAAGATTTAGATAGGTCTACCAGTTTCACTTTCAAACCATCCACTTCCATTGATGAACTAGCAAAAGAAGTAGCTCAAAAATCAAGATTTTCAAGCAAGCATATGCCTAGAATAGTCTTAGTGAAGAGATGTTATACTTGCAAAGGTGACCAAATGGCTAATGTATGCCCAATGCAAAACTAGAACATGAGATAACTAAATGCTCCATATTGCACTATTGAGAGAAAATACACAAACCATACAACTCAAGATTGTGTGTACAATAGATAGACCATTAGAAAAACTTATCAACAACTTTACCAACAGGGTAGGTATTAGAACGAATACCAACAACCATATTATAGGCCATAACTAAAACAGCAAGCACCATATAGGCTGCAACTCTCCCTAGGAAACAAACATCCTCCTCTTTCCAATGTGATTCCAATTAAGTATGCAGTAGGAGAGGCAAACCCTAATCGAGCATTGGTGTCAATGACCCCTTTGCTATTAGAAAATGACACTCATGCTTAGAGTTCTGATTGCACCCATGAAGATAGTCCATGAGCTTATTACAGAGAGTCACGTGAGCATAGTGAGACTTATCCGTATCAATATGAGGCACTACCTATGGAACCAAATTGGGAACAAGAATACTCCAATGTCATGTATATAAATTCTAACCCTAGGCCCCAATTGAGACAAATGAGACCACAAGCCCCTAGAAGGCCATGTTTTAGATGTCTCAAAGACCATTTCATTCATGAATGTCCCCACCCATCAGGTTTGGGACAACGACAAACGATAACAATACAAGGCTTTTGTTCTAAGTGCAGTAAAGGACATATCCTAAGAGATTGTCCAAGGTACCCCTCTAGTGATCCAAAGGTTACACCAATTAATATGGTGGGCTTAGTGTTGGATTCAAGTTCAAGTAGCACTAACTTGGCTCCTATACAGATAGTCACTATGCCAAATGCCTTACAAAACAGTAAACTAGCTCAAGTGAATCAAGAGATGCTAGTAAGAGGAAAACAAGAGCTCAAAGGAGACCAAAGAGAAGGGCAATTGTAAGTGGGCTAGAAAGTTATCCAAACGAGAAGAAAACTTGAGAGACACAAAAAAAAAGTAGAACACACTGCATCCCAAAACCCCTCGCATGTCGTAACTCCATCCACTCCACTTCATCCCACCCCACCAGTTATTATGAATAGAACACAACTAGAATCTGTTCTCATAGATCCAACCCTAGAAGGCTTGAACATGATGTTCAAGGCGTAGTAGGCTTGAGTTTAATAAGGACCAACAGATGCAACCTAGAAAAGAGTTATGTTAGAGTAGATTTGGAGATTGACTAGACAAAATTTGCATCAAATGGTAGAACTAGCTCAGGCTATGCTCAAGGCCAATCAATTGTTTAATCAGCCAAATTCTATCAAACCAGGTTCGCATTTTGAGGGCTTACTGGAAAGACTAGAGCAGTTGGTTAACAAGTCGTAGGTTTCTTCACCTCTACACGTTCAACCTGTTGTTGATAGAGAAAGCTCACCACCAACAAAAGTTTATACTCTCATTCCACGGATGTTGGAACACCTCTTTCAATTCAATAATACTCTCAAGCATTCTTATGGGAAATACAAGAAGAGAAATGGGCCAATGAGAAGGGTAATTCCCCTCCTATTCTTGAAATTGGTCATCGTCATGATCAATTTCCCCAAGACATTCACTCTACTTATGGAGACCCAGTAGATCAACCAAAAGATGAAAGAATAGATTTTGAATCTAATTCTTTACAACAATTACCACAATGCAAAGGCCCATGGGAATCTGAATCTCTTCAAATCAGAGCTCCCACAATACTGATAAGAAATGAAAACTCAGTTTTTCCAAGAAACACTGACGTCACGAAGAACATTAAGGTGTAGTGTCAGCTCTTATAGAACTTCTAGCTCAAGTCTTTGAGAAAAGTGCCCTAAGTGGACAATTTTCATTTTAAATTTGAATTGGTCAAGTTATAGTATGGTTGACTCAATAACTTTCTCCTGCATTTTACATAGGATTTTTAAACTCATTTGGACAAAGTAGTCCTATAGTCGAGTGAAAAAATCAAGTAACTATTGGATAGGAGTAAACCATTGTATAAACATCCAAGTTAGATGTTTGGGACAACCAAACTTCAAGTTTTCCAAATCAAATTCAAGTGAATCAACAGTTCTCAAAGTCTTGTGAGGGATAAGAATCCCGCCTTTGTTATTAATTCCATGCCCAGAAATGGACTAATAATTTGAATCCACCTAGTTCACATGTTTGTGCCTAGATCGCACCTAGTAAAAATTATGAATTGGCCAGGGATATTTTTAGATCCATCCTTATTATTCATTCACTACTTTTTACTTTGACCAGTTTATCAAAGTGCAAAGCTAGCCAATGTTTTGAATCATTTGGGTAGGGCTGTCACCATAGAGATGAGACATGTTCTTCCAATTCTAGAACATGACCATGTTCTTCCAATTTTAGAACAGGAGGCTTGGGGGTTGCCTATAGTATGTATATAGCTCTATTTTTTAAGATGAAGATATTTTCCAAGGGGGAAAGAATGTAATAAAGTAAGTCTATGATCTAAGGGTCCGGCCGATTCAAATGGATCTAAAATCGGACACCGTTTGGTCACCCGTGTGTATGACCAAAGATCTCGAGTCTAGACTTACTAGAAGGTCATTTACTCTTGTAACCAAGTGATCCGCTTTTCCTAGTGGTTAAGACTCAAGGATCTGAAGGAGGAGGTCTTGGGTTCAACCCCCATGGGCTACATGGGGAGAGTGTTTTGCCCAAAGAGCTCTAAAAACTTCTAGAAGCATCCACTTGAGTTAATTCTAATTAAGTGGGACACTTGGCACACATGAAGTTACATGGCTCACACGGATGATTAGTATCCACCTGCCCCAGAAGGGAGTCCCCTAGAGAGAGCTATATATAGAGGCATAAGGTTGGGAGGAGAGTCATCTCTCTAGCACGTGGTGGTTGTAATCCTTGTTCTCTTGCAAAGAACTCGTAGATAATATGGATATTAAATGTAGTGCTTGTCCATTTGGTAAGTAATAGAGGCAACCCTTCACAAAGAAAGGCTATATACATGGAGTTAGTCCATACAAATATATGGGGACCTAGCAAGGATCCTTTAATCGATGGATATAGGTATTTTGTGTCATTCATTGATGTGTGTAGTAGATGGATCATATTGATGAGTCTAGGTATATGAGCTACAACTATTGGAGTTAGTCCATACAAATATATGGGGACCTAGAAAGGATCCTTTAATTGATGGATCTAGGTATTTTGTGTCATTCATTGATGAGTATAGTAGATGGATCATATTATACTTCAAGAGTCATAAACATGAAGTGTTTTCATGTTTCAAAATCTATTTGGCTTTTGTTGGGAACCGAAACCCTACAAAGACTAAGGTCAGATGGAGAGGGATAAAATTTCTCCCATGACTTTGATTCTTATGTCCAAGAGAGAGGTATCAAAAGAGAGGTCACCACTAAGTATCCAATAGAGCAAAATGGAGTGGCAGAGAGAAGGAATAGAAAAATTATGGAGGTTGTAAGGTCAACGCTAAATGAGAAGAAGCTACCCAACTACTTGTGGGTAGAGGCAGTATCTACAATTACATATTTGATCAATAGACTTCCATCAAAATCTTTGGATGGTATGAAACCATATGAAGCATGGAATGGAAGAAGATCTAGCCTTGATCATTGTAGAATTTTTGGGTGCATAGCATATGCACACATACCTTCATAATTGTTGGAGAAACAATCACTAATTGGATATATATTTGAAGGACAAATCTTAGGAAGAAAACCCCATGCCTATGTGAAGGGACAAATTCACAAATGTATTATACTTGTAAAGTTAGTTCACTTTACTTCTAGAAGGTTTCTTAAAAGTCACGGGAATGAGAAAATCTATATAAGTTAGTTAGTATTAACTGACGTGGAGAGAAGAAGAAGGAGGAAGACAATGAGAAAGTGAGAAGAACTCATTTTTGTATAACTGAGTATAGTCGGGCTTCTCTGAGCGAGAAAGCACTTGTAAGCTTCTGAGTTTTCATAGTTATGACAAGAACTAGTTAAAGTTCTGTGTATAAGTGTTGGAGCAAACCAATCACAAATTGGTGATTATACAGATCTTGGAGAATGCTTATGGTCAGAATGAAGCAAAGAAAGACACTTGTAAAGTGAAGAAGAATTCAGGATGTTGTCTTGTACACATATGTACATATAAGTGAAGAATCTTGTAAGCTAAGTATAGTTAAATCCTTAGAATGATAAGGAATAGAGTCATAGACGCGAGATGAGTCTAAAGTCGTGTATATATAAGATAATTATGACAAGAAATGTATGAGAGAAAGTAATAGAGTCATTTTGTAGATGACAACTTTCAGGAAGATGTGTAGAGAGTTTTTTCCCAGAAAATAGCGACGGGTTTTTCTCTGAGTGCTCTCTCTCTGATCACATGGATCAGAAATCCTTTTGTACACATCTAATTGAGAAGCTAATGAAGCTATGTCTAGAGTTTCAGAATCTAATTCCTCTCCTACTGTGAGAATGATCATTAGGAACATTCATATGTAGAATGTGAGAACTGAAGCATGAAAGTAGCGCACTTTTCTGTCTCAGTATTTTGATCAGATCTGAGTGTATATTGTAAAGTTTTTGATGAGTGAGCACTTAAAATTTAAGTTAGAAGATAAGGAAGCTATGGCTAAAAGCATTTAGCAAAACGGGTTTCAGATTGGGAGAAATCAAGTTAAGAAGTTGGCTATGTCGAAGGTGCAACTTCTGAGAGTCATTTTCTGACATGTATTTGATCTTAATGATCAAATTAAACCTTTGATGATTAGTTTTGAAAACTAATGACTTGTATGAATGCGCAAAGGTATTGCTAATACTTGTGCATCATTTCCTTGAAGAAATTTGAAGATTTGTGCAGGTAAAGAAGTTGATATCTGAAGCAGACTTTCTGAAGTTGACACTTCTTCACTCAGAGAAGTGTTGTTTGAAGTTTTGGTAAAGAAGAACATTGTTTGTGTAAAGTTTGGTTTATAACTGACATAGAAGTGTTCTTAAGTCAGTGTAAATCAAACCTTTGGAGATTAAGAGGTCTCCAACAGTGGTATCAGAGCAAAAGGTGAAGTACAAGAGAAGAAAAGATAATCAAAGTTCAGACTGGTGCAGATATTGAAGATCTTCCAAATCAAAGGAGGACAACGACAAATTATTGAAGATAACTTGCAGAAGTTCATAGTACAAGTTCAAAAGAATCAAGAAGGACAAAGATTATATCAAAGGTACACTTTCTCCTCATAAACCATAGTAATTGCAGATACAGAAAGTCAAGGATGGGAGAAAGCTTGCAGATTGATAAACTAGATAGGGAGAACTATCCAGCATGGTCCATGAGGATGGAAGCACACCTCATGAGCAAAGACCTTATAGCATTTATTACAGGAGATGAAGAAAAACCTGAATTTGCAGATCCTAGTATTCCTACTAGGGAAGAACTTGCAATGTTGAAGACTTGGATGAGAAAGGATGCTCAAGCAAGGAGTATCATCTACATGGCTGTAAATGATTATCTTCTACCTCACATCAGAGGTTTGGAAAGTGCTATAGATGTTTGGAATGCCTTGGAAGAGCATTTCCAAAATACAACTAAGTCAAGGAAGTCCTCACTATGGGCTGAGTTCACAACCTTCAAGAAGAAGAGCTCACAATCAATTTCAGATTATGTGGCAAGGATGAAAGATATTGCAGATAGCTTGGGAGCAGTGGATGAAGACATTGAAGAGGAAAAGTTGGTAAGACAAATACTTACAGGTCTAAGAGGTGATGAGAAGTGGAAGCCTTTTATATTGTCCATAGAATTGTCACTTGATCACTTTACTCCTGATCTTAATCAATTGCTAGGACACATGCTAACCTTTGAGCAGGATCTTAAAGGAGACAATGATAGAAGTACAAGTCAAGCTATGTACTCTAAGGACAAGAAAAAGAATGGCAAGGGAAAGCAATCAAATGATGATGAAGGGAATTCAAATCAAGCTAACTTTACAAAAGGGAAGATGAACTTCAGAGGTAAAGGAAGAGGAGGTAAGAACAAAGATAATGCTAAAGCTTGTTGGATTTGTGGCAGAACAAATCATTTGGCAAATGATTGTTGGTATAACAATCAAAATGGTGGAAGCAATAATCAGAATTATAGTCAAAGAGGTAGAGGAGGCAGAAATCAAAAAGGCAATTTCAGAGGAAGAGGAGGTAGGACATTATATGGTAGAGGAGGTGGAAGAAACTTCCAATCTCAGTCCTACAACAATAATTATTATAATTATGCATCAGATCAGAAGGATGACATGACTCTTATCTTGAATGCAACTCATGAATCAATGGGAGAAGATCAAAGAGTGTTTTATATTGACTCAGGGTGTAGCAACCATCTGAGTGGGAATCTATCCTTGATGACTGATATGGAAGCAAGGGTGAATGGACATACAGTTCAAACAGGTGACAATACCAAACATAAAGTGGAGAGCATTGGATCAGTGAAGACAAAGAGTGGAAGTACACTTCTGAGCAAGGTACTTTATGTTCCTACTATTCCTAAAAATCTGATAAGTGTAGGGCAAATTGTGGAGAAAGGATATGAAGTAAGATTCACAAATGATGGTGTTTATGTACAAGATCCAAATCAGGGATATAGAAACATAATTGCAGGAAAAAAGGAAGGAAGATTGTTCACTCTCAAAGTCCAAGGTAATGTGGGACATGCATTATTTACCTATGGAAGTCAAAAGGTATCTGAATTAGACCTATGGCATAAAAGGCTAGGTCATTTCAATGAAAGAGCAATAAAGGAGATGTCAAAGAATCAGATAGTGCTTGGATTGCCAAACATTGAAGGGCAACATATGGTGTACAAGTGTGAAGCTTGTCAACTAGGTAAAGCACATAAAAGTTCTTATAACAAATCAGGGTACAAGCATTCAAATATGCTTGAATTGGTTCATACAGATGTATGGGGACCCTCAAGGGATTATAGCATAAATGGATCCAGATATTATGTGTTGTTTGTTGATGATGCAACCAGGTGGATTACTTTGTATGTAATCAAGGATAAATCAGAAGTTTTCAAGACATTCAAACATTTTCATGTCTATGCAAAAAGGATTACAGGACAAAAGCTAAAGAGACTAAGATCAGATGGAGGGGGAGAGTATTTCTCTAAAGAGTTTGATGATTATTTGTGGAATGCAGGTATCAAAAGAGAAGTAACTTGCAGGTACTCTCCTCAACAGAATGGAGTAGCAGAAAGGAGGAATAGGACTCTTGTAGAGTTTGCAAGAGCCATGATGAAGGAAAAGAATTGTCCAAATTACTTATGGGCAGAAGCCATTAATACTGCAACATATCTTGTGAATAGGTTGCCTTGCAAAGCTTTGGATGGAGGAACCCCTTATGAAGCATGGTGGGGTAAGAAACCTAGTCTTGATCATTGTAAAGTATTTGGATGTATTGCATATGCTTATGTTCCTTCACAATTAAGACATAAGCTAGAACCAAAAGCAGAGAAGTATGTGTTTATTGGATATGATGATAGACAGATGGGTTACAGATTGTGGAGTCCATCCACAAAGAAATTTCTAGTTACCAAAGATGTGACATTTGATGAGCAAAATATGTGGTATACAGGATCATCAAATGAGTATACAGGTGTTGAAGAAATTCAAAGAAAAGGAAAGGCAAAGGTAAAGGTATGTGAAGAAATTGTTGATGAAGTTGACTCTAGATGTAGAGTGCAGGATCATGTAGAAGAAGGGCCAAGATTTGATCCAGAATCAAATGAGGCTGAAACTTCAAGAAGTGCAGAAATCAGAAGATCTACAAGGGAAAGGAAAGAACCTATAAGGTATAGTTATGATACATCTTTCCTAACAACAAAAGATTATGCCTACATTGTGAAAACAGAAGAAGATCCAACTACTTATGAAGAAGCCAAAGGTAAACAGAATTGGGAGAAGGCAATGCAGGAAGAGTATGATGCTCTACTTGAAAATGAAACTTGGGAATTAGTACCAAGACCAAAGAATCAGAAGGTCATTGGATGCAAATGGGTATATAAAACAAAGAGGTTTGCAGATGGTAAGGTGTCTAGATATAAGGCTAGACTTGTGGTCAAAGGTTATGCCCAAACTTATGGGGTAGATTATGATGAAACCTTTAGTCCTGTTGCTAAGATGTCTACAATTAGAACATTGATTGCTATTGCTGCTTGCAAGGGATGGAAATTATCACAATTGGATGTGAAAAATGCATTTCTAAATGGTTACATTGCAGATGAAGTATATATGGAGCAACCAGAAGGCTTCATGGAATCAATTGGATCAGATTATGTGTGTAAGCTCAAGAGAGCTTTATATGGGTTGAAGCAAGCCCCAAGAGCTTGGAATTACAGATTGGTCAAGTTCTTGAATGAATGTGGATTTCAAGCATCAAAGGCAGATAGTAGCTTGCTAGTGAAGGCAAGTGAAAATGGATACATTTACATGTGCATTTATGTTGATGATATTATTGTTACAGGAACAGATGCTCAAGGAATCAATGAACTTAAGAAGCAAATAGAGAAGGAGTTTAAGATAAGTGACTTGGGAAACTTATCTTATTTTCTAGGAATGCAGATTGTGTATACTCAACATGGAGTATATGTTTCACAAGAGAGATATTTGAAGAATCTTCTAGTCAAGTTTAACATGGAAGATTGCAAGACCTCAACTACACCATTGGAGGTAAATCATAAATTAAGCAGGTATGGAGGTGAAGAGTTCAATGACATGAAGAAATATCAGAGTTTGGTAGGTAGTTTAATCTATGCTACCTTGACAAGGCCAGATCTATCATATGCAGTAGGTGTGTTGTCACAATTCATGCATTGTCCAAAGAAGACTCATTGGATTGCAGCCCAAAGGGTACTCAGATATATCAAAGGAACCCTAAGTGAAGGTTTGTATTATGGTTTCACTTCTGACACAAGAATCAAAGTGTTTAGTGATGCAGATTGGGCAGGTGACTCAGATGATAGAAGGTCTACTCATGGATATCTTTGTTATGTTGGAAGATAAGCTAGTGTCTTGGTGTTCAAAGAAGCAACATACAGTTGCTTTATCATCCACAGAAGCTGAGTATAAGGGAATGGTAGAAGCTGCAAAAGAAGTCATATGGTTGAAGACCTTGATGAAAAGTTTTGAGACTGATCATAGTACTCCAATAATTTTTGGAGACAATATGAGTTCTTTGTATTTGGCAGCTAACCCTGTTTTTCATGCCAGGACTAAGCATATAGAGATTCAGTATCATTTCTTGAGGGAAAAGGTACTTGATAAAGAGATTGAAGTGATGTACACTCCAACAAAAGAACAGGTGGCAGATATGATGACAAAAAGTTTGGATGGACCTAAGCTACAGAGATTCAAGGAGATGGCAGGAGTGAAGAATAATGGAATAATCACAATTAGTGATTGAGGGGGAGCTGTTGGAGCAAACCAATCACAAATTGGTGATTATACAGATCTTGGAGAATGCTTATGGTCAGAATGAAGCAAAGAAAGACACTTGTAAAGTGAAGAAGAATTCAGGATGTTGTCTTGTACACATATGTACATATAAGTGAAGAATCTTGTAAGCTAAGTATAGTTAAATCCTTAGAATGATAAGGAATAGAGTCATAGACGCGAGATGAGTCTAAAGTCGTGTATATATAAGATAATTATGACAAGAAATGTATGAGAGAAAGTAATAGAGTCATTTTGTAGATGACAACTTTCAGGAAGATGTGTAGAGAGTTTTTCCCCAGAAAATAGCGACGGGTTTTTCTCTGAGTGCTCTCTGTCTGATCACGTGGATCAGAAATCCTTTTGTACACATCTAATTGAGAAGCTAATGAAGCTATGTCTAGAGTTTCAGAATCTAATTCCTCTCCTACTGTGAGAATGATCATTAGGAACATTCATATGTAGAATGTGAGAACTGAAGCCTGAAAGTAGCGCACTTTTCTGTCTCAGTATTTTGATCAGATCTGAGTGTATACTGTAAAGTTTTTGATGAGTGAGCACTTAAAATTTAAGTTAGAAGATAAGGAAGCTATGGCTAAAAGCATTTAGCAAAACGGGTTTCAGATTGGGAGAAATCAAGTTAAGAAGTTGGCTATGTCGAAGGCGCAACTTCTGAGAGTCATTTTCTGACATGTATTTGATCTTAATGATCAAATTAAACCTTTGATGATTAGTTTTGAAAACTAATGACTTGTATGAATGCGCAAAGGTATTGCTAATACTTGTGCATCATTTCCTTGAAGAAATTTGAAGATTTGTGCAGGTAAAGAAGTTGATATCTGAAGCAAACTTTCTGAAGTTGACACTTCTTCACTCAGAGAAGTTGTAGCTCAATGATGAGTAGCACCTCCTTTAATGTCAATCCGGGAAGACGTGAGGATGGTATGAAGACCTCGAGCAAGTGGCGGCACAAGTGCGTGAGTGAGAAGCACACAAGCATGCACACACATACACACAAACGCGCACACACGGCAAGACAAAGAGAGAGAATCAATGGAGTTCTTTAGATTACTTTCAAAAGCTCTTACAAGTTCGTTTCAATTACAATCCAACTCAAAAATGAGCTCTCTAGCTCTTTTTATAGTTTTTGACTAGCTTTTGGCCCTGTCCAGACCTAGTGTCCGGCCTAGATAAAAATTAGGTTCCAGGGCTCATTTGAGGGCTCAAACGAAGTCTAAAAATTATGAAATTTGGTACGATGGTACTTCTAATACTCCTCAAGCTCGAGGACTCCTCGGCTTGCACAAAATGGAGTCTAATCTACCAAAAATGGGATTTACAATGTTTGTGTAGTGATTAAAATCACTTGGGTTGTACATAATCTATGGGAAAAAATGATCTGGCCTTGTTGCCGTATTGTGCATGACTCCTTTATTGCTTTGTATGCCAACACTCCCCCCTTCCTAGCGTCTGTCGCCCCTGACAGACCTTTGTTCCCTCGGGTGGTCGATGTAATATTGGATGACATTGGTGGCCAGTTCATGTTCTCCTATCCTTAAGCCTCTTGCTAGATCGGCTTCCAATGCCTCCCAATTTATTGCACCGGGGGTCTCTGGTTGAGGGGTGGTGTAGTACTCTGAATACATTGCTTGTTCACAAGCAAACAGTTGAAGCAGATGTGTCGGCTTTGGCGCGAAAATCTCCGAGTGGTACTCCCAGAACCCTGATCTGAACATTTCTTCGAAGGTCTGTTTGTAGCAGGCGGGGAGGTATTTGATGCGTGCATGCCAAGCGTAAGCCACACGGATACTGGGGGTGGTGCTCATGTCATACACCAAGTCGTAATTTCCATTGCTAAACCCCGGAAGGCGTACCTGTGGTGCGGCTGCATTTCTAAAGGTCTTCAGCACCACTTGCATCATATCTAAGATTTTAAGCATCATTTGCGCTGCTACATCTTGCATGGGCTTCAAGCGCGGCATCCAGTGGCGAATGGTCCCCATCATATATGCTACCGATGGTGGTCCTTGTGGTGGCGCGATGTACGGGTAGTTCAGCCATTCCTTGCATTGCACATTGTTCTGTACCTTGATATAAAATGCCTTCCACGACCTGCGGCGGGGGACTGGACCGTAGCATGGGTTGTACAGGAGGTGCAACGGCGCGTTGTTCCATGTGCGTAGCATTTCGGGATAAGTCTCTAAAAGTTTCTGCCGCCATGTTGGTTGACGAATCTTGCCTTTTCGCACCTCTGGGGGAAGGTCTTCGGGTTGAAATTGGGTCGCAAAAGTAGGAATCTGACCCGTGACTCTTTGTATTTCTGCATTATAATCAGCCAAGATAATATAATATGGCCTGTACTGGAGTTCCGATGAGAGAATCAGGCGTCTCGATGACAAGTTCTTGAAGTAATCTGATTGTAAAACAGTCTCCTCTATGACCCTCATAGCCTGATTTTGCACTACGGTGCGCTCTTCATGCGAGGTCCCTATTTCCTCCACTTGTCGTAACCATGGCGGCCGTGGTGCCTCGAACGTGTCCTGCGCTTCTTCTGTTTGTTGGCCTCCTGGGAATGGTTGCGGATCATATTCTTCATCAAACGTTTGTTCCACAGGAATTTGCACAACTTCTTCGTCCGTGGGAGCCTCCGGAGGGGAAGATGGCCTCTCATATTGTAGTAGGCGTGTCTGCAATTCAGTTACCTGTTGCTGGAGATCTTTTATTGCCTCTGCGTCGGAGGGAAGCGAAGCCGCAGAGGGGGTGGTTGGAGGGGCAGCTGTGGGGCCTTGTTGGTGTTCCTGCTTCAGTTGTCCTAGCTCCTCCGATAGCTTATCATGTGCTTCGAGTAGCATGGCATAATCTTCCAATATAATCTTGATATTATCGGGGGTCACTGCTTGAAACTTGGATGGGCTGATGGGTGCCCCCGGTGTGCTCTCAATAGCTGCCTCCAGGTTCTCTTGATTTTGTATTTGCAGACGTCTGTTCTCTTCCTGAGCAGCCGCAAGATGGCGTTTAAGTAGCGCCATATTTCGCTGAAGTTTTGAGTTGCGTTCCAGCTGTGTTCGTAGGTGACCTTCTACCACCTGCACTGCTTCCTGATCTACGTTCTGTAGCTGTACCTCCAATATATTATGGGCGTCTTGGAGGGTTTGGAACTGTGTGTGGAGGCGAGCGTTCTCCTCTTCTAGTACCGCAAGGCGGAGCTGTAGTGTCGCTGAGTGCTCTTGCAGGCGTGCGTTTTGTTGCTGGAGCTGAATGTAATCTGTTCTTAAATTTGATATACAAGCCAACATGGTGTCTAATGCATTACCTATAGATGAGTGGGGGGTGTTTACTGTGGAAGATGCATGGGAAGGGAATTGGGGAAGGGAGACAGTGAATGATGTGTCTACGAAAGTTGTGTGTGTGGGTGAAATTGGTGGAGGGGGAATGGGAGGAGGTGAAACCGTGGGTGGAGGTGCCGTGGGTGGTGAAATGTCCATACCTTCAGGAGTGGGTGTTAGTGTGGGGCCTGCCATATACATTGGTATGGTAGGTGGTGTGTGTGTGGAAGTGGTGAATAGATGTGACGTGGGGTGGGGAGCTGAAAAGACAGGGAATGGTTGAGAGCCTGGTTGAAAAGCCCTAGCAAAGATGTCCTGGAGGGATTGTAGAAATGGAGAGAGGGATATCGGGGGTTGGGGTCGTAAATTTGAGGAGGGCTGAAAGGGTTGCGTGGTAGCAGGGAAGCCCATGAATGTGGATCTAGGGTCAGGATGACCCGTGGCTGAGGGCGTTGGGGATGGTTGCCCTAGGGCAGGGTCTAGAAGGGGTTCGGCGGTTTGTGTAGTGTTGGGGTTGTCTTCGAAGATGGGATTATCATTGGTAGAGAATAGGGTGGCACTGGAGATCGGAGTACGGAAGATGAAGGTGGGGTCGGTGGGTTGAGTAGTCGATGTGGTTTCTACTGTTTCTCTTCTAGGAGGTGATGGTGGGGGAGTAGTTGGTAGTGGTTCGGTGGACTCCTCATGGGTGGGTGGGTGCTGTTGGCTAGCTGTCTGGGAGGTTGTTCTGATAGTTTCAGGTGTAGTAGTCGGCTCTTCTGCAACTGTAACAGGAATTTGTATATTTTTACCTGGGCGAGGTCGTGTCTGAAACCTTCGTGGGTCATATTGAACTGAAGGCCTCTGAATGGCAGTGCGCACAGCTTCTACAACTCCATATGTTTCTGCCATCAATAAGAGACCTTCCCTGTACTCCGAGTCAATTCCCGCTTCTTCCAACAACTGAGTCATAAGTACTCTGCTGCTCTGTTCAGTGAGTAACTGCTGCGATCGCACTCTTTCCATAATCTGATACAGCCTTCGGAGTTCTGCTGTATATGCTGGGGCTTCAGTGGTCTCTTCTTCATATGCTTCTTCTTCTTCCGGGTGTCCGTGTTGTTGGCTTTGCTGAGCGTCACTCCAATGGACATGTCTGCCGTCTGTAGACTTTCTTCTTCTTCGTGAGGATGTGCCCTGCTCCTCTGCCTCTGAATAAAACTCCACATCAGAGAATTGTGTGCTTTGTAGGAATGCTTCGAAATCCTGGGGGTCCAGTCCTTCAGCCTCTCCAGTGGCAGCAAATTCGAATTCAGGTGTAACAGGAGGAGCCGATGGGGTGGGTTGTGTCGTAGTGTCAGATTCCGACCTGGGTATCCTAATGGTAAAGGGAGGTACAGTGCCCTCTCTTAATGGTGATGCCTCAGGAGTAGTCAGGACTTCCCTTGTCTGGACACACGGGATCGCGCCTCTCATGCGCTTGGACTGATGTGTGGATGTCTTGAGCCTTTTAAACATTTGTAATTGTGCCCAAGTTAAGGCACGCTCAATGGGGACATCATATGCCAAGCATCGGTAAATGATGCGTGTGAGTGCACAGCATCCGTTCACCACTAATTTCCTAGAAGCCCGTTTGTTCGCTTCATACAACTGATCTATAATCCACACTGGTAGCTTAATAGGTAACGCACCTGCTTCCGCCAAGTAGAGAGCAAACCAGATCTTCTTGTGTGGTTGCGTGAATCGGTCTTGACCGGGGAAGGCGAAATGTTGCATGCACATTCGGAGAGGGATGGACACATTTGGGGTGAGTGCTGCCATGTCTTTCATCTTCACTACTTTCCTGTCCTTCATGTTGGTGGGAACGAGAGCATCCTTTTCTGAGGGCACATGCGTGCCATGCATATTTAAAGCATCGCTTACCAACTCCACAGTGAGTTCAAACCTCTTCAACCCGTTGTTGCCCAGCAATGAGGGGAGAACAAATGATCCGGGTTGGTCCTTATCTTCATTAGCTTGTAATGTGGAGACCAAATAGTAACATCGGAGGAGATCGGGTTTAGGTAGTGGGGCTTCAAAATATTCCGCCAATCCTGCTCGTTGCCATATGATCTGTAGATCTTCGGTGTTCTGTAAAGTCTCGAACTCCTTGGAGAAAAATTGGAATCGCACCCATGATCTGTCATACTCGCATTTAGACTCCCAGATATACTTGGCCTCACCTAATGGACCGGGCATGCCATTGAACCAATGAGAATTCGCATGAACTCTTTCCGTGATTCCTGTAGGTGGATCTGGCACCGGAAGTTGCTGGAGGTGTTGCATCTCCACTGGTCGTTCAGTCGGGGGCACATCCACGGGTAGGCTATCCACATCAATTCCTGCAGTAAGGATCCCTACTTGTGAGCCTGAACCTGTCGCTTCTGCCATTTTTCTTCTTGCTTTCTGATTCTGTGAGAATATAGAATCATGTGTTAACATCGTAATGGACAAAATAAATCCGTTGTTGTCCCCGTTACAACATTAATCATGAGGTAGATGGTGAGTTAGTGGTTAGTAAGTGCACGAAGACAGTGAGTGCAGTTAACGTTTGTGTATTCCTTGGAGACTAATGCCGTTAGTAAGTGGGGTGAGTTTACAAATCGGGGTCGGGGGGTTTATTACAGGTCTTAGACTGCCAAATGCAGTGGATGGGCTTTGCTTTTGGTTTCGTAGGGACTCTAGAGAGCTGTGTCGGTGTCGTCGTTTGGGAATGGGGCCTTTTAGGGATCCACTTATAAGTGATTACATGCATGCTCATGGGTCTTGGTGTGTTCCTAAGTGTTGAGCACGAGGGAATTCTGGTTGTACTCGTAGATGGGTTACGCTGCATAGGTTGTGGCCTTGGCGTAGCCACTTGTGCCCTCAAGCAAGCCTTAGGCACCCAAATTTGTCTTGATTGTGGGCTTGCCTTCTTCGACTTCTTGGGCACCCAAATAGACTTTACTTTAGCCGAAGAATGTCTGAAAGACTTCTTATTAGCGTCGTGTTGTTGGTTACTAATAAGAGGCTTTGCCCGCGTAATTGACGGTGGTGCACCCGGTCGTTCGCCTTTCCGCACCCACACCTGGATTATTTTCTGGGACATTCTGCTGCGCAGGTATTTTTGATCTCGGACATAGGTAGTACTCTGCTTCTTCAGTTTGTGATCCGCCTTTGGTTGCTGCCTCCTTCTGGCCTTTGGAAAAGAAGGGAGTTCCGTTGCATCCCTGACTCCTTTTTTGCAAATATCATTCCTCTGCAACACAGGGTTTTGAACAAGAACAGCATTGTCATCTTCATGTGTACCCCTGGAAGGACCAGGAGTCTGTGCCTTTCCTAGCTCCTTGAGTGCTCCATTGTCTAATTCTACTGTAACTCGACTATGATTGAGCCAAACCTGGAGAAGTCCACTTCTTAGGTTTAGATTGACTGCTTGGTCATAGATCCAATCCTGACCCAAGACGAGAGGTTCAGTGAGATCCTCATCTTGACACACTAGTACTTTAACGGTCATTGCCTCATCGTGAATGTAGAGGGGAAGTTCCACCTCGCCCATGCAAGGGGTTTCCACGCCTCCCAATCCTATGAGATATGCTTCCACAGGATGGACAGTTAACTGTAACTCTTGACAGTAAGACAACTTAACAGCGCTAGTGGCAGCACCTGAGTCAATCAAGGCTCTTACAGTCCTTGCACTCTTTCCTTGTCCTATATCTATGGTTATGAAAGGACGTCTATCAATTATCCTCTGCGAACTTGTTCCAGCGACTTCACACATGGCCATAGGATATCCTTGATCTGCATAGTCATTCATCCTAGGTTGCTCTCTA
Source organism: Ceratopteris richardii (assembly GCA_020310875.1). Classification (NCBI taxonomy): domain Eukaryota; kingdom Viridiplantae; phylum Streptophyta; class Polypodiopsida; order Polypodiales; family Pteridaceae; genus Ceratopteris; species Ceratopteris richardii. The sequence continues at coordinate 139,845,657 of CM035441.1, forward strand.
CCTTGCCTTCGTAATTTCATCCTTCTGATGCGTTCTAAAGCTTCTGCTTGGGCTTCTTCTCGAACTCGCTTTTCTTCTTCTTTGCGTTTCTTAGCAGTGTTGAGTCGGCTGAGCATTTCCTCCGTGAGGGGTTCCTGATACAACCTGACTCTGCAACCGCTAATATAATTTGGGAGAACATCACCCTCTAATGTGGCCAATTGTACTGCTCCGCTCGTGGAGATCCTATTGATGATCATAGGTCCGTAGCCTCTCTTTTCTAGCTTCCTCGCGTGTTGTTTTAGTGTATAGACTAAGACTAGATCTCCTGCTTTCAAGCCTTTATCCTTCACGTGGGCATCAAAGTATGCCTTCTGTCTCTTCTTGGCTGCGTATATCCCTGCAGCGGCTCTCAGTCTTGTTTCCCCTAATCGTTCAAGGTCAAAGATCCTAGAGGGGAGCTCATGACCTGTCCATTCGTGCTCTTGTGCTACTCTCAATGTAGGGATCAGGAAGTCCAAGGGTAACACAGCGTTTTGGCCAAATACCATCTGAAAGGGGGTGGCTTGGAGTACCGTTTTGTAGGCAACTCGGTATGCCCAAACAGCATGGTGTAGTTGTTTGTCCCAGTCAGAGCGTTTAATGTTCACTAATTTTGTCAGTACATTGCATAAAATCTTATTAGTGCTCTCAGCTTGACCATTAGCTTGAGGGTGATAAGGGGCAGACTTCTTGTGTATTACCAAGAATTCTTGGAGTAGATTTTCAATAACTTCATTCAAGAAATGAGTGCCTCTATCACTTACAAGCTCTATAGGTAGTCCATATCTCGTGAATACATTCTCAAACAAGAATTTGGCAGTTGTTTGAGCATCGTTCTTGGTTGTAGCTTTTACCTCTACCCACTTGGTGAGATAATCTGTTGCCACAATGATGTATTCCGCATGAGAACCCTTAGCTGGGGGATTAATAGGACCTACGAAGTCTATTCCCCACTTAGAGAATGCACGTCCACCCATCATAGGTTTCAGTGGCATCTCATCTTTGCGTATAGGATACTGGGTCCTCTGACAGACATCACACCGTTTCACATAGGTATGTGCATCCATGTGAAGGGTAGGCCACCAGAAGCCCGCAAATAGTATCGCTTTGATCACCCGATCTGGTCCAAAGTGTCCTCCTGCTACACCTTGGTGAGCAGTTTCTAAGATCTTAAGATACTCACTTTCATGGACACACAGTCTCAGGTAACCATCCTTACCGCGTTTGTATAGATTATCACCAACGAGTGAATAATCCTGGGCTTCTTGTTCTAAACTTCTTTTCCTAGCTAGAGTCATGTCTGGAGGGAATGTGTTTGTCCTCAAGAATGATACTAGAGGTTCACTCCAATCTGGCACAATGGATACTTGATAGAGAGTGGCATGTTCCACAGGTGGTTTAGTGCAACAGATTGGGCATTCCTTGCACAACTTTTGGACATCAGCTTCCATAGTTGGCCAATGCACTCCGAGTCTCTTTAGAGTCTGTAAAGTTCGTTGCTTTGAATGGTGTTGCTCTAACGCACCTACATGTGCTAATTGCAACCATTTAGCGTACTCATCCTCTTCTACGCAACAAGCCAAGATCCCTTGATCTGTGTGCTTGTACATGCTTCCTGCCATGATATGGTACTTTTGGGCTTTTATGATCTCTCTATTCCGTGTGTTTACTACAGGATGGTTAGGCCCGTATGTCAATACTGGTACCAATGGCTTAGCCCACTACGGTACAACTTCCAGATTAAACAAGTAAGCATCAGGAAGGTCATCTGATACTCCTTGTGGGGCTTCTCCCGATGTGAGCCTAGAGAGATGATCAGCTCGTAAGTGAGTCCTACCTTTCCTTACCACAACCTCGAAGTCGTATTCCATTAGCAAGAGAAACCATCTCACTAATCTTCCTGTATTGCATGGCTTGTTTACAAGATATAACAATGCCTGATGATCAGTAAAAAAATTTAAACTTATTTGCAAGCAAATAGTGTCTAAATTTCTTGACTGCATATACCATGCCTAATCCTTCGCGCTCCGTAGTGGTGTAATTCCGTTCAGCCGCATTCAATTGTCTACTGGCATAGGCAATTGGAAGATCCATATTACCTTCACCAGTAGGTTGTGCAAGCACACACCCAATAGCATAATTGGATGCATCCACATGAACATGGAATGGCTTATTCCAATCTGGTGTGGTCAAGATTGGTGCTGAACACAATCTTCGTTTAAGCTCCTGGAAGGAATTCTCACATTCATCAGTCCACTCAAAGTTTGTCAGAAGTCCGTACATGGGCTTTGCAATGACCGCATACATGTGTATAAATCGTCGATAATAACCACAATGCCCCATGAAAGCTTGTACTTCCTTGACATTCTTTGGCCTAGGTAGCTCTGCTATGGCTCTCACCTTTTCTTCGTCGGTAGATATGCCATTCTTTGACACTATGTGTCCTAGGATCTTGCCTTGCCTGACCATAAAAACGCACTTTTCTGGGTTCAGGCAGACTTGGTATTCTCTACATTTGTCAAAGATTTGTCTGAGTTCAGGAATATGGGTTTGTCTAACATTGGAATGAGCACAGAGATCATCAACGTAGACTTCTAAACTCTTCCTCAGAAACTCCTTAAACACGTGGCACATCAGCCTTTGGAAGGTAGCTGGTGCATTGGTAAGCCCAAATGGCATTACTCTAAAAGCAAAGATGCCCCATTCTGTGGCAAAGGCTGTCTTATGCTGATCCTCTGGAGCTATGGCTACTTGATTGTAACCCGAAAATCCATCGAGGAAGCTGTACACTTCCTTGCCTGCCACTCTTTCTAAGAGATGTTCTGTGATGGGAAGCGGATAGTTATCTCGAATAGTGGCGGCATTAACCTTTTTCAAGTTAATGCACACACGCAGCTTGCCATTCTTCTTGGGCACCACTACGATGGGGGACACCCATTCAGTGTGCTCAATCTCATAGATAAATCCAGCTTCGACCAATCTATCTATCTCTTCTTTGATCTTAGCAGCGTAATTATCGTTATATGTATAAGGCTTTTGCTTAGAGGGTTTGGCATCTGAGGTCATGGGGATGGTGTGCGAGCATATGTCCGGGTCAACCCCTTTCAAATCCTTGTAACTCCAAGCGAATACATCTCTGTATTCTCTTAGCAAGGCAATCAATTCGTGCTCTTCTTCTTCTGTCAGGTCATGGCCTATATACGTGCATCTCTCCTCTCCTTCTTCTAGGGCCACTACTATTTTCTTGGTGGTTTCTTTGTTATCATAGGCCTCTCCTGATTGTGCCTCTCGTTTAGGCATTCTTATCATGACTCTCCTGTCATCTATCTCATACTTCTTAAAATTTTCTGGGACCTCAAACAAAGATTCTTCCTCTTCTGGTAAGGCTTCTCTCTTCTTTCGTTTCTTTCCTTCTTCCTTAGGGGTCATATGCGTTGCTAATCTTACATCATTTGTAACCTCTCCATGCCTCTGGGGTTGAAATTCTATTTCATGGAAGTATTCTTCATCTGATGCAAATGGTGGGTCCATAATGATTGACTCTAGATCGGAGTCACTTGCATCCTCAAATGCATCAAGGCTAGGTTCGCATTCTTCTAAAACTGCCTCTCCCATGATTGGCTCTATGGAGAAGACTGAAATGTCATAGCCATCCTTATCACAGTGAGGTGTCCATTGTTCTTCGTTGATGGCTACGTCCATTGTTGCTAAAATTTCCGCCCAGCCATGGGGTTCAAACTCCTCATCTGGAAAGACTATAGGTGCATAGGCTGGGTCTTGAATGGGTCTATGAGTTTCGTTCGCACCTACCTCTCTGGCTTTCTCTCTCTTCTCTTCTTCTACTGCTACCTTGCACATCCATAAGTGAGTATCTTCATGCATCCATGAGGATCCAGACCCTATGGAATGCACCGATTCTGTATCATCTTTGGCTCTATGGATGGGATTCCATTGGATAGGAGGGACATCTCTATGAGAATAATCCTTGAGATTGACTTTGGTTGTAACACCTAAGTGCTGCAGGTACAAAGAATTGGTCCCCCAATCCTGTACCACTTGCAACTGTCGCATGAATGGTCTTCCTAAAATCATCTCATAGGCATGATTTTTGCTGAAGTCACATATGGCAAAGGTATGTTCAAACTCGACACCACAAGTGGTGAGAGTTATTCCTTCCAGCAATCCTAGGGGTCTCTCTATGTGACCATCGGCCATTTGCAATTTCATCCTCGTTGGCCTGAGTGCTGGCTTGCCCCAACGCTTCCATAAGGAGGTGGTGGTAATTGCAACTCCTGCACCTGAGTCCAAAATCGCTTTGGTGGTGTACTCCTGGTAGGTGATGGGAAGATAGGTGTTCCCTTCTTCACCTTCACACATATCTCCTATCTTATCCAAGGGAATTTCTGGCACTGTCCTATGGGATCCTACCTGGGAACGAGGTTTTGCTATCTCTGGTACTTGTTTGGCTACATGTTTCCATAATTCAGGTCTAACCTTGAGTAGCTCTTCTAACTTGAGATTACATTGCACGTTAGTGTTCTTCACTACCTCTGTGTTCCTAGGTATGACTGAGTCGTCGTTCCTTACCATGACTGTGGGTGCTCTCATACATGTGGACTTTGCTTCCCATGGGCCTGTGAAGTGGGGTAGCTCTTGTATGGAATTAGACTCAAAGTCTAATCTCTCGTGAGACTGAACACTCTCATGCTCCCCGTAAATAGATGGGATGTCTTGTGGGAATTGGTCGTGTGCATCGTCCACAAGTTCAAAAGGAGGGGCGACCTCGCTTTCGTTATCCCATTTGTCTTCTTGAATCTCTCGTAGGAAGTCTGGTGCAAACCGATTCATAGAAGAAGAAGTGTCTGGCTCCGTAGAATTGGGCGCATAAGCAACCTGTGAAGGAGGGCTGATTCTATTGTTGACTCTCTCCTCGTTCTCGCAAATGGCTGGAGCACAAGCTTCTTGGGGAGGATTACTTATTCTATTACTTTTCCGAACAGGCTCACACATCCCCTGAGAAGGAATGTAGGCAACCTGTGGAGGTACTTGAGCTTTCGAGGGAGGCTCATCTGCCTTTTGGGGGGGAAGATAAGCTTCTTGAGGAGGCCCACGGGCTTCCTGAAGAGGCTGGCTTACCCGTTCTCTTGCCCTTTCCTTTCTTTGAGGGGTAGGTTCCTTTTCTGGCTGTGCTATTGGCCTCTCTATTCTTTCTAAGGAGGGGAAGTTGTCCGGTTTAGGGGCATTGGCCACATACACTTCTGATTGGGAATGATTCCTGTTTTTGCTTGCTTTTTCTTGGTCTTGATTTTTTTCTTCCTTGTCAGATCTTGCAATTATCCTCTCTAACTTCTCTAGGAATCCATCCAAGTGTAATTGCGTTTTGGCTGAGCCTGAGTAATTGAAAAGGCGACTGGCTTCAAACATAGTCTGAGCCAATGCGACCATTTTCGCGCATAGTTTAGTTCTTTCTATCTCTAGGTCAGCTCTAGGATAGCACTTGTCATGATCCGTGACGTTTGGCCCTTCTTGGATTCTGGCCTGATATGCCTTAAGCATCATGTCTATGTCTTCGGGAGTGGGATCAGCTAATACTGATCCTGTTTGGGGTGGTGGGTGGGTTGTGTGGGCTGTCTTAGAGGGTGAAGGGATGGAGGGTGATGGGGATGGTAGCGGTGGGAATGTGTGAGAGTGCGGTTGAGACGTGATCTCTATGATTTTAGCCTTGGTTTCTCGTAGACTTTCCTCAAGTTCACTCATCTTCTTTGCCCATTGCCTTTTCATACGTTCGCGGCTATCTTTCCAAGCTCTTGTTCTCTTTTTATTTTGGCTCTCAGTATCGCTAGCATCTGGGCTCTTTTCCTGGCCTACCCCTTGGTTTTGCTGCAAAGCTTGAGCTCGAGTGACTACCTGTACTGGTGCAGTGGAAGTGACACTTCCTGAGGAGTCTACCACTAACCCAACAACGTTGATAGGGGTGATTTTAGGCATGCTATTGGGGTTCTTAGGGCAATCTCGTAAGAGATGCTCTTTTCCGCAGTCTTGGCAAAAGCCTTGGATAGTCACGGACTGAGGTTGTGTGGGCGGAGGCAAGGGACAATCACGAATGAGGTGATCTCCTTGGCATCTGTAGCACGGTCCTCTTGGGAACGGAGGTCTTACTTGCCTAGATTGAGGCCTAGGATTGGGGTTTGCATACATGACGTTCGTGTAATCTGATTCCCAACTCGGTTCGTTTGTCTCTTCGCTATAATAGGACTCACCATGCTCAGGAGACTGCATGTAGTAGGCCTGGGGGCTATCAACATGTGTAGAGTCAAAGCTATGGTCACTCGGGTCACTTTCAGAAAGCAAGGATGTTACAGGGACTATAGCTCTATTCAGGTTCTCTTCTGCAGCAGTATACTTTACCGGAATCACATTAGCTGGGGCTGGGGGTTGTTGTGCTAGCACAGGCTGAGGCCTTTGTTGGTTTTGATATTGAGGTTGGAAATTTTGTTGTGGCCTGCCATATGGTTGTGGAGGGTACTGGTTCTGATATCTGCCTTGTTGGTAGGGCTGAGGGTAGGGTTGCCTAACCGCCTGCTTGTTGTATGGGCAATCTTGGGCGGTGTGGTGGGTGTATCTCCGTTCTATGGTGCAGTACTGGCTACTAGGGTTTACTTGGGGTTGAGCCATAATAGGGCAGACATTCGCCATGTGGTCACCACCGCATGTATAGCATCTTTTCACAGGGACAAACCTTGGGATTTGTTTGCTAGTTACTCCTAACTTCTGAGCTACTTTTTCGGCAAGTTCCTCAATTGATGTGGATTGTGTGGAAGATTGACTAGATGCACTATCTGAATCTTTATAAATTTTGGACAGCTCTAGCTCTTCTCCTAGGTTATCTTCAATGTCGATGCACATTCGTACACACTCTTCTATAGTCCTAGGGTCTTTCAGATACACATAGGATCTCAATTTTGGACTCAACAATCCGTCAAGGAATAAGGCTACTTGTTTAGCAGATGTGGGTAGCTCCGAAATAGGGCACCTTTCAAGATATTGTCTAAATCTTCTTCCGGCAAGTCTCACAGTCTCTTGAGGGGTTTGCTTGAAGCTGTGAATCAGTGAGGAGGTGTTGTGTCTTATGCCACTCTTGGAGAACTCAATAATAAATGCTTCTAGGAGTTGGTCTATGCTCCTGAACTGGTGCTCATCCAATGGCTGAAATCATGTAAGTGCCGTATTCCTTAGGGTCAGACCGAAGGCATTGTACTGCGTGAATAGATCCTCAACTTGTTCGGCTCTCAAGACTTGCTTGAACTCCGCCACATGATCATAGGGATCTCCTGTGCCGTCGAAGTAATTCTTCATGGACTTAACTAGCTGGGTGGGTCTCAAAGTTCTTGTGTGCTCTCTAGGCCTCGACAGAGGGAATCCATCTACATTTCTTTGGTTCCTGTGGGCTCTAAGCATTTCAGGTTCTACCCTATTCGTCTCCGTTCTTGTTCTTTCTCTGCCCACTGGATTGGCAAAACTTACTTCTGGTCTATCTTTACTTCTGTCTCTTTGCATACCATGAGCTTGGGAAGTTCCAGCCCCAGGGTGACCATAGGATACATTTGATCTTGGTTGGGGGAAAATAAATTCGCCCTTCCAAGTGTAGGCATGCCTATCATTTTCTGTCACCACAAAGATCCTCTCCGAAGTGTGGTCTAAGTAGGTCACTCTACCTGGGCTATCTGGATCCTTAAACTCATAGATCATGATTGTTCCTATATCAGTTGGGTGATCTGGTTTATATCTCCAAAATGCTTCGTCCGTTTCTCGATTGAGAAGCAAATCTATGCACTTGTTATCTTGGGGGACCCACTCAGGCGTGATAATTCTAGTGAGAACTGATTTACCTCGAGGGGTTCTAGGTTCCGCACCCATGTTCCCTTGTTCCAGGTCACCTAAGTCCGCTTCTGAGATCACATTCCCAAAGTCATCTGTCCTATCAGGATGACTAGTGACTACATATATAGTTCCTTCTTTGTCCAGGTATGCACCATTTTCAAACTTGACAACTGGGTGTTCTAGTCCAATGGATTGATCAGGGTTTTTAATCTGGACCACAGATCTTCCTAAGCCGTCCTCATAGATGCTAGCACCTAATCGGTTGGTCCTCAGGTATTCAAGCTGTGTTTTGTAAGGGCCTTCTACCCTGTACAAGTAGGGCACACCTGAACTTCCCGTAGGTCTGTCCATGCCTTGAGACATCCCTGATTCACTGGTATCAGAGCTAGGGTAATGAGAGTGGCGACTCAACTGCTGGGCCCAAGACCTTGCAGTGGGATTGACACTAGCCTCAGAAGACCTAAGGCTTTGTCTCTCTCTTACTAGGTGTCGTCTTGATCTAAGGTTCATATGCCTAACTGATTAACCCAAATTTTTTTTTTTTTTTTTTTGCCCAGAGTACAACCTCGTTGCTGGTTTCTTTATATCAGTCGCTTGGTTCTTTTTTAGGTTGATTATCGTGTTTATGGTCTTGTCTGAAATCACGTCGTCAGGAATATTTGAATGTTGTTTCGCACTTACAGTTGATCGTTCCACGTTAGGTTCTTTCCTTATTGTTGTCGACAGTACAGAGATTAAGTTTTTAGCTTGAACTTGAGTTTTTAGGTAGGCTTCAACTTGATAGTGGCCTATCGTCGCCCTAACTTACTCCTACTTCTAATCGTTCTTAGCCTAAGCTAGGAATTGACGAAGAGGAGTTGACAATATTCCGACCTTTCTTGCCGAACCTTGCTCTTTAGTGCTCGAGAAGTTGATTCTCAAGCGTGCGTAGCACCCGTGCTTGGATACTCTCAATTGCTTCTCAATAGGCCTGCATAAATCCCAAGATTAGTTCCAAGTAGACCTTTCAATTGACAGACAATTTATTTCAGACACTTTTTTAATGACCCTTGTTCCCCCCCCTTTTTTTTTATTGCTAAAAATTTCCTCTAGAGCTCCCTTGGTGTTTCTACCCTTCTGTGTGTCAACTTCCAAATATCCTATCTGAAAATCAACGCGTTATTCTTATAAAAAACAGTTGAGGGCGTGTAGTATATGTCACGAGCTTTCCGACAAGCTCTAGAGCTCAAAAAATGGATCTCGTATGAAAAAGTTGTGACCGTTCAGGGTTTAGGGGGTTAACTAGACAAACAGAACCTTTCGGGGGTTTCAATGCATTTTCTAAGGCCTTCGTAAGTAGATGAGTACATGAAAGTGCAAATATGCCCAAAATTTAGCCTAAATTTCCAAAAATTCACTCCTTAATTTTTTGCCGAAAATGCCTGTCTATCGCGATAGACGGTGTCTGTCGCGATAGACACAATCTATCGTGGGGGCTGTCTGTCGCGATAGACGGTGTCTGTCGCGATAGACGGTGTCTATCGTGGGTTTCTGTCTGTCGCGATAGACGGTGTCTGTCACGATAGACGGTGTCTATCGTGGATTTCTGTCTGTCGCGATAGACGGTGTCTGTCGCGATAGACGGTGTCTATCGTGGATTTCTGTCTGTCGCGATAGACGGTGTCTGTCGCGATAGACGGTGTCTGTCGCGGATTCTGTCTGTCGCGATAGACGGTGTCTGTCGCGGATTCTGTCTGTCGCGATAGACGGTGTCTGTCGCGGATTCTGTCTGTCGCGATAGACGGTGTCTGTCGCGATAGACGGTGTCTATCGTGGATTTCTGTCTGTCGCGATAGACGGTGTCTGTCGCGATAAACGGTGTCTATCGTGGATTTCTGTCTGTCGCGATAGACGGTGTCTATCGTGGATTTCTGTCTGTCGCGATAGACGGTGTCTGTCGCGATAGACGGTGTCTATCGTGGATTTCTGTCTGTCGCGATAGACGGTGTCTGTCGCGATAGACGGTGTCTATCGTGGATTTCTGTCTGTCGCGATAGACGGTGTCTGTCGCGATAGACTGAAAAAATGCAAATTTTTGAAAAACTTCTAGTGATCTAGAGTGCCCTCAAGGTGTAGGTTACAATGATAAACATGCATTCACAAAATGTTAAGATTTTCTGTCTGTCGCGATAGACAGAGGCTGTCGTCCCGGGACCTGTGCAGAGCCTGTCGTACCTGCGCACACTGCTGGGGATGATGGTACAGCAAAAAACCTGCAAAATAGCTCAGAAAACATGCAAAAACAGCACATGCAAGTTCGCTCTCTCGCTCTCTCTCACAAGTGAAATGAGGGAAATGAGGTGGAGGTGGGGATATAGTCAAAAAACTGAAATTTTCGCGATGATGGAGATGGACGTGGGAGATGGTGATGATGATGATGGTGAAGAAAGTAAAAGAAAATCGATGAGAGTGAAGAAAATACCTACAACTCCAACGCGTCAACTCTACGTCTTACCATCATACGCTCGTCCTCAAAGCTCGATCCCCGGCAACGGCGCCAAAATTTGGTGTAGCTCAATGATGAGTAGCACCTCCTTTAATGTCAATCCGGGAAGACGTGAGGATGGTATGAAGACCTCGAGCAAGTGGCGGCACAAGTGCGTGAGTGAGAAGCACACAAGCATGCACACACATACACACAAACGCGCACACACGGCAAGACAAAGAGCGAGAATCAATGGAGTTCTTTAGATTACTTTCAAAAGCTCTTACAAGTTCGTTTCAATTACAATCCAACTCAAAAATGAGCTCTCTAGCTCTTTTTATAGTTTTTGACTAGCTTTTGGCCCTGTCCAGACCTAGTGTCCGGCCTAGATAAAAATTAGGTTCCAGGGCTCATTTGAGGGCTCAAACGAAGTCTAAAAATTATGAAATTTGGTACGATGGTACTTCTAATACTCCTCAAGCTCGAGGACTCCTCGGCTTGCACAAAATGGAGTCTAATCTACCAAAAACGGGATTTACAATGTTTGTGTAGTGATTAAAATCACTTGGGTTGTACATAATCTATGGGAAAAAATGATCTGGCCTTGTTGCCGTATTGTGCATGACTCCTTTATTGCTTTGTATGCCAACAGAAGTGTTGTTTGAAGTTTTGGTAAAGAAGAACATTGTTTGTGTAAAGTTTGGTTTATAACTGACATAGAAGTGTTCTTAAGTCAGTGTAAATCAAACCTTTGGAGATTAAGAGGTCTCCAACAATAAGTCTTCTTCCTCCATCTCCAGTGTTTGTCTTTTGTGTAATGATTTGAAAGGTTGAAGTTTTCCAAGCAAGTCGATGCGTGGCATCGAATGTATGTTGAAAGGTTGAGTTTTATGCGAGAAGTCGATGCCTGGCATCGAATCTCACTTGATAAGTCCTTATCTTCATATCTGATTTTTATCTACTGCCAAATCTTCTTGAAAAGATGATGTTGTTGGAGCAACTCGATGCCTGGCATCGAATTCCAGTTGATAAGTCATATTCTAAGTGTGCATGAAATCATCTATAGTTTTGGTGTCCAAAAGATCAAGACTTTATGCGGGAAGTCGATGCCCGGCATCGAATCCCTGCTGAAAAGTGGCCAAAAACATCCCAAGTCGATGCCCGGCATCGAATTCTCGTTGCAAGTCGATGCTAGGCATCGAATTCTAATTTTAAACAGGCGCTCTTACTAAAACAGGTAAAATTTCCAGTTTTGGAAGGTCATACAGGGTCATCTTGTGAGAGCCATAACTTGAGTTCTAGAGATCTGTTTGATGCATATGATAGCTTGTTGGAAAACTCTACTCTTCTAGTTCCAGCCTATAAAGTTTCATGGAGAAATAATACTTGAGCTAGGAGAAATTAGCAAAATACTGAAGGTATGTCATTTCGGTGACTAGGAATTTTTGTAGAAGCAAAGTTCTCACTTTAGGCTATCATTTCTCAAAGTTTGGAGTGGCAATGAGTTAATGGTGACCATAGAGGTGTTCTAGTGTCACATTAATTCATTTCTTGTGGTGTTTCATACATCAACAAGTGGTATCAGAGCAGAAAGATTCTCGAGAGCAGAAGACGACAAAGGTACGAGAAGCTTTTGTAAAGTTTTCCATTAAAGTTTCAAAAGTGAAGCATTTGAAGACACAAGGCATCAAAAGGTTACTTCAAAAGTATCCTCATATACAAAGAACTTCAAAAGGTATTATCCTTTATCCTTTAAGCTCACAGGTTGCAGCAGAAGGAAAGAACTATGGCAGATCATATCTCCATTGACAAACTGGACAGAGATAATTACCCCGCATGGGTAATGAGAATGGAAGCCTTACTTATGAGTAAGGATCTCATGATATATGTTACAGGTGAAGAAGAGAAGCCAGTATTTGAAGATGAAAGCCAACCAAAGAAAGAAGAACTAGATGCTTTAAAGCATTGGCAGAAGAAGGATGCAAGTGCAAAAGCATACATCTACAATACAATCTTTGATCATTTGCTACCACACATCAGAGGATTGGAATCATTTGAAGATATATGGAATGCATTGGAGTATCATTTCCAAAGTACTACTAAAGCACGGAAAGCAAGTCTATGGTCAGAGTTTACAACATTCAAGAAGAAGCCAAGTCAAACCATTAGTGATTATGTCACTAAGATGAAGGATCTTGCAAATAGTCTTGGATCCATAGATGAAGATGTTGAAGATCACAGATTGATTGCTCAGCTACTTGCAGGTTTGAGAGGGGATGAAAGGTGGAAACCTTTTGTCTTATCAACAGAACTTTCATTAAATCATTATGTTCCAGATTTGAACCAGTTGCTTGGTTTGATGCTCACATATGAGCAAGACTTGAAGGGAGATGGAGATAAAGGACAAAGTTCTGCAATGTACATGAAGAACAAGAAGAAAGGAGATAAAGGTAAAGCAAAGGATGAAGAGGAGTCTAGTTCTCAAGCTTATTATACAAGAGGTAAAGGCACTGGTAGAGGAAGAGCAAGAGGCTTTGGAAGAGGAAGAGGTAATCAGAATAACAACAAGAAGGCTTGCTGGATCTGTGGATTGAGTAATCATTTGGCTCATGACTATTGGCACAACCAACAAGGATCAAACCAGAATCAAAACAACAATAGCAGAGGTCGAGGTGGAAGATATCAAAGTAATTTCCAAAGAGGTAGACAAAGTCAACGAGGAGGCTATGGTAGAGGTGGAGGAAGAAGTTGGGGACAAAATCAATCCTACAACACCACCTACTACAACTATGCAAATGACACACAGAATGAAAGTCATACATCATTGATGATGAACTCAATCAACACATCAGATAAAGAAGATCTAAAGGTATTTTACATTGACTCTAGATGTTCTAATCATTTGTCAGGAAACATAGAATTGATGTCAGAATTGGAAAAAGGTATTTCGAGTCACACAGTTCAAACTGGTGATAATACAAGACATAGTGTACATTCAATTGGAAAAGTGAAATGCAAGAGTGGAGCAGATTTGCTAACCAATGTTTTGTATGTTCCTACAATACCTAAAAACTTGATTAGTGTGGGACAGATAGTTGAAAAAGGTTTTCAAGTCAGGTTTACAAATGAAGGAGTATTTGTGGAAGATCTAGAGAATGGATATAATCAGATTGTCTCTGGTAAGAAAGAAGGTAGACTCTTTACTTTAAGAGTGCAAGGGAACATTGGTGAAGCTTTGCTCACACATGGTGAAGGAGTGATTACAGAACTTGATCTCTGGCATAAGAGATTAGGTCACTTTAATGAAAGAGGAATTAAAGCTATGGTTGCTAATCAGTCTGTACTAGGATTACCAAATGTGCAAAGTCAACATATGGTTTATAAATGTGAAGCATGTCAAATGGGTAAAGCACACAGGTTACCATTTCAAAAGAAAGGATTCAAACATGATGGAGTACTTGAGCTCATTCATACAGATGTATGGGGACCAACAAAAGAAGGATCTATTAGTGGCTCAAGGTACTATGTTCTTTTCATTGATGATGGATGCTACAAGATGGATAACATTATATGTTTTGAAGGAAAGATCAGAAGTGTTTGGAGCTTTCAAGCATTTTCATGCATATGTAGAGAGAGTCACAGGTCAAAAGCTTAAGAGACTGAGGTCTGATGGAGGGGGAGAATATTTCTCCCAAGAGTTCAATGATTATCTTTGGAATGCAGGTATTAAGAGAGAAATAACTTGCAGGTATACACCACAACAAAATGGTGTAGCAGAAAGAAGGAACAGGACTTTGGTTGAGTTTGCTAGAGCTATGTTGAAGGAGAAGAACTGTCCAAATTATCTTTGGGCTGAGGCTGTAAATACAGCCACATATCTTGTGAATAGATTACCATGTGCAACTCTGAATGGAATGACTCCATATGAAGCTTGGTGGGGTAAGAAACCAACACTAGATCATTGTAGAGTGTTTGGATCAATTGCATATGCTTATGTGCCATCACAACTTAGGCATAAACTTGAACCAAAGGCAGAAAAATAGGTGTTCATTGGTTATGATGAAAAGCAGATGGGTTACAGGTTGTGGAATCCTTTAACCAAACAATTTCTTGTTTCTAGAGATGTTACATTTGATGAACAGAAAAGTTGGTATGCAGATCAAAGTAATACAGCTGAGGAATTTGAAGAAGAGGTAAGAAGATGTGAGAAAGGAAAATCAATTGTGTAGGTGAATAGAGATGAAGACTATATGCAAGCAAGTACATCCAGAAGTGGATTAATGTTAGCTCAGGCACTAATGTGGTTCTATTTGGTAGGAAAATACGTTTGATTTCAGTTTGCAGGAGCTTCCTGCATGCAATGTCACATTACAATCGGGTGCTTTGAAGTAGAACATGGGGCGTGGGAACCCCTTGGTGACACAAGAGGAGCTTTTGGCGATAACCAATTCCGATTCACGTTATTGTGCCATGCTGCATGTGAAGCACCTCCATTAGACGAAGAACACAATACTCATGTTGACTGTTCTGGAATTTTGAAGGAACAAACATTGCCACATGTGAATGGTATGGCTACTTGTTCTTGTTTGCCCATGTCAATGCATTGTGTACATGGCGTAGTGTGTCAATGTCAAAAGGCGGGATTCATGCAAGGCACCCCTTTCCATCAAATGAACGCCTCTTCTCTCAATGACTACGGACATGGAGAAATGAATAAAGCTTCCAAATGGCAAAATGGTGACAATGCGGCCACTGATTCTGCAACATCTCAAGTTTGCAGTAAGAAGTCACATTCTCAGGTGGAACAAAGTGCTCGAATATTACATTATGATCCTCCTAAACGAGTGACTCCTAGAATAACTGGTGCAGTTGGGACCATTACATCAATAATGTCATGTATGAGTCTGTGGATGAGCTGGAATCTTTAATAAATCGACTTATTGAAGATGATCCTTTGTCATTAGTCCTTCTGAGCAAGTTGAAAAATTAGTTGATGGCTGCTTATTTTTCCCTCCATCATTTTGTGTGGACAGGACGAACGGGCATTTATAAGGACAAGAAAATTATCGACTCGGTAGCATGTATTTCAATGTATCTCTCTTTGGGGGGGGGGGTTTTGTCGTCTAGGGTTTTTAAGTGAGCAACGTGTCTCCATCCAGGGGGGATACCTTATCTTTTCTACGGGGTGTGTGTACGAGGGAGTCTCTCTCTCTCGCTCTCGATGGGCGCTGACTCCAATTCTTCATATATGGGGAGCCTACACAGGTAACGAGGAGGTCTGGGGGGGGGACATTGGATATCTATTTTTTTCCCTTGTTCTCCGAGACTAGGGAGAGCTTCAAAGACCTAAGCTAAGTAGCGGAGCCGTTTCTATCAGTCAAGAGGAGTGAAGGAAAAGACCGTGCTGGAAAAGGAGTAGGAGGACAGAGAAAAGAGCAGTAAGGCACGAAGACGGGAAGACTCAGAGGCAACATGGATGTTCAGTCGAAGGGAAAGATCTTCGAACTGTGAGAGCCTTCACGTGTATGAGAGATGGCGGCAACTAGCATCCTCACTTCAAAGAACATGCATGAGAAATCAATTCCTCAAGAAGTTGCTTAGCAAGGAATGTCCATACCTTGTTCTCTTGCAGCAGGCACTCGGTCTACTCATTCATGGGAAAGATAAGATGTCAGGTTGGACACTGATCGAAGCCCATAGCAGGGAGGACCCATTGGAAATGGTTTTGAATCGAAAAGGAGATATCGACTCAAGTCTTCAAAGACATGGGCAACAAGGTTCAGTGATGGTCTCTTGGCAAGGAGGACAAAACATCACATGTTGGTGATGCTACTGACAAGTATCCCTCCCTGATAGAAGAAGGAAGTTTTGGGAGAAGGCGATCCTCGGGAAGGCAGGAAGCGCTATTGACAATATTTCTTGCTGCAATGGAATAATCCAATGATGTTTAGTTGAGGTGTTCTGATGATTCTCATGGAAGAATATATCACCCAGATGAGAACTGATTAATGCGAAGAAGGAACGGAAGCTACTTTGACTGAGATGGAAACAGCAAGTCATACTTCAAACATTTCCGATAATTCGCCTGTGGTGAAGCTTTATGGGATGCTTGAATGCTGGAGAAAGTTGAAGAATTATTCAAGAAGATTGAATGCATCGATGGGGATAAAGAATCTCAGAGCTGAATGATTTAAAAAAATGGGGGTTGACCAGAGGCTGATGATATATCAAGCACTTGAATTTTGCGCTTCTTGAAGATTTTGTTGTATCTGATTGCAACGAGGTTACCTCAGGAGTTTCATCATCAACAAGATTCTGAAAGTGTTCAAAATCTCGGTTGGACAGTTCAGGTGCATTCTGAAATAATGGTAAGTTAGGTTGGTAAGGTTAATTATGGTTATGCATTTGCTTTAAATCGAGTTTGTTTTATCATCCTTCGTATTGTCTCTTCGATAGTAGTTGTTTTGTTTGTTAAGTATATGAAATGGACCTTTTTTGAAGCTGTTGTTCCCAAGGAAGATGCAGGTTGGTACAGATTGAATGGATAGTATAAGTTTCACGAAATGGAAATTTTTTTACAGAAAATCAAAGGGTAGAACTATTTAAGCTTGAAGTGGCCCAACTTAACCTGCAAAGTTACAAGGCAGTCAAATCACTTCTGTGCACGCTGAAGATCATGGCAGGCGCAATCATCCATTAAGATATATGTCTTATGTTTCATTTGACATTAAAAAGGGTTAATCTATGTCAGTGTGATTAAGTTTTCATTCAAGGGCATGAGTTGCGTTTCTCCAGAATCGTATGTATATCTAAGCATCATTGTTTCTGGGTGGTCAAGTTTAGGTGGGTGAAAAGCGTGTCAAAATGGGGAAACAACAAAACTCAGTCATTTTGTTACCACAGATTGGAGATTGAATCTTTACATGCATGTGCCTTAGAGTGTGTATTCACTTCTTCTCATCAACCACAATCAAGTGCAAATCAGGGACGCAAAGCGAGAGAAAGTCAGCTTGTACAAGTACATTGAGCAAGCTATCCCTACATATAGGCAAATACTTGCATCTTTTCCTTGGGCGTAGGAACTCATCATTTTGGTGCGTTTGCCGGGAATTTATGAGCTAGTGCATAGACAAAGGAAGGACTCCTCGAGAGATAATTATGGGCTCTAAGTAATCCAATTGGACCGATTCCGAGGGATTTGAACAACATAAAGTCTCGGATAATCATCTTTTCCTTGGGCTTTAGAATTAAACATTTTGGTCGTCTGCTGGGAATTGGCTTAGCACATCTCATAGAGAGTGCTACGAGTTCGCTTGGTGCCCCAATCGTGTGGCACAGCCAAGTCGATCCCAAATCTGCTTTGATCTTCATTAGAGAAATGGCCCAACAAAGACAAGCCTCTAGTTTTGAGAAAACGAATATAAGGCAAGGGAATTTTGGACAAAATAGGAGATGGATAGATTCTCGTCCGACCATGAGACATCATGTGAACCGAGGGTGGCGATTTGGCCCGATATCAAATTATGTGAGATGCTGGTGTTGCGAGCAGATTGGGCATATAGCCAAATATTGCCCTCGTGTATGCTCCCCGTTGGATTTTGTCCCCACATGTGCGGACTACAGGAAAAAGAGACTATGTGAGCACGTGTGTGGCTCAAAAGAGGTGATTGACCTAAAGGTCGCAACGAATCAAGCTGATAGGTGTTTATCCTCCTTGTATGTGGAAGTTGACAAGGGTGGAGTTACTTCGTCGACGGAGATTGCGAGAGCAAGTGAAAGCAAGGACACTAGATCTCATGATCGAGACTTGGTAGACCTTGTGAAGAGCTTGGAATGTCAAGTCAATTGGTTGCATGTGGGGCGAGATAACGAGAGGATTAAAATAGCGAAATTAGAGGAAAATCAAGAGAAAATGGCCGAGGTCCTAGAAACTTGGGAAAAGCAAGTACAAGTGT
The DNA here is from genome assembly GCA_020310875.1 of Ceratopteris richardii. Classification (NCBI taxonomy): domain Eukaryota; kingdom Viridiplantae; phylum Streptophyta; class Polypodiopsida; order Polypodiales; family Pteridaceae; genus Ceratopteris; species Ceratopteris richardii. The sequence continues at coordinate 139,863,978 of CM035441.1, forward strand.
TGAAAAGCGAAAACAAGGAGTGGAAAAGAGTAAACAAAAGCTGGAGGCAAGATCTTGTGAGACCTGAGAGTGAAACCGTGGTCTTGGACTTGAGATCCGGCTTGATGGTAGCCAACTGCTTTGGAGTTGCGATCGAAGAAGAGATCTCAAGAGATAGGGATGACCTGATGAGGAGAATCGAACGAATGGAGCATGAAATTGAGAAGGTACAAAGCATAATCTGTCGATACAGTGATCAAGCGGGTAAGGCATGTGAGGAGTTCCACCTGGAGTTAGAAAGAATGAAAAGTGCCCAAGCAGAGAGCGATGAGAAAATGAGACGTGTAGAAAAAGAGAATGCAAAGCTGAGTAGCAAGCTCGGTAGGTGGATGAATCAGAAAGACGATGAGACCCGAGAACGAGTAGAAGATCCGAAAGTAGGTAGAATAGAGGAAGAGCTAAAAATGATGGTGGACAAGTTAGAGGCGATAGGCGTGGAGTTAGAAAAGGCGAAGGAGTTGTCGAAAAAAGTGGATGATCTCGAAGTAGAAAATATGAGTAGAATCTGGGAGGAGAGGTCGATTCGAGAAGAGGTTGAAAAGCTGTCTGGCCAAGTCGAGAGGAGCGAGGAGGTTCCTTTGGAAATAGAAAGAAAGATGAGCCATTTAGAAGAGGAGAAGAAGAAAATGTGGGTTCGGTTCCATCAAGTGGATGATGAGATTTTTCGACTCCAAGGCAGTGATGAGCGAAAAGAAGAAGGGATAAGGGATTTAGCTTTGAAGCTCGAGGCATTAAGAGGTGTAGTAATGAATGGTGGCCTTCCAGACCGTATCGCCTGGCTAGAGGACAATATCAGCAAGCTGTCGAATCATGTGGAATCTCTGCGAGGCAGAGGTTGGAGATGAAAAAATAGACGAGGCAATGGATGTTGGTGAGGATGGCTTGAGTTTGATTAGGGCTTGCTTTGCGGATTGCGAGTCAAAGATGTGAGGACGGGTGGACCAAGTGTGTTGTACACTTAGGAACTAAAGTGACACTTTTTGAGGTTTCAGGTCGACAAGTGGTTAGTATGTGCGGGTTTTGCGAGGACGGGTTGACCATGGCATTAGTGGCTGGATTTTGGCTTGAGTGGCAGCAGAGAGGAGATAGGTCTCATCAGGATGTCCATGGGGGGTTATATGTGTGTGTGTCGTGATTGGGATGGTTGGGAAAAGATCCTTTCTTTTGTCTCCTAATTCTCGAGATGCGGGAATGAAAAGAAAATGAATAAATATATGTTTGTGTATGTGTGAGTGTGGCTACGCGCCTATGTGGGCCGATAGGTGGGTGGACCCACTTTGGCCGGGTGGTCAAAGCCACGAACCGACGTCGGTTTTGCATAGGGCTAGTTGTCTGTGTGTCGCGCGTTGCCTTGGGTTGGTAGATGGGTGGAACAAACTCGATCGGGTGGTCGAGTCCACGAGTCGCATCCAGCTTCGGTGTAGGCCGGCAAGTGTGAGTAAATACGAAAAAAAAATGATGAAAAAAGAGAGAAAAAAAAATTGTGGAAAAAATGAATGAGAAGAATTCCTCGCTCAAGGGGGGACATAAGAGAGGTGAGAGAGCATGATGCTCGGATGGGAATATATGTGTTTGTGTTGTGGGGATTTGGGTTATGTGTGGGCTCCCGATGAAACATGTCAAATTGAAGCTTAAGCTCGGCTAGGGTTTTGGTTGCGATGTGTCTATGGAAATCTTGGACTTGAGGGATCCAATCGTGCTAGTTGCATTGTCTGTCTGCAAACCTTCCGGAAGTGTTCAACTTGGCTCTCAGGTGGTGCAATGACTTGTGAAGTTCGGAATCGCGTCGACGATGAGTGATCTTGTTAGAGTGAGCTCGTGTTAGGCTTGAGTGGTCTTTGTCGTGTGTCCATCAATTTAGGAGAGGTGGTGGCGACCAAGCATAGGATCTGATTGATGAACAAAAGAGCACAGAGTAGATGAAAAGGTAAGTGGGAATAGAAAACCCTAGGTGGGAAGGAAATGGGAAATTGGCAAGAGAACTCGATTAGAAATGAGACAAAGGGATCAGCAAAACGATCGTGTGACCGGGAAAAGTATCAAAAACGGAACTCGGAAATGGTTTTTTGATGGTGTGTGTAGAAAGTGTGTTGATATGTGGAGTAGAGATTCATGACGTGTTGAACGAACAGTCTAGAAGAGTGACGAGAGGGAATGTGGATTGGCTTTTTGCTTGCATGTGTGTTGTGCGTGATGAGAATGCATGTGTGATGCGGGATCATGATGTGTGTGCTGTGTATATATGTGTGATGTGGATGAAGGATATAATTGTCTTTTCATTTTGGTTGTACATATTGTGATTTGATGAAGAAAGGTTCTAATGTTTTAATGAAGTTTGCATATATATATATATATATATATATATATATATATATATATATATATATATATATATATATATATATATATATATATATATATATATATATATATATATATATATATATATGTGTGTGTGTGTGTGTGTGTGTGTGTGTGTGTGTGTATGTGTGTGTGTGTATGTGTGTATGTGTTGTTATAAAATGAGATATATATATTGTAATATATATATATATATATATATATATATATATATATGTGTGTGTGTGTGTGTGTGTGTGTGTGTATGTGTGTCTGTGTGTATGTGTGTGTGTGTGCATGTGTGTGTATGTATGTGTATCTATATGTGCGTATGCCTGTGTTTGTATGTATGTGTATCTATATGTGCATATGCATGTGTTTTGTGTGTGTGTATGCATGTGTATGTGTATATATGCATGTAAATATGATTATGTGAGTCTATGTGTGTGTACATATGATTATGTATGTGTATGTGTATGTGAGTATGTGTATGTGTCTATGTGTGTATTCATTATATGTGTGTAACTGCATGCATGTGTATGTGTGTGTGTAAAAATGTGCATGTATGTGTGTGTATGTATAAATGTGCATGTAAGTGTATATGTGTGTAAATGTGCATGTATGATGTATGTGTGTGTATGCGTGTATTTGTACCTCTAGTCTCACTCTCTCTCTCTCATATACATACATACATACATACATAAACACACATACTCATATCCACATATATATACATAAAAGCAATGTGTACCGTACATTATCACGATGATGAGCCATAAGTATCCGCATCTCTTTTAGACACCACTTATGCGACCATCCTGTCCCAAACTCTGTCTCAAGTGAACTAAGTATGTATTTTTTATCCCTCTCATCATGCTTACTACAAAAATAAAAAAAATCATGTAAATAAAAGATAAGATATTTATTTCAATTTACATATAAAATTTATACTTCCACTTTAAGTGGACAAGGCGCAGGTAAGAGTCGCATAATGCTTGCATTCTTCTCTTGAAATCCAATCCATTCCCTATGTACACAATATTCCCCTCTTGCTCTATATCGCACTCTAGCCCTAAGGTACCTATGCATGTCCTCATAGGCACCTGTGCTCTGCTATCATGATCTTGAGGTATTATAGGTGTACTGAAAATAGATAGATAAAAATAAATAAAAATATGTGTTATAATATCATTAAAAATAAAATTGTAAAAAAAAAACATACCTATGAGCAAATAGTTGTCTTCTTGCATGTGGAGCTGTAGAAGAGCCCTCCTCTGATCGCTGGGTAAACATCTCGATCGTATAATCTAGCTCATCATCAGCCATCTCTGAGTACTCATGCATGATGATCCCTAGAGTATCAGGCGGAACTCTTGCTCTCATGAGATTTTTTATGAGAGTGATTTTCACCTTTCTCTCTCTACTAGGATCCATAATACATGTACATATAAAACAAAATGGGTTAGAAATCAATATATATACGTGTACATATGTATGTGTGTATATGTGTATGTAGGTGTATATGTGATTGTGTGTATGCATGGAAGCATGTATGTATGCGTATGCATGTGCATTATGTATGCAAATGTATGCATATGTGTGTATGTGTGTGTGTATGCATGTAAGTATGTATGTATGCATATGCATATGCATTATGTATGGATATGTATGCATATGTATGCATGTATATGTATGTGTGTATGTATGTGACTCTATGTTTGTGTATGCATATATATATGTGTGTATGTCTCTATGTGTCTGTCTATGCATATATGTGTGTATTCATGGAGAGTGTTAATCTCCAAAAGAACAAGTTATCCTTGAAGTTAGAGCACCTCTATATCAAGAATAACTTAAAACTTTTACCAATTTTGGAGGATCAATGCTCAACTACCAAAATTTTCAACAAACTGTGAAGAAGATGACTACACAGAAAGTATGCTGCACATAACTCACTCAATGCTTATCAAATGTGTAATTCTTTTTATACAACTTTGTACAATGTGTCATCTATAGTTATCGCACCTCTTCCAAGTTAAATCATTCCAAAAGACTTAGTAGATCTTGAGAAATGATCTCAATAAGTCACCTATGTCTAAAACTGTAGTTCTTAACAGTCGACTTTGACACCTGCAACTTCTAAAGTTTGGTTCTCCCAAACTAGAACCCCTTTATGCAAATGCTTTTAGCCATAGATGGCTTACCTTCCAACTTAGATTTTGACTCCTGACTTGTGCAAAACTTTACACTGTGCACTGAGAACTGACCATTTCTTTGACCACCGGGGTTGTGCCTATTTCAGAAGACACTCAACACTTCCTCACATATGAATGTTCCTACTCATAATTCTCATAGCCTATTTACAATTAGGCTCTCCAAATTTAACCATAGACTCATTAACTATGGAATTAGACACCTACAAAAGGATTCTTGAAATGATCAAGCACAGAAGGAGAACACACAGAAATATCGGGTGCAACGTTTCTTCATTCTTGAAAAGTTTTACATCTGGATGAGAGAGCTATCTTATTCACTTTACAAGTGTCTAATGACTTCTAATTCTCATCAAATCTTTTTCTCTCACACTCTCTCATATTTTCCCCGACATTTTTACTTGAATATATAGGCAAATATGTACAAGCTCATAACCATATAAAAGTATAAGTGAGCTAACTCTAAGTTAATGTACATATGTATACATATCTTCATTCTCTGAACATATACTTTCATCATGCTTCATGACTTGATCTTTTCTTCAATCCTTGACTTCAAAACTTCATCAAAACTTCAATTTTTGATTGTCTTGCACCAACAGCTCCCCCTCAATCATAAATTGAGATTTTCTCTATCTTCTTTATACCTACCATGTCTTTGAATCTCTGTAGCTTTGGTCCATCGAAGCTTTTTGTTAGCATATCAGCTATCTGATCTTTTGTTGAAGTATGTATTACTTCAATCTCCTTGTCCATCACCTTCTCTCTTAGAAAATGATACTGAATCTCAATGTGTTTAGTCCTGGCATGAAAAACAGGATTAGCAACTAAATATAATGAACTCATGTTATCTCCATGAATAGTGGGTGTACTCTAAATGATGTCAAAACTCTTCATAAGAGTCTTAAGCCATCTCACTTCCTTTGCAGCTTCAACCATGCCTTTGTACTCAGCCTCTGTGGATGATAACGCAATTGTATGTTTCTTCTTTGAACACCATGAAATTAACTTATCTCCCACATAACACAAGTATCCATAAGTTGATCTCCTATTATCAGGATTACGTGCCCAATCTGTATCACTATATATCTTGATGTTTGTATCTTATGTAAAACCATAATACAAACATTCTTTGAGTGTACCCTTAATGTACCTCAACACTCTTTGTCCTGCAACCCAATGTTCTTTCCTATGACAATGCATGAATCGAGATAATACTACAACTGCATATGACAAGTCAGGCCTAGTTAATGTAGTATAGATCAGACTACCAACCAAACTTTGATATAGCTTCATGTCCTTGAATTCTTCTCCTCCATATCTGATCAATTTGTGATTTACCTCCATTGGAGTAGGTGATACCCTGCAGTCATCCATTTTAAACTTGATCAACAAGTTTTTCAAATACCTTTCTTGAGTTACATACACTCCATGTTGAGTGTATGAGATCTCCATGCCCAAGAAATATGACAAATCTCCCAAGTCACTAATCTTAAACTCTTTCTTCATTTTCTTCTTTAGGCTTTGAATTCCTTTCTCATCTGTACCTGTAAGGACTATATCATCAACATATATGCACATGTAAATGAACCCATCATCACTTGCTTTAACAAGCAAGCTACTATTTGCTTTAGATACTTGAAAACCAAGTTCCTTCAAGAACTTCACAAGTCTATAGTTTCATGCCCTTGGAGCCTGCTTTAAACCATACAAAACTCTCTTGAGCTTACATACATAATCTGGATACCTTTCATCTCTAAATCCTTGTGGTTGCTCCATGAAAACATCATTTGAAATGTAACCATTTAAAAAAGCATTCTTCACATCTAATTGACACAATTTCCAACCTTTACATGTTGCAATAGCTATGAGTGTCCTAATGGTTGTCATCTTTGCCATAGGACTATAGGTCTCATCATAATCTATACCATACATCTGAGAAAATCCTTTCACAACAAGTCTAACTTTATACCTAGACACACTTCCATCTGCAAACCTCTTTATCTTGTAGATCCATTTGCATCCAATTATCTTCTGACTATTTGGTTTAGGAACCAAATCCCATGTGTCATTCTCCATCAATGCATCATACTCTTCCTACATAGCTTTCTCCCAGTTTTCCTTACCTTTTGCCTCTTCATATGTAGAAGGGTCTTCATCTGCCTTTATCATATAAGCATAATCTTTAGTAGCCAAAAAAGAAGTGTCATAGCTATACCTTGTAGGTTGCCATTTGTGTCTTGATGACATTTTGAGTTCTCCGTTCCTTGAGGTTTCTGGTTCATCACATTCTGGATCTAACCTTGGCACTTCTTCAACTTCAACCTGTACTTCATTATTCTCTTCTCCATCAAATATCTGAACTTTGATTTACCTTTCTTTTGAGTCACAGCTTCTTCATAATCTGCATGAATATTAATTGTACCTACATACCAAGTACCTTGCTCATCAAATGTAACATCCTTTGATACAAGGAATTGTTTTGTGGATGGACTCCACAACCTATATCCCATCTGCTTATCATCATATCTAATGAACACATACTTTTCAGCTTTAGGTTTCAATTTGTGCCTCAATTGAGATGGCACATATGCATATAGCAAACATCCAAATACTTTGCAATGATCTAGAGTAGGTCTCTTACCCCACCATGCTTCATATGGTGTCATACCTGCAAAGCTTTACATGGTAATCTATTGAACAAATATGTAGCTCTATTTACAACCTTATCCTACAAATAATTGGAACAATTTTTCTCCTTCATCATGGATCTTGCAAACTCAACAAGAGTTCTATTCCTCCTTTCTGCTATACCATTTTGTTGAGAAGAGTAACTGCAAGTAATTTCCCTTTTTAAACCTGCATTCCACAAGTAATCACTGAACACATTAGAGAAATACTCTCCCCCTCCATCTGACCTTAGTCTCTTCAACTTTTGACCTCTAATTCTTTTTGCATACACATGATAATGCTTGAATGTATTGAATATCTTTGATTTATCTTTTATCACATAGATAGTGATCCATCTGGTAGCATCATCAACATAAATCACATAATACCTTGAACCATTGATACTGAAATCCTTTGATGGTCCCCACACATCTATGTGTACCAACTCAAGATTCTCTGAATACATAAAACCATGCTTGGAATAAGACTGCTTATGAGCGTTACCTAATTGACATGCCTCACATCTATATATCATATGTTGACCTGCAACATTAGGCAATCCAAGCACTGAACCATTGTTAACCATATCTTTAATACCTCTTTCATTGAAATGTCCAAACCTTTTGTGACAAAGATCTAACTTAGAGATCTTATGTCCTCCATAGGTGAACAAGGCATGACCAACATTACCTTGAATCTTCAATGTGAACAATCTTCCTTCTTTCTTCCTTGAAACAATTTGTTTATATCCATTGCTAGGGTCTTCCACAAAAACTCCTTCATTAGTGAACCTAACTCCATAACCTTTTTCAACAATTTGTCCTACACTTATCAGATTCTTTGGAATTGTAGGAACCTACTAATACAAAGCACAATGTGAAGTCAATTGGATCACTGAAGACCAAGGATGGAAGTACTCTCCTGAGTAAGGCCTTGTACGTTCCTACAATTCCAAAGAATTTGATGTGTAGGGCAAATTGTTGAAAAAGGTTATGAAGTAAGGTTCACTAATGATGGAGTTTTTGTGGAAGACCCTAGAAATGGGTATAAACAAATTGCTTGAGGGAAGAAAGAAGGAAGACTCTTCACATTGAAGATTCAAGGTAATGTTGGTCATGCTTTGTTCACTTATGGAGGACATAAGATCTCTGACTTAGATCTTTGGCATAAAAGACTTGGACATTTCAATGAAAGAAGTATTAAGGATATGGTTAACAATGGTTCAATGATTGGATTGCATTATGTTGCAGGTCAACATATGACATACAAATTTGAGGCATGTCAATCCAGTAAGGCTCATAAGTAATCATATTCTAAGCATGGTTTCATGTATTAAGAGAAGCTTGAGTTGGTACACATAGATGTGTGGGGACCATCAAAGGATTTCAGTATTAATGGATCAAGATACTATGTGATTTATGTTGATGATGCTACCAGGTGGTCACTATATATGTGATCAAAGATAAATCAAAGATATTCAATACATTTAAACATTATCATGTGTATGCAGAAAGAATCACATGTCAAAAGTTGAAGATACTAAGGTCAGATGGAGGGGGAGAGTATTTCTCTAATTACTTATGGAATGCAGGTATAAAAAGGGAAGTTACTTGCAGGTACTCTCCTCAACAAAATGGTGTAGCAGAGAGGAGAAATAGAACACTTGTTGAGTTTGCAAGATCAATGATGAAGGAGAAAAGTTGTCCAAATTATTTGTGGGCTGAGGCTGTAAATACAGCTACATATTTGGTTAATAGGTTACCATGTAAAGCTTTGCAGGGTATGACACCATATGAAGCTTTGTGGGGTAAAAGACCTACCTTAGATCATTGCAAAGTGTTTGGATGTTTGTTTTATGCATGTGTGCCATCTCAATTATAGCATAAATTGGAACCTAAAGCTGAAACATTTGTGTTCATTGGATATGATGATAAGCAGATGGGATATAGATAGATAGATAGATAGATAGATAGATAGATAGATAGATAGATAGATAGATAGATAGATAGATAGATAGATAGATAGATAGATAGATAGATAGATAGATAGATAGATAGATAGATAGATAGATAGATAGATAGATAGATAGATAGATAGATAGATAGATAGATAGATAGATAGATAGATAGATAGATAGATAGATAGATAGATAGATAGATAGGTAGATAGATAGATAGATAGAGAACATAGATAGATAGATAGATAGATAGATAGATAGATAGATAGATAGATAGATAGGTAGATAGATAGATAGATAGATAGATAGATAGATAGATAGATAGATAGATAGATAGATAGATAGATAGATAGATAAATAGATATATCGATAGATAAATAGATAGATAGATAGATAGATAGATAGATAGATAGATAGATAGATAGATAGATAGATAGATAGATAGATAGATAGATAGATAGATAGATAGATAGATAGATAGATAGATAGATAGATAGATAGATAGATAGATAGATAAATAGATAGACAAATAGATAGATAGATAGATAGATACTTAGATAGATAGATAGATAGATAGATAGATAGATAGATAGATAGATAGATAGATAGATAGATAGATAGATAGATAGATAGATAGATAGATAGATAGATAGATAGATAGATAGATAGATAGATAGATAGATACATAGATAGATAAATAGATAGACAGATAGATAGATAGATAGATAGAGAGAGAGATAGACAGATATAGAGACAGATCTACAGATAGATAGATAGATAGATAGATACATAGATAGATAGATAGATAGATAGATAAATAGATAGATAGATAGATAGATAGATAGATAGGTAGATAGATAGATAGATAGATAGATAGATAGATAGATAGATAGATAGATAGATAGATAGATAGATAGATAGATAGATAGATAGATAGATAGATAGATAGATAGATAGATAGATAGATAGATAGAATCTGATAGCTAGAATCTGATAGATAGATAGATAGATAGATAGATAGATAGATAGATAGATAGATAGATAGATAGATAGATAGATAGATAGATAGATAGATAGATAGATAGATAGATAGATAGATAGATAGATAGATAGATAGATAGATAGATAGATAGATAGATAGATAGATAGATTGATTGATTGATGGATTGATTGATTGATTGATAGATAGATAGATAGATAGATAGATAGATAGATAGATAGATAGATAGATAGATAGATAGATAGATAGATAGATAGATAGATAGACAGATAGACAGATAGACAGATAGACAGATAGACAGATAGACAGATAGACAGATAGACAGATAGACAGATAGATAGACAGATAGACAGATAGACAGACAGATAGATAGATAGATAGATAGATAGATAGATAGATACATAGATAGATAGATAGATAGATAGATAGATAGATAGATAGATAGATAGATAGATAGATAGATAGATAGATAGATAGATAGATAGATAGATAGATAGATAGATAGATAGATAGATAGATAGATAGACAGACACATAGAAAGATTAAATTATGTCACTATATCTAGCTCTATGAGTGTTTCATATTTAAGGAATTGAACAATTTACCTATACATGTGCACATACAATGAAAATAATGTAAACTCATTACTCCTGGTGAAGAAATTAACAAAAGTTTGCATATTATTTATGTTGATGATCTACTTTCTATAGGGGCTCATGAACTTAATATCAATGAATTCTCTCTTCAAGGTTCTCATACCTAGATAGTTTTTTGACGCATACAAATTTAAGAGGTTATGCACATTCAAGCAATCGGCTCTATCCATGCATAAGAAAAATAGTGAATTTCCTAAGGATGCTTTCTAGTACCTCCTTATCATTACTTCCATAATTTACACTAGATTTAACTTATCATGTGTAAAGAGAGATGGTGTACAATATAATTTTGGTAGGCATCACTCAACCAACATTCCCCTCTTTTCACATTGAGTACGATATGCAACCCCCTTCTGAGCACAACATATTAACACTTTAGTAGACTAAAACTTTTCCAATTGTTGTTACACATGCACAAGCTAAGATTATGCATTTAGATGCAATGTTTAATTAAGTCCAAAACGCACCTGTTGCCCCAAGTACCACAGATGCACGAACGCAGAGAATAACAGACGTACGAACGTAGAGAAAAAAATACTCAAAGACAGAAAGAGATAAGAGACGACACCAAATTGGGTACAATCTCCCCCCACATGCTCTGATGGACACTCTATGAGAGCATGCGTATTTATAGTAAATTCCTATTACGTCCTGAATAGAAGATACATGAGGGCCGCGCTCCGAAAAGCGTGTTTTTGCTTCATTTACAAGTTCATAATTTTCTATTTTTACAAAAACGTCGCTTTCTAAAGCGATCCATTATTTTTTACAAAAAATAACTAAAAATAACCATCTTCTAAAAATATTCTTCTAAATATCTCCAAGTCCATGCGCGTTCAAAATCCTCAAGGCATTACACCTTCATTCCAAATATCCCATAAAGTATAACAGCACCATTCTTTTAGAAGATATATATTAGTAGATAATTGGGAGGAGAATTGTACATCATATCTCATGGTGTGAGAACCCCTATCACACTACTCGACGAAGGTTATCTCCTCAAGATCTCCATAAAGCAACACTTTGTAATATCAAATTGGTAATTCTTCCAAACTTTGGCACCTATGGATTCAATAAAACTTTTGATGGTAGTCATGTTAGCTATTGGACCAAATATGTAAAACTTTAGGCCATAGGTTTTTTAAAGTCTTTGGTAGATAACTTGGGTTTATACCTAGAGGTTATTCCATCTACATGGTTGCTTATCTTACAAAACCATTTTTTCATAATAATCTTCATGTCCTAAGTTGTTGTACTAAAGTTCCAATATCATTATCCTTCAATATTTTGACTCCTACCTCATTAGGTTCATCCTATTTCATCTTCAAAACAATTAGGTTCCTCAAAAGTAATGAATTATCTCATGTATGCATAGTGCTTTGCTATGAATGCGTCATACTTTGAATAGGTTATTAGGATATAGTACTTGAGCTTGCCTCTTGAGTAGATGGTAGGAATATTGTTCTTCTTGATTTGGATGCTTTAGACGTAGGAATCTCTGAATTTGCCACTTCATCACTAGATGAGTCTAGGTCTACCCATAAAGTGAGCTTCATCACATATGTTTTCTTTACTGTCTATCGTATTGCATTTAATTTACTCATATTCCTTCAGTTCCCTTTCCAAGGGGAACTAATACTCTTCTAAGATTTCATTTGAAGTTATTGAACCACTTATCTCCATGAACTATTACTCTTTCTTGTATTGCGTTTCTTCTTCACATGCATTTCCTAGTTCCAACATATCCTTCATACCATACAAAATGATAGGAGATGGGGGTTGGGGGGTAGGGGCCAGAATGTCTTGGGAGGTGCATCCCAACTATTACATACCCAAAAAAAATGTGTCAAGGATTGGACGTGTCCTAGCTAAGTGTCCCAAACAAGGGATGCATATCAGATTGCCCAAGCTGCCCTATTCCATGGTAGGGATGACATGGTGGGGTGTCCCATCTCCAAAACACATTTTTTTTCAATTCTAAGAAACAAATCAAGAGTTCTAGAGAGAATATGACATATGCCATGAATCATAGTTATTTAATTTTGATCCTTGAAAATCAATAATATGGAATTAATCCTTCATGCAAGTGTAAAGATCATAGATCTCAAAGTTGAAAGAGTCAAAAGAATGTAACATATGCAACAACATACTCTATAATGCACATTTTATATTCTTAATGTTTATTCTCAATAATATATAATTTCCCCCCTTCTCCTCCTCTTTGAGGTTCAGAACTACCCCCTCCTATGTGAAGAGATGGATAGGTATGTGCTTGAAGATGAAGAGGTGTTGCAAAATCCTTGATCTACACCAGCCAAATGAACTCCAGAAGTATATGGTGGGCCCTTTTAGCTTGCCAATGGATGTATTAGACACCCTATGTACCTTGGAAGATCACTCTCAAAAAGATAGATCAAAACAGATAAGTTGGAGTTAGCTCAGAGGTGAAAACTTGCTATTCTTGGTTCATACACATGTCTAGTGTTTTACATAATTCTCTGAGCACAGCAGCAATTAGCTTAATTCCTCTTGGAGAAGTCTAGGTAACTTAAAGAGCTGACTTTCAAGAGTAATTTCATCAAAAATAATGAGCCACACACTGAGAATGAGTTTTAACAACTGATGACATCATCCCGATTTTCACGGGCTGCTACAGTTTGAGACCAGCGAGCAGAAAAATCAACATAACTCAAAATGTAGGAATTCAATGATTATGAAACTTTGTATGGTTATACTAGACTGAAGCTGAATCCAACAAGCTTTAAATCACTGAATTTGCATAAGTAACCACTGAGAAACACCTCTTACAAGATGAGTGAAAAAGTCGGGTACCTGAAAGAGAAGTGAAAATGCAAAGACACTGTTGACTTCAACTGAACATAACTTAAGATTGCAACATCTGCAACATCCAAATGACATGAAAATTTGTGAGCATATAGAAGACTTATAGAGCTAACTTTACCAAGTTAAATCACTGAAAATGATGCACCAAGCTTAGAGAAAACATCTCTGCAAGCTGATTGAGAAAAACTGAGAGTAATGGCAGTGAGTAGTACACTTCACAAGAACATGGAAAGATGAACTCAAATAATCATGAAAATGAAAGTATATTGCTTGTACAATACAATGACTTACTGATACATATGTGTGCCTTGTAATCACACCTTGATATGGCATAAAGCTCAGCTCTTGGAGGTCTTCACATAGGTCTCTCTAACCACGACTAAAACTGCCATCTATTTATAGTTGAGTTTGGGAGGCTAACTTCCCTCAATCACTCTCCAATCAATCAATGATTGATTTGATTCTCTACCTACCACAAATCACGAATTCGTGGCTCCTCTTTCCCTTTTTGATCATGTGGACTCAACCACTTAAGATTCTCTTACTTTTACATTAAGTAAACTCTTCAAAAAATTACAAGAGGTAGTTCACAAGTGAACTTTACATAGTCTTCTTTTTAAAGCTTCTTCTAAGACTTTGTGGGACTCAAGCCAATACTTAGGCTTTTCATAGACTTGCTCCAACAGCTCCCCCTCAAGCCAAGTATGCTTGAGCTCTTCAATCTTCCAAGATTACCTGCAAACCAATCATAGCCTTGAATTTGCAAAGCTTTGTACCATCCAATGCTTTGGTTAGAATATCTGCACATTGTTGATGAGTGGACACATATGATATTTGAATCTCTTTTCTTAGAACCTTTTCTCGTACATAGTGATAATGAACTTCAATATTTTTAGTCCTTGCATGAAAAATAGGATTAGCAGCCAAATGAATAGAACTCATATTGTCACCAGAAATAGTTGGAGCTCCAAACTCCAATCCAAGATCTTTGAATAATGTCTTCATCCACATAGCTTCTTGTGTAGCTATGGCAAGAACTCTATATTCAGCTTTAGTAGAAGAGAGAGCAACTGTGGGTTGCTTCTTGGATGACCATGAAATAAGCTTTGAACCTGCAAAGGTAAGATAACCTGAAGTGCTCCTTCTATCTTCCTTGGAGCCAGCCCAATCTGCATCAGAAAATAGCTTCAAACCTAAATCAGATACATAAGGATAATAAAGTCCTTCATTTATGGTTCCTTTCAGATACTTGAGAATCCTTTTGGCAGCATCCATATGTGGTTTCCTTGGTGTGTGCATAAATTGACTTAGCACACTCACATTGTAACATATATCTACTCTTGTCAATGTGGCATAGTTGATACTACCCACTAGACTTTGATATGATGTGATGTCCTCTATGAGTTCACCTTCATGTGAGCTCAATTTGTGATTGACCTCCATTGGAGTACCTGCAATCTTACAATCTTGCATCTTGAATTTCGCCAACATGTCCTTAATGTACTTCCTTTGAGTGAGAAACAAACCATGATCTTTGTAGACAACTTCCAAACCTAGGAAGTAGGTAAGTGAACCCAAATCACTTATCTTGAACTCTTCTCTCATCTGATCTTTGATCTTCTTCATACCATCTGCATCATTTCTTGTCAATATAATATCATCTACATATACACATAAGTAGATGACCTCAGAATTACTCGTTTTAATAAAGAGTGAAGGATCTGCCTTGCTTGGTTGAAAGCCTTTGTCCTGCAAGAATGAAACAAGCCTGAAATTCCAAGCTCTTGGAGCTTGCTTGAGACCATTCATACTTTGTTAAGTTTACACACATAATCAGGATAAACTTGGTTCTCAAAACCAGGTGGTTGTATATACCTCTTCTGTTATCCAACCATTCAAGAATGCATTCTTTACATCTAGTTGAAGTATCTTCCAATTCTTGGAAGAGGTAATACTAAGCAAAACCCTAATAGTAGGCATCTTTGCTACAGGAGAGAAGGTCTCCTCATAATCAATTCCCTGAGTTTGTGCAAAGCCTTTTGCTACAAGCCTTGCCTTATACCTATTAATGGAACCATCAGAATTCTTCTTGAGTTTATAGACCCATCTTGAGCCTATTACCTTCATGGATGAAGTCTTGGGCACCAAATCCCAAGTGTTGTTTTCCTCAAGTGCTTCAATCTCTTCCTTCATTGCATGCTTCCATTCTGATTTTGCTTTGGCCTCTTCAAATGATGATGGCTCCTCTTGGTTTATATCCTGTGCTATGTAGATAGAGTGTTTAGTTATG
This sequence comes from Ceratopteris richardii, assembly GCA_020310875.1. Classification (NCBI taxonomy): domain Eukaryota; kingdom Viridiplantae; phylum Streptophyta; class Polypodiopsida; order Polypodiales; family Pteridaceae; genus Ceratopteris; species Ceratopteris richardii. The sequence goes on from CM035441.1 coordinate 139,879,987, forward strand.
AGGTGTCAAACCCATACCATTCTGGTTTTTTCTTTTCCCTCATAGATCTTCTTAGGCCATGATGTGATGATTCTACCTCATGTCCAAGTTCCTACAATTTTTCTTTACCTTTAGACTTCCATGCTTTGATCTTTTCCATTTGAGATTCTTCATCATCCTCCAAGGTGTCTTGTTCTTCAATCTTTGGTTGTTCTCTACCAAGCTTTGGAAAATCTTCTTCAAGATTATATGGTAAATTTGAAAATTTACAAGACGAAAGTAGATAGTAAGAGCTTTCCAATGAGCTATCAAACATGTAATTTGGATATATAATGAGGGAGATACAAGCTCTGCAATCTCTGCATACAAAACTACAGCAGTGTAGAGATACACATATGACTCTCTTGGACATCCCACAAGATCACGACTTTTCTTCTCTTTTTATAGCATGGGAAACCAATCTAAAACCTTCCTAATACATCTAAATTCGTGGTAGACACTTGGATGGAGGTATTACATGACTCAAGTGCTCAAATAAGCAAAGTATTGATGGACTTTGAGAACTAGCCACATCGACCTTCCACTAAGACACCATTGAAGCTCCCTTGTGACTCACTAATTTGACTCACCATGTTCTAGAACTCACGTTGTATTTTTGCTACATTTTATGAATAATATGAGCCTTCTTGAAGTATTTGAAGACTTCCCAAAGGTATTTACATAATTTGAAACTTGTACCCTACATAAAACAAATGTTCGCAACATTCTCCCCCTCAAGTTTCAAAGGGTATTTCCTTCATGCCAAGAATATAGTTGAATCTTTGAAGCTTTGGTCCATCCAAGGATTTGGTGAAGATATCTGCAACTTAATCCTTTGTTCCAACAAAAGAAACCTGCACTTCATTGTTCATGGCCTTCTCTCGAACATAATGATAGTGAACCTCTATATGCTTTGTTCTAGCATGAAAAATAGGATTTGAGGTCATATGAATGCTGCTCAAGTTATCCCCATATATCAGTGGTACATCAACCTGCACATTCAAGTAATGAAACAACTTTTTAAACCACATAACCTCAGTAGTAGCCAATGCTAAACCTCTATACTCAGCCTCTGTAGAAGATAAAGCAACTGTAGGCTGTTTCTTTGAACTCCATGTTAATGTCTTGTTTCCTGCTATTACCACATATCCACTTGTGGATCTTCTGTCATCTTTGCTTCCAGCCCAATCTGCATCACTAAAGACTTTAAGAGTTAGATCAGCATCATGACTATAAAATAATCCTTCGTTCATGGTACCTTTCAAATACCTAAGCACTCTTTTCGCTGCATGCATATGAGGTACTCTAGGTTCATGCATAAACTATGACAATACTCCCACTGCATAACATATATCAGGTCTAGTTTTTGTTGCATAAATCAAAGATCCTACCATGGATCTATATACATTCATATCATGCAACTCATCACCTTCCTTTGCGCTTAGCTTTACATTACATTCCATTGGAGTAGAAACAAATTTACATTCCTGCATATCAAACCTTTTCAGCATATCACATATATACTTTCTTTGTATCAACCACATACCTTCATCGCTATACACAATTTCAATCCCAAGAAAGTATCTGAGCAAACCAAGATCTGAAATTTTAAATTCCTTTCCCAAATTACCTTTTATCTCATCAATTGCTTTTGCATCATTCCCTGTAATCAACAAGTCATCCACATAAATGCATACATAGACACACATGCCATCTACATGTTTTACATAAAGTGAAGGATCAGCATGACTCGCTGTGTACCCTTGCAGCATAAGATACTTTACCAACCTTGCATTCCATGCCCTTGGTGTCTGCTTAAGACCATACAATGCCTTCTTTAACCTGCATACATGATTAGGACATTTTGCATCCACATAACCATCTGGTTGTGACATATACACTTCTTCATTTAACTCACCATTAAGAAAGGCATTCTTTATATCGAGTTGATATATATTCCACCTTTTACTTGCAGCTAAAGCCAACAAAGTTCTCACCGTTGCCATATTTGCTACTGGACTAAATGTTTCCTCATAGTCCACACCTTGAGTTTGATTATATCCTTTTGCTACAAGTCTAGCCTTATATCTAGACACACTACCATCACTATTTCTTTTAATCTTAAAAACCCACTTGCAACCAATTACCTTTTGCTTTGGTGTACTTGGAACTAAATTCCAAGTCTTGTTATCCTGTAGTGCTTCCATTTCTTCTCTGATTGCTTTCTCCCACTTTTCATATCCTTTGGCCTCATCATAACATGTGGGTTCATTTTCCTGCTCAACTTTTGTCATAAAAGCATAATGAGTATTCATGAAAGATTCATAAGTATACCTTTGAGGTTTCTTACTTACTCTTGAAGTTCTTCTTACCTCCAATGTAGATGCTCTTCCTTTCTTATTAGGAACCTTTGATGATTCTCCATACTCACATACATCACTAATTTCCTCTCCTTCATCATTAACTTCAACAAGTTTGAGTTTATCTTTACTTTTAACACTTGGAGGTGACTCTTGCCTTAATCTTCCATTGAAAGGTGATCCTCTTTCTTCATCTAAACCACTCCTTTCATCATTTAAACTTCCTGATGGCTGAACTATGCATTCATCTCCTTCAACCACACCTTCTTCATTTTCATCCATGACCTGCAAACAATTCTTATCTGCATACCATGAAAGTGATTCATCAAAGTTTACATCTCTTGACACAACAACCTTATTGGTATGAGGATTACAGCATCTATATCCTCTTTGAGTATCTGCATAACCAATAAATATACATTTTTCTGATTTCGCATCAAGTTTAGATCTCACCTCACTAGGTACATGTACATAACATACACAGCCAAATACTTTCAAATGACTTACACTTGGTTTCCTTCCATGCCATACCTCATATGGTGTCAAATGATGAACTCCAGCAGTCGGAACTCTATTCATAAATGTTGGATGTGATGGCTGGATGCACTCAGGAGATCAAGTTGGTGCTGCAAATCCTGCTTCATACCTGCCCTCCTTTCTCTTCAGATATGTTTAGGAGACTCCTTGAGCTTTCAAATGACACCAAGAAACTATATATGTGCTTTACAAATTAATTGTGTAATGACCAAATCAAAACAGATGATTTTGAACCTTCACAACTCCAAAAACTTTCTATTTCCTGTAATGACACTTGCTCAGTCTTAAGCTTAGTGTGACCAGTACACTTGCAATTGGATTAATTCCTTCTGGGAGTATTAAATTAACTTAACAAGCTACCATTAGCAAGTTAAATCACTCCAATTAACAAACTATGCACTGAGAATGATCTTTAGCAAAATCAGAGACACCCCCGACTTTTTAGGAACTACACAGAAAAATACCAGTGACTGCCTCGACAGTGATTTCTCCCAATTGGCTGAATAGAATGACTTGAAATTTTGTAGTGCTATAGAATGCTTTGAGCTGGTTCCAATGAGCCTTGAATCATCCAATTTGGTTCAGTAGATCTTGAGATATGCTCTGTTGAAGTTGACAGACTTGAAGATGGTCACTCAGAGAAAACAGAGATAATGACTATGAGTATATGTATTGAATCTATCAAATGTAAATTCCCATTGGCATGTAGAGTGATGCCCAATGGTACTCAGAGGTGTAGGCTAAAGAGTAGCTCTCACACACTCAATAATTTGCTTGGATTTTCCTCGGGAAGTGAGCAACTAGATCCGCGACTTTTTCATAGTCTTTTATAAGAGTTTTTAAGGAATTTGAATTTCAAATTCAAATGTAGGCTCCCTCAAATCTCTCATCTAATCATATGGAGATATTCTCTCCATTCATACCTTCCAAATTTCACGACTTTTGAAAGTGGGTGAGATTACAAGAAGTGAGTTAAGTCATATTGACTTTTACATTGGATAAAAGGTAATAATCATTTAGGCAATGGTTCCTATGGTTCAAGGTTCATGTGAATACATCCTTCAAGGGTCCAAACTTTAGCTTTCCAAGGTTCCAATTGTCCAAGCTTTATGTTGAGTCTTCAAGGCACAAAACAAAGCCAAGTGTGAAGGCTTGTTTGCACCAACAACTCCCCCTCAAGCCAAACACTTTGGCTCAATTCTTCATCTCTAGTCTTCAATGATTTCCTGCAATCCAATCATGGATTTAAACCTGCATAGCTTGCTCCCATCCAGAGCTTTTGTAAGCAAATCTACACATTGTATATTAGTAGACACATATGATAATTGTATTTCCTTACTAAGTAATTTCTCCCTCACATAGTGGTAATGAACCTCTATGTGTTTTGTCCTAGCATGATACACAGGATTAGCTGCTAGGTGAAGTGAACTTGTGTTATCACCAAATATGATTGGTGGCCTTGTGTATAGGCCCAATTCTGAATATAGTAGCTTCAACCATATGGCTTCTTGAGTGGCATTGGCTAGCCCTCTGTATTCTGCCTCAGTAGATGATAGAGCCACTGTGGGTTGTTTCTTGGATGACCAAGAAATTGGTTTATCACCTGCAAAGCATATGTAACCAGATGTACTCCTCCTGTCATCCTTGCAACCTGCCCAATCTGCATCTGAGTATACTTTGATATCAATGTCTGATGAATATGGAAAATACAAACCATGATTTTGTGTTCCCTTTAGATACTTTACTATCTTCTTAGCTGCCTCCAAATGTGGTACTCTTGGCTTATGCATAAATTGGCTAAGTACACTAACACCATATGATATATCAATCCTGGTTAAGGTAGCATAATTAAGACTACCTACCAAACTTTGGTAACCTGTAATATCCTTGAGTTCTTCTCCTTCATGTGCACTGAGTTTGTGGTTGACTTCCATAGGAATGTTTGAGACTTTAGCTTCCTGCAAATTAAACTTCTTGACCATGTCCTGAATGTACTTCTTCTGAGTAATAAAGATACCTGAATTTGTGTAGACCAATTCAAGTCCTAGGAAGTACTTCAATAATCCAAGATCATTGATCTTGAATTCCTTCATCATTTGACTTTTGATGTGTCTAATTCCTTGAACATCATTTCCTGTAATAATGATGTCATCAACATAGACACACAAGTATATTACCTCTGAATTGTTCTTCTTTATAAACAATGAAGTATCTGCTTTACTCATCACAAATCCATGATCCAAGAGATAGGTTGTCAACCTGTAATTCCATGCTCTAGGTGCCTGCTTCAATCCATACAGAGCCTTCTTTAATTTACAAACATGATTTACCTTATTGGGATCCTCATAGCCAGGTGGTTGTGACATGTAGACCTCTTCAGATATCCATCCATTCAAGAATGCATTCTTCACATCCAATTGGTACATGTTCCAATTCTTGGATGCAGCTACACTCACCATAATTCTGATAGTTGGCATCTTGGCCACAGGAGAAAATGTCTCCTCATAATCAATGCCTTGGGTTTGTGCAAAACCCTTGGCTACCAACCTAGCTTTATACCTGTTTATTGTACCATCTGAGTTCCTCTTGAGTTTGTAGATCCATCTGGATCCTATCACCTTCATGGAGTCCTTCTTGGGTACCAAATCCCAAGTATCACTCTCCTTGAGAGCCTCTATTTCTTCATCCATTGCTTCCTTCCATTCTGGTTTAGTAATAGCTTCCTCAAATGTACCTGGTTCTTCATTCAAGATATCCTTTGCAAGATATACAGAGTGCTTGGTTACAAGTGAAGTATCATACCCATACCTAATAGGTTTCTTCTTTTCTCTTGAAGATCTCCTCATAGCTTGAGTTGAAGATTCTGGATTGTCTTCAAGTTGCTTCATCTTCATCTTCCCTTTGGATTTCCAAGCCTTGAATTCTTCAATGTTGATGGTGTCTTCATCATCTGAACTTGTGTTCTCCTTCTGAGTTGGTTCTTGCCTGATAAGCTTTGGAAAGTCTTCTTCCATATCATAAGGTAGGCTAACTTTCCTGCACTCATTTTCATACCATGAATCATTTTGATCAAAGATGACATCTCTGCTTACCTTGAAGCCTTTGTTTGAGGGGTTATAGAACCTGTATCCTTTCTGATTCAAATCATAACCAATAAAAATACACTTTTCAGCCTTAGGGTCTAGCTTTCCCCTTACCTGTGAGGGAATATGCACATATGCAACACACCCAAAGATCTTGCAATGATCCAGAGATGGTCTCTTACCATGCCAAGCCTCATAGGGTGTCATTCCATCAAGTGTCTTTGATGGCAACCTGTTGATTAAGTATGTGGCAGTAGATACACTCTCTGCTCAAAGATAATTTGGTAGTTTTTTCTCATTAAGCATAGACCTAGCTGACTCTACAATGAGTCTATTCCTCCTTTCAGCTACCCCATTTTGTTCAGGTGAGTACCTTGTGGTAATCTCCCTCTTGAGTACCTGCAAAAAGTCTTCAAAGTCATTTGAGAAGTATTCTCCACCACCATCTGACCTTAGTCTCTTCAAATGTCTACCTGTTTGATTCTCAACTAATGCAAGATATCTTTTGAAACAATTAAATACTTCATCTTTATGTTTCATGAAGTACAAAACAGTCCATCTGCTATAGTCATCAATAAAGGACACATAGTACCTTGATCCAGATATGGATGGCTCCTTGCTTGGTCCCCAAACATCTGTATGCACCAATTCCAAGTAGTCTTCATGCATAAAACCCTTTTTGGTATATGGCCATCTGTGTGACTTACCAAATTGACAAGCCCCACACTTGTATATCATGTGTTGTTTGGATACATTAGGTATCCCAAGCACACATTGATCCCTACTCATTTGCTTTATGGTCCTCTCTCCAATGTGACCTAATCTCTTGTGCCACATCTCCAATTCTGATAGGGTTTGGTCCTTGTAGTTGTATAATGCAATATTCTTAGTATCCTCAAGTTCAAAGGTAAACAATCTACCTGATTTCTCTCCCTTGGCTATCCTTCTGAATCCATGTCTTGGATCCTCCACATATGCACCATGTTGAGTGAACCTGACCTGTAGACCTTTTTCAACAATCTGACCTACACTCATCAGATTCTTGGTGATTGTTGGAACATACAATACTCTGCTTAGTAAATTCTGATTACCATCACTTGTTTTGACATTGCCTACTTTGACCACTGAATGTTTAGTATCATCACCTGTCTGCACTTGGTGCTTGCCTTTAGGTTCTTCCAAATCAGAGAGTAAGGCAACATTTCCAGCTACATGGTTAGAGCAACCTGAATCAATATAGAACAAATGATCATCATTGATACCTGATTTAGATGTCATGTTCATAATCAACAAGGAATCATCTTGATCCTCTGCATAATTGTTGTAATCCTTTCTGTTCCTGTATCCACCTTGATAATTGCTATTGTGATTGTAGCTATTGTTGTAATTATTGTTGTAGCCATGGTAGCCTTGAGATTGATTGAATCTGCCTCTGCCTTGAGAGTATCCTCCTCTTTGGTGACCTCTTCCTCTTTGGTTCTTGTAGTTTTTGTAGCATTCATCTGTAGTATGGTTAGACAAGCCACAAATATTGCATGGAGATTGGTTATAGGGTCTCCCCCTACTTGACTTACCTCCTCTGCTCCTACCTCAGGATGATCTACCTCTCCCTGCATAGTTTGCTTGGGAGGTGGATCCTTCTTCATCAACCTTCTTGCTTTTACCCTTGTCTTTAGACTTCTTATCAGTATATAGGGCAGAGGGATTGTTACCTTTTGATTGCTCTCCATTCTTTGTGATCTTTGCTTCATGTGTGAATAGTTGTCCAATCAGAGTTGTTAGATCAGGTGCTTGGATGTCCATGTACAAGTCCATTGCAGTGGTGAAGCTCTCCCACTTGTCATCTGCCTTTAGTCCATTGATCACTTGTCTGACTATTTGCTCTTCCTCAATTTCTTCTCCAACACTTGCAAGTTGATCTGCAATGTCTTTGACTTTGGTGACAAAATCTGAGACACATTGTTTTGATTGCTTCCTAAGAGTTGTAAACTCAATCCATAGCTGATTCTTTCTGGCCCTTGTGCTTGATGAGAAGTATGTTGACAAGGTTTCCCAAGTCTCTTGGGAAGTCTTACAGTTCCTTACATGAGGTAGAAGGAAATCAGAGATAGAGTTTAGAAGATATGACCTTGCCAAAGCATCTTTAGCACACCATTGGTTGAGTCTCTCATGTTCATCCTTTGTAGGTAGGCCTCTGGTTTTGAATGAGGGCAACTCCTCATCTCCTGATATGTATCCATACAAGCTTCTCCCTTGTAGATAGGTCTTCATTCTCAATGACCATGCCTGGTAGTTATTTCTATCCAATTTGTCAATGAAGGAAGGGAAACCATCACCCATGATTACCTTATTTGCTCTGATACCACTGTTGGATGTGATGGCTGGATGCACTCAGGAGATCAAGTTGGTGCTGCAAATCCTGCTTCACACCTGCCCTCCTTTCTCTTCAGATATGTTTAGGAGACTCCTTGAGCTTTCAAATGACACCACGAAACTATATATGTGCTTTACAAATTAATTGTGTAATGACCAAATCAAAACAGATGATTTTGAACCTTCACAACTCCAAAAACTTTCTATTCTTGTAATGACACCTGCTCAGTCTTAAGCTTAGTGTGACCAGTACACTTGCAATTGGATTAATTCCTTCTGGGAGTATTAAATTAACTTAACAAGCTACCATTAGCAAGTTAAATCACTCCAATTAACAAACTATGCACTGAGAATGATCTTTAGCAAAATCAGAGACACCCCCGACTTTTTAGGAACTACACAGAAAAATACCAGTGACTGCCTCGACAGTGATTTCTCCCAATTGGCTGAATAGAATGACTTGAAATTTTGTAGTGCTGTAGAGTGCTTTGAGCTGGTTCCAATGAGCCTTGAATCATCCAATTTGGTTCAGTAGATCTTGAGATATGCCCTGTTGAAGTTGACAGACTTGAAGATGGTCACTCAGAGAAAACAGAGATAATGACTATGAGTATATGTATTGAATCTATCAAATGTACATTCCCATTGGCATGTAGAGTGATGCCCAATGGTACTCAGAGGTGTAGGCTAAAGAGTAGCTCTCACACACTCAATAATTTGCTTGGATTTTCCTCGGGAAGTGAGCAACTAGATCCGCGACTTTTTCATAGTCTTTTATAAGAGTTTTTAAGGAATTTGAATTTCAAATTCAAATGTAGGCTCCCTCAAATCTCTCATCTAATCATATGGAGATATTCTCTCCATTCATACCTTCCAAATTTCACGACTTTTGAAAGTGGGTGAGATTACAAGAAGTGAGTTAAGTCATATTGACTTTTACATTGGATAAAAGGTAATAATCATTTAGGCAATGGTTCCTATGGTTCAAGGTTCATGTGAATACATCCTTCAAGGGTCCAAACTTTAGCTTTCCAAGGTTCCAATTGTCCAAGCTTTATGTTGAGTCTTCAAGGCACAAAACAAAGCCAAGTGTGAAGGCTTGTTTGCACCAACAATAAAGTAAACACTTGTGCTAACAGCTTCAATCCAAAAAAAATTAGGCAAACACATATCATTAAGCATGCTTCTAGATGCTTCTGCTATGATTCTGTTTCTTCTTTCTGCGACTCCATTTTGTTGTGGAGTATACCTGCATGTAACTTCTCTTTTGATACCTTCATCATACAAAAAATCAGTAAAAGCTTGAGAGAAATACTCTCCTCCTCCATCGGATCTTAGCTTCTTAATATACCTTCCTGTTTGCTTTTTGACATATGATTTGAACTTCTTGAAACAATCAAAGACCTCACTCTTATGTTTAATAAAATACACAAATGTCATTCTACTATGATCGTCAATGAATGATACATAGTACTTATTACCAACCAAGGATGCCTCTTTAGTAGGTCCCCACACATCTGTGTGTATGAGATCTAGCAAACCATCACTTACATAGCTTGAATGCTTGAAAGGTTGTCTACTCTGCTTACCCATTTGACATGCTTCACAAAGATGCACCATATGTTGCTTAGTAAGATCAGGTAATCCTTCAACAATCCTCTTCTTTGATAGCTCCTTTAACCTGTGTACATTCATGTGTCCAATCCTTTCGTGCCATAGATCAAGCTCTGCTATTTGATGCATACCATAAGAGAAATAGTTTGTATGATTTGGATTTACCTTGAATGTAAACAATCTACCTTGTTTTTGACCTCTAGCAATTAACCTCCTTTGCTTTGGATCCTCAATGAAGCAACCTGCATGATTAAATCTCACTTGTAGACCTTTTTCTACCATTTGACCAACCGACATCAAATTCTTAGTGATCGTTGGCACATAAAGTACATCCTTCAAGCAATTTTTCTTGCTCTTATCCTGCATAACAACATCTCCAACCTGCATAATCTTATGTGTTGTATCATCTCCTGTTTCAACATGACCTTTACATGACGGATTATGCATATTAGAAAACCATGAAGCATCATGAGACATGTGATTAGAACAACCACTATCTAAATACCATACATCGCTATTGCAATTCATCTTAGTTTCTACATTCATCATAAGAAGAGAATCATAATCATCACTTTTACCTTCAACTGCATAATTTCCTTGTTGTTTACCTCTTCTTGAATAGCCTCCTCTTCGATTACCACCTTGATTATTTTCATTTTGATAACAATCTTTGGCATAGTGTCCATACCTTCCACATATATAGCAATTGTTCTTATTATCTTCACTCCTTTGTCTTTGGTTGTAGTTGTAGTAGCCTCTCGTACCTCTAGCGCTTGATCTTCCTCTTCCTCTTGTGTTGAAGAAGCCAGTTGAAGTCCTTTGATCATCGCTCCTTCTTCCTCGACCTCTATTTGAACCTCTTCCACCTCTGTTTCCACCTCTTGATGATCCTACATAAAGAGCTTGTCCTTGAGATCCTTTTTGATTTGAAGTAGAACCATTTAGATTCATCTCCTCCGTGGCCATGAGGGCAATAAGTTGATCAAAATCTGGTAATTCTCCTCTGACATAAACTGAAGTAATGAAGGGTTTCCATCTCTCATCATCTTTGAGTCCGTTGAGAGTATGTGCAACCAAGTCGTCGTCCTCCACATGAGCTTGAATTGATCCTAGTTGATCTGCAATCTCTTTAACTTTCAATATGTAATCATTGACCAATGTCCTTGTATCTTTCTTTATGTTATTCAACTCATTTTTGAGTTGAATCTTCCTTGCTCTTGTACCTGTAGCATACAACCTTTCCAATGCAAGCCAAACGTCTCTACTTGTGTCTAGATCTTGTATGTGTCCTACCATTGAATCTTGAATATTTTGTGATAAAATGAATATAACCCTTTTGTCTCTCTCATTCCAAAGTCTAAACTCCCTCAATTGTTGCTGATTTGGGTCCTCTGGTAATGTCGGTTTGATATCTGTGCCGTCAATCAAACCATACAAGCCTCTACCTTGCAAGTATGCTGTGATTCTAAACTTCCATGCTTGATAATTGGTCTTATCAAGCTTCTCTATTTGTGCATGTTGGTCTCCCATAATACAAATGCTAAGCTTCCTCCTTGAAGCCTCCTTTCCAATGTGTGTGATGAGAAGAAATATAATATTTGTTGGTGTAGACCAATCACCAATTGAAGGCTTGGAAGATCAATTGATGAAGGAAGAATCAATTTCTAAAGTGTGGAAGAAGATTACATTCAGAGGACAAGAGAAGTGTACACATATGTACATTAGTATAGTCATAGGTGACTTAGATCTTTGTTTGAGTAAGAATCTTGTACAAATTATCTATAAATACTTTGAGAAAAGTCGGGGCATGTATGAGAGCATATGTGACAATAGTTAGAAGCCAAAATTGAGGAAGTTAGAAGTCATGTGATAGAAGAAAAGTTAGTTGTGTTAGCTCTCATCACTAACTGTATTTTCTTCTGAGTAAATGGAAATTTTTGCGCCCGATGTTTCTGCGCGTTCTCCTTCTACAGTAGATCAATTGTGAAATGCTTTTGTACAAGTCTAAGTTGGAAGTTGCTTGACCTCTGTGCAAAGTTTTAGCTTCCAATTGTAATCAGGCTGAGTGAATTAAGTGTAGGAACATTCATATGTGAAGTATGTTCACTAGTTCCTAAAACAGGCGCAGATTTTGAAGTCAATGTTTTGGTCATTTCTCCCAGCACAGTTTAAAGTTTTGCATGAGTAAGGGCTTAATCTTTAAGTTGGAAGATAAGCTACTTATGTCTAGAAGCATTTTGTAAAACGGGTTCTATTCAAGGAGAACCATGTCTTAAAAGTTACAGGTGTAAAGTCGACTATTTTGGATGACAGTTTCTGACATAGGTAACTTGAGAAGTTGATTTCTCAAGTTATACTTAACCTTTTGAAGTGATTCAACTTGGAGTAGATGCGCAATCTCTAGGAGATGATTCGTACAAAGTTTCATCAAAAACTTTACACATTTGATAGGTCAATGTGAAGAAATTGTGCAGCAGACTTTTCTGTGTTTCATCTTCTTCACAGATTTGTTAATCTTTTGATAATTAGCAATTGATCCTCTAAATTAGTGAAGTGTTTGACTTACTCTTGGTATAGAGGTGTTCTAATCACAAGAGTAAGTTGTTGTTTTGGAGATTAACATTCTCCATCAATATTTACCTTGTAAATGAGGTATGTGCACCTTTCTTTGCTTGGATGTTGCTTCAGATGCCTCCTTGCAATCTTCTTCTACCTTTGTGTAGTGTTGATGATGAACTGCTTATTTGATAGCTTCAAATTCTTCGTCAAGGTATGATAACCTTCTCCAAGCCTCCAAGTACTTGCTCTGATACCAATGTTGGAGTTTATTGATCTCCAAAGTACAGCTAGAAGTAGGTGAAACCCAACAGGACCTAGTTGACTTTTTCACAAACTTGTATGCACAGACCAATTTTCTTGCAGAGCAAATTGCTCTTTACTCACTTGGAATTTTCCAAAACTGTTTCACACACATAAACTAGACTCTAAGAGCTTTCCAACAAGATATAGAACACCTCAGATGCATAAATACACAATGAGCTATGACCTCTGCAATATGCAGCTTTAATGGAGACCTTGAAACAGAGATGAACCTGAGGACACACATCACTTGCAGAGATTACTGCTCTTAACTCACAACTCTAATGACTTTGAAACTTTCTAGAATACAATTATACGTAATGATCTTTCTAACAAGCCAAAGAACACATGATTTGGATACATACACAAGGAGATATGACCTCTGCAAGTTTGAGGTTTAATGGAGACCTTCAGCAGGGATAAAAAATAGAGAACACACACTACGTGCAGAGAGTATTTCTCTCAGATCACAAATCCAATGATTATGAAAATTTACAGGACGAAAGTAGATAGTAGGAGCTTTCCAATGAGCTATCAAACATGTAATTTGGATATATAATGAGGGAGATACAAGCTCTGCAATCTCTGCATACAAAACTACAGCAGTGTAGAGATACACATATGACTCTCTTGGACATACCACAAGATCACGACTTTTCTTCTCTTTTTATAGCATGGGAAACCAATCTAAAACCTTCCTAATACATATAAATTCGTGGTAGACACTTGGATGGAGGTATTACATGACTCAAGTGCTCAAATAAGCAAAGTATTGATGGACTTTGAGAACTAGCCACATCGACCTTCCACTAGGACACCACTGAAGCTCCCTTGTGACTCACTAATTTGACTCACCATGTTCTAGAACTCACGTGGTATTTTTGCTACATTTTATGAATATATGAGCCTTCTTGAAGTATTTGAAGACTTCCCAAAGGTATTTACATAATTTGAAACTTGTACCCTACATAAAACAAATGTTCGCAACAAAATTGACCTTCCTGCATGAATCTGCATACCATGAATTGTTCTCATCAAAAACTACATCTCTGCTTACCAAGAATCCTTTGTTGGTAGGGTTGTATAACCTGTAGCCCTTTTGATTGTTGTCATATCCAATAAATACACACCTTTCTGCCTTTGGATCCATCTTGCCTCTAACCTGTGAAGGAACATGAGCAAAATCAATACATCCAAAAATTTTACAATGATCTAAACTTGGTCTTCTTCCATTCCAAGCCTCATATGGAGTCATCCCATCAAGGGATTTTGAAGGCAACCTGTTAATCAAGTAAGTGGCTGTAGATACAGCCTCAGCCCATAAGTAATTAGGTAAATGCTTTTCATTTAACATAGACCTTGCAGCTTCAACAATTGTCCTATTCCTCCTTTCTGCCACTCCATTTTGCTCAGGAGTGTACCTTGTAGTTACCTCTCTTTTGATTCCTCTTTCTTGAAGAAAAAATTCAAACTCATGGGAGAAGTATTCTCCCCCTCCATGTGACCTTAGCCTTTTTAGTGATTTACGTGTTTGATTCTCCACGAGCCAAATATCTTTTGAAACATGAAAAAACTTCATCTTTGTGTTTCATAAAGAATAGGATAGTCCATCTGCTGCAATCATCAATAAAGGAAACATAATACCTTGATCCAGATATTGAAGCTTCCTTGCTAGGTCCCCATACATCTGTATGAACCAACTCCAAGAGATCTCCATGCATATAACCTTTCTTCATAAATGGTAACCTGTGAGACTTTCCAAATTGACATGCACTACGCTTATAAATCATATGTTGTTTTGATAAATTAGGAAGTCCAAGTACACTTTGGTCCCTGCAGATTTGCTTTAATGACCTTTCACCAATATGTGCTAACCTTTTGTGCCATACTTCCAATTCTATGAGTGTCTGACTACCATAATTAAAGAGAGCAATGCTTCTAGTGTCCTGTAATTCAAATGTGAACAATCTACCTGTCTTTTCACCTTTTGCAATTCTTCTGAATCCTTGACTTGGATCTTCAACAAATGCTCCTGCTTTTGTGAACCTGACTTGCAACCCTTTCTCTACTATCTGCCCAACACTTATCAAATTCTTTGTAATGGTAGGGACATAGAGTACCTTACTGAGTAGGTTGATGTTTCCATCAGGTGCTTTGACATTGCCTATTTTCTCCACAGGATGTTTTGTATCATCTCCTGTTTGTACCTCATGCTTATTCCTTGGATCTTCTAAATCTGATAGGAGTGCCACATTTCCTGCCACATGATTTGAACAACCTGAATCTATGTAGGAAACATGCTCATCAGATTTACCTTGTGGCATAGCCATGTTCATGATCAATAATGAATCCTCTTTGTTTGAGTCTTCTGTGTAGTTATTGTAGTCTCTCCTTCCTTTGTAGCCTCCTTGATAGTTTGAATGGTTGTAGTTGTTGTAGTTGCCATGGTAGTTGTTGAACCTTCCTCTTGAGTAGCCATAACTTCCTCTATTGTATCCTCTGCCTCTTTGATTCCTGGAATTCCTAAAGCAATTTTCAGTTGTATGATTAGTTAATCCACAAATAGAACATGAGTTGGAGTCTTGGGATCTCCCCCTGCCTTGTCTACCTCCTCTTCCTCTACCTCTGCCATGTCTTCCTCTACCTGCATAGTTAGCTTGATATGTACCTGCTTCATCATCCACTTTCTTTGCCTTTCCTTTGTTATCTTTAGACTTGCTTTTATCCGTGTATAAAGCTGAAGATTGATTACCTTTAGAGCTTTCTCCATTTTTGATAAGCTTTGCCTCTTGAGTAAGTAGTTGTCCAATGAGTATGTTGAAATCAGGTACATGCATGTCCATGTACAAATCCATAGCTGTGGTGAATGCTTCCCACTTGTCATCTGCCTTCAAGCCATTGATGACCTGCCTTACAATTTGCTCTTCATCTATTACCTCTCCAATGCTTCCCAACTGATCCGCTATGTCCTTGAGCTTTGTGACAAAATCAGTCACATTTTGTTTGGGAGCCTTCTTGAGAGTTGTGAAATCCAGCCATAGTTGATGCTTCCTAGCTTTAGTACTTGAAGAAAAGAGAGCTTCAAGTGCATCCCACACTTCCTGAGATGTCTTATAGCTTCTAATGTGAGGCAAAAAAAAATCTAAGATAGAGTTGAGGAGATAAGACCTTGCAAGTGCATCCTTGGAGCACCATGTGCTCAATCTTTCTTGCTCTTCTTGTGTTGGTTGACTTTTGTTCCTGAAACTTGGCATAACTTCATCTCCAACCACATAACCATATAAACTTCTACCTTGGAGATAGGCTTCCATTCTTAATGACCAAGCTGAGTAGTTACCTCTGTCTAATTTGTCAATTGATGAAGGAAATCCATCTGCCATGTTGTCCAACCTTGCTCTGATACCACTGTGAAGAGATGGATAGGTATGTGCTTGAAGATGAAGAGGTGTTGCAAAATCCTTGATCTACACCAGCCAAATGAACTCCATAAGTACATGGTGGGCCCTTTTAGCTTGCCAATGGATGTATTAGACACCCTATGTACCTTGGAAGATCACTCTCAAAAAGATAGATCAAAACAGATAAGTTGGAGTTAGCTCAGAGGTGAAAACTTGCTATTCTTGGTTCATACACCTGTCCAGTGTTTTACATAATTCTCTGAGCACAGCAGCAATTAACTTAATTCCTCTTGGAGAAGTCTAGGTAACTTAAAGAGCTAACTTTCAAGAGTAATTTCATAAAAAATAGTGAACCACACACTGAGAATGAGTTTTAACAATTGATGACATCACCCCGATTTTCACGGGCTGCTACAGTTTGAGACCAGTGAGCAGAAAAATCAACATAACTCAAAATGTAGGAATTCAATGATTATGAAACTTTGTATGGTTATACTAGACCAAAGCTGAATCCAACAAGCTTTAAATCACTGAATTTGGATAAGTGACCACTGCGAAACACCTCTTACAAGATGAGTGAAAAAGTCGGGTACCTGACAGAGAAGTGAAAATGCAAAGACACTGTTGACTTCAACTGAATATAACTTAAGATTGCAACATCCAAATGACATGAAAATTTGTGAGCATATAGTAGACTTATAGAGCTAACTTTACCAAGTTAAATCACTTAAAACGATGCACCAAGCTCAGAGAAAACATCTCTGCAAGCTGACTGAGAAAAACTGAGAGTAATGGCAGTGAGTAGTACACTTCACACGAACATGGAAAGATGAACTCAAATAATCATGAAAATTGTTGATGTATGAAACACCACAAGAAATGAATTAATGTGACACTAGAACACCTCTATGGTCACCATTAACTCATTGCCACTCCAAACTTTGAGAAATGATAGCCTAAAGTGAGAACTTTGCTTCTACAGAAATTCCTAGTCACCGAAATGACATACCTTCAGTATTTTGCTACTTTCTCCTAGATCAAGTATTATTTCTCCATGAAACTTTATAGGCTGAAACTAGAAGAGTAGAGCTTTCCAACAAGCTATCATATACATCAAACCGATCTCTAGAACTCAAGTTATGGCTCTCACAAGATGACCCTATATGACCTTCCAAAACTAGAAATATTACCTGTTTTAGTAAGAGTGCCTGTTTAAAATTAGAATTCGATGCCTAGCATCGACTTGCAACGAGAATTCGATGCCGGGCATCGACTTGGGATGTTTTTGGCCACTTCTCAGCAAGGATTCGATGCCGGGCATCGACTTCCCGCATAAAGTCTTGATCTTCTGGACACCAAAACTATAGGTGATTTCATGCACACTTACAATATGACTTATCAACTGGAATTCGATGCCAGGCATCGAGTTGCTCCAACAACATCATGTTTTTCAAACACTTCAGTACTGAATGAAAAATATAAAAGAAAATATGACTTATCAACAGAGATTCGATGCCAGGCATCGAGTTGCTTGGAAAACTTGATCTTTGTAACTCATCACACAGTAGGTAATCATGGAGATGATGGAGAGAGGCTCATACACAGAACTTTACTCAGTTCTTTCTCATAGCTATGAAAACTCAGAAGTTTTACAGATGCTTTCTCACTCAGAGAAGCACGACTATACACAGTCGTATAAAATGAACTTCTTCTTCTACTTTTTCTTTCTCTCTATTCTCTCTCTACGCGTCAGTTGATACAAACTAACTTATATAGATTTTCTCATTCCCGTAACTTTTGAAAAGCTTCTAGAACTAAAGTGAACTAACTTTACAAGTATAATACATTTGTGAATTTGTCCCTTCACATAGGCATGGGGTTTTCTTCCTAAGATTTGACCTTCAAATATATGTCCAGTTAATGATTGTTTCTCCAACAGCTCCCCCTCAATCACTAATTGACATTCCCTGTTTCTTCATATCTTTGTAGTCTGCACCATCATATTTACTGAGCTTGTGATTAACTTCAAGTGGAGTTGAAGCTTCTCTGCAATTTTCCATATCAAACTTCTTCAACAAGTTCAGAAGATACCTTTCTTGTGACACATATATGCCATGATCTGTATAAGTAACTTCCATTCCAAGAAAGTATGATAACTTTCCTAGGTCACTGATCTTGAATTCTTTTTCAAGCAATCTCTTTACCTCCTTGATTCCTTCATCTGAAGTACCTGTGATTATAATGTCATCTACATAAATACAAATGTAGATTGTACCTTCCTCTGTTCTTCTGATAAGTAGACTTGGGTCTGCTTTTGAACTTTGATATCCAAGATCATTGAGATACTTCACCAGTCTATAGTTCCAAGCTCTTGGAGCTTGCTTCAATCCATACAATGCTCTTCTCAACCTGCAAACAAAATTTGGATACCTGGAATCTATAAACCCTTGAGGTTGTTCCATGTATACCTCATCTGATATGTATCCATTCAAGAATGCATTTTTTATATCCAATTGACTTAGAGTCCATCCTTTTGAAGCTGCAATAGCAATGATTGTCCTTATAGTTGACATCTTAGCTACAGGACTGAATGTCTCATCATAATCTATGCCATAGGTCTGGGCATAGCCTTTCACCACCAGTCTAGCTTTGTATCTGGCTATACTTCCATCTGCAAGCTTCTTCACTTTATAAACCCATTTATTTCCAATAACTTTCTTACCATTTGGTTTAGGAACAAGTTCCCATGTCTTGTTCTCCTCCAGTGCATTGAATTCTTCCTTCATTGCTTCTTCCCATTGCTTCTTACCTTTAGCTTCATCATAGTTCTGAGGTTCTTCATCATCTTTGACCATATATGCATAGTTCTTCTGAGTTATGTAAGAAGTATCATAAGAATACCTTTCTGGTTGTCTTCTAGTCCTACTTGACCTTCTTGGTTCACATTCTTCATATGTGTCTGGATACACTTCTTCATCAAATATAGGAGCTTCTTCATTCCTTCTTGTTAATCCACGTGTGGATGTACTTGCTTGCATATAGTCTTCATCTCTATTTACCTGCACAATTGATTTTCCTTTCTCACATCTTCTTACCTCTTCTTCAAATTCTTCAGCTGTATGACTTTGATCTGCATACCAACTTTTCCGTTCATCAAATGTAACATCTCTAGAAACAAGAAATTGTTTGGTTAAAGGATTCCACAACCTGTAACCCATCTGCTTTTCATCATAACCAATGAACACATATTTTTCTGCCTTTGGTTCAAGTTTATGCCTAAGTTGTGATGGCACATAAGCATATGCAATTGATCCAAACACTCTACAATGATCTAGTGTTGGTTTCTTACCCCACCAAGCTTCATATGGAGTCATTCCATTCAGAGCTGCACATGGTAATCTATTCACAAGATATGTAGCTGTATTTACAGCCTCAGCCCAAAGATAATTTGGACAGTTCTTCTCCTTTAGCATAGCTCTAGCAAACTCAACCAAAGTCCTATTCCTTCTTTCTGCTACACCATTTTGTTGTGGTGTATACCTGCAAGTTATTTCTCTCTTAATACCTGCATTCCAAAGATAATCATTGAACTCTTGGGAGAAGTATTCTCCCCCTCCATCAGACCTCAGTCTCTTAAGCTTTTGACCTGTGACTCTCTCTGCATATGCATGAAAATGTTTGAAAGCTCCAAACACTTCTGATCTTTCCTTCAAAACATATAATGTTATCCATCTTGTAGCATCATCAATGAAAAGAACATAATACCTTGAGCCACTGATAGATCCTTCTTTTGTTGGTCCCCATACATCTGTATGAATGAGCTCAAGTACTCCATCATGTTTGAATCCTTTCTTCTGAAATGGTAACCTGTGTGCTTTACCCATTTGACATGCTTCACATTTATAAACCATATGTTGACTTTGCACATTTGGTAATCCTAGTACAGACTGATTAGCAACCATAGCTTTAATTCCTCTTTCATTAAAATGACCTAATCTCTTATGCCAGAGATCAAGTTCGGTAATCACTGCTTCACCATGTGTGAGCAAAGCTTGACCAATGTTCCCTTGCACTCTTAAAGTAAAGAGTCTACCTTCTTTCTTACCAGAGACAATCTGTTTATATCCATTCTCTGGATCTTCCACAAATACTCCTTCATTTGTAAACCTGACTTGAAAACCTTTTTCAACTATCTGTCCCACACTAATCAAGTTTTTAGGTATTGTAGGAACATACAAAACATTGGTTAGCAAATCTGCTCCACTCTTGCATTTCACTTTTCCAATTGAATGTACACTATGTCTTGTATTATCACCAGTTTGAACTGTGTGACTAGAAATGCCTTTTTCCAAATCTGACATCAATTCTATGTTTCCTGACAAATGATTAGAACATCCAGAGTCAATGTAAAATACCTTTAGATCTTCTTTGTCTGATGTGCTGATTGAATTCATCATCAATGATGTATGACTTTCATTCTGTGTGTCATTTGCATAGTTGTAGTAGGTGGTGTTGTAGGATTGATTCTGTCCCCAACTTCTTCCTCCACCTCTACCATAGCCTCCTCTTTGACTTTGTCTACCTCTTTGAAAATTACTTTGATGTCTTCCACCTCGACCTCTGCTATTGTTGTTTTGATTCTGGTTTGATCCTTGTTGGTTGTGCCAACAGTCATGAGCCAAATGATTACTCAATCCACAGATCCAACAAGCCTTTTTGTTGTTATTTTGATTACCTCTTCCTCTTACAAAACCTCTTGCTCTTCCTCTGCCAGTGCCTTTACCTCTTGCATAATAAGCTTGAGAATTAGACTCCTCTTCATCCTTTGCTTTACCTTTATCTCCTTTCTTCTTATTCTTCATGTACATTGCAGAACTTTGACCTTTATCTCCATCTCCCTTCAAGTCTTGCTCATATGTGAGCATCAAACCAAGCAACTGGTTCAAATCTGGAACATAATGATTTAATGAAAGTTCTGTTGATAAGACAAAAGGTTTCCACCTTTCATCCCCTCTCAAGCCTGCAAGTAGTTGAGCAATCAATCTGTGATCTTCAACATCTTCATCTATGGATCCAAGACTATCTGCTAGATCCTTCATCTTAGTGACATAATCACTAATGGTTTGACTTGGCTTCTTCTTGAATGTTGTAAACTCTGACCATAGACTTGCTTTCCGTGCTTTAGTAGTGCTTTGGAAATGATATTCCAATGCATTCCATATATCTTCTGATGATTCCAATCCTCTGATGTGTGGTAGCAAATGATCTGAGATTGTATTGTAGATGTAGGCTTTTGCACTTGCATCCTTCTTCTGCCAATGCTTTAAAGCATCAAGTTCTTCTTTCTTTGGTCGGCTTTCATCTTCAAATACTGGCTTCTCTTCTTCACCTGTTACATATACCATGAGATCCTTACTCATAAGTAAGGCTTCCATTCTCATTACCCATGCGGGG
Organism: Ceratopteris richardii; assembly: GCA_020310875.1. Lineage (NCBI taxonomy): Eukaryota > Viridiplantae > Streptophyta > Polypodiopsida > Polypodiales > Pteridaceae > Ceratopteris > Ceratopteris richardii. The sequence goes on from CM035441.1 coordinate 139,901,683, forward strand.
TAAATATCTCTGTCCAGTTTGTCAATGGAGATATGATCTGCCATAGTTCTTTCCTTCTGCTGCAACCTGTGAGCTTAAAGGATAAAGGATAATACCTTTTGAAGTTCTTTGTGTATGAGGATACTTCGAAAGTAATATTTTGATGCCTTGTGTCTTCAAATGCTTCACCTTTCAAACTTTAATGGAAAACTTTACAAAACTTCTCGTACCTTTGTCGTCTTCTGCTCTCGAGAATCTTTCTGCTCTGATACCACTTGTTGATGTATGAAACACCACAAGAAATGAATTAATGTGACACTAGAACACCTCTATGTCCACCATTAACTCATTGCCACTCCAAACTTTGAGAAATGATAGCCTAAAGTGAGAACTTTGCTTCTACAGAAATTCCTAGTCACCGAAATGACATACCTTCAGTATTTTACTAATTTCTCCTAGCTCAAGTATTATTTCTCCATGAAACTTTATAAGCTGAAACTAGAAGAGTAGAGCTTTCCAACAAGCTATCATATGCATCAAACGGATCTCTAGAACTCAAGTTATGGCTCTCACAAGATGACCCTGTATGACCTTCCAAAACTGGAAATATTACCTGTTTTAGTAAGAGCGCCTGTTTAAAATTAGAATTCGATGCCTAGCATCGACTTGCAACGAGAATTCGATGCCGGGCATCGACTTGGGATGTTTTTGGCCACTTTTCAGCAGGGATTCGATGCCGGGCATCGACTTCCCGCATAAAGTCTTGATCTTCTGGACACCAAAACTATAGGTGATTTCATGCACACTTACAATATGACTTATCAACTGGAATTCGATGCCAGGCATCGAGTTGCTCCAACAACATCATGTTTTTCAAACACTTCAGTACTGAATGAAAAATATAAAAGAAAATATGACTTATCAACAGAGATTCGATGCCAGGCATCGAGTTGCTTGGAAAACTTGATCTTTGTAACTCATCACACAGTAGGTAATCATGGAGATGATGGAGAGAGGCTCATACACAGAACTTTACTCAGTTCTTTCTCATAGCTATGAAAACTCAGAAGTTTTACAGATGCTTTCTCACTCAGAGAAGCACGACTATACACAGTCGTATAAAATGAACTTCTTCTTCTACTTTTTCTTTCTCTCTATTCTCTCTCTACGCGTCAGTTGATACAAACTAACTTATATAGATTTTCTCATTCCCGTAACTTTTGAAAAGCTTCTAGAACTAAAGTGAACTAACTTTACAAGTATAATACATTTGTGAATTTGTCCCTTCACATAGGCATGGGGTTTTCTTCCTAAGATTTGACCTTCAAATATATGTCCAGTTAGTGATTGTTTCTCCAACAAAAATGAAAGTATATTGCTTGTACAATACAATGACTTACTGATACATATGTGTGCCTTGTAATCACACTTTGATATGGCATAAAGCTCAGCTCTTGGAGGTCTTCACATAGGTCTCTCTAACCACGACTAAAACTGCCATCTATTTATAGTTGAGTTTGTGAGGCTAACTTCCCTCAATCACTCTCCAATCAATCAATGATTGATTTGATTCTCTACCTACCACAAATCACGAATTCGTGGCTCCTCTTTCCCTTTTTGATCATGTGGACTCAACCACTTAAGATTCTCTTACTTTTACATTAAGTAAACTCTTCAAAAAATTACAAGAGGTAGTTCACAAGTGAACTTTACATAGTCTTCTTTTTAAAGCTTCTTCTAAGACTTTGTGGGACTCAAGCCAATACTTAGGATGGTCATAGACTTGCTCCAACATCCTAGACTTGGACCCCATCTTGGGGCCCTTCTTATGAGCCAACTCTGCTCGAGAATTGTCCCCAACTTCAAGTTGGTAAGCTAACTTAAATGGTATAAATCTATTAGAAACTTTATATGTTGTCTGATAAGCCAAGAGAACAGAAGGGAGGAGCTCATCCCACCGTTCAGTACATTATGTGATTAGTTTCTTAAGCATCATGAGCAGACTTTTATTGGTGCTTTTCGCCAATTCACTGGCATGCAGGTAATAGGGAGAACTAAATTTATGAATAATATTGAAAGTCTATGTTAAAGCTATTGGCAAAGTGTGTTCCCCGACCAAAAATGATTTCCAAAGGTAACCCAAACCTAGGAAAAACATCATTGGTTAGACATTTGGCAATAAGCTTAGCCATTGTTGAGCAAATAGCCCAGGCCTCAGCCCAACGAGTGGCATAATCTGTGCATGTTAATATTTATCTATTATTATTTGAAATGGTCGATGGAGAAATAGGCCTTACAAAATCTAGCCCCCACTTCTAGAAGGGTTCAAGGGGTAAAATAGGATGGGGAAAAAAATAATGCCGATGCAAGGGTTGTCCAGTGCACTAACAAGCATCACATTGTTTGATGTAAGCATAAATATCGCATTGCATGATGGGCCACCATAAGCCACTCTGTACAATCTTCTTGTAAGCCAGATCTACAAAGAAATGAGGACCAGATTGGAGAGAATGAGCCATGATAATCACCCATGGGACTTCATAAGTAGGAATACGTCAAAGCCAAACACCCGAAGGGTCAACATAATAAAGTGGACCAACGATGTCAGGAAGATTTGCATCTTCCAGTTGATGACCAGAGAAAATGAAAACAACTTAATTGGTGAATTCTAAACCTCTTTTTCACTATTGAACAATTGTTCTGGATTGAATTAACTACTTTTGAAGTGTTTGCAGGTACAAGAAATGATGAAGAAAATATGTTCAAATTAGGGTTTATCCTAATTACTCAATTAATGAGTATTTCATATTTATACATGCTTGATTCATGGGTATTTAACCCTAGGGTTTTCTAAGTTCATATGATTTTATGTCAATTAGGTTCATCTGAAGGGTCTCAAAAGATTCTAATGGGTTCATGTTAGGGTTTACAGGGGATCAGAAAGATTTTAATGGGTTATCAATGATTTTCAAAGGGTTTTAATAGGGTTTTGATGGGTTTTAAGTAGGTTTTCTAGGGTTTTAGAATGTTTCAAGGGTTAAAATAATTAGTATTTAAGGAAATTAATCTATAACTAAACATTGGTTCAATAACAAAAATTAGAATATGGTTTAATTAACTATTTAATCATGTATGTGCATTTAATACTAAGGTTCTAATTAATTAAAATCTTAACCTAAGATTGAATTAAATGATTTATTTAAAATAAGCAATATAGGCTAATTAAATTAAAAATGGTAAATTAAATGGATAAATAATTAGTGGTCTATATGAGTACTAGGAAAAAGAATGGTTTATAGAAAATGTGTAACTAAAGTGATTGAAAGAGTGGTTGGAATAAATGATGCAATTAAAAGAAATTAAAGAGAAACTTTAAATGAATGGTGTATATGAAAAAGGTTAAAAGAATGGAGTAAGTGAGTTGTGTAAATAAAGTCAATTTAAAGTGTGGTGAAAGTAAGGAGATTAAAGTGTGGTTGTAGATTAAAAGTTAAAACCAAAAGAGTGGATTAGGAAGGACTTGTGTATGTATTTAAATGTGTGTTGAGCTCAAGTTTCTCCTAATGTTTTTTGTAGGTACTGTCTCCTGCTCTTTACTTTCTTCTGTTTTTCCTTCTTTCTCATTAGATCCTCCTTGTGCTCGGGATATTAAGCCATCATGTACTGCTGTGTACGATGATCTTGATGTTGATTGTCGGGCTGGAAGCATGCCCATGCCTATTCCATGGCTTGGTCTGGGTCCCTGCAGCAGTGTGTGTGAAGTGTATATGTGTGTGTGTATGTGATGTGTGTATGTGTATGTGATGAGATGTATGTGTGTGTGTGAAGTGTATGTGTGTGTGAAGTGTATATGTGTTATGTGTGATGTGTGTGTGTATGAGTGAGTTTCCCCCCCCTCTCTCCTCTGTCTGTAGCACGCAGCGCGCATAGAGAGAGAGAAATAGAGAGAGAGAGAGAGAAAATCCTCTCCCTTCCCCTCCACGGCGGCTGCAGACGCAGCGTGCGCGCAGAGAGAAAGAGAGAGAGAGAGAGAGAGAAACACTCCTCCCCTCCTCTGTCTGAGCGCGGCAACGCGCAGACAGAGAAGGAGAGAGAGAGAGAGGAAAGAGAAGGAGAGAGAGAGAGAGGAAAGAGAGAGAGAGAGAGAGAGAGAGAGAGAGAGAGAGAGAGAGAGAGAGAGAGAGAGAAACACTCTCCCTCCCCTCCTCTGTCTGAGCGCGGCAGCGCGCTGTCGGGAAGTTGCGGACATAAGGCTGGTGGATCAGTCAGCCACTAAATCCCTCGGCACACGCAGGGTGTATGAGACAATCGTAGGTTTAAGAAAATAAGGGTTCGAATGACTCAACAATATAAATTATCTAATTCTATAACTGAAACTAAAGTTTTCTTATCAAAAGTAAATAGTTTTACCTAGCTATGGACCGTAAGGATGGCTAGCCCTGTATCTTTCTATAGCTTCTCTTTGATAAGGTGAAACTAAGTTCTCACGGGTAATTTGATCTTTAATTATATCAGTTTCTTCAGTTTCAATTTGATCTGAGCTCGGTTTTCGAACTAATTGAGGTGGGAATAAGTCTTCGTTTTCCTCCGGTTCTGGCAAAACTATAGTAAAGAACGGTAACAGTCGAGAAACGAGACGATCGTATTCTATCGGGCGTAAAGACTCGTTCACTATTTTATCTTTAATAATTTCAGGTTCTATAATCTCGTTATTATATGAATTCTCAATTGGAGATGGTAGCAATGTTTCTACAATTAAGTGATCTAATTTGTGCTTAATATCAGACTCATTTTTAGAATTACTGGTAGGTCCTAATCCTTTCGACATACGAATGAAAAATTAAGATCTCAATAAAGTTGGAGAAAAACAATATGAAGAATGTCAATATCAAACTATTTCAGTCTATACAAAGGCATATATTCAGTGCTCCTATAATCTTCTAATCCTATACAACTTAGTAAGTTTGAAATCGTGAAATCTTGTATGCTTGTTTCTTTATCAGCACTGCTTGACACTTCGCAATGGTTTTAATTGGAAAATAAGATTTAAATGAATCTTCAATCTTGTTGCTTCTCTTCACTTTACTTCAATTGCTTTTTAATCTTCAATGTTTCAATAAAGTTATTTTCATTTTCTCTGGTCATCAACTGGAAAGTTGAAAACTTTCTGACATTCGCCCCGGCCAAACCTGCACATCGTCCTCGATGGGCCAACCTGCAGATCATAGAAAGCAATATCAAATTCTTTTGAAACTTATTCATGACTCAAATTCAATTCCTCTGTATATAAAAATGCTTATATCATTAGTACATCTTCAAATAGCAAAGAAAACTTATAAAATTATGTAAACTTGAATTTAAACCTTTTCGTTCAATGCATGAATTGGAAAAACAGGTTTTAGAAGGAAACTATAGAAGTCATTCAAATAGTGTTCGTACTAACTCTTCCATTAACTCTGTTCATAAGTAAAGCATATGTTATATAAGCCCTCTATCCTCATCTCCTAACCATTTGCCATTAAGATACAAAAACTAACTCCCCTCTAGCATACATCCGCCTTATATAGCCCGCTTTTCAAATCAGAAGTGATTTCGAGACGACAACTGATTTATTTGATTTTTCTTTTATCTCATTTTTTTTTTATCATAATTTTTCCTTTTTGTCATTTTTCCTCTTTTCATATGCAGCAACCATTAATGTACTGCTTTCAATTTTTCTTCGCAACTTTTCTGATGAAGGGGAAAGGCTTAACCCCTAATCAGAGCAAAAGATCTAGAGGTAAGCTAAAGCAGGAACTAGGATCTCTTTTGCTAAATGGGTCAGATTTAAGGAAGCTTACCTATATAAAACAAGCCTACTTCTACTAGGAGTTGCAAGTTAAGCGTTCCTTCAACTATTCATATGACAGCCATAGGTCTCTAATCCCTATCTTCTCTTCAAGCACATTCCTACTTCAGTGTAAATTCTACTTTTCATAATTTTAAGAAGTTTCTTAACCTAGCTGAAGAATGTACAATTCTAATTATGATAATGCAGGGAAAAACAAAATTTAAAACATTAATCAGGGTTAGAACTGTTTCACCTGATCTATATTGATTCCATCTTTAGCATCGCCATTCATCCAAATATCGCTTTGTTTGCTTAAATTTTAAACTGCATGTACTATCTTCAATCTCCTGCGCTTTATCTTTATCATAAATCAGTCTTTAATTAATTGGTTCAAAAAACATCTTCAACTCCTGCTATCAAGCAACAACATATAAACTCACAAGAAAATTAGTTTAAATAAAATTTTTATTTTCATACATAGAAAAGAAAAAACATATTTAACAAAAAATTTAAACATTATTTTTATTAAAACATTCATTCATCATTTTCTTCATCAGATAATAAATCATAATATTTTTCATTTCTTTGTTTAAATATTTTAACTCTTTTACCTGCAATTAAATTTTTAAGCGGAGTTCCATCTAACTCTCTTAAGGCATACATTCCATTTTCATAGATTTTGACCACCACATAAGGTCCAAACCAACGCTTTTTTAATTTTCTACGGGCATCATACTGTATATCGAATGTGCTATCATATATCAATACCCAATCATTAATTTGAATTGGCTTGGGTCTTAACCTATGTGATTTATCAAAATACTTTTTATTTTTAAGTCGAGAAGTTTTTAATTTAGCTATAGCTTCATCTAGTCTTTCATTCCCTTGCTCAAGCTGCTGAATCCTTAAAGCTAATAAGTCTGCAGTAGATAAATTATCTTTCCAAGGAAGCGTAGTCCAAGTAAGAATTTGGGTATTTACTGGAAAAATTGGCTTTTGGCAGTACATTAGCTCTGCCGGCATAAACCCTGTCGTTCTAGTACAGGTCATTCTATCAGCCCACAAAGCAAATGGCAAAAATTTCGGCCAATTCTTTAGTTCTCCTTTGCAAGTTTAGAAATCACTTTTATGATAGGGGAATGCCCTCTTTCAATCTTTCTGTTAGCTTCAGGGTTATATGCAGTCGTAAGAGCTAAACGAATTCCATGCCTAGCAAAGAATTCCCTAGCCTCTTGTGCGTCTAATTCGCCCCTATCGGCTACTATTTTTTCAATATACCCAAATCTTGAAATCACTTCTTCAAGAAGAAATTTGCATACATTGAAAGTAGTTTTTGATCTTAGAGCTCGGCCTTCCACATGATTAGTAAGATCTTCTCGAGCAAGAACTATGTATCTCATTCTATCGATACCTTTGGGCATGGTTACTAAGTCTACTACCCACTTATAGTGTATGCATGGTGGATACGTAGGATGCAGTGGATCCCTATGCTTCACCGATGAATAAACTTGACATACATCGCAAGAATCCACATATTTCTTTACATTAACATAAATACCTGGCCACCAGTAACACTCTCTAATTTTTTCGTAAGTGGCAACAAAACCTTTATGCCCGGCCCATAAAGTATCATGCATGCTCTTCAAGACTTGCATCTGAAGATTCTTAGTACCTAGTACTCTTTGTGGCATTTTGATCTTCCCCCTTGCATGTCTCCAAAGTAATCCATTTTTTAAGAAAAAGTTAAATGCTCTTTTTCTAATATTTCTAAATCTATTTGAAGACCATGAAGGTGATCTAACTAAAGTACTAAGATACTTTCCAATCTCTAGCCACTCTCCTTCATATTCATTTGAATTAAATTTTTCATATACATAAACTTGGGAATCATAATTTATCGTATTAGTATCTACTTTGGCTTCATCATTCTCATCATACCTAGCTCTTGAGAGCATATCAGCAACAGAGTTAGATTTTTCCTAAAATATGAATTAAAACTGGATTTATAAATTTAATATAAGAAATCCAACGAAGTATTGCAATATCTGGTGAAGAACAGTTTGTGATCATTCCAATTAGCGGTAAACAATCTGTCTCCACAATCACATTTGCTCCTATGAAATATTCTTTATCAGACTTTAGAGCTGTGACTAAACCCCAAAGTTCCCTTTTAATTTGAGGATAATTTCTTTGAGTATTATGTAAAATCTTAGCTCCAAATCTAATAGCATATCTTCTACCTTCTTCATCATCTTGACTTATGACCCAGCCAATTCCAATAGGACTAGTATCAACAGTCAAAATAATAGGCTTATTATTCGTATAATCTATTCGTTTAAGGATTGGAGCTTCTTGTAACAACTTCTTTAATCTACGCATTGCTTGAGTATGTTTTTCTGTCCATAAAAATTTTCTTTTCTTCCTTAATAAATCATAAAGACAGTCAGCTATATGAGCAAAATGTGGTATCCATATAACATAGAAGATACAAGCTCCTAAAAATCGACAAACTTCACTCACATTTTGACATATCTCCGAAATCTTACTAATGGCATCAATTTTCTGAGGGTATGGCTTCCGTCCATAATGGCCACAAAGATGACCTACAATGAGGACCTCATTAACACCAAAAGTAGTTTTTTCTATAGATAACGTTAAGCCAACTTGAATAAATCGCTGAAAGATTCTTTGGCAATCAAGGATATGAGCCTTTACAAATCTACGACAACCATCTTCATCCAGAGTGCTATCTTTCTCTTCTTCCAAGCAACCCTTAATGGGAATGTCATCGATAAAGGGCATAGTAATGTGAGGAATAAAATCGTGCAAAACTAAATTCATTGCGCTCATCATGTGTGCTACTGAATTGGTCGCACCTTGAGGTAATGTACACATCTTAACTAATCCCAAAGGTGTTTTCATGGTAGTAATGTCTCTACTTTCTAATGCCAATTGAAATTGATCATACCCAGAGTAGAGATCACCCATTGAATATATAGAATTGCCTGAAAATGCTTCCGCAAATTCATCCACAATTGGACCTGTACCCACATTTCTAATAGTCACTTTATTAACTGGTTGAAGATCTTGGATAAATCGAAGTTTTCCACTCTTCTTGGGTACAGTAAACCAACGGTTTGAATAGGGAGCTGAAGAGGATTCTAAAATATGCATATGAATTTTTTCTTTAAGTAATCTGATCAGCTCTGAAAGATGAGCTTTAGGTACAGGAATAGGGCGCAAATTCCAAGGAATATGGGGAATAGTGAAAATTATCATCGGTGCAACTATCCGAGGATCTGCACATCCTATCTCTGAAGGCTCAAGAGAAAATGCTCTTGCATGTTGCTCAATAATCTTCAAAAAATACTCTTTTTTTGCTGGAAGAAGGAAACCACTAGCATCTAATTTAATTTGATTTAAGGATTCTTTAGTAAATACATGGCCAATATTTGTTGGATTTCTGAGGATTGGCTCATGACTTACATTCTTTATAATATCATTACTAAATTTTGGTAGTGGTTGTGCTACGGGTTTAACCTTCTTACTAACAGTTTTATATTTGGTCTCCACTAAGGCATCATACTCATGATTAATACTAGAGGCATATTCCTGAATTAATGCATACATAACAAGTGAAGAGATAAGAATATGGGAATTAGACTTACTCTGATAACAAAGTTCTAATTCTTCTAATGTTGAGAAGCAATGTGTAGTTTCAATAATATATTCAATACTTTCATCCATTAATAGATCTCCTTTGTTTTTCAAATGTTTTTTGTATTTTTTTATAAGTTTTGTTGGAATTTGTTTAAAATGAAAAATATTTAACGTAGCAGATGGAAAATAAACAGTCATTTTATCCAAGTTCTGTACAAGATTTTGCGAGATTTCGAACCAAAGTCCACTGTCATCTCGCTCAACAGTGGCATTTACTCGAAATCCTGTTCAATGTGTCTTAAAGGAGTTTTTCTTAAAGATCTACGATTACGAGGATGATTTATACAAAGCATCATGAATTGGACAGATTTAAGGCCATCACGAGAACGAATTCTTGCAAAAGCACTTCCATCATCCAATACTTTCGTCTCCATTCTTTGTTCACAAATGAACGGCTGCCCCAAAATAATTGGGTACGAGCAGTCATCATGAACGAAGAAATTATGTTCCTCTTTAACATCTCCAATAGTAATAGGAACATTTGCACAAGCTCCTAGTAAATAGCCAGAAGCATTATTGGCTGCCTTCATTTTCCATCCATGGTCCCTATCAATAGGCCATTTTCGCTCATTATAAATCTCCCATGAGACTACATTGATTTCTGATCCTGAATCGATTAATGCTACTTGCGGTTTATTATTATTACCTATCTTAACCATAGTTTCAGTGGTACCCCTAGCCCAATGTTTTTGAGTGTAATGGCTATTTGGGTCATCATTTCCTTTTTCCAAATGTCCAATAACAGGTCCCAAATAATTTCTACGATCAGAAAATTCTCTATACTCATATTCATTTATTTGTACAACACTCACTTTCGGTTCATCCTGATCTTTTCTTTCCTCCATTTCAATATCTTCCGTTCTATACTCTCTAGGTTCTCTTCGTCTTTTAATGATACTCATGAAATCTTCCTTCACATCTGTTCTTGAAAATGCTAACCATTCTTCTAATGTCATGGTTACCTCTGCCTTCATGATTTTCTCATCCATAACTTTCCGAATATCTATTTGTTTCTCAAATTGAGAGATCAATCGAAAAGTCGGAGGTTTCTTTTTCGGTTTTTCTTCCTTACTTCCATCTTCTCCTATGGGTTGCGATTCATTAGGTTTATCCTCACTTTTATCTTCACTTGTAGTTTTCTTTTCTAAATTTTCTCCTACTTTCTTTCCTTTACCCTTATTTTGCGACTTCTTTTCATGTTCCTGTTGTTTTGGTTCCTGACTAGGCTCCATCATAGGCGGTTCTTTAATTGTATCAGTCGTTTCACCCTCTTTTCTAGCCCTAGTTGTTCATTTAGACTGTCCCTCTTCATCCCGTTTTCTTTTCTCGTCTACATTAATTTCATGAGCATATACTGAGAACATATCTACTGGCTCATTCCAACATGTCTTTGATCTAATATCCGAGCTCGTAGCATATAAGTTCGCAACTGATAACTTGCCTCTACTAGCAGTATCATAAACCTGTTCCCAGAAATCACAATTAGAGTCTTCACTATCCAGCCTACAAGCATATGTATTTTGGCTTGTGGAGGCTTCAAAGAAGGTTTTCATTCCCCCTTTGCCATAGTTTGATGCCAAGGGCCTTTTTGTTACATAGTCACAGATCTTTCGATCTACTTCTGTGACCCAATTCTTATCCTTGGCCTCTTTGAATAAGTTGCATGTCCACTGTGGATGCTCCAAATCATCACACCAGAGACATCTAAGTGCTTGGTTAAATGGTCTTCTAGCTGGCATCTGATTCCTAGGATTTTGTTCTAATTCTTTTGGTTTCTCCTGATCTCTCAATTTAAGCTCTTGCATACTCTTTATAGTAGCTATTTCAGTCGCCAAAGTCTCCACATGTTTGACAAGTGATTCTACTGATGTTTTTAACATTATAAGTTCTGAGTCATCTTTTCTAGGGTTATGAGAAGTGGGGTCATTATCAATCTTTCCTGGCACATCTCTTTCATATATTCTTGGAGTTTGTATCTGATTTTGCTCCTGCCTTTGGGCTAACCTATGGACAGCTGCTCTTACGTTATCCCAATTTCCAGTAAGCCCACTCGCAGTCGCTCCATCCTCAAGCATTGGTTCTAGCTCTCGTCTAAGAGATGGATCTAGCATGTTTAGAAAATTTCTCAATTTATCTGGTTCAAGAGCTATTCTGTCTGCTTGAGGCATTTGGTTAAATTTGATATCAAATTCAGTTAATCCCTGAGTTATGTGTTGGTCTAACTTCGTAGTTCCTACCCATCGCATAAATGTGGCTCTATTATTCTTACTGTAATCTTCATGTGAAAATTCAGTAAAAAGCCGAGTCTTGAAATCCACCCAAGTCATGTTTGGTTGGACTACTCGCAATTGGATTCTCTCTCTAGTGAACCCATGAGCAATTCGTATAAATGTATCTTTTTTATTATCTTCCGGTAATCCATATTGTTCTGTCAATTGTTCATAATATTTAAGATAAGCTGTTACATTTATTCCAGTAAATTCCCCCCTATCTGTTTTAATTGCATCTATGATCTTCCAAATTCGCTGCTCTTCAAAGTGGTCAGCCATAGTGGATAAGTCTAACTTTATAGATAAATATGAAATATACGTATATAATTCTCGTAATAATCCGTCTATATCTTGATCCTGATACGACTCCGTGGTAAAAGAAACAGAAATAGAGAAAATATTCCTACTTCTTTGCCAACAAACTAAAGAAAAATTTACTACTACGTTGAAAACAAAAAGAAAATTTCCCTATACTTTAGTAATAAAGAAACTTTTTCTACAATGTTGTAAATAGAAATAAAAAATCCTTTCCTCCTACTTTAGAAATAAAAATAAAGAAAACTTTTCCTACTATTTTGCAATAGAAAAAACTAACGAATTTCCTATTGCTTTGCAAACAAAGAAATAAAACAAGCTTTCCTACTATTTTGCAATAAAGAAACTTTTCTACTACTATGCAATAAAGAAAAATTTCCTATTGCTTTAGAAATAGAAATAAGGAAAACTTTCCTACAATTGTGCAATAAAGAAAATTTTCTTACTTCTGTGCAACTAGAAAGAAACTTTTCCTACTATTATGCAACAAAATAAAAATAAATATACCTGATCAACCAGCTTGATGAAGAGGTTCGTTGTGAATGTGCTCAGTGCAAAATCTTTTCATGCATGTGCAATCGTCACTTTTATGAAAGTTGATGGATAAAGGTGACGTGACGAGGAACAATTAGCTGCATCTACAAAGGATGTCGATACTTCTTCTTCAATCGCCAAGTTGCCTATATATGCATATGCAAAACAGAAAGTAAATATACCTTTATACCTACGGTGTCTTGCCGAACCTTCACGTCAGGTTCACCAAGTTGTCGGGAAGTTGCGAACATAAGGCTGGTGGATTAGTCAGCCACTAAATCCCTCGGCACACGCAGGGTGTATGAGACAATCGTAGGTTTAAGAAAATAAGGGTTCGAATGACTCAACAATATAAATTATCTAATTCTATAACTGAAACTAAAGTTTTCTTATCAAAAGTAAATAGTTTTACCTAGCTATGGACCGTAAGGATGGCTAGCCCTGTATCTTTCTATAGCTTCTCTTTGATAAGGTGAAACTAAGTTCTCACGGGTAATTTGATCTTTAATTATATCAGTTTCTTCAGTTTCAATTTGATCTGAGCTAGGTTTTCGAACTAATTGAGGTGGGAATAAGTCTTCGTTTTCCTCCGGTTCTGGCAAAACTATAGTAAAGAACGGTAACAGTCAAGAAACGAGACGATCGTATTCTATCGGGCGTAAAGACTCGTTCACTATTTTATCTTTAATAATTTCAGGTTCTATAATCTCGTTATTATATGAATTCTCAATTGGAGATGGTAGCAATGTTTCTACAATTAAGTGATCTAATTTGTGCTTAATATCAGACTCATTTTTAGAATTACTGGTAGGTCCTAATCCTTTCGACATACGAATGAAAAATTAAGATCTCAATACAGTTGCAGAAAAACAATATGAAGAATGTCAATATCAAACTATTTCAGTCTATACAAAGGCATATATTCAGTGCTCCTATAATCTTCTAATCCTATACAACTTAGTAAGTTTGAAATCGTGAAATCTTGTATGCTTGTTTCTTTATCAGCACTGCTTGACACTTCGCAATGGTTTTAATGGGAAAATAAGATTTAAATGAATCTTCAATCTTGCTGCTTCTCTTCACTTTACTTCAATTGCTTTTTAATCTTCAATGTTTCAATAAAGTTATTTTCATTTTCTCTGGTCATCAACTGGAAAGTTGAAAACTTTCCGACAGCGTAGACAGAGAAGGAGAGAGAGAGAGAGGAAAGAGAAGGAGAGAGAGAGAGAGAGAGGAAAGAGAAAGAGAGAGAGAGAGAGAGAGAGGAAAGAGAAGGAGAGAGAGAGAGAGAGAGAAAGAGAGAGAGAGAGAGAGAAAGAGAGAGAGAGAGAGAGAGAGAGAGAGAGAGAGAGAGAGAGAGAAGGAGAGAGAGAGAGAGATAGAAAAAGAAAGATAAAGAAATGATTAGGTTAATCTTAATTAGCTATAATTCGTTCATTATTGTATTATTGCAATTAAGAAATCATTAAATCTAATTAAATATATAATGTATTGATAGTATTACTTAAATAGATTTAGAGATAATTTGATGTATTGTTAGATATAGTTTGGTTTAATTTATATAGATAATGTTAATTATACAAGTGATTACTTTAGCATGAATTGGTTGCATATACATGAGATACATTAGCATGGGTATGAATGGATGAAATAATGAGCAAGATTAATAGTTTATTATTTAAATGGTTAGAATGTAGGTTAGTATAAGTAGGATGTGTGAAGTATGTGCATATTCATGTGAGGATGTGTGTATGTCTGTATATTGTTTTAAGTTAGGATTGTGATTGTATTTACATATAGGATCTAAAGATTGGATGTGCTAGGATGCATTAAAGTATGTTTGCATATATAGTTGAGTGTGATCATGGAGGCACACAAATGAATTAGGATATGATTTTAATGCATGGGCATATGTGTATGCATGATAGTGTATGTTAAAGGGTATGTTTGAGCAATGCGTTAGCATATGCTAGAATGAGAATGTGTGTTTAGATGTAAGTATATGGGTTCTTTTAAGCATAAGCATAAATGTGTTTATATTTGCATCATATCAACATGTTAGTATGTCTAAGCTAAATGTTAGCATGTGCAAGAATGTATGTTAGAATCCATGAGCATGAGTATGCTTTAATGTATGTGAAGTATGTCTTTTATGTTTGATTGATTTTTTGTAATATTACTAATACCCTAATGTTTTTTGCAGTGTCGAGAAGCATCGAAGATTAATGAGCAATTGAAGAGCAAATGAAGTGCAGTGAACCTAATGTTTTGCAGAAACATTGAAGATTACAATCAATTAAAGTGAAGTGAAGACAATTGAAGTGAAGGGGCAGCCTAAAGATCCATTTAAATCTTATTTCTCATTTAGTCAACTATCCAATTGACTAGACATTTATCCAATTGTTTAGGCCTTCCAGTTATATTAGAATTATTGATTTGAACCATTAGCTTATCAATTAATTTATTTAAGCAGTTTTGCAACCATATTCTTTCCCATTACTTTCATCAAGAACCATTAGCATATCAATTAATTCATTTAAACAGTTTAGCATCATATTGTTTCATTAGTTTTTCCATTACTTTCCTTGATGTCTTCTAAGTTAGTTCATGAGTCTGAGCACAGTACTATTGAAAATATTGAAAATATTGGAAATGTTCCGCCAACTCTAGACAGACCAGAACCCTCTCGCTTACCTGAAAGTTTAGTAGAAGAACCCATTATGGAAGTTTCAATCTCATATCAGGAAGCTGTTGCTATGTACGAGGCTGCCCGTCCTTACGGTCCATAGCTAGTTAAAACTATGTACTTTTTATAGAATTATCTTATTTTCCGTCATAGATTTAGGCGGATGACTTGATCCACCATCCGAGCATCTCTCACGACCCGACATTGGTGAACCCGACGTGAACAAACGGCCTTGCAGCTCAAGTATAAAATTTAAATTTTTCGTGCATGTGCATACATGATATCGACAGGTGGGATTGCAGAAGCTTCTTCATCCGTGGGAGCAGTGGCTCTGTCTTTGACTCCTTGCACTCTTCTAGGTGTTGAGGGCTGTTCCCTAGGGAACTGAGCGCCTCCACGAAGAGTGGCAAGTAGCTATCCTCATCTCGCCACCCCTTTTCATCGACATTAGAAGCAAGAACGTTTGCACAATCATCCATTAGCAACTGATGTATTAGATTTTGATTCTATTAAAAATTGTATAAACTTATACACAAGTCACTCTTTAAGCCTCTTCTTCGATTCAGATTCCAGGTATTTATATTTGGATTCTTTTTGGTTGCACATAATTAAATGAAAATGACATCTAATGTAGAGAATCTTCTGCATGATATGGAAGCACGATTAATTTCATCTATAGATTTAAAGCTTAATTCCAAGTTTGAGTCCTTAAACTCGTTTCTTTCAATCTTAACTACAGTAGTATCTGATTTTAATGCGAATCTTAAGTCAATAGATACTCAATTTGATCACGAGTTTAGGAATTTAGAAGGAATTCTTCATTATGAACTCTCAAATTTGAATGAAAATATGGAAACAATAGCAAATCATGTAAAAGAAATTTCATCATTCAAAACGATTGGTCATGAAATTGCAAGTTTAAAGGAGAACATTGAAAGGTTAAACAATCAAATACACGAAAGTGCTACATGTGAATGCAAAGATAGATATCAAGTACGAGTTCAAAGTAGATCTATGTATTCTATTGACCAAAATCCTTTACCCGATCATAGAAAAGTTGATCCTAAGGCTTTATATCAAAGACCGAAGAGAACTGTAAGATGCTTTTGGTGTGACCAACTAGGTCATACTTATGGGAATTCTATGGCCTATGAGAAAGCATGTAGCCAACAATTGGTATTAGAAAGTGAACAGAAAATATATGATTATCAAACGCATCTACCATTGAGATTAAACTTAGGTAGAGGAGGAATGATAGACTATTTTGACCAAGAAAAATTTAGTCCTAAAACCAAACTTCAAAAACAATGGAAACCTAAGAGTCATAAGGAGAAAAGCAATGTATGTCAATTACATTCTATGAACACCAAGATTGTGCCTAAATGTGAATGTTTGGACAATGATCAAAACCTTATTAAACCTAAATCTATGAATAACATTGATCTTCAAATTAAATCTAAGGATCAAGATACATTGAAAAAGTTTAAGAAAGAAGATGTAAAGATAAAAGATGATGAAAATGAACAATCAATTGATGGAAATATAGATATACAGGCGGCTAAAACAGAACCTAAAGTCATAGAAATTCACAATAAATGTGATCAAAATAAAAATGATGAAAGAATAATACAAACATCTGAAGACGAAAATCTTCAACTTCAATCAGAACATGACAAGAATATGGGAAAATGGGTACAAGAAGCCATATGGAAGATTGAAAACAATATCAAAAACTCATCTAAAGGTAAGAAAAAGGAGAAGAATTTAAGTGAATAGTTTTATTGTGATGGAATTGTTTATTGAAGATAAAACATTTCAAATTTTGATTTTTGCTTGCTGCATATATGCTGTTTTCCTAAAAATTGAGAAACATATACCTAAATTGTTTAGTTTTAATGTTTGAAAAGCTAATTACAAACTTATGATTAAGTTTACATTACGATTTGTTTAATCAAAAGAATTCTAAAATATGAAAACACAAAGTTTGTTTCAAATTAAACAAAAACATGTTTGTAATTATGCTTGCAAATGATTTTGATCAATATGCTTGTCATTTCCTAAACTTATGATAAATTTATGATTTTTTTTCTTTCACAAATAAGAAGAAATCTATTATGAAGAACAATTATGAAGAATATTATTATGATGAATATTTTGCACAAAATGATCTTTGTTTACAACAATTATGATGATATACTTTTAAAAGAAAGAAATATATATGATATAAATATGATCATGATAAATATGAAGAACATGAAAAAAATGTTACAATATGAGGATGATTTTATTGATATACCATATGATGAGTAAGAGGAACTTTTATAATCCAGATATGAATTTTTCATTGATATAAAAAAAAAATGATGCTCATTTATAAAGATACAAGTTAAAAACTTTGAACATTTTGATTTTTCCTAAATTTTATGAACTTTGTTTCATAGGTTGAAAAACCTATTTTAAGAATGCATTATTTATGATAATTATAACCACTATGAATTTCTTAGGATGAAATTTGTGACATGATGAAGATGAATCTGATAGAATATATGAATTTATATTTGCAAGATAAATGATAATGAAGATGACTTGTTTTGTAGCTTCTACTTTATGAGTGGTTACAGTTGATGATGAGCATGATTAATTATGTATGAATGAATTTCTTTAGTGTGGGTTTCTTTTGCAGGAAAACCAAGAGAAGCTTTGAATATGAAATTTAATAATTTTGCGTGTCTAGCTGTTGCTGGTTGAGTTCTAACAGGTCTTTGAAGAACAAATTAAGATGCATAAAGATGAGCAGATTAAAGATGAATCAGATTGAAGATAAAATTGATTTTAGGTCGTATTTTTCTTTGTCTTAAAATTTTGTTTTACGTATTTTATTTGCATTCATATAAAACTAATTGATAAAAACTGAAATGAAGAATATTAATTTATAAAGGACTCTATTTAACCATATTAGGGAAATAAACATAATTTATATTTCTACATTTATAGATTAAGTGAGATTTGTTAAAAAAAGAAGGATTTGTAGTTCATTTAGATAACGAAAGTAGTTGTATATATGTAGGAGCATATTGTTGCATGATACATGTCTGTGAAAACCTAGATCTTTCTTGTCCATGCAGCTAGATCCTTAGCTCGGATTAAGGGGTTAAGCCTTTCCCCTTTAAAACAAAAAAGTAGCAAAAAAAAAAAAAGAATATTGACATGGAAGTTATACCTTCTTCCACCCCAAAAAGGTATTTACATTTATTATTGACATGAAGTATGTATATGAAGAGAACTAGTTGTGAAAAAACACATCTAGCGATTAAAATTGGGCATACAAGGCGGCTGTCTGTCCAAGTAGATTTAGTAGATTTCTTTGGCATGCTTGATCGCTCATATGTGAATGCATATATATGACGAAACCTGCATTTGAATGAATGAAAATGAATTCTGTTTTATACTAATCTTTACATTGTTTATAAATGGATGAAATATAAATTAATGTTTGTTGCTGAAAAGGTTACTAGTTTACCTTTATACTTTAATATGTTTCATTGCCAGATTTAATTTTAATGAAACCTCATGTGCATGTTGAAAAGATTAAAAATTTGATAAGTTAAAAGATGTTTATAAAAAGAATTGATGCTTTTCTATGATTTAATTTCAGGATAATCATTGAAAATGCCGCTTCCCTCAATCTGCAAGTTGGCCCATCGAGGACGATGTGCAGATTTGGTGGCGGTGGATGTCGGGAAGATTTGCATCTTCCAGTTGATGACCAAAGAAAATGAAAACAACTTAATTGGTGAATTCTAAACCTCTTTTTCACTATTGAACAATTGTTCTGGATTGAATTAACTACTTTTGAAGTGTTTGCAGGTACAAGAGATGATGAAGAAAATATGTTCAAATTAGGGTTTATCCTAATTACTCAATTAATGAGTATTTCATATTTATACATGCTTGATTCATGGGTATTTAACCCTAGGGTTTTCTAAGTTCATATGATTTTATGTCAATTAGGTTCATCTGAAGGGTCTCAAAAGATTCTAATGGGTTCATGTTAGGGTTTACAAGGGATCAGAAAGTTTTTAATGGGTTATCAATGATTTTCAAAGGGTTTTAATAGGGTTTTGATGGGTTTTAAGTAGGTTTTCTAGGGTTTTAGAATGTTTCAAGGGTTAAAATAATTAATATTTAAGGAAATTAATCTATAACTAAACATTGGTTCAATAACAAAAATTAAAATATGGTTTAATTAATTATTTAATCATGTATGTGCATTTAATACTAAGGTTCTAATTAATTAAAATCTTAACCTAAGATTGAATTAAATGATTTATTTAAAATAAGAAATATAGGCTAATTAAATTAAAAATGGTAAATTAAATGGATAAATAATTAGTGGTCTATATGAGTACTAGGAAAAAGAATGGTTTATAGAAAATGTGTAACTAAAGTGATTGAAAGAGTGGCTGGAATAAATGATGCAATTAAAGGAAGTTAAAGAGAAACTTTAAAGGAATGGTGTATATGAAAAAGGTTAAAAGAATGGAGTAAGTGAGTTGTGTAAATAAAGTCAATTTAAAGTGTGGTGAAAGTAAGGAGATTAAAGTGTGGTTATAGATTAAAAGTTAAAACCAAAAGAGTGGATTAGGAAGGACTTGTGTATGTATTTAAATGTGTGTTGAGCTCAAGTTTCTCCTAATGTTTTTTGCAGGTACTGTCTCCTGCTCTTTACTTTCTTCTGTTTTTCCTTCTTTCTCATTAGACCCTCCTTGTGCTCGGGATATTAAGCCATCATGTACTACTGTGTACGATGATCTTGATGTTGATTGTCCGGCTGGAAGCATGCCCATGCCTATTCCATGGCTTGGTCTGGGTCCCTCCAGCAGTGTGTGTGAAGTGTATATGTGTGTGTGTATGTGATGTGCACGTGTGTGTGTGTATGTGATGTGTGTATGTGTATGTGATGAGATGTATGTGTGTGTGTGAAGTGTATGTGTGTGTGAAGTGTATATGTGTTATGTGTGATGTGTGTGTGTGAGTGAGTTTCCCCCCCCCTCTCTCCTCTGTCTGTAGCACGCAGCGCGCGTAGAGAGAGAGAAATAGAGAGAGAGAGAGAGAAAAGCCTCTCCCTTCCCCTCCACGGCGGCTGCAGACGCAGCGCGTGCGCAGAGAGAGAGAGAGAGAGAGAGAGAGAGAGAGAGAGAGAGAGAGAGAGAGAGAGAGAGAGAGAGAGAGAGAGAGAGAGAGAGAGAGAGAGAGAGAGAGAGAGAGAGAGAGAAACAATCTCCCTCCCCTCCTCTGTCTGAGCGCGGCAGCGCGCAGACAGAGAAGGAGAGAGAGAGAGAGGAAAGAGGAGAGAGAGAGAGAGGAAAGAGAAAGAGAGAGAGAGAGAGAGAGAGAGAGAGAGAGAGAGAGAGAGAGAGAGAGAGAGAGAGAGAAACACTCTCCCTCCCCTCCTCTGTCTGAGCGCGGCAGCGCGCAGACAGAGAAGGAGAGAGAGAGAGAGAGAGGAAAGAGAAGGAGAGACAGAGAGAGGAAAGAGAAAGAGAGAGAGAGAGAGAGAGAGAGAGAGGAAAGAGAAGGAGAGAGAGAGAGAGAGAGAGAGAGAGAGAGAGAGAGAGAGAGAGAGAGAGAGAGAGAGAGAGAGAGAGAGAGAGAGAGAGAGAAAGAGAGAGAGAGAGAAAGAGAGAGAGAGAGAAAGAGAGAGAGAGAGAGAGAGAGAGAGAGAGAGAGAGAGAGAGAGAGAGAGAGAGAGAGAGAGAGAGAGAGAGAGAGAGAGATAGAAAAAGAAAGATAAAGAAATGATTAGGTTAATCTTAATTAGCTATAATTCGTTCATTATTGTATTATTGCAATTAAGAAATCATTAAATCTAATTAAATATATAATGTATTGATAGTATTACTTAAATAGATTTAGAGATAAATTGATGTATTGTTAGATATAGTTTGGTTTAATTTATATAGATAATGTTAATTATACAAGTGATTACTTTAGCATGAATTGGTTGCATATACATGAGATACATTAGCATGGGTATGAATGGATGAAATAATGAGCAAGATTAATAGTTTATTATTTAAATGGTTGAAATGTAGGTTAGTATAAGTAGGATGTGTGTATTCGAAGCACATGCATGAATTAGAAAATGTTAGTATGTATGAGCATACATGTGAAGTATGTGCATATTCATGTGAGGATGTGTGTATGTCTGTATATTGTTTTAAGTTAGGATTGTGACTGTATTTACATATAGGATCTAAAGATTGGATGTGCTAGGATGCATTAAAGTATGTTTGCATATATAGTTGAGTGTGATCATGGAGGCACACAAATGAATTAGGATATGATTTTAATGCATGGGCATATGTGTATGCATGATAGTGTATGTTAAAGGGTATGTTTGAGCAATGCGTTAGCATATGCTAGAATGAGAATGTGTGTTTAGATGTAAGTATATGGGTTCTTTTAAGCATAAGCATAAATGTGTTTATATTTGCATCATATCAACATGTTAGTATGTCTAAGCTAAATGTTAGCATGTGCAAGAATGTATGTTAGAATCCATGAGCATGAGTATGCTTTAATGTATGTGAAGTATGTCTTTTATGTTTGATTGATTTTTTGTAATATTACTAATACCCTAATGTTTTTTGCAGTGTCGAGAAGCATTGAAGATTAATGAGCAATTGAAGAGCAAATGAAGTGCAGTGAACCTAATGTTTTGCAGAAACATTGAAGATTACAATCAATTAAAGTGAAGTGAAAACAATTGAAGTGAAGCGGCAGCCTAAAGATCCATTTAAATCTTATTTCTCATTTAGTCAACTATCCAATTGACTAGACATTTATCCAATTGTTTAGGCCTTCCAGTTATATTAGAATTATTGATTTGAACCATTAGCTTATCAATTAATTTATTTAAGCAGTTTTGCAACAATATTCTTTCCCATTACTTTCATCAAGAACCATTAGCATATCAATTAATTCATTTAAACAGTTTAGTATCATATTGTTTCATTAGTTTTTCCATTACTTTCCTTGATGTCTTCTAAGTTAGTTCATGAGTCTGAGCACAGTACTATTGAAAATATTGAAAATATTGGAAATGTTCTGCCAACTCTAGACAGACCAGAGCCCTCTAGCTTACCTGAAAGTTTAGTAGAAGAACCCATTATGGAAGTTTCAATCTCATATCAGGAAGCTGTTGCTATGTACGAGGCTGCCCGTCCTTACGGTCCATAGCTAGTTAAAACTATGTACTTTTTATAGAATTATCTTATTTTCCGTCATAGAGATAGGTTATATAAATGGTTGTGTAATTAGAGCCCTTAATTCCATAAGCCTGAGTCTGCTACAGACACCCCGCGTGTGCCGAATGATTTAGGCGGATGACTTGATCCACCATCCGAGCATCTCTCACGACCCGACAACGATGATACAAAAATGTCTGTTGTAGATAGCTAATTTTTGACAAGCCGTGTTCGAAACAAAATCCGATGGACACCTCATAGTGAGAAAGATCATCAATTTATCATAGTAGGAATCAACACTTGGTAAAGGTACTTTCGATGAACTAGGCGTTGTAGTCATATAGATAGCCGAAAAAGAATCATCCATGCTGTTGAAGCTTAAGGTCAAGGACAAAGCATGGAAGCGCACCAAGGAAGTGGACACACAAGAAGAAGGAGCAAGTAGGGAGCTCCAAGAAGCGCATGTCAAATTTTCAAAAGAAATCCCTACAAAAATAGTGATTTTTATCACTAAAAACCATTGTAAATACCATTTTTCATTTTTGTAACTCCATTTTGTTCAAGTCGAGGAGTCCTCGAGCTTGAGGAGTATTAGATCTACCATCCTACCAATTTTCATGATTTTTAGACTCCGTTTGAGCCCCCAAATAAGCCCTGGAACCTATTCTTTTAACTAGGCCGGACACTAGGTCTGGACAGGGCCAAAACCACTCAAAAACTATAAAAAGGGCTGGAGAGCTCATGTTTGGGGGGAGCTTGTTGTAGATTTCAGTTTTGTAAGAGAGCTCTTTGGTAATCGAAGCTTTCCATTGTTCCACTCTTTGCTCTTACCTTGTGCGCGTGTGTGTGTATGTGTGTGCATGCTTGTGTGCTTTCACTCACGCACTTGTGCCATCACTTGCTCGCGGTCTTCATACCCGTCCTCACGTCTCCACGGATTGACATTTATGAGGTGTATCTCCTCACGTTGGTACTCACCATTGTGCTAGAGTGACACCAAATTTGGCGCCGTTGCCGGGGAGAGAGCTTGGAGGACGAGCGTGTGACGGTAAGACGTGGAGTAGCGACGTTGGAAGGTGAAAAATCGCCATTTTTCAGTTCAGTTCTGAGTTTTTCTCCTTCTTCATCTTCATCATCATCACCATCTCCTTCCCTCTTCATATTCTCTGATTTTTTCCATTTTCGCCACTACATTCACTCGTTTATTACTCGTGGCTGTGAGAAACAAGCTTAGGAGGAGCTGAGAACCAAAAGCGCTGAAGAAAATCACTTGGCAAACCTCTCAAAACTCCAAAAATTCAATTCAGTATCGCGCGGACTGAAGCGACCTGCGCCTGGTATCGCGAGCATCATATTGTGATTTTGGAGGGTGGCTTTGCATCCACAGGCTGATAGGAGGGACAAGGAGGACACAAGGTACACAAACCTGCAAAAATTTTTGAATTTGGGTGTGAAAATCTCCAAGTATCGTGTCCGGTTGAGATTTGGTATCGCGATACCAGAACTCCCGTGTATCGCGATACTTGTCGAGATATCGCATCGTGCCTGCCCACTTGAGGTATCGCGATACCATTCTGGTATCGTATCGTTAAGTGTTGGTATCGCGATCGCGGTCGCCCCGGTGGTATCGTATCGTGGTCCACCTGGTATCGTATCGTGCCATCATTGGTATCGTATCGTTTGCAAACTAGTATCGTATCGTCGGGTACTTATTTTGGTAACGTGATACCATTCTGGTATCGTGTCCTGAAGTTGGTATCGCGATCTTACCTTACCTAGCAGTATCGTATCGCCCACTTTTCCACGGGTATCGCGATACCATTCTGAGGTCGTATCGCCCTGGTCCTCTCGTATCGTATCGTCGAAGTTTTAGTATCGTATCGCCTACTTCCCAAAGTAGTATCGCGACACTTGAAATAGTATCGTATCGCCAAGACTAGTGGTATCGTATCGTTTCCTTACCAGGAAGCGTATCGCGATACCATTTTTGGTATCGTATCGTGGCAAACCCTGGGTATCGTATCGTGATGTTGGTATCGCGATTTCAGTAATCCCGTTGGTATCGTGTCGTCTAAAGTGGTATCGTGTAAGAAAGAGGTATCGTATCGTGGAGAACCTGGTATCGTCTCGTCTGTTCTGGGCTCCCAGAGTGATCCTGTTTCCCTGTTTTAACCCCAGAACCCTGAACTGGCATAACTTTCTCATACCAAATCCGTTTGCTGTGATTTTGGTTTTGTTGGAAAGCTCGTGGGTATTTTGAAGTTGACCCTCAGGGAAACTAGAAAATCAAGGTGTTCCAAAGGATTTTGAGCAATATAAGAGAACTTTGGGACTAGAAGCCAAGGCTTATGAACCTGAGATCTGGCAGACACTTAGGCAAGGATAGACAAAGCATTAGGTCATCTGAGGCTAGTGTAACATAATCCTAGTAGGAGATGGTTGAACCACGCTCTAAGAGAGAGGATTAGGAAGTAATCCTCAACCATGGCTTTTGGGGCAAGTGGTTAGCCCATCACATTCCTAACCAAGAGGTTGTGAGTTCAATTCCTTACATTGGTATCAGAGCCTAGGAAGTAGGCTTGGGCAAAGTGGAATGATCCAATGGCCTCTAAAAAAGGCGCTTGGGCATCCTCTATGTGAAAGGGTAGGAATTGTGGAAGGCGCGCGCGTCGGTTCAAGGATGGACCTTACAATGATTGGGGTGTATCTCTCAATCCGTAGGTCGGATTGAGGCATGTAATATACCGTTGGAAAGCTCTCGGAACAAACTTTCCAATGAGCTAGCTTGGAAGTGTGAATTCCTTGGGAATCCTTGGGTGGCACTTGATTGAGTGTTCAAGATACCAAGCATGGGTGAGAACAAGGTTCAAGACTGAGGTTGAGAACAAGGGCTCGAGACACCAAGGTTGCGAACAAGAAGGTTCAAGACACCAAGGTTGAGAGCAAGGGTTCAAGAGACCAAGGTTGCGAACAAGGTTCAAGAAACTGTGCGAGGTTGAGGGACATCAATTCAAGGGCACCTAGGGGTTCAGGGGACTGATCACCGAGGCTAGAGGGATACAAGAGTAGATCATTGAGGACAATGATCGACCAAGGGGGGAAGAATGTAACATAATCCTAGTAGGAGATGGTTGAACCACGCTCTAAGAGAGAGGATTAGGAAGTAATCCTCAACCATGGCTTTTGGGGCAAGTGGTTAGCCCATCACATTCCTAACCAAGAGGTTGTGAGTTCAATTCCTTACAGCTAGTGTCAACCATACATCCAAGTCTTGGGCTCAACAGCTTAGTGGTTACCCTTACACACGAAGTTCAGAAACCAGTGACTCGGAAATGTCTTTTAGCATGGAAAGACCCACACGTAGCTGAGGCACTGCCTATTTACAGACACCAGAAGGTCCCTATAAGACCCAATTGGAGTATCTTAGGACCAACCAATTAGGTGCTCGCATCTATGAGGATGGTCTAAGGCGATCAGTGGTTCAACTCAAAAATCCTGACCAACTCTTTGGACTTGAACACCCAGTGGTCAAGTTTGAAGAGGGTGCTTACATTGATAAGGAAGGAACCATGTATGTGGTTACCAACTTACCAGATAGGACAGATGAGTTTGGAAATATCATTCCTGAGAATGATATAGGAGACCTAGAGCAAGGAGACCTAGGAGGAGAACCCAAGACCCCTAGAGGCAAGTGAGTCTTAACCAGAGTACTCACTCCAGAATGGATTCCTCAAGATAATAAAAGCATAGAACTATTCGTGAATAGAGAAACGGAGGAAGCCTTTTGGAGATTTAGGCCAGATCAACCCAGCCCAGTAGTCACCATCTATGAATTCAAGGATCCAGAGACACCAGGGAAAGTTGTCTATCTAGATCACACATCTCAAAAATTATTCTTGGTATCAGATCATGACAGACATGCTTACACTTGGCAAGGTGAATCAATTTTCCCTCCACCAAGATCTAATGTTTCCCAGGGCCTTCAAGGAGCCGGATCATCCAAGGCTCATGAAACCCAGAGAGAGAGAACTAGAGAGAGACCGGAGGTAAGCTTTGCAGACACTATAGGCAGAGACAGATCAGGATATGGAACGGAAAGACTTGAAAGGGAGAGACATAGAGTGTATAGGCATCAAAGAGACGATCATGATTTCCCATTGCCTAGACCACGAGAACACTCAAGAACCCTTAGACCCTCTCAAGTGGTTAAGACAATGAAGAACTACTTTGATGGATTTGGAGATCCTTATGATCATGTAGCGGAGTTCAAACAAGTGCTAAGAGCTGAACAGGTTGAGGACTTATTCACTCAGTTCGAGGCATTTGGTTTGACTCTCAAGGGTACTGCCTTAGCTTGGTTCCAACCTCTAAACAGTCGCAACTATAGAGAGATAGGTCAGCTGCTAGAAGAATTCATTGTGGAATTTTCCAAAAGCGGCATCAGGCATAACACATCATCCTTGATCCACAGCTTCAAGCAGACACCCCAAGAAACAGTGGGACTCGCAGGAAGAAGGTTTAGACAGTACCTGGAAAGATGCCCTGTACCAGAATTACCCACATCAGCCAAACAGGTGGCACTGTTTTTAGATGGCCTGTTGAGCACAAAATTGAGGTCATATGTATACTTGAAAGAGCCTAGATCCATAGAAGAGTGTATACAGATGTGCATTGACATAGAAGATAACTTGGGTGAGGAGTTAGGACTATCCAAACTCTATAAGGACTCTGATAGTTCTACAAGTCATACCTCTAAATCCTCCACCGAGATAGATGAGATAGCTGAGCAAGTGGCCAAAAAGCTAGGAGTCCAAAATAGACAAATGCCAAGGGTCACCTCAGTGAAGCGATGTTATACGTGTGGAGGAGATCACATGGCTAATGTCTGCCCAATGATGACTCAACCCCAAGGAAACCCTAATGCTCTGTATTGCACCATTGAGAGAAAATACACAAACCATACGGCGCAAGATTGTCCCTATAACAGACAGGCTGTTAGACAAAATTATCAGCAACCTTACCAGCAGGGCAGGTATCAGAATCAATACCAACAGCCATATTATAGGCCACAACAATATCAACCTCAATACCAGCAGCAATATCAAGCACCATATAGACCCCAACCAGTCCTAGGAAACCAACCACCAGCTCCTGCCAGTGTGATCCCAGTTAAATATACGATGGCAGAGGAGAACCATAATAGAGCATTGGTGCCACTAACCCCATTGGTCTCAGAAAATGTTTCTCACGCTCATGGTTCAGACTACTTCCATGAAGATAGTCCACAGGCTTATTATATAGAGTCACCTGAGCAAAGTGAGATTTCTTACTGTCAATATGAGACACCACCTATGGAACAAAATTGGGAGCCAGAATACTCCAATGTCATGTATACGAATCCAAATACTAGGCCCCAATTGAGACAAGCAAGACCACAAGCCCCTAGAGGACCATGCTTTAGATGTCAGGGTGATCATTTCATTCGTGAATGTCCCCACCAACCAGCTCTGGGACCAGGACAGAACATCACAATACAAGGCTTTTGTCCTGAGTGTGGCAAGGAACACCTTCCTAGAGAGTGTCCCAGGAATCCCTCTAGTGCACCCAAGGTCACACCCATCAACGTGGTAGGCTTAGTGGCAGATTCAAGATCAAGTAGTAGTAATGCGGCTCCTGTACAGGCAGTTACTAGGGCACAGGCTGCACAACAAGCAAAACCATCTGAGCAGTCAGAGTCAAGTGAGGCAGGAGAACCTAGTAAGAGGAAACCAAGAACATGGAAGGATACCAGAGAGAAGGCTAATCGCAAGTGGAACAAAAAGCTATCCGAGCTAGAAGAAAGCCTAAGGGATACCAAAACAAAAATAGAAGACATCGCGTCTCAAAGCCCCTCGCATGCCGAAGCTCCATCCACTCCACCTCATTCCACCCCAACACCCATTGTAAATAATCCACAACCAGGGTCTGTTCTTGCAGATCCAACCCCAGAAGGTTTGGACATGATGTTCAAGGCCTACCAGGCTCGTCTTCAAGAAGGGCCAACAGCTGCAAACCTAGACAAGAGTTACCCTAGAGCAGATTTAGAGATTGAACGGATGAAAATGTGCATGAAAATGGTAGAACAAGCTCAAGCTATACTTGAGACTAGTCAAAAGTTCAATCAGACAAACTCTGTCAAACCGGATTTGCATTTCCAAGGCTTACTAGAAAGATTAGAGCAGTTGGTAAATAAACCACAAATTTCTTTACCACCACAGGCTCAACCAACTATTGAAAGAGGAAGCTCCCCACCAATGGGAGCTTATGTTCCTAATCCCACGGATGCTGGAATGCCTCCTTCAATTCAACAGTACTCTCAAGAGTTCTTGCGGGAAATACAGGAAGAGAAATGGGCCAAGGAGAAGGGTAATTCCCCTCCTATTCCTGAGATTGATGATCTTCATGATCAATTTCCTCAAGACATTCCGTCTATCTATGGAGACCAAGCTGAGCAACAAGAAGATGAAAGATTAGATTTTGAATCTAATTCTTTACAAGAGTTGCCTCACTACATAGGCCCATGGGAATCTGAATCTCTCCGGATCAGAGCTCCCACAATATTGGTAAGAAATGAAGACTCAGTGATCCCAAGAAACACTGATGTTGTGAAGAACACTAAGGTTCAATGTCATCTCACTGTAGAGGAGCTGCTCAAGGCAAAACCGGAGCTATGGAATCATGTGAAGGATCAGGTTCCAGAACTTGAATCCAATATGCCAAAAGTAGGCACTAAGCAAAAAGTTCCAGAGATACCTCTCGACAAGATAGGAGACATGAGCGAAGGTGAAGAAGGTAACACTTATCTTCCGATCACCTATCAAGGTTACACAACCAAAGCAATTGTAGATTCGGGTGCCGGCGTTGCTATTGCGACCACCTCCTTGTGGAAGCGATGGGGCAAACCCACATTAAGACCAACTAGAATGAAGCTTCAAATGGCAGATGGTCATTTTGAAAGACCTCTAGGATTGCTTGAAGGGATAACTCTAACCACATGTGGTGTAGAGTTTGAACATACATTTGCTATATGTGACTTTGAGAAAAATAATGTCTACGAGATGATACTAGGAAGGCCCTTCCTACGACAATTGCAAATAGTACAGGATTGGGGAACCAACTCCTTGTACTTACAGCACTTAGGGGTCACCACCAAGGTCAATTTGAAGGATTACACCTTCAGAGATGTACCACCCCTACAGTGGAATCCTATCCACAAAGCGAAAGAAGATTCTATCTCCGTGCATTCTGGAAGTTCACTTGATCCATCATGGTTGCATGAAGATACTCACTTGTGGATGTGCAAGGTCGCAGAGGAAGAGGAAAAGCGCCTAAAAGCGAGAGAAGAAGGAACTTCCCCAGGAGATAGACCAATAAAAGACCCAGCCTATACACCGATGATATTTCCAGATGAGGAATTTGAACCTCATGGTTGGGCAGAAATCTTAGCTACCATGGACATAGCAGTCAATGAAGAACAGTGGACACCTCATTGTGATGAGGAGGGTTATGATATTTCAGTGTTCATGTGTCAGCCCCTGTTGGAAGAGTGTGATCCTAGTGAGTTCATAGAAGAAGAAGAGAATGACGATGACCTAGAATCCATTGTGATGGATACTTACTTTAACTCAGAGGAACACTACTTAGAAGATATAGGAGTGCTAACCCAAAAAGAAGAAGAACCCCTCACAAGTATTAAAACGATAAACTCAAAGGAAGGAAGTGAAGGAGGTCAAAAGAAAAAGAAAAGAAAAGCAGTAAAACAAGAAGAAGAAGAATCGTTGTTTGAAGTACCAAAAAATTTCAAGAAATATGAAGTGGAAGACCGAAAAATTTTGGTACGAATGCCTAAGAGAGAGGCCATTATAGGAGAAGCATATGACAATAAAGAAAAGACCAAAAAAATTGTAGTGACCATTGAAGGGAACGAAGAACGATGTACGTACATAGGAGATGACCTAAGTGCAAAAGAAGAAGCAGAGCTTGTAGCTCTATTAAGGGAATATAGGGATGTGTTCGCTTGGCACTATAGAGACTTGAAAGGAGTAGATCCAAAGATTTGCTCTCATACGATTCCGATGACCGCTGATGCCAAGCCCACCAAACAAAAGCCCTACACATATAATGACAATTATGCAGCCAAAATAAAGGAGGAAATTGACAGGCTGATTGAAGCTGGATTCATCTA
Organism: Ceratopteris richardii; assembly: GCA_020310875.1. Taxonomy (NCBI): domain Eukaryota; kingdom Viridiplantae; phylum Streptophyta; class Polypodiopsida; order Polypodiales; family Pteridaceae; genus Ceratopteris; species Ceratopteris richardii. The sequence goes on from CM035441.1 coordinate 139,932,491, forward strand.
TGAGATTGAGCACACTGAATGGGTGTCCCCCATTGTGGTGGTGCCCAAGAAGAATGGGAAATTGCGAGTGTGCATTAACCTTAAAAAAGTTAATGCCGCAACGATCAGAGATAGTTATCCACTTCCAATCACCGAACATCTATTGGAGCGTGTTGCAGGCAAGGAAGTTTATAGCTTCCTTGATGGATTTTCAGGTTACAACCAAGTAGCCATTGCCCCCGAAGATCAACACAAAACGGCCTTTGCCACAGAATGGGGAATCTTTGCATTTCGTGTGATGCCATTTGGGCTCACCAATGCACCTGCAACATTCCAAAGGCTCATGTGTCATGTCTTCAAAGAGTTCTTGCGAAAGAGCTTAGAAGTATATGTGGATGATTTATGTGCGCATTCCCAACAGAGAAGTTACCACATCCCTGAGCTCAGACAAATCTTCAACAAGTGTAGAGATTATCGAGTTTGTCTGAACCCAGAGAAGTGTGTGTTCATGGTACGACAAGGTAAAATCTTAGGTCACATTGTTTCTAAGAATGGAATTTCAACAGATGAAGACAAGGTAAGAGCGATAGCAGAGTTGCCAAGACCAAGAAATGTTAAAGAGGTACAGGCCTTTATGGGCCATTGTGGATATTACCGTAGGTTTATCCACATGTATGCCATCATAGCTAAACCTCTTTATGGGTTGTTAACAAATTTTGAGTGGAACGAGGAATGTGAGAATTCCTTCAACGAGCTGAAAAGACGTTTGTGCACAGCACCAATCTTGACTACTCCGGATTGGAGCAAACCCTTTCATGTCCATGTAGATGCCTCCAATCATGCAATAGGATGTGTGCTAGCACAACCCACAGGTGAAGGAAACCTAGATTTGCCGATAGCATATGCTAGTAGGCAATTGAATGCAGCTGAACGAAATTATACCACAACGGAGAGAGAAGGCTTAGGCATGGTATACGCTGTGAAGAAGTTTAGACACTATCTATTGGCCAATAAGTTCAAGTTTTTCACTGATCATCAAGCTTTACTATATTTGGTCAATAAACCTTGCAATACAGGCCGTTTGGTGAGATGGTTCCTCTTACTAATGGAATACGACTTTGAAGTGGTTGTCAGGAAAGGTAGAACCCATCTTAGGGCAGACCATCTTTCTCGCATCACTTCAGGAGAGCCACCGCAAGGAGTGTCTGATGAATTGCCCGATGCTTATCTGTTCAATTTGGAAGTTGTTCCTAAATGGGCAAACAAGTTGGTACCAGTCCTAACCTTCGGTCCTGCGAATAAGAATGTGAAAACAAGCAAAGAAGAAATTGTAAAATCACAAAAGTATCAAATATTGGCCGGAAGCATGTACAAACAAGATCCAGAGGGCATATTAGCTTGTTGTGTCGAGGACGATGAACATATTAGTTGGTTGCAACAGGCCCATGAGGGATTGCTAGGAAATCACTACTCTAAACAACGAACATTGCAGAATCTAAAACGTTTAGGAGTGTATTGGCCTAGCATGGACAAAGAAATACAAGAGTGGATCCAGAATTGTCCAGTGTGCCAGAAGAGACCCCCAGTGGAGCATGCCACTCTTTATCACGTGTCATTAATCCCAGATTGGAGTGCTCCATTGGTTGCGTTCATGAGATCGGGAACATTACCCAATCAGGCTAGTCTTGCAAGAAAACGGAGCATGGAGCAAGAGGCTCAAGACTATGCCCTAGTAGGAGACAACCTATATCGAAGAGGCAAGGATGGTTACCTAAGACTGTGCGTTCATGAATCAGACTATTTGAAAGTCTTAGAAACTGCACACAGCGGTGCTGCAGGTGGACACTTTGGGCCTGACAAAGTAATTAAGACCATTTTATTCTCAGGACTTTGGTGGCCCACTCTTCATATGGATGCACATACTTATGTGAAGAAATGTGACACATGCCAACGTGCCCAATATCCGATAAGAAAAGACGAAATGCCTTTAAGGCCAATGATGGGAGGACGTGCATTTTCAAAGTGGGGCATAGACTTTGTTGGTCCTATTAACCCCCCAGCTAGAAACTCCCATGCAGAATACATCATTGTAGCCACAGATTACCTTACAAAGTGGGTGGAAGTAAAAGCCATGACAAAGAATGATGCTCAAACGACGGCTAAGTTCTTATTCGAAAATGTGTTCACTAGGTACGGGTTACCAATAGAGTTGGTTAGTGATAGAGGTACGCACTTCTTGAACGAGGTCATTGAACATCTCCTTCAAGAATTCATGGTGATACACAAGAAGTCTGCCCCTTATCACCCACAAGCCAACGGACAGGCCGAGAGCACGAATAAGATCCTATGTAACGTATTGACGAAACTTGTAAATAATAAACGCTCTGATTGGGACAAACAACTTCATCATGCTGTTTGGGCATACCGAGTTGCCTACAAAACGGTGCTCAATGCTACCCCATTTCAGATGGTCTTTGGACAGAATGCCGTGCTACCTTTGGACTTCCTAATCCCAGCCTTGAAAGTAGCACACGAGCATGAGTGGAATGGACATGAGTTTCAGGATCTTTGATCTAGAACGCTTAGGTGAGACGAGGCTACGGGCAGCAGCAGGCATTTATGCTGCAAAGAAAAGGCAAAAGGCATACTTTGATGCCCATGTAAAGGATAAAGGATTGAAGGAAGGAGATCTAGTGCTGGTTTACACGCTAAAGCAACATGCCCGCAAATTGGAGAAACGAGGATATGGACCCATGATCATTAATAGACTCTCCACTAGCGGTGCAGTTCAATTGGCCACTTTAGAAGGTGATATCCTACCAAACTATATTAGTGGATGCCGAGTCAAGTTATATCAAGAACCTCTTACAGAGGAAATGCTCACGAGACTCAACACTGCGAAGAAGCGAAAAGAAGACGAGTTAAGGGTTAGAGAAGAAGCACAAGTAGAGGCTAGAGAGCGCATCAGAAGAAATAAGTTACGGCGGCTAGGCCTAGATGTCAACACAAAAGCTCCAAAATATCACATGGACATGTGCCAAAAATCGGGCATAACTACTTCTCGAATAATTGATCGACGGCCCTTTGTGACTATAGAGGTAGGACAAGGAAAAAGTGTAAGGACTGTGAGAGCATTGGTTGACTCAGGAGCAGCAACTAGTGCCGTTAGACTTTCATACTGCCAAGACCTGCATTTGGACATCAAGCCCATAGAAGCCTATCTCATAGGATTAGGAGGCGTGGAAACACCCTGTTTGGGCGAGGTGGAACTTCCCATCTACCTTCAAGATGTTCCAATAAAAGTCAAAATGCTAGTGTGTCATGATGAGGACCTCACAGAACCACTTGTCTTGGGTCAAGATTGGATTTACGACCATGCTGTCAACTTGAACCTAAGAAGTCAACTTCTTCAAGTGTGGGTATATAATCAATGCATTACATTAGAATTGGAGAATCACATGCCCACTGAAACTGACACCACACACTCTCTTTGTTCCTCTAAGGCTAATCTTCTTGAACAAGATGTTGTAGATGTCAAAAGCTCTATGATCCAGACGGACGCAAGCACGGAAGGACAGTCGCAAAGTCAAGATGAACCTTCTTTTTGTCTTCTAAAGAGCAGAGCATCCACAGGAGCTCAACCTAAGAAGCAAGCAAAACAGTGCAAGATAGCCAGTCTATCAAATAGACAAAGAACCTTCAAGCAGAAAGAAGTTAGGGGCATGAAGCAGATCTGGGTAAAGAAAGAAGTGCAACCATCGATGTTACCTCAAAGATTCCCACCCAACCAGATCGACCATGAAAAAAGAAGAACCAAGCACCTACGACAGGGTCAAGCACGAAGAATCCATCAAATTTGGGTACCAAAGCTATCAATGAAGGCCGACCACAATCAGGTACAAATTTGGGTGCCTAAAAAATTAGCTACAGCTCAACAAGGGCGATTACAGATGTGGGTACCCAAGAAGCTCTTACACGTACAAAGGCCTATGCTCCCCACCATGCAAAAGGCCTCAACAAAGAAGCCAAGGGAAGCCAAGGATAAGGACAGAGCACAAAGACCAAAAGAAGATAAACTCAACCCTTCTACAAAAATAAGCAGGCACTCACCCAGGATATGGGTTTGGAAGCCAAAAGCACAAGCAACATCCACAGAACCAAGGGGCCAACCACACTGGATACCAAAGTTTGGACAGCATCCAAAGAAGAACTGGCCTGAGGTGATCTCTACAGGGCCAAATACTATTCTGAAATGGGTTCCAATCCGGAGGATTACATCATTTCGAGATCCGATAGACACCTCCAATCAAAGAATTCATCAAGTATACAAGTAACATCAAAAGCCTCGACCAGCAGCAACCATGTGCCTTTGGCATAACCTTGTCGTTTGCACCATTCAGGTCATGCATTTCCAAAGTATGCATCAATATAGGGCCACCTTACATGGCCGTGCATAGACACAATTGAGAAATCCAGGCACATGAGACACAATTTTCACACGAAAAATATGTTATCGATACTAACCTCTTTCTTCTTGTTTGATGCCATCGTGTTCCAAAAAAAAAAAAAAAAAAAAAAAAAAAAAAAAAAAAAAACTATGTGCTTGAAAGTGCTCATCAGCAAACTTCCAGCAAGGACATCCCTCAACAAAAAGGACAAGCCGACGGTCAAACATCATGAGGGAACCACAACACGAAGAGATGAAGATCAACGGACCCGTCACCATGGTAAGACGTGTATGTTTCAACAACACTCTAACCATGATAGATTAGGAAACCTCTTTGTCAGCATACCCTTGAGCACTTAGCTCAAGACCCAATCTCTTGCACCATACTTCTTGCCATGCATTATCCAAGTACGCATACGTAGGGCCACATTACAAGGCCATGCACAAGGCACATAATTTGTTCAACCCATGCACTAATGCACTTAACCATCATCCATTATGGGTTACAAGTACTTGGCACGAAAACTATGAAAGCCATCTTTGGAAGAATCAGAGGACATCACGGTGACCACTACAAGAACAAGGGAGCCATCCACCACCGAGAGTTGCTCACAATCAACATTGACCACATCCTTTGAGCAGCTAGCAGTTTTGGAAAACTCACAAATGCACCACCCAGATGGAATACAAGGCAGAAGTACGTACAAAGGGACTACAAACTGCAAGAGATAACAGTGGCAAAGTGAAGAACCAGACAAACGACCAGGATACATGGGGAAGAGGGATCGCCCCTGTTGGATGCAAAGGACGCTACCTCTCAATGTACTACATGGAACGACCACTACAACAAGGGTCTGTCAGGGACAACAGACTCAAGAGGGGGGGGAGTGTTGAAGCTTAAGGTCAAGGACAAAGCATGGAAGCGCACCAAGGAAGTGGACACACAAGAAGAAGGAGCAAGTAGGGAGCTCCAAGAAGCACATGTCAAATTTTCAAAAGAAATCCCTACAAAAATAGTGATTTTTATCACTAAAAACCATTGTAAATACCATTTTTCATTTTTGTAACTCCATTTTGTTCAAGTCGAGGAGTCCTCGAGCTTGAGGAGTATTAGATCTACCATCCTACCAATTTTCATGATTTTTAGACTCCGTTTGAGCCCCCAAATAAGCCCTGGAACCTATTCTTTTAACTAGGCCGGACACTAGGTCTGGACAGGGCCAAAACCACTCAAAAACTATAAAAAGGGCTGGAGAGCTCATTTTTGGGGGGAGCTTGTTGTAGATTTCAGTTTTGTAAGAGAGCTCTTTGGTAATCGAAGCTTTCCATTGTTCCACTCTTTGCTCTTACCTTGTGCACGTGTGTGTGTATGTGTGTGCATGCTTGTGTGCTTTCACTCACGCACTTGTGCCATCACTTGCTCGCGGTCTTCATACCCGTCCTCACGTCTCCACGGATTGACATTTATGAGGTGTATCTCCTCACGTTCGTACTCACCATTGTGCTAGAGTGACACATGCTTATCAGAGCTTCACCGGAATCCAACCAACATAAAAGTCTGCAATGGCATGAGAAGAACCCAGATGGTGAACAACATCATAATCAAATTCGTGTAGGAGTAATTCCCAATGAGCTAAGTGGCCTCTGAGATTCTAGTACCGCACTAGGTATACTAAAGCACAATGATCCACATGGATGGTAAACTTGTCGCCTAATAATTAATGCATATTTTTTTGATGGAGTAAATCAACCTCAAACACTCCCGCTTAGCTATAGATTAATTATGTTCAACTGATGGGAAGTGATGACTAGCATAATAGATGGGGTGGTAGCACTTATGTTGGGATTGCATTAAGAGGGTACCTATGGGAATATATGAAACATCAACAAAAACATGGAAAGGCAATTGCCAATTCATTGCTTGCAGGATTAGAGCCTACATAAGAAGCATTTTTAAACATTCAGAACTCATTTGACATTCTTCAGTCCAATGGAACTAGTGAGTGGGATACGGTGGTCAATTGAGTGAGTGGAATAATGAAATGGGCTAGCCACTGGAGATGACAGCCATGCCAATGAATTTGGCCTAGAAAAAGCATGACTTCTTTAGGTGTTTTGGGGAGTAGGGCATTCAAAATAACCTATACTGTATTAGGATCCACCTATATGCCTTGTTTAGAAATAATATGTCCTAAGAGTTTACCACAAGCAACTGCAAAGATGGATTTATGGGGATTCAAACAAATATTCATGGCACTGGAGGAAACAATAGTGCAAATGCTATAAATGAGCATTAGTCTTGACAATGGGACGTCATCAAGGTAGAATCTCATGAAACTAGTCAAATATGGAAAAAAATTTCTTGCATGCAACATTGAAAGGTGCTTGGTGCATTACGTAGACCAAACCACATTATTGTGCATGCATAAACCCCCCAATTAGTAATAAATTCCATTTTAGGTATATCTACCTCAGCCATCTAGACAAGCTCAAGAGGAGTCAAAAGTATAGAAGGCTAGATTACATAAACTATGACACTAGGGAAGCTCAAGAGGAGTCAAAAGAGCAAGACCTTGAGGAGTTCATTACTCTTAATGTAAAACTCACTAGAGTGAAGAAGCAATATACCAAAGGACAAGAGAGGAGGTCTACAAGGAAGAAGGCACCCCCACAGAGGTATACATATGGTTCTTTCATGGCAAGATGAATGTCATTGCAGATCAAGAGCCAGATTCTTATGAGGTGGAAAAGACCAAACGAGAGTGGAGGAAGGCTATGTATGAAGAGTTAGAAGCTCTTAAGGAAAACAACACTTGGGAACTAGTTCCCAAGAAGGAAGGCATGAAGACAGTCCAAAACAAGTGGGTGTAAAAGGCCAAGAGGAATGCAGATGACAGCTTGGCAAGCTACAAGGCTAGACTAGTAGCCAAAGGCTTCACATAGACACAAGGGGTGGATTATGATGAGACTTTTATTCCTTTGGCAAACAAGGATACCATTAGAGCTATCATAGCACTCTGTGTAGCAAGGAGGTTACCTATCTATGAGATGGACGTAAATAATGCTTTCTTGAGTGGTGATTTACAAGAAGAGCTCTTCATGGAACAGCCTCAAGGGTATGTAGATACATAGCATCCTACCTATGTTTGCAGGTTGAAGAAGGCCTTGTATGGCCTTAAGCAAGCCCCAAGGGCTTGGAATCAGATTCTAGTGGACTTCTTGAACAGATGTAAATTTTTTGTAGATAACTTGGGTTAATACTTAGAGGTGATTCCATCTACATGAAACAACTTACAAAACCATTTTTTCGTAATAATCTTGATGTCCTAAGTTGTTGGTACTAAAGTATCAATATCATTCTCCAGTTAAAGAGCATGAAACTTTGAAAGCTTACAAAGAAGAATAGGATATAGATGTGCTCGATGAGCTCATTGAAAATAGCCAACATGCTATGCTGATAGATAACACTTTGATGCTTCAGCCACTTATGAATAATACTTTGATCCTATCATAATGGAGAACACTTAGATGATTTGACCATTGATGCTTCAACATGCTATGCTAATAGAGGACACTTAGATGCATCTAGCTAGTTGATGTTGATATATTTAGGTAGTGATGTGTGTGAACACACTAGGACCACCGGGGAACTTTTTTCCCTCTTTAGGAGGTTTTCTTCCCCCGGCTTGTATATATGCCTATTGCCCTAATGGTCTACTTATCTTTGTACATTCTCAAGTAATACATTCAGTATTGTGTGTTGTGCTCCAAGCTTCTTCTTCTTCCTTGTGCTATTTGCATGCTTCCGCAGACATCTATCTCCAAAAATTGGTATCCGAGTAGGTCGTCGCTTCATCTAGGGTGCCATCGACACTCCTCCGGTTACAGTCTCGGAATCACATGAATTTTGGTGAGCATACTCAGTGTGTTTTTGAGATCAAAATAGCTTCGCTTTGTGGTGCCGAAATCGCGATATGAGCTTGTTTCGGCCTCCGAACGCACTATCGTAGTGCTTGTGTAGGCTATTTCATCTTTTTGTGCCAAAGGTATATACCAATTATTGTTTGCCAGTATAAGCATCTCAAAGTCTGGTGCAGGTCTAGCGGAATTCGTCTTGGCAGTTCTGTTCAACTTTTTGAGGTACAGTCAATTTTTTGCATCAAGGTATTTTAGTCACCAGCCATGGCTAAAAGTAGTGATGTATTCCGTATGTTGGTTGTTGAGGATAAGTTGGATGGTACCAACTACCCATTATGGGCTTATATGATGCAACATGTCTTGGTTGCAAAAGGACTGTGGAACATTGTGCAGGGTGTTGAAAAACGTCCTATTACACCTGCAACTGTTACAACTGTAGGTACAAAAGCTAAAGAAGAAGGTGTCGAAGATGATGATATTTTGCATATTCCTGTTCGTGCTACGGTTTCTAATGCACCTACTACAGAACAAATTCATTGGGATGGCAGAGATGCCGAAGCACATGCATTGATAGCTTTGTCTATCAAACGTGCCATTATTCCTCACATTCGCTCTTGCAGAACAACCAAGGATGCTTGGGATACACTTACCACATTGTACCAAGCTAGGAATGAGACTCGTGTTGCTTACCTCCAAAAACAGTTGGAGAGTGAGCACATGAATGAAGGTGATTCTACGGACAGTTTTCTAACAAAGATCAAAAACTTGAAGGTACAGTTGATTTCTTGTGCAGACCGTTCTGAATGGTCTTCTTGATTCATATCAGAGTTTTGCTTCTACTCTTGGTTGATGATGAAAGGCAATCCAAATGCCTTGTCATTCGACGAGTTAGTCTCTATTCTATTGCACGAAGATCAGTCCAGACAGAATAAGTCCATTATGCGTGTTGCAGATCAAGATTTCCTGGCTAGTCAGAAGGGCAAAGGAAAATGGAGCTCTTCAATTAGTAAGCAGAAATCTGCAAATGCTGCGCATTCGAAGAAGGAAGATAAAGATGAGAAGAAATCACAAAAGCAGAAATTGTTTTGCAAGTACTGTAAAGGGAATGATCATATCATAAAGAATTGTCCAAAAAAGGGGTGCTAAAGAGGCAAAGAAGAAAGAGGCTAGAATGGTTGTTGCAAAGGCCTCTACACCAAAAACAGAGTGTGCTAATCTTGTGCAGGAAGAAGAATGGGCATTTACCACTGTCTACAGTTTTGACCCATCTTCTCATTAGCAGTGCATGTTTGTAGTAGACTCAGATGTTTGGTATTTTGACAGTGGGGCGACCAAACATATTACCTTGTAGCGCAATTTCTTCTCTTCACTCGAGCCTGCCCCTATAGGGGATACTGTTACATGCACCAACAAACTCCTCTTATCCTGTTATGGGAGTTGCTAAGATCATTTTGACTACTACTTATGGTAGTTCTTCCACTTTCTTAGATGCTTTATTTGTGCCAAGGATCAAGAAGAACCTGTTATCAGTTTCTGCATTAGCCAAGATTGGCTTGGTTGTGAAATTTATTGATGATAGGTGTACAATTCATGATTTGTCAAATGGCAATGTGATTATTGCTTTTGACATTTTATGTTGTGGGCTATATAAGCTCATAGACTATGAAAGATCTGTGAATGATTCGGCATGTGTAGTACATGATTCTCAAGCTATGTCAGATGCAAAGCTTTGGCATGCATGCTTTGGTCATATGAATTTTGCTAGTTTGCTATGCCTGCAGAAATCTGAAATGGTGTCCTCTTTGCCCAAACTTGAGGCCCCTGGAAAACATGTTTGTGAAGGCTGTGTTTTGGGCAAAATGTAGGGTTCCTCATTTCCAAAAGATGGTTCAGTTCGGGCTACTCATAAATTGCATCTTGTACATAGTGATGTCCATGGTCCTATCCAGACACCTTCTTTTGGAAATTATCTTTACTTTGTGACTTTCATTGATGATTTTTCCAGGCATGCATGGGTATATCCATTGAAGGCAAAGTCTGAAGTGTTCATGTGCTTCAAACAGTTTTTGCTTTTGGCTAAAAATCTGTAAGCATGTAAAATGGGCACCCTCTGTTCAGATCTAGGGGGGGAATATATGTCTTCTCATTTTAATGCATTTCTGGATGAAAGTGGGATAAAACACAAGTGTACAATGCCATATATACCTCAACAAAATGGAGTTACTGAATGAAAGAACAGGTCACTCACGGAGATGGCGAGGTGTATGGTCAAGAGTCAGGCTTTACCACATAGTTTCTGGCTTGAGGCTATCATGTGTGCAGCATATGTACTTAACAGGTGTCCCACTAAAGTGCTACAGTTTATCACTCCATATGAGGTCGGGCATGATTGCAAGCCATCTGTTGCTCGTCTGTGTGTTTTTGGTTGTTTGGCATATGCCTTAGTGCCTGAACAACATCGTAGAAAATTGGATGATAAAGCAATAAAATGTATTTTTGTTGGGTACAGTTCTGAAAGTAAAGGCTATTTTCTGTATCATCCACAGACTAAACACATTTTGGTTAGCTGTGATGTTTTTGTGGAAGATGCTATTCAGCCATTGCTTTCATGTATTAAGGAGACATCCGTTAGCTCGAAAGACATGTATGATAGTTTGATGCCGTTTTTTATAGGTGGATAGTCTAGTGCTCGTCCCAATGAGGAAACTTCTCAGCCTTTGCAGGTTTCATGTGATGATGCAGATCATTCCATTTCTGATACAGATTTACATGATGCACTAGTTGATGAGAGAGTTGATATTGAGCAGGCAAAAACTATGCCAAAATAGCTGGTGTAGACTTTGCGTGAGAGAAAATTAGATGCACCTCTATCATATCATACTCGTTTAGGCTCTCATAGTGCCACTTTTGCATCAGATTGCTATGCTATGGTTGCATCTAGTCTCTGTCATGAGAATGAGCTTGTTTCATTTCATGAAGCACAAAATTCAAAAAATTGGATGGCTGCTATGCAATCTGAATATGATGCTATAATGAAGAATGGTACTTGGTCTTTATGTAACTTGGCTCCTGGCAAGAAGGCCATTGGCACTAAGTGGGTATACAAGTTGAAGCATAAACCGGATGGTACAGTTGACAAGTATAGGGCTAGGCTTGTTGCAAAGGGTTATGCACAGGAAACAGGCATTGATTTTGATGAGGCCTTTGCACCTACATGCAGTAGGACTACTGTTCGGAGCATCTGTGCACTTGAAGCTCATCATGGTTGGAATGTACATCAGTTGGACATTAAAACTGCATTTCTGAATGGTGACTTGCATGAAGAAGTGTATGTTTTTCAGCCCCGTGGCTTTGTGCGAAAAGGGCATGAAAGCCAGGTGTGCATGTTAAAGAAGGCATTATATGGTTTAAAGCAAGCACCGCATGCTTGGTATGAGAAGATACACGCCTATCTGATTGCACATGGTTTTGAGAAAAGTCCAACTGAAAGCACCTTATATGTTAAGCATGCTAATGATGTACTTATGAGAGGCATATTGCTGATTTTAAGGCTGATTTGAATGCCTCGTTTGAGATGTCTGATTTGGGGCATTTGCATCACTACTTGGGCATTTAGTTTATGCAAGTTGATGGTGGAATGGCTTCGTGTCAAACGAAATATATTGACACATTATTGCAGCATTTTGGCCTTGAAGATTGTAAGGCTATTGCCACTCCTATGGAGACAGGTTTACGATTGAGTCTTCATGATGCTGGAGATGCATTTGATGTTGTTCTCTATTAGTAGGTTGTTGGATGCTTGATTTACTTATGCATTACTCGGCCAGATATTCAGTTTACTATCTCACATATGTGCACATTTATGCATTGCCCAGGAGTCAAGCATTGGCAGGCGGTTGAGTGCATCTTTCACTACTTGAGTGGTACTCGACTACTTGGGTTCTTTTATCCCAAGGGGGGATCACTACTGCCAAAGTTGCATGCTTTTTCTGACTCTGATTGGGCTAGTTACTATGACACTCTTGTCTCCACTAGTGGCTTTTGCTTCATGTTTGGTAGCTCATGTATATCTTGGTTGACCAAGAAACAGCCTACTATGGCCACTTCTAGTTGTGAGGCTAAATATAGGGTGTTGGTTAGTCTTCTATCACCACCATCTTCACTAACAGTCAGAGCGCATTGGCAGTTGCGAGGAACCCTGTGTTCCATGCTTGCACTAAGCACATTGAGGTGCATTATCACTATGTTAGGGAGAGGTTATCTGCTGGGGAGATCAGCTTGGCATATGTGCCCACGTTGGAGAACATTGCAAACATTTTCATGAAGGCTCTGCCTAGGGAGAAGTTTGAGGCGTTCCGCAAAGCTTTGGGCTTACTTCCTTTTGTGGAGTGATTTCCACATAGCTTGGCACTTCCTTATACATGAGTGCCGGCTCCTTCTTCACTGCATCACTCCCAGGGGGATTTGTTGATATATTTAGGTAGTGATGTGTGTGAACACACTAGGACCGCCGAGACAATTTTTCACCTCTTTAGGAGGTTTTTTCCCCCGGCTTGTATATATGCCTATTGCCCTAATGGGCTACTTATCTTTTTACATTCTCTAGTAATACATTCAGCATTGTGTGTTGTGCTTGAACCTTCTTTTGCTTCCTTGTGTTGTTCGCGTGCTTCCGCAGACATCTATCTCCAACAGTTGAGGCATCTAAGTGTCCTCTATTAGCATAGCATGTTGAAGCATCAATGGCTAATAGGTTCCCCATTATTTGTATTTCTACAAGGTTGATATAGATTAATTTCCATAGAAGTTACCATGTGGGTCACCAATACTTGGGGATTCTAGATCATGATATTTATTTGGTGCCTAAAATAAAACTGAGTAGTAAAGAAACTTATAGGAGGAGTGAAGCACAAAGAAATTACAAGATTATGTTAAACAAACTTTCATATAAGGCCAAGTAAGTCCCTTCAGGCAACACCGATTCTGTTTGTTACCAAGAAAGATGACATCTTGAGGATGTGAATTATCTTAGCACTTACTATAGTGAAGATTAAGAACATGCCTTAGACTCAAAAATGCATTTTGGACTCAAAAATGCCTTAGAAGCATGCATGAGACTAGTCAATACAATATTAAGTCCTACATATCAAATGTCATAGTAGAGCTAGATGATATTCTTATTTATAGTTCTAACAAGGAAGAACATTTGGAGCATTTAAGGAAAATTGTCCAAGTGTTAAGGGAAAACTAAATTTATGGAAAATATTCCAAGTGTTAGTCTTCCGAAACAGTTAAAAGACAAAGACATAACTTTTCAAGAGGCTAAGAACGAGAAGATAACATAGGAAATTTGAGAATATCCGTATTAAAAAATTACATTTTCGCAAAAGAATATGAATTTTCTTTTCGATTCCTACAAGAAGTTCTAGAAGCTCTTTTGAAAGTAACTAGTTAGATACTTATAAACGTAAGAGTGAAGACTTTTCTCGTCTACACACAAAGGCGGATGTAAAGCTAGCAAGAGGTGTGCTTGATTTGAATCCATACGCTTCACCCACTTATGCTTCAGCATGCTATGCTTCAACTTTCTTATATTCGAGTATATTGCATGCCACACCTATGTTATATTTAGATGATCATAATTCTAGTACTTAAAGTCTACACAATTTAGTGGGGAAGAAAGAAAGAGAAAAAAATACATTGTTTATACCGTCCTCCAAAAGTGCAATGATTTACACCAAACAAAAATGAAATCATCTAGAAGCTTATAAATAATGACTGACCCTAAAAGATGTAGAGACCCTTCCCCAAGAATGTTTTCAGTTTGAATCCATTTTTGTAAAGGATTTTCTATAGGGAAACGCGGAAGAGTGAGATTGGAAGACATGGGATATGGTGAGGGAAAGGTGGATCCGTAACTACTTATCTATTTCAATATAGGGAAACCATTCTCGAGTTGACAGGAATACACGATAAGCCCATAGAAATTTATACTTAAATGCTCAATAAGGAAGAATTTGTAGAAGTTTCACAAAATCATGTATACTCTAGTTTAAAAGGATATCACGTTAGAAAAGGGAGTGCATTAGAAACGAGAAGCTTGTGTAAGGGGAGGAATTGACGACATTAAACACTAATGCAACCCGAAGAAGAAAGTGGAGTGTCCATCTTGTGCATGTTCTATCCAGAGATGGAAATCTACGTTGGCAATTTGTAGAGATACTAGACAGGAATATGACATGCTCATGCAATCTTACTTTAATCTATGCCTTTAATCCCCGTTAGAAAATATAATTTAGTATAAATTTAGGCTAAAAAGTAAAATATACAGAATAATTGAGAATATTGTCGAGGTAGACATTACAAAGAGTATATCTAACCCCAATAAATGATGGCAACTCTAGTGCTTGAAAGGTCTCTTTGAATCCAAAGCTACAATTACATATATTTCTTCTTTGAAAGGCTTCCTATATTATGTAATGTTTTGTTGTTTTCGGTATATGTTGTAATTTATGCATGCTTTGTAAAATTATAGGAAATCATATGATGAAGTTGGAAAGGACCTATGGAGGTTTTCTTTATTTGGCCAATCCAACAAAAGCGGAGTTCCAAAGATTAAATAAGAAATATGCTCTAGTCTCAAGGAGACTCGTGGTATGGGCATTTTCGATATGGAAGCTATGGCCATAAAGATGGTGGCTAAATGGATGACTCAAGCTTGGAGTAATAATGATTGATGTTCTGCCAAACTAACTTTCTGAAACAATCATAGCCTTTCTCTTGTTTTTTTTTAATAAAAGGAAGTTCAGCCTTAGCCTACTCTCCCCGAATTTAATTAAAAAAGAGAAGAAAAGTTACAAGTGAATGGGACTAGTGCCCATGGGACCCCCCAAATCCCACAATGCAAGGGCGGAGTAAGTCAAGCTAGAGGGCATTACAAATGAGGCGGATAAATCTATCATCACCCTCATGTGGGATCCATTTGGGTTTCAACTTGTTGTTTTCAAGGAGATAAATACAGTGATGTCTAGATGGTGGAGATCTCTTATCTCGGAAGATTCTTTTACCTAGAAGAAACAACGATTTCTCGATTGACCATTCCTTAGGATTTTCGCCAAAATTGACAGCACATCACTCCCTCCAAATCTTCCAAAGAGTCTCACCCCTGATGGCATTCCACAGCCTCGATGAGCAGCCGACTGCCTCACCCAACACCACCTATTGCCAATTGATTTGGTTCGTGAGTCTCAAAACCCAAGTCACGTGATTCTAGATAACACGGGACTTGGGGCAATGGAAGAACAGGTGAGCTAAATCTTCGATGCATGGATGGCAACACTTGCACCATGGTGGCACACCATAGATTTTGTTAGCCCTTGCATTGGACCACATACCTTTATGCAAGATCTGCCACATGAGAAACGGAGTTTTGATCTCAGGGGGTGCCAAATAGACATGAACTTTAGTTCCCATCGAAGTTTGGTCCAATAAAGGCACCATCTCTCGTTAAGAGTGTGATGAACATCTAAGTTCTCTTTGAAGTTGGGGATTCTGGATAGTTTCTTGCCATTGCTCCATTTGAGGCCGTCCAGGCAAGGAAGATCTTGGTCGCAGAGAAGGCGGGTAGTTGAGCGGTCCCATGCTAAACAATTGCTTTGAAGAAGAGTCCATTCCTCTAGGGTAACTCTAATTCCCGGGTCCAAGTCTTCGAACCTAATCCACTGGCTAGTCTCTTGTTTCCAGAGTTGTTTCCACTGTTTGAACCCCTTGTTCCATAACCGCTTTGCAGTTTGGAGGTTCCAAGATTCCACCCCTCTAATGCCACTGATTGGGAACCAGATAGAGTCATTTTGTCTTATCCCAGCCGCCCATTTCCACTCCTCACTGATTCTGATGAATTGTTTGGCCTTGTTCCAACTCTTCCATAAAGAACACATGAGGCTAGAGCCTTTAGGGGACATCGGGTGGGGGGAGAACAAAAGTGTGAGAATCCCTATGTCCTTCCAACCAGGATGGCCAACTAATGTAAGGTCTTCCATGTTTTTGAAGATCAATTTATCCCAAGAGGACTCACTATTGCTCCAAGCCTTGATAAGCCACTTTGTTGCCAGCTTGTCAGCCAACGTAGCGATATCCCATTAGGGCGAAAAATGGCCCAAAAAGGGCCATGTAAGGATTTCAATTAGTTGTGCTTAATCGGGATTAAAGTTGTCAAATCCTTTAAGAAATTCCGTGTAAGTTCATTTAAAACGTATCTTATTCAAATTTTGAAGAGAGAGAAAACTCGTATCATATAATCATGAAAAGTTTGTGTGATATCTTACGCCTCGAAGTTTGTGGGATATCTTACGCCTCAAAAGTTGAATTTTCCTCTTGTTTACGGACCTATATAATGTGTGCTGATGACGTTTTGCGCTTTTTTTCTCTACTTTTCATAGCAAGCCTGTTTCTCCCTTTCACGTCATTTTAGACACTTGCCGGTCATTTTTCATAGCAGACCATGGAGAACGTTAACCCAAATACTCTCGCTGAGCTTTCAAACAATCGAAATCATTGTGAAAAGTTCCATATCAACATTGCAGTTAGTCAGCAGTATGCGACGACAAGTTTCGAAGGGCTCTTCATCCTCTTGAAGTGGATGGATTGCGAAAGGAAGGCAAGAAACATATCGACATATGGACAGATGGATCTGTTTATCCAATTGATCCACAAACTAGAAGGTACCCCCCTTTTCATAATCTTCATGATCTGATTAGATTTGTGGGAGATGGTGAGGATGGTTTACGAGGCTATTGTTCAAGGCTCTGGGATATTTCAAGGAATTATGTACAATACATAAACTATTTACAAAACACACTACACCAGAAGAATTTACATATGAGGGATCTAGAAAACAAATTATCCACTTTATCTTCTCAGTTAGAGTCTTTTAAAAAAATGAAAGAAACTCCTATATGTTAAAAGGCACATTTGTTTTTATTGTACCAAGGTCCAATTGAAGGGTTGAGAAAGGGCTGAGTGGGAAGAGCCTTAAGGGCCACATCTTTTTGTATATATAGTGCATTTTGGTTAATGAAAAGGAGACAATCTCTGATTTTCGTCGACACTCTCTCTGGTATTTCGTCGCCATTCATGGCCTTCGATGTCTTTTTATTTCTTGCATTTCGGACGTCCTTGAAATGTCTGCCCTAAGAGGGCGTGTGTATGTCTGCGTTCGCTGATGTTGTAGCTATGGTGATCTTGAGTATTCTTACTTTTGAGTCAGTTTATGTAGTATGAGAAATCGTGCCCTAGAATGCATGCTGTATCTGCGTTCGCTCATATCTGTAGCTGTGGCGGCGAGTTCTTGTAGCCATGATGATCGTTTCCTTCTGTTCTGCTGAAGAGCATGGCAATGATGTCGAGTTCTCTCTCTACTCTCTCTTTTACTGTTGCAGAGAGAGCAAAACTCTCTGCTGAAGATATGAAAGCGTGACGCTGTTGACGGGCTCCTGCACTCTATTTCTCTTCCTCCTTCTTTCTTCCCTGTGCATGGCTGCTCGTAGCACCAGCGCCATGTAACACTGGCGACCACGTAGCGTTCGTACCCCGTGAACTGTGTGTCCAATGCTAATCCGCTACCCTGCGATGTGTTGAAATGACTCCAGTTCTTGCACTCATCGGGTGTCGCGATATGCACGATTATGGTTCACCAATCCAGTGCTGGCAACGAATTAGCAACGATTACCAATATTACGCATGGATACTCTACAAGTTCGGTTATGTCCTGTATTGCTATCGCGAACTTACTGTTAAATACAATATATCGCACTGTTATGGCTATTCTGCACAGTTGTTCGGCGAATGCCTGTGCGTCATGCATAATTATTTGCGCGCATAATTTCTATCAACACTACGGGGGTTGTCTCCATCTCCACGCCCATTCGCGGTAGTAGTAGAAGCTCGCTCGAATACAGTCGATTTGGTAGTGTTTTAAGAGAGGTTCAGCGGAACGTCACCCACCAGAAGAGATGGCTTCGGACGTTGTGTTCAGGCGAGAGTCGAGAGTCGAGACCTCGGGCAGAAGGAAGATCAGTGCAGAGTGAACGGAATCCGGTCTTCCTATCATATTCCAGTGATTTCCAATACGTTTCGTATGGTTTGTTAATAAATCCTGCGCTCTGGTCATCTTACGGTAATAGCACTCCAACTATATTTCGGTGATGATAGTCTGGTAATATTACGGTGGAAACACTTCGGTGAAAATACGGTGGGATTCTCCGATGATTTCCGCTCTCGAATGTCCTCTGCAATTACCAATGCACACCGTCTGACAATTCCATTCATCACCGTCAAAGCTCCCCATGTACAGACACTACCATTGATGCTCCATTTCCTTATCACGAAGAATCCGCTGCATCGTTGCTCATTCTAGTCCTTCTTCGGGTGCTTTGTTGATTTCCCGCTGGTCTTTCGTTGTGTTTTCGGTGCTATTCCGTGCTGGTTGCACTCAGTGGTACGCGAGTCTCACTGGTGCTATCGAGGGTTAAAATTTTGGTGCTTGCTCCCCCATTTCGGTGGTTGTAATTCGATATGGTTTGCAAAGTCTATATTAGGTACAAGTTAAAGATCAAAGTCATGCGATCAAGCAACAGATAGTTATATGCGTGCTCATAGTATGCCTTGCCAACGCTGTGTGTCTGAGGCACGAATGGAGAAGTCAGATGTTTCTCCCGATCATAGGTTCGAATGCAAAAACGAGCAGATTTTAAGTGAATAAAGATTATAACAGCCGTCATTGGATGCAACGTTTTGAGTCTTTCTATGGAATTGGAACTTGGAATCTGCCTTGAGAAGTGGCGGTCCCTCCGGTCTCCAGGCTCCGGGCTTCTGTCTATGCTTAGTTGAGCTAGAACCTAAGAATGAGGATACAAAACAGACATCTGACAATTTGAAATGGCATGGCTGAGCGGGAGGATCCCTTGTCTGCTTCCGTTGGGGTAAACAAGTGCATGAGGGAACAGACAAAATCTGGTTAGGCAGGATTCACCCTTGTCGAGTTTCGGTTTCATGCCTTCCAAGTTCCAGTTCAACCTCCATCCAGGCCTGAGGCGAGGCAACGCTTCTTCTGCCATGGCAATTTTAGACTTCTCAACCAGTAGCTTTTCAAATCGACAACTGTTTTTTCAAGTGTATCGACTAGATGCATCTCGAGCGGTGGCCGAGGTGCAGGAGAAGGCTCAGCATGTTAGTCCTGTGGGAAACCTAGGCATTTTGCTAGGGAGTGCCCGCAAGCAGAATGAACAAGAGCTTGTTTGGACCTTCGAAAACTATCCTTGATTGGATCAAATGAGAGCGCCATACTGAGATGCTTTTCCATTTGGAGTAAAGCGATTGCTCAGACACACTTTCAACTTTTGCTATTGTAGGTATATAGTGTGTGCATGGTAGGTCGACTATTTTGAAGCATAACAGAATGATGGGCACTTCGGAGCTTGTTGCCCACGGGGGTGGAGATATGTTATGACTGTTTTTTACTTGCACAAGTTAGTACAGTTTCTTCCCGCCAGTTTGTAAGGAGGCGATGTTTTGGTTGCACAGGCCCGTGTGTTTCTCTCGTACAAGGTCCATTCGATGTTTAAAAACGGCTCATCAATGTTGATCGTTATTTATTTATTGAGCCTTATGTTTATGTAAAATGATGTAATGAAGTTTAACATGTTCATACACTATGTACCGCACGTCAATTCACATATCCTATTGATGTCTTTTAAATGAATTTTTTTTTGGAAGTATGTTTGATGCATCTAGATCCTTTTCTCCAACATGGAATTACTCGGACAAGCTCAAAGCTACTTGGAGCATTGGAACCAAATGGAAGACGAACAATAATGAAGGACTTGAAGACATTAAAGCCATTGATCCTTATTTGTAATCCATGGCATTTTATGTTGTATAAAAAGTGATTGATGTAATTGGTCCACCCTTGCACTTCATGTATGCATACAGGAGGGCAAGATCATGGGTTCTGTGATTGGTATTTGTGAACCTTGGATTAAGTTCCAGGCACTTCACTTTGCCTCTCACATTGCTCTTGATTTTGGAATTATTATGAGCCTTACTTGTATTCCATACCATGGTCTAACCATGCACTTTGGTTTACAAGTATTGTTCATAAGGGTAGAGCATAATTGTGTGTGCACATATAACTTCGGATTGAGAGGTTGCTATGACTATTCTATTCCAAGAACGGTACTACCACTTTGGCATTAGAAAATGTATATGAGGACTGTATATGGGTTGGGTTCTTATCTTTAGACTTGGGTTGGATTTGTGTTGACCTTGATGTGAGGACTTGACTTGATGGAACCGGTGTCTCTGGGCATGAGTTATGGAAACCCTAACACATGAAAATTAGTATCCTATATTGCATGAAATATGGTCAGTTTGAATGAGGTAGTATGATGCGAGTGCGAGGTAGCGTTAAGTCGGCAGAAGCACTCTTTTGTGTTCTTTTTCGGTAATGAGAGAGTGTGAGGTAGCGTTAAGTCGGCAGAAACACTCCATGTAGATAGTGAATGTGAGGGAGCGTTGATTCGGCAGAAGCATTCACTGATTTTCTTCTTTTTGTATGTTCTGAGTGATGGATGATGTTGGATATGGGATACATACTTTCATATGTGGAGGTTCGCAGATTGAAACATTCTTCAAAATTGAGATATTCCTATGGTTGTATAACATGTTGTATAAAGGTTCCCAGCCTATAAATGGTTCCCATGTAATTTTCATCTTGCTGAAGAGGTGAATAGCCCAGGCAAAAGGACATTACCAATAGTATTGCACTTGCGGGTTCGAGTCCACCGTGCGTGCCAGTGTTAAAAGGCACATTTGTTTTTATTGTACCAAGGTCCAATTGAAGGGTTGAGAAAGGGCTGAGTGGGAAGAGCCTTAAGGGCCACATCTTTTTGTATATATAGTGCATTTTGGTTAATGAAAAGGAGACAATCTCTGATTTTCGTCGACACTCTCTCTGGTATTTCGTCGCCATTCATGGCCTTCGATGTCTTTTTATTTCTTGCATTTCGGACGTCCTTGAAATGTCTGCCCTAAGAGGGCGTGTGTATGTCTGCGTTCGCTGATGTTGTAGCTATGGTGATCTTGAGTATTCTTACTTTTGAGTCAGTTTATGTAGTATGAGAAATCGTGCCCTAGAATGCATGCTGTATCTGCGTTCGCTCATATCTGTAGCTGTGGCGGCGAGTTCTTGTAGCCATGATGATCGTTTCCTTCTGTTCTGCTGAAGAGCATGGCAATGATGTCGAGTTCTCTCTCTACTCTCTCTTTTACTGTTGCAGAGAGAGCAAAACTCTCTGCTGAAGATATGAAAGCGTGACGCTGTTGACGGGCTCCTGCACTCTATTTCTCTTCCTCCTTCTTTCTTCCCTGTGCATGGCTGCTCGTAGCACCAGTGCCATGTAACATATAGGTTTGAGAATGCGGTCAAAACGAGTAAAACCTTTTTTAGATTTGACTGAAAAATCTGGCCAGAAAAAGAAAAGAATGAAAATTGTTAGAGATCATGTGACAAATGTGCTAGGTTTCAATATGTCGAGCAGTTTTGAGCGCATACATTTCTGTAATGAAATTTTGAGTCAAGATGATGTTTTAAGACTATTGAAACTAAATGAAAATACATGCTTGAAACGCTTTGTTTTTCAAAAACTCATGACAGAAATGAATCTTTTACTAGAACCATCTCAAATTCAAAAAATTTGTGATAGTGTCGGAGTGAGTAGGAAAGGTTATAGAGCAATTTCAGAAGTTTGGTGTGAATTTTTAAAATTTAACAAAGTTAGAAGTTTTGGATTGCCTAGAGCCCATCATGTAGGAAAGTTTCGGCTCTGCTTGAATAAGAAGATCACATCAGTATTTGGTGAATATAAACATATTCACGGTAACATGCCTTACGAAGTAGGAAAACAAAAGTTACATTTCACTTACAATGCATTTAACAACATATGGATAGATGTTATAAAACTTCAAACATACATGGTTCAGTTCTATAATATAAAAGAGCATGAATGTTCTGGTCTATTGAAATTTGTAATCAAACTTGATGAAGCTGAGCTTAAAAAACATCAAAAGATGGAGAGAATAAGCATTGCACTGATGAACAAAGCTTTGGACTATAGCCTTGGGAAATTGGATACTCCATCTCTCAAAGTACAATAAAAAATGGAGTTATGGTGGGTTGGTTGTGCTCAAGTTCCATCTGAGAGCCATAAAACACTTAAATGGTTATTCTCACAGACAAACATTCCAAATGTTAACCAAGGGCATCATGCAAGAGAATTGTTGAATGTCAAAGACTACGGAAACTTTCAAGTTGAGTGGCATTTGAGTGGAGACCTAAAGACACTCAAATGCATGTTTGGGATAAGTGGGGGAGCAAATTCTAAGTACCCTTGCTTGTACTGCATGCAAAGCCCAGGTACAAATGGATGGATTGCTAGAGCTGAGGGTGAAGAGGCTCCTTCTAGAAAAAATGTTATTCTTCGTAACTACTCATCTTCTTCAATGATTTGGGATCCCATACTTCCAATAGCATTGACAAATGTACACATATGTACACTACATGCAGAGTTAAGAATCATTGGTCCGTCTTCACTTGGATTATGCATATTCTATCAAGCCTACAACTCTTGCAGATGAATGCATAAAAAAATGTGAATGTCTTCTTTCAGAAATGGGATTTCATGGTGGTGATGTTCATCTAAGAAAAGATCTAAAGCTTTCACAAAATACAGGTGATGTTTTACAAGATGTCTCAATGGGAGGTGCAAACGCAAGGAGATTCTTGAGCAACCATGATGGCAAACAACTTAATGCCATGTGGAATTCATGGAAAACATTTTGTGAGGTCACGACTAATGTAAAAAGCAAACCAGAAATAGCCAAAAAGAGAATGGAGGTGTGGGTCAAACTAGATAATCTTTTAAAGATCATGAGGCAGCAGGTAACATCAAAAAGTTATGTGACAGATTTCAGAAAGGCGACCACAGAGCTTATAGAAACCATCATAGAGGCATGGGGTGCCAAAGACATAACATACTACTTGGTGAGCTCCTAAGATATTTTATTCAATTTATTTATTTTTAATTGAAATAAAGATCTAATGAAATTCTTCTGCTTTCCAGCATATTCTTCTTGTGCATGGTGCATTCTTTGCAGAAAAAGAACCACTTGCCATGTGGAACACCCAAGGCATGGAAAAATCTCATTATCAAGCAAGGACAAGCTTCTTTAGGTGTACAAGGAAAGGAGGAGGAGTAACAAAGAGCAATGCCTTCAGAGAGCTTTTTGATTGGTTCTTTAGAAGACAATTACAAAGGACCTCATGCCAAATATAATCAGAAGGATATGGCTGTCTCCAGACAAATCATGTATCAATATCACAAACTGAAAAAGACCACATTTCAAACAGAGCTTTAATATTTTCAATGTCTTTTATTTCTTTGAGAAATAAAAGATGTCATGTATGTACATTTCATGATTTATTATGCTTTGAAAAGAAATATTTCTACTACAATCAGATGACTTTGACCCGAGAATCAATAACAATTAATATTAGGCCATGGATCAATTACACCAAAAAAATTTGCAATGTCTTATATCACATTGGGCAATTTCTGTATATGTACATTTGTTGAGATATAGAATTTGAAAAAATCAAGTCATTCCTTGAGCCTTTTTAAAGAGCTTGGCTCTGGCAAATCACCTCTATATCTCAGGAACTCTTTTCTCCTGTATCCAGCAATGCTTTTTAAATCTGACATCCCTGCAGCCATTGCATAGCTTGAATAACAAAGAAAGTACCCTGCCCTTGAAGCATTGAGTCCTGGGGCATATCCAAAAATTCTGAATGCAGTTGCTCTTTCAAGCAGTAAAACTCTGAAAGCATTAAAGGGTATTGAAGTAAAACCCATGTATTTTGATAGAGTCCTCAAGCAGAACAATGCAAAGTCTGGCTCCTCACTATAGTGCTTGTGAATAACACAAAAAGTGTCTGGGTTCAACTTTGGAAGATAGTGGATAATAGAGTGAATATCCACCTTTGCTTTTCCTTTCTCTTCTATGGATTTTCTTGTTCCCTTGCCCCTGCCAAGGTAATTGTCTTCATCCAATAAAGTTAACTGTGATAAAAATGAAAAACAAGGTTAGATGAAGTGCAAGCACACTTTAGGAAACATGTGAAGTAACTTGAAACTATTAGAAAGAAAAGCAAGAGACACGACTGATGCAAGCGATAAGAGTCTTCAGAGAAATTCAGGCAGTCGTTATTGCTTGCATCGCTCGTCATCAATATCTATTTGCAAACTGCCTAGAAACATCTCATGTTTGATAAATGAGGGGAATTCCCACAAGCAAGACATGTATTATCATTGCTGCATGCAGCTCCTAGACACGACTGATACAAGCGATAAGGCCCAGCGGAAAATATCCGATGGGCCTAATCGCTTGCATCGGTCGTGATCGATTTCTGACACTTCGAATGGAGAACCTAGACAAATCTGATACAAGAAAGAGATTTTCCATTGGTCCTATCTCATATCCTTAACCTTAAGTTCTTGAGAATATAACTTGACGTCATCTTCCTCAAGTCCAAACACGACCGATGCAAGCGATGAGGCCCAACGGAAAATATCTGATGGGCCTTATCGCTTGCATCAGTCGTGATCGACTTCTGACACTTCTAATGGAGAACTTGGACAAACTGACACAAGATAGAGATTTTGCATCAAGCCCATATCTCCTTTGCCTTTAAATCATGAGAATATATTTTACTACATACTTGACCTCATCTTCCTCTTCAAGTCCGAACACGACCGATACAAGCGATAAGGCCCAACGGAAATTATTCGATAGGCTGTATCGCTTGCATCGGTCGTGGTCATTTTCTCACTTAAAAATGGAGATCTCGGACAAAAACTTTATTTCATAGGAATATATCAAACAACATACCTTGACCTCATCTTCCTCCTCAATGAGTTCTTGAGAATATAGTTAACTGTATACCTTGACGTCATCTTCTTCAAGTCCAAACACGACCGATGCAAGCGATGAGGCCCGACGAAAAATTTTTGATCGGCCTTATCGCTTGCATCGGTCGTGATCCACCTCTGACACTTCTAATGAAGAACTTGGACAAACTGACACAAGAAAGAGATTTTGCATCAAGCCCATCTCATCTCCTTTGCCTTTAAATCATGAGAATATATTCTACTACATACTTGACCTCATCTTCCTCTTCAAGTCCGAACACGACCGATACAAGCGATAAGGCCCAACGGAAATTATTCGATAGGTTGTATCGCTTGCATCGGTCGTGGTCATTTTCTCACTTAAATGGAGATCTCGGACAAAAACTTTGATTGATAGAATATATCAAACAACATACCTTGACCTCATCTTCCTCCTCAAGTCCAAACACGACCGATGCAAGTGATGAGGCCCGACGGAAAATATTTGATGGGCCTTATCGCTTGCATCGGTCGTGATCCACCTCTGACACTTCTAATGGAGAATTTGGACAAACTGACACAAGATAGAGATTTTGCATCAAGCCCATCTCATCTCCTTTGCCTTTAAATCACGAGAATATATTTCACTACATACTTGACCTCATCTTCCTCTTCAAGTCCGAACACGACCGATACAAGCGAAACAACATACCTTGACCTCATCTTCCTCCTCAATGAGTTCTTAAGAATATAGTTAACTGTATACCTTGACGTCATCTTCCTCAAGTCCAAACACGACCGATGCAAGCGATGAGGCCCGACAGAAAATATTTGATGGGCCTTATCGCTTGCATCGGTCGTGATCCACCTCTGACACTTCTAAAGGAGAACTTGGACAAACTGACACAAGATAGAGATTTTGCATCAAGCCCATCTCATCTCCTTTGCCTTTAAATCACGAGAATATATTTCACTACATACTTGACCTCATCTTCCTCTTCAAGTCCGAACAAGACCGATACGAGCGATAAGGCCCAATGGAAATTATCCGATAGGCTGTATCGCTTGCATCGGTCGTGGTCATTTTCTCACTTAAATGGAGATCTCGGACAAAAACTTTAATTGATAGAATATATCAAACAACATACCTTGACCTCATCTTCCTCCTCAATGAGCTCTTTTAAGTCAATACAAATTGTTCCTTTGTCCTCAGCGACATCCAAGAATGAATAGCCACGTCCAAACGAGTATATTCCAAGTTGCTTCTGATGCTCATCAAACTCTTCATCTGCAAGTTTTGGCTTCTCTGAGATAGCTTTCTCAAAGCATTTTGAAAGAGCTTGTGCTGAATCTTTGAATTCTTCATTAGACAAATCCAAATCAAGACGCAAAAATTCCTCTTTTCTTTCTCCTTTCTTATTGATGAATCTCCTTGCAACTTCTTCTGCCTCAGCTATAGCTGCAAGGCAGTAGTCCTCCCTTAGATTGAAAAGTTCCTGAATGTAAAATAGAGGTATGAAGTCTTTCCCAGAGATAAAGTAAAAAGGTAGATTTGGGAGAAGTAGGGACTTCTCAGACACTTGAACTTCTTCAGTTGGCTCCCTTATTGCAGTCTCTGCTTTGAAAGTGGCCACATCAAAATCTTTGACCTGCTCTTCTTCTTCTTGGAGATTGATCTCCTCAACAATCTCCATGACACCTTTCATAGTTTTTGAGCTAGCCTCGAGTGTTAGCTCTAAGCAAGGCTCGTCTTCATCATGAACATTTTCCTCCCTTTCAACTGAGATATGATCAAGCCATATCAAGAAAGCAATGTTTAAAGCGAGCAAGCAGCAGTCCTTTTCATGCTCTGGGCATAAATCAAGCTTCCCTGGCAAAGGGGATATCTTTTTGCATTTTCTTGTGATTTTAGCCCTATCTATTGGATCCTTCCCAAAGATGTGAGGATGGACATAGGTTTTCTGAGAAATAGAAAGGATCCTTCCATTGACCAACCCCAAGAAAATCTCCCACTCATCCTTAAGAAAACTTTTCGAGTTCTCTAAGAGTTTTTCAAAATCAATTTTGGGGTTGAATATGGTCATTGCATCAGGAAAATAATCTACACTTAATCCCTCTGGAACCATGAAATCAAGAAGTTTCTCTGATGGAGAGACAGTAAGGATCTCATTCATTCCCTCCATCTTAGCTTTAGCTTCTCCTATATGTCTATTAGGAGAACACAACCGATGCAAGCGACTAGAGCGAGTCAACGTAGGTCAAACAGCGAAAATCGCTTGTATCGGTCATGTCGGCGACGAAAGAAAAATACGCATGTAGGTGAGACAAATTCTCTGAAGGTTGAAAGTTTGAGTTTGTGAAGGAATTAGGTAGTTATAGGCGAGGAGGGAAGAAACGGTCGAATGAGGTGGACCAATCATAGAGTGCCATGTGGCAAAGTGTACGTTGCCCGATGCAACGGATAGATGACGTGGATCAATCAAATCAAGCCACGTGGCAAAAGATGTTGGAATTCACAACGGTTATCTGACGTGGACCAATCGAGGCATGCCATGTGGCACAATGGTCAACTCACTTTTGGGACCTATTTAAGCTTCCCTATTCATTTGCTTCATTTTTTTTTGTCAACACTTGCCAAGCGTCGAGGTTCCATTGCCACCAAGTTTTTTGGCTACTTCACCATCTCTATAGAGTTTGCTCTATCCGTAAGGTAATGTGGACACGACCGATGCAAGCGATTAGGGACATCCGAGATTTTTGGATAACCCTAATCGCTTGGATCGGTCATGTTTTTTAAATAGCATCGAGTCCTTGATCATACCACAAATTTTGGTTTCCTTTGTGTTGCTTGAGTATAACGCATTGTTACCTTTTTTTAACTTCTATTTATTGAAATATGATGATGAATTCAGGGACGGCCGATGCAAGCGATGAGTGACATCCGGGCATTTACGGATGACTCTTATCGCTTGGATCGGTCGTGTCTCTAGTGAGACAAGTTCTCTGAAGGTTGAAAGTTTAAGTTTGTGAAGGAAGTAGCTATCTATAGGCGAGGAGGGAAGAAACGGTCGAATGATGTGGATTAATCACAAAGTGCCATGTGGCAAAGTGTACGTTCCCCGAGGCAACGGATAGAGGACATGGACCAATCAAATCATGCCACGTGGCCAAAGACGTTGGAATTCGCAACGGCTGTATGACGTGGACCTATTGGAGCATGCCACGTGGCACAATGGTCAACTCAGTACTGGGACCTATTTAAGCTTCCCTATTCATTTCCTTCATTTTTTCTTCTGTCAACACTTGCCAAGCGTTGTAGTTCCATCGCGACCACGTTTTTAGGCTACTTCACAATTTCTAAAGAGAGCGCTCTCTACGTAAGGTAATGTGGACACGATCGATGCAAGCGATTAGGGACATCCGAGATTTTTAGGATAACCCTAATCGCTTGGATCGGTCATGTTTATTAAAAGCATCGAGTCCTTGATCATAGCTTGCAAATTTTGGTTTCCTTTGTGATGCTTGAGTATAACGCATTGTTACCTTTATTTGAACTACTATTTATTGAAATATGATGATGAATTCAGGGACGACTGATGCAAGCGATGAGGGACGTCCGGGCATTTACTGATAACTCTTATCGCTTGGATCGGTCGTCTCTTGCAGTGGAACGAGTCATTGATTATAGTTTTCCAATTATCTTTTTCTTAGTGGTTATTGAGAATTTTGCATTGTAAGATATATTTTACTGATATTTGATGATAAATTTAGAGACGACCGATGCAAGCGATCAGGGACATCCGAGCATTTCCGGATGACTGCTATCGCTTGCATCGGTTGTGCCTCTGATAGTGGAAAGAGTCATTGATTAAAGTTTTCCAATTATCTTTTTCTTAGTGGTAATTGAGTATTTTGCATTGTTAGATATATTTCATTGATATTTGATGATAAATTTGAAGACGACCGATGCAAGCGATCAGGGACATCCGGGCATTTCCGGATGACTGCGATCGCTTGCATCGGTCGTGCCTCTGATAGTGGAAAGAGTCATTGATTATAGTTTTCCAATTATCGTTTTCTTAGTGATAATTGAGTATTTTGCATTGTAAGATATAATTTAAGGATATTTGATGATTAATTTAAAGATGACCGATGCAAGCCATCAAGGACATTTGGGCATTTTCGGATGACTGTTATCGCTTGCATCGGTCATGCCTCTGATAGTGGAAAGAGTCATTGATCATAGCTTTTTGAGAGTAAGTTTTGATAGTGGAAAGAGTCATTCATCATAGCTTTTTGAGAGTAATATTCCACTTTTCCTAATTCCTTGCCTAAAGACTGATTTTTTGCAGAGTATGGCTAGAACCAAAAAGACAGCAAGGAAGTTGTACCTTGAGGGTCAGGACCAAAATGCCCAAGGGGAAAATGTCCAGGAGCAAAATTCCCAGAAGGTTCAAGCCAATGTGCCAGAAAAGCCTTCAAAAAAAAGGGTCAACTACCATGTAAAGTCCTTGAGGGAAATTAGAAGAGCTCAAAAGTCTGTGGGATTGTTGATCCCAAGACTTCCATTTATGAGAGTTGTCAAGCAGATCTCAGCCAACCTCTGTTCTTTGATGAGGACCTCATCCTTTGTCAATGTGAGGTGGCAAACTCAAGCACTGCTATGCCTCCAAGAAGCTGCAGAGGACTTTGCTATTGATTTTATGAATGATGCCTACTTATGTGCTGCTCATTCTCATAGGGTAACACTAATGGCGAAGGATTATGTTATTGTTTCAAGAATAAGATATATAAATTTGATAAAGCTCTGGTTCCTATTGATCACCACGATAAAAAATTCTTCGATATTTTAAATATACCTCTAGCTCGAGCACCCAAAACAACAGTTGTCATTGAAGAGATCAACGCTCAAGTCACTCATAATCATGAAACTAGAACTGCAGCAAATAGTGAGGAGGAGAGGAAAAAGCAGGGATTATTTACAGAGGAAAGTGTCATCTTAACCCACATTCAAAAGTTACAGAAAGCAAATAAAGAGCTCCTCAAGAAAGGAGATGGGCAGGTAATAGTTAATGTTGCAATGCCATGGCAAAATGAATTGTTTCTTGACATTAGACCTGAAGACACCAAAATGTTGAGGGAGCTTCATGTTGAAATATCAGATAGTGTGGTCAACATTTCACTCAGGTATATCTAGAGGCCTTAAAATGCTTTTGTTTTGCATAATTTCCTACTTCCTTAACTGCATTTTTATTTCTTGATTTGTAGGGTTCTTCTTCAACAATGTGAGGAAGCGGTTCAAAGAAAAGTATTTATTTTAGATCCTCTGGTGACACACTGGTTTTTGCATAAACATGGAGATGCCAAGTCCTTTCTACAGGATTTTACAGAAGAGGTAGAAAGTGTTATTTACCCATATATTGAAAAGTGAGTATTCATCTTCATTTTGGAAACATATTTGTTTCATTTAAGAAAGTATATTTACATGCAACTCATTGACAGGGGCCATTGGAGTTTGATTATTGTGGACTTCAATGCATATCAAGCTCTTTTCCTCAATTCTCTTCCATCACAGCATGGGAATTGCAAAGTGTAAGTTACTATACATTTTGTTGTTCTCTATTTTAAAGCCATGCCATCCATTCTGATTTTCACTTTACAATGCAGTGCTGCAAAGCTTCTCAAGATGCATATTGATCAAAATTTTCCAGGAATAGCTAAAATGAATGAACAAAAGCAATTTGGATACAGCCAAATTCATGTGCCATTGCAGAGAGACTCAACATCATGTGGCTGGAGAGTGATTGCAAATGCTGTAAGATTCTTGGAAAGAAGGTTCCACAGTCCTGAATTGAATTTATCAGACTACCCAGATGCATGGATCATCTTGATCAGAGAGAGAGCAATAAATAGTATCATGAAACATGCAATCTGCCCATATGATCCAGACTCACCTCCACCCCCTCCACCTGATAAAAAACAGTCTGAAGATAAAAAGAAAGGGCTTCCTCTTCACTCACCACTAAAGCATGGGAACAACAAAAAGAGTCAAGCTGAAAGCTCCAAAAAGGGACACAAGCAACAGAGAAAGCAGGGCTCTAAAAAGGATAGAAAGGGTTAAATCAATTTTTGAGTCTTAGATTGAAATCAATTGTAAAACCAACCAAGGTTGGAAGATTTATTTATGTACAAATTGTATGTAGTTATGCCAATCTTCAACTGGAAGATGGTCACAATTGTATTGCACCTCTTGAGAGTTAAACAAAAGTTCATTGGATGGTCCAATTAAGTTTATTAATGTCACAATTCCTGTTGGAAAGTGCTTAAATTGGAGAAGTTAAAGGACATAAAGAATTAAGAGGACACGACCGATACAAGCAATACGGGGAATCAGAGAATCTTGGATTGCCCCTATCGCTTGCATCGGTCGTATTATCTATTTCATCGTTGTTGCTAGTTGTTTTTAAACTCGTGAGTCAAATCTTTACGCAAGGTCAGTTCTTGAAGTCTCTCGCGGTAGTTTGCTAACACGACCGATCTAAGCGATAAGGGCCATCCGACAATTTCAGATTGCACTAGTCGCTTGCATCGGTCGTC
The DNA here is from genome assembly GCA_020310875.1 of Ceratopteris richardii. Taxonomy (NCBI): domain Eukaryota; kingdom Viridiplantae; phylum Streptophyta; class Polypodiopsida; order Polypodiales; family Pteridaceae; genus Ceratopteris; species Ceratopteris richardii. Next base: position 139,964,432 of record CM035441.1, read on the forward strand.
TTCACTTATCTCGTCTCCTCTGTTTTATGCCTTAAGACATGCTCTTCTAATATTGAAATACCAAACCTTGGATTGGAATTTGCACCAGGTTCTCCACACTCTCTTATATTACTTGTTATGTGTACCATGATAATTTCTCTTGCATTACTTGAGGACAGAAAAGTTGGATAGAATCAAATTATTTAACTGAGACTAATGTGCACCTTTGATAGACTATAATTATTAAATTGAAATTAGATATTGAATTCTAGATCTCTTCTTCATCTTGAATTAACTTATGCAAGTTCCTGTATAATTATTTCTTAGTTGGAACCTCATCAGAATGTTAAGATTAAAGAAATAAATGCCAATATGAGTTTAGATGAAGGGGGATAATTGTAGTCATCAATTCACTCTTGCAAAAAAATATCAATGGAAATATGAAATTAAGGACCTAAAAAATATCTAAGACATTTAAAATTAATAATTTAACACACATTGTTTGTAACCATCCTGCCAAGAAAATTCAATGGAAGTATCAATAGAAGCTTCTGTTAGATGAAGATACATTATGTAAGAATGTCAGGGTTAACTTGTTACAATCTTAAAGGTTGGAACTTAATCACCCTTGGTGGCAGGCAGCTTATGCAAGATAATGATTTCTCTGATCTAATGTTAACTATTGCATCATCAATTGAGAATCTACACTGAGATGATACCTCATCAAGGTATTCTAGAAGATCCCTTACATTTCTGAGATTCCAATTTGCACTGACAATTATTTTCCTTGATTGAAAATCTGGATGAATCAATACTTCTAACTCAAATTCTAGACAGCTCTCCTCTGAGTCCAAGGCTATCCAAAGTCCAAGCTTTTTTTTCCACCTTCTATAGTCATATCCTAGAACCAGAGATTGTCGACATATCTGATATGAGATTGAAAGAGAATTGGGACTAACTTTACATAAAATAATGTCACCTAGCTTTTGAACTTCTTTGCTATCCCATTCCCTACCTAAAACATCATCAATCTCTGAAATAGAGACTCTCCTATTCAACCACATTGTTTTTGTTTTCTGTAATAACATGTTTTTAAATCATGCTACAAAGACATGAATAGGCAAAAACCATTGAATCTTTATCTTTCTGGAAATTCGGCCTGCTGACATTGCCTTCTGGATGTCAAATTTAATTTTGCAGAGAAAACTTGAAACTGTTGAATGATCAGGAGCATCCCAATCTAATGAAGAGATGCAAGGACTAGGTACATGTACAAGAATTCCATAAGAACTCCTCCCTGACGGCACTTGATAATCTGCATAATAGACAAATAACTCTATGCTATTGAAAAATTGAACAGATTTCTCTGCATACATGAGTTCTGCATATTCCTTATGAAGAACTCTGAATGTTCCTGTTAAACATTCAACAGGTTGCCATTCCACAATATTGGAAGGAAAGATATCTGCAGTACAAAAACATATGTTTAATTATACAAAATCAACTAGAATGATAGAAGAGCATTGTCAAACTTCACTTACAGTACGAAGGGAATTGCAGATGATTTTCTAGAACAAGATCCTTAGCGGTGTACACATGTTGTACTCGTGCAAACCAACCGCATCTCTTCAATTTGAAACTGAGAATACGTCCCTTCCAATGGTTTCTTGTGTTGTCTCTTTTGGCACGCTTGACTTTATGGGCACCTCTACAGCTAGGAAGCATAGTTACCCAGTCATTTACTTTCACGGAAAGAGGTTTCCACAAAGAATCCTCTCTTTTGTTGTAAACCTCACATGAAGTTACACGATTGGAAGGACGACGAGAAGAAGAAGCCATTTGAACTTAGGAGAAGAAGAATGTTCAAAGCGAGAAACCGACGCTCACAAATTTTGGCAGTATTTATAGAAAAAAAGGCTTTGTACACGTGGAAACTTTTGATTTGATGTTAACCCTGTCGTTGAATGATCATGACATTTTGTGAACCAAAAAATATTTCGTATCTTCAAAAATCAATTCCTTGTTGGAAATTCGAGAATATGCTTTGTGTAGTGTGCAAAAGTATCTTTTTTTGCATCAAACCGAAATATTGTACACTGAATACGAGACTCTTCATCACTTTAGCGACGCTTTGAAAGAAAATTGTATTAAAAAAAGAAATTCTCCATACGGTTAAAAGAGACAGCAATGTTATATTCTTGTACACGTGGAAAGACGCTATTTGTCAATTTCCTTAATCTCTCATTAGCAAACAGCCCCTTTTCGGCCGTTTTTTGCCCTAATGCAAAATTCCCAAGCCCCTTGAGTCTTTTAGGCTAATGCAAGTTTCCCATTTGATTTTGGGAAACCCTTGAGATTGCCAGCACCCATGTGATGCTTTAATAGGTGACTGAGTCCATTCGAGGCGATAGCGAAGAGTAAAGGAGCCAGAGGGCAGCCTTGCCTAATTGATCTTTTTAAATGAATGGGCTCAGAGAGCTTACCATTCATATTAACTAGCATTTCCAAGAAGAGTGGAAACCATCTTCGTGACCTTTTGGTTGCATCCAAGGTCTTTCAGTGATTCCAGAATAAAGTCCCATTCCAATCTATCATACGCCTTGTTGAAGTCGATCTTAATGAAAACCAAATCTTGTGCAGACTCTTTAGCAAACGCAAGGCCTTCCCAAATATCGACAATCGCTTCAAGTATAGATCTACCTTTGATAAAACTTTTTTGGTCCTCACAAAGCCATGACTTTAAATGACAAGAGATTCTGTTGGCGATAACTTTTGCAATTATCTTGTATCCTATCTGGAGCATGGTAATCGGTCGCCAGTTTTCAATTTTGTTCTTATCTCCCCTTTTGTGGATTAACTTGATGACTCCATTATTATGACACTCAGGGAGGGCACCGAAGGAGAGAGCCTCTTGCCACACCAGACGTAGTGGGGTGGCCATCTCATGTTTGAAGGACTTGAAAGACTCACGGGTGAGGCCATTCGGACCCGGAGTTTTCCCATTGGGAAGAGAATCAATAACCTCGATAATTTCATTCTCGGAAATGTTAGCATCCAGCAGAGAAATCATGTTCTGTGAGATTCTAGATTGAACAATCCTAGAGATGGTTGCCATGGAGTCACGCTTGTGCGGGGAAAGAGGGGCCGAGACCCCGAGAAGATGGGTAAAGTGCTCGACGATGATAGATCTATTCTCAACTTCCGTACTACATTCGATTCCATTGTTATCGACCAATAAGGGGATGGATTCCCTAGCTTCTTTCCTTTTGAGGATGTTACACATCTCTTTTGATGGTTTGTCAGCCTTCCCAGCCCACCAATCTTTGAAGAATATTTGAAGATTTTTCCTTTCAACCTCCTCTTCTAATCTTAGTCTTCCCCTGATTTTCAAAAGACCTTGTTAGCATTGTAAGTTACCTTTGTTCACCTCCTCTTCAAGCCGTGAGAGCCTCCGATACACCATTTCTCTTCTTTTTTTCCAGATATCTCTTATAGCCTTTTGAGTCCTGATCAAAATTTTTCGAGTCATTTCCACCGCGCTTCTCCAGCACTTAGCCGGTTCATTACAGTGGGCAAAGGCTTCCGCCCACACTGTAGAAATTTCTTGGTGGACAGAGGGGAGGGAAAATGATGTCTGACAAGCATGGAACCAAGGGGCTTTCTGGAGCATGGGAATCGGTTTGAAAGATAGAGTAATCAGGTAGTGGTCCGAGATAGTCAGGTCCATGTGTTGGGAAATCGAAGGAATACCCCACTGGAGGATGGTGTTTTGATCGATGTAACATCTATCAAGTCTTGCTTTCCTCAAAGACCAATTGGAGATTTGACCAGGAGAACCCCTTCATGTCCTTCACCTCGACCAGGTCGAGATGGAGCTTGATTTTATCCCATATCTCTTTCTCCTGGCCGTCAATGATTTTTTCCTTGTTATTCCATCAGTCCTCAGGAAACTCAACCATGTTGAAGTCCCCACAAATCAGAACATTATGTGAGAGGTGGTCGAGGGAAGGCCAAGTATCAACTCTATCTGCTTCTCCATTAGGGGCATAAATTGAGACCACACTGAACTGAAAAGGGAACCCGATATAGGCAACAATCCATCGATGATTCCGACCTTCAACAGTCGAGGTCACACTTCTAGACAAGGAGTGACTAATACCAATTGCAACACCCCCCGCCCCCTAGGGTGAGAAGTGGAGAGCCAAAGGTGGTTCGGAGAAATGCATTTAAGCCGTTTTTGGAGATCCTCTCCGTCAATTTTAATCTCTTGTAAGCTGATAAACTCAGGGTTGAGGCACTTGTCTTTGAACCACTGGCCAAGAATCGCCGCTCTTGACGGGTCAGACAAGCCCCTGACGTTTAGTGATGTGAATTTCATTATTGATGGTTGCCCTCATTGAGGGGAGGAACTCAATCCTTTTTCTTCCTTCTAACCTCTGTAAACCCTTCTGAGTTGGTTTGTAGGATTCGGTCATCCTTGTCTTTCTCTTCCAAGGTTGGTCCGACCTGCTTCCCCCTGGGTGTTTGGGCTTTGTTGGCTGTTTCTTGCTTATTCTTCTGCTTCATGGGGCAATCTTTTATTTGATGGCCTTGTTGCCCACATTGAAAGCAGGCGTTGGGTAGATTTTTAAAAAAGATCTCCTGAACCCAAGATTCCCCTTCACCCAAGTCGACTATAATCTTTGAGGGGAGATGCCTGGTAAGGTCTGCTTCCACACACATTTGGGGATGCCAACGGGCGTTAAACACATGTTTTGTGCCCTCACAAATGAAACCCCCAACATCACCGTGCGAGGCCAGCGGCTTGCCAATCGGAGAGACAATTTCCCACAAAAAGTCTTAAAGAAAGTAAGGGAGATTGGGGAGCTCAATCGAGAGAGGGTACCGAAGGGGTTTAGAGTTGTCGGGCATGAAATCGGGGGCCCATTTGAAGAGGCACAGAGTGGCGCGCCCGACTTTCCAAAACCCGACACTCAGGGCCTAGAGTGCCATTTCTTCGTTCTCAAAGACTAGCAAGAGGTGTCTGGTTGGAAGAAATTGGCACTTACTCACAACTATGCCACGCGGGAACCACTCTTTGCGAAACCACTGGCGCACAGCATCCAACGGGGGCTTGGGACTGAACAGCTGGCCAACGAGGCAAGTTCTATTGAGTTCTTCTTGCGTAGAAAGGATCGCCTCGCGATTAAGTGTAACCCGAGGGGCCACCAAGGTCTCTGACGAGCAAGGGGCAACATCTGCCATGCCGGTGATAACTAGAGGTAAATTACTGATAATGAGGGAAGGGACCCCCACATCCATAGAGGCGGCCACAAATTGAGAGGAGCAAATACTCCTTAAATTCGAAGCGATAAGTCCACGCGAACCATCAAAACTTCTTAAAGATGATCAAATTGACCCTTGAAACTACTTATAGAGTTTCTCTTATGCCGATCCTTGAAAATAAAGCTTTAGTGATTTGAATGGGCTTAACTAATATAATTGTTGGCAACAATAGCCACCTTCAAAAAACATAACCTTGCTCGACAGCGCTAGCCAACAAGCTTGCTCAAAAATTATATTTCAACGATGAGTGCGGCCAGAAGCTTACTTTTCTGGACAGTTAGCAGAAAAAGTCTTTGTTAGAGAGCACTTCAGGATCTTCACGTTAGGGTTCCTGGTGTTTTCTTTGCTGCGTCCTCCCCTTCCTTCTGTCGTTCCCCCTGCCAGGGGGGGGTTTTCTTGCTCAATGGCCTTGCATGAAGCGCTTAGAGATGGCCTTGCCGGCTCCTCTGTACTCCAGAGCGGATAGTTTGGTGTCCTTCGTTCTGTGTTGAACTCGACCTTTGACTCCAATAACGGGATGCTTATGGCCCTAAATGCGAAAGATACGTCGACTGCAAATGAGGAGCAGCAGGTAAACTCGAATCACTCTCTATTTCAGCAAAAGCAAACTGGTCTTTCATATGCGAATGTGGTGAGCTCTTAGCCTGGACCGTTCTCTATGTTCAACTCTCAAGCTATTCCTGGTATGCCCTCTTCTTTTCCTGTGAATAAAGTCATTAAGGGTAAAGAAAAGGTTGAAGGTGACGACTGTGCACTTAGGGATGAGGCAGGGCCTCGTCCTGAACATACTATCAATCTGGAACCTGAGTTTGAAGACAGAGATGAATGTACCCTTATCATTGAATCTGCTTCTCTTGATAAATGGAACAATCATTTAGCTGAGAAAGTAGTTATTGGACTATGCCATGGAGCTAGACCCGCTCAGGAAATACTTAAAGGTTGGATGAGAACTAATTGGGAAAGTCGTGGCTTATTTGTTAAGCACATTCAGTACTTGCCCAATAATTACTTCTTGTTTTTTTTTGAGGATGCTCACCATGCTATGGAGGTGATCGCAGAAGGCCACTGGATTATTAGGAATACTCCGATATCATTTTTCAAATGGTTTCCTGGTTTCAATCCTAGGGGGGCCAAACCTACTAAAGTGCCAGTTTGGATTGAATTTCCTGACCTTCCAGTGGAATTCTATCCATGGATTGAATAGCTGGGCAGTTTAGTTGGCAAAGTTTTGGGTCAAAAGCCAAGAAATGGGTTTAATCCTAAATGGGATCCTCAATTGTTAATCGAAGTTGATACATCCAAGATTGTTAAGCCTGTTCTAATTCTTAAAAATTGTGAAGGATGTAAATTACATGAACAAAAAGTGCTTTATAAGAATCTTCCTAATGCTTGTTTTCACTGTTACCAACAGGGACACCTGATTAAAGATTGCCCTAAGTTGGTGCCAAGCCAGGTTAATGAAAAGAAAGGAGAGTCCTCTGCTAAGCAGGTCCCAAATAATCTTAAGACAGAAGCTAATAGGGAAGAACACTGGGGAAGGAAAGCCCCCTACAACAACAGAAGGAAGCCAGTAAAGACTGTGTTGAAACAAGAAGTTCTGATAAAGAGAATTAGTAACCCTTTTCAAGTCCTGGATGAACACAGTGATCCGACAGGTAACCACTATAGTCAATCAGAATTTGTTAGGGTTGATGATGACTGTAGAAGAGAAGAGAATGGATGGACTGTGGTTGGTAAGAAGGGTAGCCTTCCATCCTGCTCCCCAAATAATGGTAAAGTTTGTAATTCTGTGTCTTCAAATGATGGTGATAACATTATGCTAGCTACGGATGACACATTCAATGAACAACTGAATAAAAATGATGAGGAAAATTTTTTGCAGGTGGAAACATGTTTCCCACTTGACACTAACTTGTCTATGTCTATTGATAGATCAGTAACCCCTGTACCTAAAGATAAGGCTAAACCTAAAAGAAAGGAGGCTATTAGAACCTCCATTTCGGCGGTCAAGCCTCTGAAGAATCATAAGAAGTGGGATCGGATGTGAAATTTCTCCTTTTCTTTCTCTATGGATAAAATTTCTATCTTGTCTTTAAATGCTAAAGGGTTAACTGATCCTATTAGATGCAAAGTTATCAATAACTGGCTTAGAGATTCCTCCTTTTTGCCTGACTTTATTTGTCTTCAGGAACTTAAAGTGGGTGGGTTCCAGTTGCCTTCTAACCTGAAGATTGTCTCCAATTGTACTTCCTAGTATCACACTAGTCACAGTGGTAAGGGTGGTGCTGCCATTGGTATAAATTTTAACCTTGAGCACCTTGTGACTGAAGTGTTGTATAGTGACTCTAATCAGTGGGTTGCTTTAAAGTGTAAGGAACCTTTCTCCTTTACTATTGTTAGTATTTATGCTGCTAATAATACCTTGGATAGGTCTAGATGTTGGGAGGAAATTGGTAAGTTGAATGGTGACATCATTTTGACAGGGGATTTTAATATGGTTACTAACTCCTCTGACAGAACTGGTAATTGCAACAATATTCTGGCTGGTAATGAAAAAAACTGTTGGTTTGATATGGTTAACTTTCATAATTTGGTTGATGTCTCTATCAATACTGGGCATACCTAGTGTAATATGAGTAACATTAACAAGTTGTCTGCTAGACTTGATAGATTTTACATGAACTCTAATAGGTGTTCTAAATTCAAGAGTAGGTTGTTCTTTTGGAGATTAACACTCTCCATCAGTGGTACCAGAGCAGGAAACATCAAAATCAAGGAAAGGAGGATCCCGACTGCTGCAGATTCAAGAAATTCAACAACTGAAGAACTAAAAGGTAAAATCTTGAAGGCAAAGCTTGAGGAGGAGACCATACGACATCAAGAAAAACAAAAGGACTCTAATTTGAAGTAAAGGTACATATATTATTCATAAAGCTTGAAGATTTCAATACACAGGTGGACACAAGATGGGAGATTCTCTACAGATAGAGAAATTGGATAGGGAAAACTATCCTGCATGGTCAATGAGGATGGAAGCTCATCTTATGAGCAAAGATTTAATAGCTTACATCACAGGAGAAGAAGAGAAGCCACAGTTCAGAGATCCTAGTGTTCCAACTAGGGAAGAGTTAGCAGATTTGAAAAATTGGATGAAGAAAGATGCTCAAGCTAGGAGCATTATCTATATGGCAGTCAATGATTACTTGTTACCTCATATTCGAGGTCTTGAAAGTGCAACTGATATTTGGAATGCTTTGGAGGAGCATTTCCAGAATACTACTAAGTCAAGGAAGGCATCCTTATGGGCAGAGTTTACCACCTTTAAGAAGAAGGCTTCTCAATCCATTTCAGACTATGTGACAAGAATGAAAGATATTGCAGATGCTTTAGGAGCTGTTGATGAAGACATTGAGGAGGATAAATTGGTAAGGCAAATCCTTACAGGTTTAAGAGGTGATGACAAATGGAAGCCATTCATTTTTTCTACAGAATTATCACTTGATCATTTCACTCCTGATTTAAATCAGTTGCTAGGTCATATGCTAACATTTGAGCAGGATGTTAAAGGAGATGGTGACAAAAGTACAGGTCATGCAATGTACTCAAAGGACAAGAAGAAAGCTAACAAAGGAAAACAACAAGCAGGTGAAGATGAAGGAACAACTAGTCAAGCCAACTTCCTAAGAGGAAGAGGAGGTGGCAAAGGTAGAGGAAGAGGCAGAAACAACAAAGATGGAGGCAAAGCTTGTTGGATTTGTGGTAAGACAAATCATTTAGCTAATGATTGTTGGCATAATAATCAGAGTAATGGTGGATATAATCAGAACTATAATACAAGAGGAAGAGGTGGTAGAAATCAAAGAGGTAATTTCAGAGGTAGAGGTAGTAGGGGTTACTTTGGAAGAAATGCAGGTAGAGGTTTTCAAAGTCAACAATATAACAAAATCTACTACAATTATGCTTCAGATCAAAAGGAAGATTCAACATTGATAATGAATGCAACTTTTGAAAGGCAGAGTGAAGATCAAAGAGTCTTCTACATTGATTCAGGGTGTAGCAATCACCTGAGTGGTAATATAGCCTTGATGACTGATTTGGAGAATAAGGTATCTAATCATGTTGTTCAAACAGGTGACAACACAAAGCACAATGTGAAGTCAATTGGATCAGTGAAGGCCAAGGATGGTAGCACCTTATTGAGTAAGGTCTTGTATGTTCCTACAATTCCTAAGAATTTGATAAGTGTAGGACAAATTGTGGAAAAAGGTTATGAAGTAAGGTTCACTAATGAAGGAGTGTTTGTGGAAGACCCTAGCAATGGGTATAAACAAATTGTTTCAGGAAAGAAAGAAGGAAGATTGTTCACATTGAAGATTCAAGGTAATATTGTTCATGCCATGTTCACATATGGAGGACATAAGATCTCTGAGTTAGATCTTTGGCACAAGAGGCTTGGACATTTCAATGAAAGAGGTATTAAAGACATGATTAACAATGGTTCAGTTCTTGGTTTGCCTAATGTTGCAGGTCAACATATGACATACATATGTGAGGCATGTCAATTAGGTAAGGCTCATAAGCATTCCTATTCCAAGCATGGTTTTATGTACTCAGAGAAGCTTGAGTTGGTACATACAGATGTATGGGGACCATCAAAGGATTTCAGTATAAATGGGTCAAGGTATTATGTGATTTATGTTGATGATGCTACTAGATGGATCACTATCTATGTGATCAAAGATAAGTCAGAAGTATTCAATACTTTCAAACATTATCATATGTATGCAGAGAGAATTACAGGACATAAGTTGAAAAGACTAAGGTCAGATGGAGGGGGAGAGTATTTTTCTAATGAGTTCAGTAATTACTTGTGGGATGCAGGTATAAAAAGAGAGGTTACTTGCAGGTACTCTCCTCAACAAAATGGTGTAGCAGAAAGGAGAAATAGAACTCTTGTTGAGTTTGCAAGGTCCATGATGAAGGAGAAAAATTGCCCAAATTATTTGTGGGTTGAGGCTGTAAATACAGCTACTTATTTGGTCAATAGGCTACCTTGTAAAGCTTTGCAGGGAATGACACCTTATGAGGCATGGTGGGGTAAGAGACCTACACTAGACCATTGCAAAGTATTTGGATGTTTGGCCTATGCATATGTGCCATCACAATTAAGGCACAAATTGGAACCTAAAGCTGAAAAATATGTGTTTATTGGTTATGATGATAAGCAGATGGGATACAGGTTGTGGAATCCATCCACAAAACATTTTCTTGTATCAAAAGATGTTACATTTGATGAGCAAGGTACTTGGTATGCAGGTACTATCAATATTAATATAGATGATAAAGAGGTTGTGAGCCAAAGGAAAGGTAAGTCAAAGGTTCAAATAATTGATGAAGAAGAGAATAATGAAGTGCAGGTTGAAGTGGAAGAAACACCTAGGTTTGATCCTGAATATGAAGAACCAGAAACCTCAAGAAGTGGAGAACTTAGGAGGTCTACAAGGAACAAATGGCAACCTACAAGGTATAGCTATGATACTTCATTTCTGGCTACCAAAGATTATGTTTACATGATTAAAATAGATGAAGACCCTTCTACATATGAAGAGGCAAAAGGTAAAGAAAATTGGGAGAAAGCTATGCAGGAAGAATATGATGCATTATTGGAGAATCAAACATGGGATTTGGTTCCAAAACCAAATAGCCAGAAGATCATTGGATGTAAGTGGGTTTATAAGACAAAAAGATTTGCAGATGGAAGTGTGTCTAGGTACAAAGCTAGACTTGTTGTCAAAGGGTTTGCTCAGACATATGGTGTTGACTATGATGAGACTTATAGTCCTGTGGCAAAGATGACAACCATCAGGACACTTATAGCAATTGCTGCATGTACAGGTTGGAAATTGTGTCAATTAGATGTGAAAAATGCTTTTTTGAATGGTTATATTTCAGATGATGTATTCATGGAGCAACCTCAAGGGTTCAGAGATAAAAGGTATACAGATCATGTGTGCAAGCTTAAGAGAGCTTTGTATGGCTTGAAGCAGGCCCCAAGACTTGTAAAGTTCTTGAAAGAACTTGGATTTCAGGTGTCTAAAGCAGATAGTAGCTTGCTTGTCAAAGCAAGTGATAATGGTTTCATGTACATGTGCATATATGTTGATGATATAATCCTTACAGGTACAGATGAGGAAGGAATACAAAGACTAAAGAAGCAAATGGAAAAGGAGCTCAAAATAAGTGACTTGGGAGACTTGTCATACTTCTTGGGCATGGAGATTACATATACTCAACATGGAGTATTTGTGACCCAAGAAAGGTATTTGAAGAACTTGTTAATCAAGTTTAAAATGGATGATTGCAGGGTAGCACCTACACCAATGGAGGTGAATCACAAATTGAGTAAATTTGGAGGTGAAGAATTCAAGGACATGAGACAATATCAGAGTTTGGTTGGTAGTCTTATCTATGCTACTTTAACTAGACCTGATTTATCATATGCAGTAGGGGTTTTGTCTCAATTCATGCATTGTCCTAGGAAAGAGCATTGGATTGTAGGTCAAAGAGTGTTGAGGTACATTAAGGGTACACTCAAAGAAGGTTTGTATTATGGGTTCACATCAGATACAAACATCAAGATCTATAGTGATGCAGATTGGGCAGGTAATCCAGATGATAGAAGGTCAACTTATGGATACATGTGTTATGTGGGAGATAAGTTAATCTCCTGGTGCTCAAAGAAGCAACATATAGTTGCTTTGTCATCTACAGAAGCAGAGTACAAAGGCATGGTTGAAGCTGCAAAAGAAGTGATTTGGCTTAAGACTCTCATGAAGAGTTTTGACACTATACAGAGCATACCTATCATTTATGGTGATAACATGAGTTCATTATATCTAGCTGCTAATCCTGTTTTTCATGCCAGGACTAAACACATTGAGATACAGTATCACTTTCTAAGAGAGAAGGTGATGGATAAGGAGATTGAAGTCATACATACTTCAACAAAAGATCAGATAGCTGATATGCTTACAAAGAGCTTGGATGGACCAAAGCTACAGAAGTTTAAAGACATGGTAGGTATAAAGAAGATAAGAGAAACCTCAATTGATGATTGAGGGGGAGCTGTTGGTGCAGACCAATCACCAATTGAAGATTTGAAGGACAAAGGATGGAGATGAGATCAAGTTTTGAAGCAAAGAAGATGGATACATTCACAGAGTGAAAGACATGTACACATATGTACATTAGTTAAGACATAGGTTACTTATACTTATGCTTTGATATAAGTCTGTATATAATTGCCTATAAATACTTTTGAAAATGTCGGGGCAAGTAGAGAAGACAAGGAGAGACAATAGGAGATCATGAAATTAGTGTATTGAGAAGTAGAAAATGTCATTAGACATGTGTGAAGTGAGTTGAACTCTCCATCCTCACTCAGTTGTAAATTTCTGAGAAATAGAAGGAAAAATTGCACCCGATGTTTCTGTGTTTTCTCCCTGTATGATAAATCTTTTGTGAATTCTTTTTGGAGATGTCTAAGTCCATAGTTAATCAATCTATGGCTAGAGTTTGAGAGTCTAATTGTGATCAGGCTAAGAGAATTGTGTGTAGGAACATTTACATGTGAGAAAGTACTCACTGGTTCCTGAAACACGCGCAAATTTCGATCTTAATGATTTGATCATTTCTCACTCCACAGTTTAAAGTTTTGTGCAAGTAAGCACTTAATCTTTAAGTTGGAAGGTAAGCTACTCGTGGCTAGAAGCATTTGCTTAAACGGGTTTTATACTGAGAGAATTAAAGTTAAGAAGTTAGGGGTGTCCAAATCGACTTTTCAGAAGTGCAGATTTAGACATAGCTGACTTGGTAAGTAGATTTCTCACGATCTACTAAACCTTTTGAAGTAATTTGACCTGGAGAAGGTGCGCAATCTTTAGGCGACACCTTGTGCAAAGTTTCATCAAAAACTTTACACATTTACTCAGTCAATGAGCAAGATCTATGCAGCAGACTTTCTGAGGAAATTCCTTTTTCACAGTTTAGTCAAGAAATTGATATTTGGTCATTGATAGCTTAAATTGGTGAAGGTTTTGACTTACTCTTTATATAGAGGTGTTCTAAATTCAAGAGTAGGTTGTTCTTTTGGAGATTAACACTCTCCATCAGGCCTCACATTGATATGTCTCTTATTAGACTACCTATTGTGAAAGAAGAAATTTCTAAAATTTTCCAGAAGTACTTTGTTGAGGGTTGTTCCCCTTTTAAAGCCTGGGAAGAAGCTATCAAAGATATACTTAGGATTCTTACCTATTTCAAGAAGAAGGCTAAGGATCTCAGGTATAAAAGAAGGATGATGATGATTAAGGAGATACACAAGATAGAGATCTCCAACATGACTCCCTCTGATAAGAATCAGAGAATCCTTGATCTTCAGCATAAGGTGAAGTATGAAGATTATCTTCTTGCTTGTGGTGCCCTTGCCACGTCTAGAGAGTTTTGGGCTGGAAAAGTGGACAAACCTAACAAAAACATGTTTAAGATATTGAGGAAAAAAAAAGCTAGAGATTTCATTCCTTTGATTAAGAAAAGTAATGGTGATGTTGCTACTAGCATGAAAGAGAACCTGGATGAAGTCGTCTGCTTCTTTACCAATGTTTTCTCTGTACCTCCCAAGAGAGGGGAGCACATCTGGAGTGCAAGAGCTGCCATTGCTCAGTGTAGGAAGAAAATGGTTCCTCCTGGCTTGGTCTCCCTCCTGGATCTTCCTCTCTCTGCTGGTGAGATTAGAGAAACCATTAGTAAATTGAGGGCCTGGCAAGTCTCCTGGTCATGATGGCATTCCTAATGAATTCTTTCAGGTTTTTAAAGAAGAGCTTGTGCCCATTATTCTCTGGATCTGGCAAGAAGCCATAAGAAGAGGGTCGCTTTCTACTTTCATCAACACTGGAGTGATCAAGTTGATTCACAAAAGAGGAAATAAGGATGATCTCAATAATTGGAGACCTATCTCCTGTCTGACCTCTTTATACAAAATCTATGCTGCTTCTCTGGCTAGAAGACTGAGTCCTCTGATGGACAGTATCATTCTCCCTGAACAAAAAGGTTTTATCTCTGGTAGGTACATCCTTGATGCCATTATCACTCTTTGGGAAGGTGTTGACTATGCTAGGGAAATGAACACTGATGTCTATTTTTTCAAAGTTGATTTTGATAAAGCTTATGACAAGGTTGAGTGGGACTTTATTTTACAGTCTCTTCATGATATTGGTTTGGGAAGAAATTTCATCAAGTTCACTAGCATATTATTTGGAAATGCCTATTCTAAAGTTGCCATGAATGGTCATTTGTCTTCTCCTTTTAAATTATGCAGATCTATTAGACAGGGATGTCCCTTAGCCCCTCTTTTGTTTGCTATTACCAGTGATGCCCTTGGTTGGCTGGTCAGGGATCGTATCAGTAAAGGTAATATTAAAGGTTTGGATATTCCTCAGGCCCATTCTCAACTGTGTCTTCAGATGTTTGCAGATGACACCAATCTTTTATTGAAGGCTGATGATCAGTCTGTTGCTAATTTTCTGCAGTGTCTTAATACTTTTTGTCTTGCAAGTGGCTCTATAGTTAACCATAATAAAACTGGCTTCTATGCAACTAATTGTATGGTGCCTGCTTGTGTTCAGGAGTTAGGTTGTGAAATTATTAAAAAAGGTAATGTTTTTAGACTGCTTGGTATTCCTATGGGCTTTGACATCACTTTTCAGCAGAGATGGAACTGGGTGCTTGAGAAGTTTAGATTTAAAATCTTTAAGTGGATCAACATGCAGACTAATCTTTCTCAAAGGGCTTTTGTTCTTAAGCATTTTATTCTTCCTTATCTCACTTATTTTGGCTTGCTGGCAGCCAACTAAAAAGCAGTTGTCCCAGGATGTGGCCTTAGCTAGAAGATTTTTGTGGGGTGGTAGCAAAATCCCTAAAGTGGCTTGGAAGGTGTGCTGTATGAAAAAGTCTGAGGGTAGTCTTGGGTTGATATGTCCTACCAGAATGGCTACTCAAATGGCTGCCAAATGGATCCTTAGAGCTATTTCTTCTAATGATTTTTGGGCTTGCTTGATTAAAAGGAACATTGATAAATTTTACCTTAAAAACAACAAAAGTTGGAGTAACTTCAAGCTTTGGGATATTTTAATTTCTCCTGCTCTCTTTGTTCCTAAAGGAAGCCAGTTGATATGCAGTTTCTGGAACTCCTGGATGAAGGTTAAAGACGGTTATAAGCTGCTTGTCTGGTTCTCTTGTAATCGCTCTTTTCTCTTACAGGACTCTATGTGGGTTGGTTGGCATGATCCTCCGAACATGGCCCAGCTTCCCATTCGGTGGAATAAATGTAGAAGAATGGGCTACCTTGATTGGCATGATCTTTTTAGAGATGGTAATCTTTTGGTTGATCACTATATAACAAATCTTGATAATCTATCTTTTGTTTGTAAACAAATTATCAGAGATAAGAGGAATAAGCTGGAGACTTTCATGGAGAATCACCTTTGGTCGAAGTCTGTCTCGTTGACTGATGTGGCTCAAGACATTTATTTGCACTAGAAAAGGACTCCGGATAGTATCAGGCTTCTCACTGATACTCTGAACAAGAAGTGGAATTTGGCTTGGTCTGCTCATCAGTGGAGATACAGATTCCGGTGTAATTGGTCCCTCCCTATTGTCAACAAGCATTCCTGCTTAATGTGGCTGATCTTACATAAGGGTGTTTGGACTGGCAGCAAGGCTAGAGATTATAAAATTGATGCTGGATTGTGTCATCATTGTGGTCAAGAGGAAGACATTGAACATCTTTTTTTCAAATGCAAGGTCTCATCAAAATTTTGGAAGGTCATCTCCATGTACTGTAGCACGTTTGGGCTGAGATCTCCTGGTACCAGAGAAATCCTTATTGGTGAGGCCAACAAGATGGACATTGTCCTCTGGCAGTGGATAAGGGCTCATGCTCTATGGTATATCTGGAAGAATAGAAACAATAGAATATATGACCAAAAGTGCAAGGACTACCTCTTCCCTTATTTGATGGGGTTAAAGAGACTTTTGTCCCTTTGTATGAAGGCTGGTTCCAATGGGCAAAATGTTGAGACTAGTCCTTTTATGATTCTTAACTATAATGTTTGGAAGAAAAAATTGTTGCAGATCCCGTCCTTGACTAGAGACAATATGTGTCACTTTATCAATATGTATATTGCAAGCTTGATGTAGCTTGGTGAGGTGCTTTCCCTGAGTGCTGCTCTCCTCGGGAGAGGACTTTTGTAACCTTTTTTTTTCCGCATCAATTTTATAATTTCTCTCTTTTGTTAAAAAAAATATATATGAACAGTGAAGTGAATGGCAATAGTGAAGACAACGACAGAGCTCCATCAGCGTAGCTCCCTTCACGGGGATCGTCATGTTCACTTCATAAGATTCTCATCGAGGTGATTTGTGCATCGCCGGATTCGCGAAGGATTCTGACCAAGCATCAATCGGGGACCATCTGTCGCTTATTTTCATCAATCGCGATCGACTGGGTACGCGCGACTATCAAGGCTTATCAGTCGCGATTGACTGGGTGGACCACGCACGAGGGAGTGTCTATCCATCGCCGAGGCTGTCCATCGTGGGAGTTAGGCACGACTGACGCTTTTCTGTCCATCGGGTTTGCCACGATTGACACAGCTGGGAGCCTTGCGCGATTGACAGAGGTTTAATTCTATCGTGTACCTTAGCAGTGGCTACGAAGGACTTGGGGGCTTCCCACGATCGACAGATGATGCCTGCGATTGATATGGTTTCACGATCGACAACGAACTGCCCGCGATGGACAGGGAACTAGGCGCTCTCTTCATTGCTTATTGATCTACTTGCGTGTCAAGGTGTTGCTTTTTTTAATTTTCTTGTTAGGAGGATTAAAGGAAAAGACAACTGACTTGCTTTGTGCTTCCCTCGAGACTCGTCGATATTGACTCCACGTCTTCTTGGATTTGCTTTTGAGAAACAAAAATTGAGAAACTTTAAAGGTGAAGAAAGGTGCTCTATTTAAAGAAAATAGAAAAGAAATGTGGGTCATTCATGGCTTCTCAACACCTTTCGATTAAGCATATTTATCGCCGGAAAAACCTGAAGCGCTACATAAGTCTTTTTTCGCTCGCATTCGCACCTCAAAGTGGTGTTGGGGGGGGGGGGGGATTTTGGTCATTAAGATGCCGACCCTTATTCCCTCGTTTGTCATGAACAATGTGGCGCCCCCTCAATCCGTGTCCCCCCTTGAGATGGAGTCCTTCCAGTGGACATCACGCCCCCAGAGGTCTCTTTATGCAAGGAGTCTGTGGCGGCAAAGCAAGAAGAACTGATGAAAACTTGCCTAATCGGTCAAATGTTTGGCCCTAGGCCCCCTCTTGAAAGTGTGAGAACTTGGCTTCGCAAGGAGTGGTTCCCGCGTGGCCTAATTGTGTCCAAATGTCAATTCCTACCGGCGAATCACCTGCTTCTAGTATTTGAGAACGAAGAGATGGCTTTCCAAGCCCTGCAAGCCGGCTCCTGGCAAGTGGGCCGGTCCACCCTTTGCCTTTTTAAGTGGACCCCAGACTTTGTCCCGAACAGATCAAAGCCTCTTCGTTACCCACTTTGGGTGCAGCTTCCCAATCTGCCTTTCTTCTTGTATGGATTTCTTCGTGAAATCGTCTCACTGATCGGTCGCCCGATGGCCGCAAGACAGGATGTTGGGGGGTTAATCTACGATGGTGCTCAACATTCTTTCAATGCAAGATGGCATCCACAGATCTGCGTTGAAACAGACCTGAACCAGGTCCTTCCCTTGAAAATCTCTATAAACTGTGGAGATGATAAGACCTGGACACAAGAGGTTACTTACAAGAATTTGCCAAACGCGTGCTTCCGGTGGCGGGCATCAAGGTCATAGGATCAAAGACTGCCCCTTGAAGAAAAGTACCAATAAAAACAAGCTTAAACTAGATGGGACCCTAGACCCTCTCCCCCAAGATGACACTCGGGGTCATCTCCCTCCAATGGAGGAAGAAGAGGAAGAAGGATTCACTGAAGTGAGACGCAGGAGGAAAGTTAGCCCTCGAAGATCAACAGCAAGGAATACTACGACAGTTGCCCCCTCGAATAACATATACTGTAACCTAGAAAAAGAGATTAATGAGGTCGACTTCCCAGGGGACAACCACTTTGAAGAAGACCCCACTAATAGTACCCTTGGGTGCTCTACCAGCAAAGAAGATAACCAAGAAGGTTATACCACGAGTAAAGAGGAAGGCTTCACTACCAGCAATGAAGACAACCCAGACAGCGAAAGCTCCTCTCTTGGTCCTACCCTCCCGGTATGCTTTCCAGAATTACCGCAACAAAAGTCAAAGCTTAAAGGAAAACAACCTTCCGGCATGCCTTGGAAGAGCCCCCTCAAGAGTAGGATCCTAAGTCAAGAAGTAGGGAGGAAAAAAGAAGACCACAAGAAGAAAAAAGATCAGGTCCCTCCCCTCAAAGAGGGCAACCATCATTAATGAAACTCACATCTCTAAACGTCAGGGGTCTGTCTGACCCGTCAAGAGCTTCGATTCTTGGCCAGTGGTTCAAAGAAAAATGCTTCACCCCTGACTTTATTTGCTTACAAGAGATTAAAATCGACGGAAAGGATCTACAGAAACGGCTTAAATGCATTTCTCCGAACCACCTTTGGTTCTCCACTTCTCACCCTAGAGGGACGGGGGGTGCTTCTATCGGCATTAGTCACTCCTTGTCTGGCAATGTGACCTCGACTTTTGAAGGTCGGAATCATCGTTGGATTGCAGCCTCTTTCGGGCTCCCTTTCCAGTTCACTGTGGTCTCAATTTATGCCCCTAATGGTGAAGCAGATAGAATGGAGACTTGGGCTTCCCTCGACTCCCTTTCACACAATGTTCTGATTTGTGGGGACTTCAACATGGTTGAGTTTCCTGAGGACCAATGGAATAACAAAGGAAAAATTAAAATTATTGACGGTCAGGAGAAAGAGATATGGGATAAAATCAAGCTCCATCTCGACCTGGTCGAGGTGAAAGACATGAAGGGGTTCTCCTGGTCTAATCTCCAGTCGGGGGACTCTTTGAGGAAAGCAAGACTTATAGATGCTACATCGATCAGAACACCATCCTTCAGTGGGGTATTCCTTCGATTTCCCAACACATGGACCTGACTATCTTAGACCACTATCCGATTACTCTGTCTTTCAAACCGATTCCCTTGTTCCAGAAAGCTCCTTGGTTTCATGCTTGTCAGACATCGTTTTCCCTCCCCTCTGTCCACCAAGAAATTTCTGAGGTGTGGACGGAAGCCTTTGCTTACTGTAATGAACCGGCTAAGTGTTGGAGAAGCGTGGTAGAAAGGACTCGAAAAATTCTAATCAGGACTCAAAAGGCTATAAGAGAAATTCAAAAAAAAAAGAAGAGAAACGGTGTACCGGAGGCTCTCACGGCTTGAAGAAGAGGTGAACAAAGGTAAGTTACATTGCCAACAAGGTCTTTTGAGAATCAGGGGAAGACTAAGATTAGAGGAGGAGGTTCAAAGGAAAAATCTTCAAATTTTCTTCAAAGATTGGTGGGCAAGGAAGGCCGACAAACCAACGAAAGAGATGTGTAACATCCTCAAAAGGAAACAAGCTAGAGAATCCATCCCCCTATTGGTCGATAACAATGGAACTGAATGTTGCACGGAAGTGGAGAATAGATCTATCATCATCGAGCACTTTACCAATCTTCTCGAGGTCTCGACTTCTCTTTCCTCCCACAAGCGTGACTCCATGGCAACCATCTCAAGGGTTGCTCAAACCAGAATCCCACAGAACTTGATTGCTCTACTGGATGCTAACATCTCCGAGAATGAAATTATCAAGGTTATTGATGCCCTTCCCAATGGGAAAAGTCCGGGTCCGGATGGCCTTACCAATGAGTTTTTCAAGTCCTTTAAACATCAGGTGGCCACCCCACTGCGCCTCGTGTGGCAAGAGGCTCTCTCTTTTGGTGCCCTCCCTGAGTGCATGAATAATGGCGTCATCAAGTTAATCCACAAACGGGGAGATAAGAACAAAATTGAAAACTGGCGTCCGATTACCATGCTCCAAACAGGATACAAGATAATTGCAAAAGTTATCGCCAACAGAATCTCTTGTCATTTAAAGTCATGGCTGTGCGAAGACCAGAAAGGTTTTATCAAAGGTAGATCTATACTTGAAGCAATTATCGATATTTGGGAAGGCCTTGCTTTTGCTGAGGAGTCTGCTGAAGATCTGGTATTCATTAAGATCGACTTCGACAAAGCGTATGACAGATTGGAATGGGACTTTATTCTTCAATCATTGAAAGACCTTGGATGCAGCCAAAAGTTCACGAAGATGGTTTCCACTCTTCTTGGAAATGCTTCAACTAGAATAAACATCAACGGTAAGCTCTCTGAGCCCATTCGTTTCAAAAGATCAATTAGGCAAGGCTGCCCTCTGGCTCCATTACTATTCGCTATCGCCTCGAATGGACTCAGCTGCCTATTAAAGCATCACATGGACGCTGGCAATCTCAAGGGTCTTTCCTTACCTCTAAATCACAGCCAAATGATTGTGAGACTTTTTGCTGATGACATGAATGCCTTTGTGCACAGCATTGAGGTGTTTTGATGGTGCCTCCACACCTTTTGTGTGGCATCAGGCTCAAAAATCAACCATGCTAAAACTGCTTTTAGAGCAATCAGCGGACATACTCCCCAATTGTTGGTGGATCAGGGGTGTCAAGTTATCCCTAGCGGTCAAGTCTTCCATCTCCTTGGCATTCCGATGGGATTCGACATCTCAATGGACCAACGATGGAACTGGGTGCTATCCAAGCTGGATAGGAAGCTGAATCATTGGAAAGGTATGCAAGTCAACCTGGCAGGGCGTGCTATGGTTGTTAACACATTTATGCTGTCTACAATTATTTACTTTATCTCGTGTTGGAGACCTAAGGAGAAAGACTTGGCCAAAGTGGAAAGAATCTGCAGAAACTTCCTTTGGACTAGGGACCCCAACAGGAGGGGGATTCCCAAAATCAAATGGGAAACTTGCATTAGCCCTAAAGACTCAGGGGGCTTGGGAATTTTGGATATTGTTGGGTTGGCTGACAAGTTGGCGGCAAAGTGGCTTATCAAGGCTTGGAGCAATAGGGAGTCCTCTTGGGCTAAATTGATCTTCAGAAACACGGAAGACCTTACCTTAGTTGGCCACCTTGGTTGGAAGGACATAGGGATTCTCACACTTTTTTTCTCCCCCCTCTCGGTCTTCCCTAAAGGCTCTAGCCTCGTGTGTTCCTTATGGAAGAATTGGAACAAGGCCAAACAGCTCATCAGAATCAGTGATGAGTGGAAGTGGGCAGCTGGCATAAGACAAAATGACTCTATTTGGTTCCCGATCAGCGGCATTTGGGGGGTGGAGTCTTGGAACCTCCAAACTGCAAGGCGGTTATGGAACAAGGGGTTCAAACAGTGGAAACAACTCTGGAAACAAGAGACCAGCCAGTGGATTAGGTTTGAAGAATTGGATCCGAGACTTAGAGTTACCTTTGAGGAATGGACTCTTCTTCAAAGCAGGTGTTTAGCATGGGATCGCTCAACTACCCGCCTTCTCTGCGGTCAGGATCTTCCTTGCTTGGAGGGCCTCAAATGGAGCAATGGTAAGAAGCTATCTAGAATCCCCAACTTCAAAGAGGATTTAGATGTTCACCACACCCTTAACAAGAGATGGTGCCTTTCTTGGACCAAACTTCGGTGGGAGCTAAAATTCATGTCTATTTGGCACCCCCTAATTGAGGTCAAAAAGTTTGTTCTCATGTGGCAGATCTTGCATAAAGGTATCTGGACCAATGCAAGGGCTAACAAAATCTGTGGTGTGCCGCCATGGTGCAAGCATTGCCATCGGTGCATCGAAGATTTAGCTTACCTGTTCTTCGACTGCCCCAAGTCCCGTGTTATCTGGCATCACGTGACCCGAGTATTGAGACTCACGAACCAAATCAACTGGCAACAAGTGATGTTGGGTGAGGCGATCGGCTGCTCATCCAGGCTGTGGAATGCCATCAGAGGTGAGACTCTCTGGAAGATTTGGAGGGAGCGTTGTGCTGTTAATTTTGGCCAAACTCCTAAGGAATGGTCGATCGAGAAATCCTTGTTTCTCCTAGGTAAAAGAATCTCCCGAGTCAAGAGATCGCCACCGTTTAGACATCACTATATTTATCTCCTCGAAAACAACAAGTTGAAACCCAAATGGGTCCCACATGAGGGTGATGATAAGTTTATCCGCCTCATTTGTAATGCCCTGTAGCTTGCCATACTCCTCCCCTGCATTGTGGGATTTGGGGGGTCCCATGGGCACTAGTCCCATTCACTTGTAACTTTTTCTCTTTATTATAATTAAAGTTCGGGAGATTAGGCTAAGGCCGAACTTCCTTTATTAAAAAAAATATATATATATATATATATATATATATATATATATATATATATATATATATATATATATATATATATATATATATATTTCAACTTTCAAGACGTTGAAGAAGGTCACGCCGCCATTTATTTTGAAATAATGTTAAAAAAGAGCTTTTCAACAGATCCACGCGTGCAGCAAATTCAAGCGGTACAATAATTGTGGGCACAGGAGCCGAGGTGATACCACCTGGGCCAAACATGACCTGGGGGCCAGTGCTGAAATTTGAAGGCTGCAATGGCCTTCTGAGCCATTTTGGCCTTCGTATGAAGGCTTAAAAAAAAATAGGAAATCATTTGCAACTTAATTCTTTCATTGGGCCTTTTTTTTAGAAGGCCGATGTTAGAATTTGTCTTCATGTGAATGCCCACTAATAGATAAAGTTTCATTTGAAGACTTATTATTTCATGTAGAATCTATATATTTGTGTTATATATCTAAAAGTTATGGGGTGCAAGCCGACTATTACTGTCACCTCTTCCGAATTCCAATTCGTTGAATCTAACCAATTCTAAATTATTCATGGGGCCGCGTTAATTTTGGAGGGAGCCCAACTTGAAGAGCTAAGCAAATAAGCCTCATTGATGTCTAACTACCAAAATTAGAATATGACAGGCTCGAGGCTCGCCCCTTCAAGTTCAAACTTCATAACTCGAACCTAAGTCACAGCTTACGACTTCACCTTCATTTATCATGCCACAACCTGCTAATCCATTGGGTTTACATCATCGCTAGTAGAGCACGCCATCAGCCACATCCTTCCTCTTTAGTAGAGAATGCGGACGGCAAGACTTACAGGTATTCGAACTTCTAAGTCACATAACATTGAGAAGCTGCCATCCAGCACTACACAGCGTCAAGCTTCCATCTTATAGGATTGGCAAAAAAGGTACGTCAATTTAGATTTGCGATTCCAAAATAGAGATCTAAAATTTAAATTTTAATGGTCAATCAATTAAAATGTCATTGTCATAGAGATTCCCTTGCCAGCGAGAGCAAGTACTTATTGCTACCGTCTATGTGAGTGGGACGTTTAATTCTCTAACAAGGCACCATTAAACCTTCAAGCTTCAAGGTATGTTATTTTTTTTTCTCTCTTCAGTCTCATGACTTTATTCTTTCTAGCCAATGTATGCCAGATTCTACGCGATAATCAAGCTTTTATCCCAGGAAGGTTTAGTTGCTAGTCACATTTTTTTCTGTTACATAGCATGACCCTAGTTGTTTATAGAACATGGTGAATAGGCTTCCTGCTTTTGGCTATGTAAGTATGTTATATACTATTGTGTTTCTTTTTGTAATGTTATGTAAGTAGCAATGAGCTTTGTAGTCTGAAGAAATACTGGCTATTTGCCTTTGATCTGATTGGTATATGTTCACATGCCTACACATAGACCTGTATACCATACAATTAAGTTCGGAGTATTGTTTATGGTTAACTGCACGTACTGTGTTGTCCACAGTTTTAAAAACATCCATACATTTGCTAATCTCTCTCTCTCTCTCATTTCGATATATCCATAGATGGTCACTTATGTGGGTATCGGTATACATAATTATCTCTAGCATATATACACACTTGCCTACATGTTTACATAGCTTTGTTAGATACTTACGCACACACAAATTTCATTGGTGACTCCTGACTCATGTTAAAAGATATTCACAGAGGTAGAGTTTTTGAAGTTGTCAATGTTAACAACATGGCAGGTTTATGAATATCATTGTTTCTTATTAGCTTATAGATATAGGATCAATGCAAAAAGCAAGTAATGCGTGTCTCAGTCCGTTTTGATGTTTAAATGTTGGATTTTTTTAATTATTTGAAATTTCTTAGTCCAAGTGTAACGTTAGATTTCTTAGTCCGTACTATAAATGCATATTTTCGTGAGTATGCATCTCTCGGGTCTCTGGCTTGTTTCTTTGGCTGCACTAACTGTATTGGCAGCTTGTACCTCTGATATTCTCATCATCAAGGGCTCAAATTCTTGGGTACTTCACTTGACAAGGTTGTATGTAGGTTTTACTTGGCAAAGAGATATTAGTTCTTCATTAAAAATTGCAGTAACTATGATAAGCGTTTATCAGATGTACTGCTTCTACTTTTTGAAAAGAATGCAAATATTTAAATAGTGCTTATCTTTCATAAGCATTTCTATGTAATATTATCACATTTCTGTTGTCCATAGTGCACCGAATGCAATGGTTTTCTCAATTCAGTCCTGATTTCCAAGAAAAAAATCCTATCAAAGATTATGAAAGTATCCTTATTTAATCAACTTTAGATATTTTATTGTTCTCATCATTATTATCACCTAATGCATTAGAAGATGTGCATTGCAATGTCATATGTGATGTATGGACTATAATAGAATTTTCGAAGAATGATACTAAGTTGTTTAAAAATGTGAGAAGTATTATTTGAAGGCTCAAAAATAGTTCAAATTTTTGAAGTACATGTTGAGATATTGATTATCAACCGAAAATTGAAAGAGAATATAGGACTTCTTACTTGAAGGCCAACCTAAATTTTGGCCTTCTACATGAAAATCAGGCTAGGCCTAGGAATGCGCCCCTAGGGTTTTGGGCCTGCATGCGCTCGACTTGGGTTTTGGGGCCTCCTCTTTCTCTTCTCCTCCCCCTCGGCGTGAGGGGAGGCTCTTCTGCTCTTCTCCTCCCCCTCTTTGTGAGGGGGGGCTCTGCCCTAGCTCCTGCTCTGTTTCGTCCTTGGCCCCCGACATGGCCCTGCATGAAGCATTGCGCGACGGTCTCCCTGGTTCGAGATCTGGTGATACAGATGTTATGGTGAAAACGATGTTCAACCCTGTGTTCGATGGCAGCACTAGTTCGTCCCGTCCTGCTGAGGCTCTACAGAGTGGAGTGAAAGCTCCTGTTGCTCTGTTTGGAGGAGTTGACAGGGATGCTCCTGTGCGAGGGGATGCTTCTGAAGGTCTGATGGGTGGTATCTCGGCTGAACTCCAACAGCTGCATGCTCCAATGTCTTATGCCAAGGTCGTTCAGAGACCTCAACAAGACTTTTTCTCTGTATTTGCTAATCAAGAACTGTCAGGTACACAACTTCCTCACTCTGTGCTCTCGGCTCTCAAAGGCAAAGGTATATTAGATGAGGCTAATAAGGTCGACAGTTATTCTAAGGACAAGTCTCATGCTATTGACCTTGACCCTGAAGTGGATGATAAGGATGATTGTACGCTTATAATAGAGAGCTCTGCCCTCAATAGCTGGAACAATCATTTAGAAGACAAAGTAGTTATAGCTCATTGTCATGGCCCTAGGCCTGCTCAGGACTTACTTAAAAATTGGATGAGGGTTAACTGGGAAAGTAAGGGTCTATATGCTAGACATGTGCAATATCTGCCAAATAATTTTTATCTTTTCTTTTTTGAAGATGTGAATAATGCTTTGAAAGTCTTAGCTGAAGGACATTGGATAATTAGAAACACTCCCCTTTCTTTTTATAAATGGTTTCCAGGTTTTAATCCTAGGAATAACAAGCCAACAAAAATTCCTATTTGGGTGGAATTCCCAGATTTCCCGGTGGAATTTTACCCTTGGCTTGAGAAGTTAGGTTCGTTAATTGGAAAAATTCTTGGTCAGAAACCTAAAAAAGATTTTAATCCCAAATGGGAGCCTCAGATGCTTGTAGAGGTTGACATTTCTAAAAGTATTAAATCTGAACTTGTTATTAAAAATTCTGAGGGTTGTAAGTTGCATGTCCAAAAGATTGTCTATAGGAACCTTCCTAATGCTTGTTTTAACTGTTTTAAACAAGGTCATTTAATAAAAGATTGCCCTTTATTAGCTAAAAATCAGGTAAAAATGTCTGGATGTGGTGAAGTTCCCCCCACTGACACAGCTCCCATTGGATCGGTCCTCCCCAAAGAAGAGCAAGGATTCAAAAAGGTGCCTTACAAATAGAGGAAAAAAAACCCTAATGTGGGAATCAGGTCGGAGACTCTAGTCAAAGGGGTTTTCAACCCCTTTCAAATTCTTGAAGACTCCCTACATGCAGGATCTGAGACTTTTGAGGAGCAAATTTTACAGGAAAGTAAAAGTCCTGCAGACAATTCTCATAGTAACCCTAATCATTCGAATGTTGCTATTCTACAGGAAAATAAAGTTGACTCTAGCATGCAGGGTGAGTTAGAAGGGAGAATAAGTGTGGCAAAGGGTTCTTCCTACAGACCCTCTTCTGGCGCCATCCCTGTTTCGATGTCCTCTGAAGAGGATAACAATAGCAATTGTGATGAAATGTTTATTGAGCAAATTAACAGTTTTGATGAGCTTACTTCTGTCCAGGATGACATTGGTGGACCCATTGATCAAGATGTTTGCATGACAAATGTCAGATCCCCTAGCCCTCAAGGTAAAGAAAAACACAAATCCAAGAGGAAAGAGACTGTAAGATCTTTGATTTCTGCTGTGAAGCCAGGTAAAAACCATAAAAAGTAAGTTTTCTCCTCTTTTGGTTGTTTTCTCTATGGATAGTATCAAAATTATATCTCTTAATGCTAAAGGACTTTCTGATCCGGTCAGAAGTAAGATTATAAACAACTGGATCAAAGATGCTTCTCACTTGCCAGATTTCATCTGCTTGCAGGAACTTAAGATTGGGGGTTCTCATCTTTTGGCTAATCTGAAAATTGTGTCTAACAATTGCCTGTGGGTGCACACGGAGCACTTTGGCAAAGGTGGGGCAGCTATAGGCATAGCTAATGGTATGTGTCATTTTATTGAGGAGGTTCAAAGGAGTCCCACTAACCAGTGGATTGCTGTGAAGTGTAAGGAACCTCTAAACTGTACTGTAGTGTGTGTTTATGCAGCTAATCAGGCTATGCAGAGATCTAAATGTTGGGAAGAAATCTCCAGGATCAATGGTGAAATTTTGTTGACAGGAGACTTTAATATGGTTACTAATCTTGGAGACAAGAATGGTAAAAGTGATAATATAGTTTCTGGTTTTGAAAAACATTGTTGGTATAATTTGATTAATAAACATAATTTGGTTGATCTCTCTGCTAACACTGGGCATACTTGGAATAACAAGAATCACAATAATTTTTTGTCTGCTAGACTGGACAGGTTCTACATGATGCGGGTAGGAGTCATTCTTTGTGGAACTTTTGTTGTTTTACTGATCTTTCTTTGTAAATGTCTGATCATTCTCCTTTGATTGTTAAATTGTTCAATAACAATCCCAACTATCGAGCAGCTTGGACGCATTTGGATTCTTCCCTTTTTAAGATTCCTATTGTGAAGGAAAAAATCTCTAACATTCTGAAGGTGCATTTTAATAATTCCACTCCTCCGTTTGTGGCCTGGGAAAGGGCGGTTAGAAACATTCAGGACTTAATTAAGTACTTTAAGAATAAAGCTAAAGAAATAAGACATCGAAGAAGGATGATGATTATGCATCAGATGAATAAACTTGAGTGTTCTAACCTGGATTTGAATATTAAAAGAGCTAAGGTTTTAGACCTTCAGGAGCAAGTGAAGAAAGTGGATTATCTCCTTGCTAAAGGTGCCCTTGCCACGTCTAGAGAATTCTGGGCTGGCAAAATTGACAAGCCCAACAAGCATATGTTTGATTTGATGAGGAAGAAAAAAGCCAGGGATATTATCCCTCTGCTCAAGAATAATGATGGCTGTATTGCTAAAGATATTAAGGATAACCTTCAGATTGCTCATAGGTTCTTTGCCAATGTATTCTCTCAGCCTCCCAAGAGAGGGGAGTCTGTCTGGAGTGCAAGAGCTTCCATTGCCCTTTGTAGGAAAAAAATGGTTCCTCAGGGAATGGACTCCCTCCTTGACATGCCCCTCTCTGAGGGTGAGGTTATAGAATCCATTAGCAAATTGAAGCCTGGCAAGTCTCCTGGTCATGATGGTTTGCCTTATGAGTTTTTTCAGGAATTTAAGGAAGAGATGGTTCCCATAATTCTCAAGATCTGGCAAGAAGCCTTTAGCAGGGGATCCCTTTCTCCATTCATTAACACTGGAGTGATAAAATTAGTTCACAAAAAAGGTCCCAAGGATGATCTAAACAATTGGAGACCCATCTCCTGCCTGACTTCTCTGTATAAAATTTTGACTGCCATTCTTGCCAGAAGGCTTAGTCCTCTTATGAACACTATAATTCTCCCTGAGCAAAAAGGTTTCATTAAAGGCAGATTTATTTTAGATAGTATTATCACCATCTGGGAAGGTCTTGATTACTCCAATGAGATTAATGTTGACTCCTTTTTCTTCAAAATTGATTTTGATAAGGCTTATGACAGGATAGAATGGGAATTCATTCTTCAATCCTTGCATG
Source organism: Ceratopteris richardii (assembly GCA_020310875.1). Taxonomy (NCBI): domain Eukaryota; kingdom Viridiplantae; phylum Streptophyta; class Polypodiopsida; order Polypodiales; family Pteridaceae; genus Ceratopteris; species Ceratopteris richardii. The sequence continues at coordinate 139,993,612 of CM035441.1, forward strand.
ACATTGGTTTTGGCAAAAGGTTTATAAAGTATGTCAGTATTCTGTTTGGTAATGCCTTCTCTAAAGTGGCCATTAATGGTTGTCTTTCTAACCCTTTTAGATTGTGAAGGTCCATTAGACAAGGTTGCCCCTTGGCTCCCCTCCTTTTTGCTATTGCAAGTGACTCTTTAGGGTGGCTTGTCAAGGATTGCATTAGACAGGGCTCTATATCTGGATTGGATATTCCCCTGGCTCACTCCCCTCTGGGTCTTCAGATGTTTGCAGATGACACCAATATGCTTATGAAAGCTGATGATAATTCTGCTAAGCAATTTCTTAAATGCCTTGAGATGTTTTGTTTGGCAAGTGGATCTGTGATTAATCATAAGAAAACGGGTTTTTTTGCTTCAAATAATCATATTCCTGATTGTGTTAAGATGACAGGTTGTGATATCATCAAGAAAGGGATGACTTTCAGGTTGCTGGGTATTCCCATGGGCTTTGGCATCACTAATGAACAAAGATGGAATTGGATGCTTGACAAATTCAGAGCTAAAATTTTTAAGTGGAGTGATGTGCAGCACAGTATCTCCCATAGATCTTTTGTTTTGAAGCATTATATCCTTCCCTCCCTGACTTACTTTCTTTCCTGTTGGCAGCCTAATAAAAAGCAGTTAGGACAGGCCATTTCGTTGGCTAGAAGATTTTTGTGGGGTGGATCTAAAATCCCCAAAGTTGCCTGGAATATTTGTTGTATGAAGAAATCTGAAGGTGGGCTAGGTCTCATTTGTCCTTCTTGGATGGCTACTCAAATGGCTGCCAAATGGATTTATAGATCCCTCTCCTCTAATGATTTCTGGGCTTGTTTGATTAAAAGAAATATTAACAGGTTTCATGTGAAGCATAATAAAAGTTGGACTAACTGCTCTATGTGGGATGTGATTACTTCTCCTGAAGAATTTGTGCCAAAAGGCAGACAGCTTACTTGCAATTTTTGGAAAGCCTGGATGATTGTCAAGTCTAAGTATAATCTCCCTATTTGGCTTACTCACAACTCTTCTTTTTTAGTACAGGACTCCATTTGGATTGGATGGTTTAACTCGGGTTCCCTTCAGTCCCTACCTATCAGATGGAACAAATGTAGAAAGAAGGGTTTTGGGCAATGGAAGGACTTGATGAGAGCAGGTGAAGTGACTGATGACCATGCTATTCTTGATACTCAAGATCTTTCTTCTCAATGTAAACAGGTTCTTTTGAGCAAGAAGGAGTTTCTGAAGGTGAAGTTGGAGACTTACATGTGGAGGAAGCATATTTCCCTTCAGGATGTTGCCTGGGATATGTTTAATTCCTTCAAAAGGAATGGTAGAAGTATTAAAGAAATCACTGGGAAGCTGAACAAAAAATGGGGATTACAGTGGTCTCACCTGTAGTGGAAGTACAGGTTCCAGTGTTCCTGGGCCTTCCCTCTCACTAATAAACAATCTTGTCTGAACTGGATCATTCTCCACCAAGGCATTTGGACTGGCAGTCAGGCTAGGAAGTATAAAATTGATGCTGGGCTGTGTAAACTCTGTGGTAAAGAAGAGGATTTGGAACACCTTTTCATCAAATGTAAATTTGCTTCTAGATTCTGGTGTGGTATCTGGTCTTACTGTCAAATACAAGGACTTAAAATTCCAAGCTGCAAAGATATTCTGATTGGAGAATCAAAAGGCATGGACATCCTACTTTGGCAGATCATCAGAAGTCACTTTCTGTGGTCTATATGGAAAAATAGAAATAGTGCCATCTTTAATAAAAAGGGAAAGGATCACTATTACTCCTGTTTGGTCGGATTGAGGAATATCTTCAGCCTATGTAATTCCTCTTGTAATGAGTCCCAATCGGATTTTAAGAGCCCCTTTGTAATATTTAAAAATTGCCACCACAATGTGTGGAGAGATAAGCTCCTTCGAATGTATTCTAAGCCAAGAGGCTACTTGATCACCTTTCTTAGTGATTATGTAGACTCTTTCCTTTTGTGAGTCAGCCTTGTGCTGATGAGGGCTCTAAGGTGAGCCTGTCTGGAGTTTGTATTATTTTTGACTAGCATCAATTTTATCCTTCCTGTTTTGATCAAAAAAAAAAAAATCAGGCTAGGCCTTCTGATTTCAGGCCTGCTAGGGGCAGCCTCCAGGCGTAACGATACCTCCTGCACAGCACCCAAGACGAAACGGCTCTAGGCCAAGCGTGACGAATCGACGATACTAGTCGATACCAGCCAGCACCAAGCGTGACGATATTAGTCGACGCCACGTAACGATACCAGTCGCTGCACGCGTGACGATACCACAGCAGGGAGGTATCGGCGACACCACAAGGACTGTCTCGCGATACCTACAACCCGAGGGCACCCCGGAGCAGACTGACAGAAGGAAAGATTAAGAGCTCGGAAACAGAAACGCCATGGCCTCGGCGCTGTCGGAGAGAATTTGTTACTCTTAAAATATTACAAAAATTAAAAGATTAATTGTTTGATATAAGTTAGATTAAATTATGAAATTTTTTACTAATGTTTGATTGAATTTTGCAGAAAAAGAAGTTGCTGATCAATATCAAGATGGGAAGTATTCATTTAAGTTTATTCAAGGGTATAGATGTTAAATCAAGGGTTAGTTAAGGGGTAAACTAAGTTTTGGATGAAAATATAATGATAATTAAGGGTTAATTATAGGTTTTGATCATACTCTAGCTAAATTACAAGTGTAATTATGGATTAAATGTATGTTCTAGCTAAATATTAAGGATAAGTAAGGGTTAATTAAAGGTCTAGATCATGTTTTGAAGGGTTTTAACTAACTTACAAAGATAATTAAGGGTTAAATGTATATTTTAAGCATGAACGTTAGGGTTCTAGTTAAGTTTTAAGATTAATTATGGGTTAATTATTCATCTTAGAGGGTTATGGAAGGTTAGAGAATAGGTTTATGGGTTAGTTAGAGTTAATTGATGTGGTTTAAAGTTAGTTGTAGGGTAAACCTAAGGTTAAATGACTAAATAAGTGAGTTGTAGTTTATAAATAAATTGTTAAATAGGTTAATTTTATCATATGGAACCTTATTAAAATATTAGATAAATATATTAATTATTTAATTTCACTAAGCCTAAGGTAATAATTAAAATGGGTTAAATTAAATTTTAGCCTAAGGTATAGTATTTATTCTAAAGTTTAGTATTTAAATAAATAAAAAAGAAGAAATGAAAAGTTAGTTAAATTCTAAAGTATTTGGTCCATAAGATATTTAAATAGTTGGTTGAAATTGAGGAAATTCAAATGGGGAAAATTCCCACGCCTAAAAAGTTGTTTGAGTGTTGTTTGAGTGATGTTGAGTCAAATTTGGTAAATTGGTTGAGTTATCTAAAGAGAAAAGTAGGCTATGGTGGGCTACTCACATCTATTTAAGAAGGGAGTACGTGCTCACAAGTTCATGTCTTTTTTTTCAGGTATTTACTATGCTCTAGACTATAGTCAAATTGTTTGCACTTAGTTCTATGGAAGCTCTCTGACAGGAGGAGAGAGAGAAGACCATCTCTCTTGTCCTTCAGTTTTGGAAAAGCAAATTGTTTTTGGAAATGCAGATATTTTTCTTCTTTTCTTCCATCCTTTTCTCCTTTCTTTTTCTGTCTCTCTGTTTTTTTTCCTTCTTTAAATTAATTAAATGGATTTTACTCTCCCTCTCCCTCCCTTTCTCTGCCGGCGGCGCAGCAGCGCTGCGCGCGCAGCAGAGAGAGAGAGAGAGATTAAGAGAGAGAGAGATTAAGTGAGAGAGAGAGAAAGGTAGAGAGGGAACAGAAGAGAGAGTGGAGAGTTATTCTTTTTTCTTTTTTTTTTTTTTTTCTCTATTTTATTCCCCCCCCTCTCCCTCTCTTTCTCTGCTGCCGGCGGCGCAGCAGCGCCGCGCGCGCAGTAGAGAGAGAGAGAGAGAGAGAGAGAGAGAGAGAGAGAGAGAGAGAGAGAGAGAGAAAGAGTGAGAGAGAGAGAGAGAGAGAAAGAGAGAGAGAATGAGAGTTTTGTTTTTTTTATTATTTTATTTTTTGTTATTTTATGCCTCTTATTTCTGTTTTTATATATGTTTTAGTTTAGTAGTTACTATAAATATTATTTATTCCTTATATATTAAAAAATAATATTATTTATTCCTTATATATTAAAAAATATATATATATATAGAATAAATATAATTTAGTAATGTTTATAAATATTTATATATGAGTGTATTTATTTATATGTATGATTATATATATATATGTTTTAATAGATGTCTATATGTTAATATATGTATTTAATTAAATATAAGTATATGTATATATGTATTTATGTATGTGTGTGAATGAACGGTTTTTATGAATATTATATATACATATGTTTAATATATTTTTATATGTATAAGTATATATGTATATGTGTTCATTTATGTATGTGTGTGATTAACTAATTAGATTGACTGCTTAATGTATGGTTGTTATCCTAATGTTTTGTTTTATATGCTCACAGGTTAGCTTAAAGAAGAAGAAACTTAGCTTATTCTTTCCCAAAGAACTCATTATGCCATCCAATTTCTCTTTCCGCATACATTTATCTTATCCACTCTTTCCTTATCATTTCTTACCCTACCCTTACCCCAAGCTCTTTCATCTTGATAGACACTTAAGTTTTTTCCCAAGTATCAAGTTAGTACATGTTAGTTTAGGACTTGAACCTATGTGCATGAACCCATGTTAATTGAAGATATGAACCCATGTTAATTGAAGATATGAACCCATGTTAATTGAGATTAGAACCCATGTTAGTTTAAGTATATGAACCCATGATAGTGATAGAACTTGATCCCATGTTTTATGTTAGTACATGTTAAATAAGTTAGTGATAGGCATGTTAGTTTAGCTAATGCATGTTAGAAATTTATCCATGTTAGTTCATGCATGTGTATGTGCATTTATGTTCATGCATGCATGTGTATCTTAGTGTATGTTTATGTTAGTAAGTGTTCATGCATGTGTATGTGCATTTATGTTCATGCATGCATGTGTATCTTAGTGTATGTTTATGTTAGTAAGTGTTCATGCATGTGCATGTGCATGTATGTTCATGCATGTGTTTGTATGTTAGTGCATGCATGTGTGTGTTTATGCATGTGCATGTATATTAATTTATGTTTATGTTAGTGTCGTTCATGCATGTAAATGTTAGTAAGTGTTAGTTCATGCATGTTAATGTTAGTGTATGTTTATGCATATATGTGTTATTAAGTGTTCATGCAAGTATAAGTTAGTATGTGTTAATTGTTCATCCATGTATAAGTTAGTAAGTGTTGGTTCATGCATGAGTATGATAGTGTATGGTATGCATAAGTATATTAGTGAAAGTTCATTTATGCATTTGTTTGTATGCATGTCATGTATGAATGCATGTATATGAATGTCTATGCATATGTGTGTTAGTGCATGTGCATGTATGCATGATCATTTATGTGTTTATGTTCACGCATGTGTGTATTTATGCATGTGCATGTATGCATGTTCATCTATGGTAATGCATGTATGTTGCATATGTATGTATGTTTATGTATGATTATTTATGCATGTATGTATGTTAGTTAAATACATATTTATTTATAATCAATGTATGTTGATGTATATTAAAATAATTAAGTAACTAAATTTTTAATTATAATGTATATATTTTAATAAAGAAATGTATTTATTATATATGTGTTTTTTTTTAGAAAGATTAATTACTTTAGTAAAATGATAAAAGAGTGTTAATTTCTATAAAGATATACTAATTTTGTTCATGTCTTTTTTTTCAGATGTGTTTTTTTTCAGATGTCTTTTTTTCAGATTTGATTTATGAAGTTTGCAGCCTCTTGGTGAACTGAAGCTATTGGCGAACTGGAGATACACATGTGACCTGAAGTTTGAAAAGCAGAGATTGTCCTTAGTTTGAAACTTTTATTAGCTTGTATAGGCTATCTTTTAGACTGTCATTTAGAAACATCATCCTTGAGGTTGTATAGGACTTTGGTTATTAATTTAGTATCATCTTTTATGTCTAAAGAAAATTCTTCTAGTAACACCTTTCTTCCTTCATCAACTTTTGAATTGTTGTTTCCAAAACCAGTAGAAGATAAAGAATTAATAAAAGAAGTAATAGTAGAAGAATCTTTGTATGATCCTAGGACAAGTTTAGCTTTACTTTCTACTGTTCCTCCTAGTGTTAGTGAAGAAAATTTTCCTCCAACTGTAGATAGAAACGAAAAAAACATCCAAGAAGAAACAAACGAAACTATAAAAGAGCAAATAGTTAGTGAAAAGATTATTCCATCTTCTTATTTTGACGCAGTTAAACGTTATAGGAACGCTTCACCCTACGGACCTTAGGAAAAGTTATACTTGTACCTGTCCTGCATAGTCACCCTGCGTGCGCCGTTAGCGAGGCGACTGAATTGATCCGCCAGTCGTCAGAAAACGCTCTCACACTTTGAACCCGACGTGAAACGAACGGCCTTGCAGTTCAGGTATAAATTTTAAATGTTGCATTGCATATACATTCATACGATTTTACATCAGTGCAGCTGCGTCTTCATCCCTGGAAGCTGTGGCATTTACGTGAGCTTGCAATCTTCTTGGTGTTGAGGGCTGGTCTTGTGACCTGAGCGCCTCCACGAAGATTGGCAAGTAGGAGAACCTCGTCACGCCACCCCTTTCATCAACAATTGAAGCACAAAATGTTTGCACCCATTTTAGCAAACTATGTATTTAGGTTTTGATTCAAATCAATAAATGTATTGAATTTCACAGAAAGCACTATTTTGAGCCTCTTCTTCGATTCAGATTGCAGGTATTGATCTATCCTCTAATTCTTCTTTATTCTCAAAGATCAATGGGTAAAAAGAAAGCAGATAATTTAAACACACATAAAAAGAACTCTTCTATGGAGGGTTTAATTAAGAATGCAAATTTGGGACTTGAAACACAAGTCAAAGATTTAGAGGATAAGTTAAACTCAACAAATCAAGCAAAATTTAAAGAAGTATTTCTGTTAATTGACAAGTTAAGTGAGTTTTCAAATTCAAATAGTGTGATGAGTGGGATTTTACAAGAAATTGTTAAAAAATTAAAGATCCAAATAGATGATTTGACCAAACAAGTCAATGATCTACCTAAATGCAAGTGCAAACATGAAAAAAGTTTATGTCCAAAGTTGTCTAATGAATTCCATAAGAATGAGTATAGGAGATCCACCTATAGGGCTATGAATAGGAAAGTATATCCCTTAAGATGTTTTTGGTGTGACCAACTAGGTCATATGTACGAGGATTGTGTTGCTTATAATAATGCATGTCAAAATCATTTAGTCATTACACATGACCTTAAGATTTGTGATTATCAAACACAACTACCTTTGCGTTTAAATTTAGGTCGAGGAGGGATGATAGACTACTTTAACGAAACAAAATTCAGTCCTAAAACCAAACTTCAAATACAATGGAAACCAAAGAGTCATGATGAAGAAAGCAATGTATGTCAATCAAATTTTATAAACACCAAGATTGTGACTAAAAGTGAATGTTTGAACAAGGATCAAAACCTTCTTAAACCTAAATCTATGAGTAACATTGATATTCAAACTACATCTAAGGATCAAGATACATTGGAAAAGATTATGAAAGAAGAAAATGTAAGGATAAAAGATGATGAAAATGAACAATCAATTGATGGAAACAAAGACATACATGAGGTCAAAACAGAACCTAAAGTCATAGAAAATGACAATAAATGTGACCAAAATAAAAATGATGAAAGAATAATTCAAATATATGAAGATAAAAAACTTCAAATTCCATTAGAACATGACAAGAATATGGAAAAATGGATACAAGAAGCCATATGCAAGATTGAAAATAATATAAACAACTCATCTAAAGTTAAGGAAAAGGAGAAGAATTTAAGAGAATAGTTTTATTGTGATGGAATTGTTTATTGAAGATAAAACTTTTAAATTTTGTTATTGCTTGGTGTATATATGCCTGTTTTCCTAAAGTTGAGAAACATATACCTAAATTGTTTTGTTTTATGAAGTTTTTATGCTTGGAAAAGTTAGTTAAAAGCTTATGAGAAAGTTTTACATTATGATTTACTTAATCAAAAGAATACTAAAATATGAAAACACAAAGTTTGTGGATTATAAATTAAACTAAAACATGTTTGAAATTATATGCATAATATGCTTGCAAATAAGTTTGATCATTATGCTTGTCATTTCTTAAACTTATGATACCAAAGATGCTATTCTATACTAAAAATATAATTATCCATTGAGATAGGATGATAATAATTATGCTGCTATACTACCCACATGAATTTCATTCTTATGATGAGAATGCCCATATGTTATGCTTTTCTATTGATCATAAGCTTTCTCATTATAAATAGTATTATCAAAAAGATGTTACTAAACTTATGATGAACTTATGATTTTCTTTCTTTCACAAATACAAAGAAATCTATTATGATGAACAATTATGAAGCACAATATTATAATGAAATGATGAATATTTTGAATGAAATGATTTTGTTTACAACAAATATGATGGTTATATTATACTATGAACATTATGATTTTTCCTGAAATTTATGAACCTTGTTTCAAAGGTTGAACAAGCTAATGTGAAATTTATGAATTTATGAATTTCTGAATTTATGGATTTATGAATTTTGTTTATGAATTATACCCACTATGACTTCTTATGATGAAAATTGTGACATGATGAAGATGAATCATATGAATTTCTATTTGCAACATAAATGATAATGAAGATTACTTGTTTTGTAGCTTCTACTTTATGAGTGCTTACAGGTTCTGAAGATGAATTCATCAAAGTAATTGAAGATTTTTTGCCAAAAGTTTTGATGAACTTAAAGAGAGCTGAAGATGGAGTCAATATAGATTAGGAAAAAGAGTTAAGCTATTTAAAAAAAAGAAATAATGAAGAATATGAACTTGAAGAAAATGATGCTAAAGATGATGCTGATGAAAATGAAGATGACGATTAAAAATCTATTTAAAAATCAGGTGAAACAGTTTTGATTAGAGATTCTTTAATTTTTTGTGTATATGCATAAGCATTACTGCATGGATTAAAAGGATATGTTCCAATTTATTTAAAAAAATCAAGTAGAATTAAGATAAAGAAATATCTGAAATATTTATGATTGAAGCATAATAACTCGTATTTATATGAACTGAATCAGGAAGTTAAATAGAAATTTTGGAATTGAGAACTTGTAAAAGGAAAGGTAGTCTTATTTTGAATATTTGTATATGCTTAAAAGAAATTTTATTCATTAGTAAATGGGATTTTGTATCTTGCTTTTATTTTTTATGAGATCTGACCTCTAAATAAAAATAAAATTAATTAAAAACTTCATACCCAACTAGTTTATATGTATGTGTCTGTTGTTAGTGTGCTATGTTGGGCTAGTAGGCGGGTGGAACAACCTTGGTCGGGTGATCAAAGCCACGAGCTGCAGCTAGTTTCATCATAGGCCTAACCTATATGTTGTCATGCGCCTGCATGGGTCGGTAGGCGGGTGGAGTTACTCTGGTCGGGCGATCAGAGCCACGAGCTGACGTCGATTTCATGTAGGGCTGACATAGTTTGTCGTGCGCTATGCCGGGTTGGTAGACAAGTGGAACAAACTTGGCCGGGTGGACAAGTCCAGGAGTCCTACCCAATTTCGGTATAGGCCGATTTGTAAGAAAATAAGAAAAAGCTGAGTTGGGATGAAGTAAGGAAAATGATATGATTTAAGCAATTAAAAGAGAGTCAGACCATAGGAAATAAAAGTAGGAGGCATATAATTATGTTATCTGATGGAAAAAGTTTTCTTTTTGTATATGCTGTTATGAAAGATAAGTTACTTATTCTTAGCAAGTGACATGAACAGAAGGACTATAAGACTTATGATTTATTCTTATAAATATTTGTTTAAATGTGGATTCAAAAATATGACATGATATTTTATAACTTATTTCTATGTTGATATTTTTAAATGATTTGTACAAATCTTTTTAATTGCATAAAGTTTGAATGTATGATGTAATAAAATTTTTAAATTATTTAAACTTAATTTCAAAAGAATTTGATCTATTCCACTTGAATCTGCAGGTTGGCCCATCGGGACGATGTGCAGGTTTAGTGGGGGCGGACATGCATGTGTATCTTAGTGTATGTTTATGTTAGTAAGTGTTCATGCATGTGTATGTGCATTTATGTTCATGCATGCATGTGTATCTTAGTGTATGTTTATGTTAGTAAGTGTTCATGCATGTGCATGTGCATGTATGTTCATGCATGTGTTTGTATGTTAGTGCATGCATGTGTGTGTTTATGCATGTGCATGTATATTAATTTATGTTTATGTTAGTGTCGTTCATGCATGTAAATGTTAGTAAGTGTTAGTTCATGCATGTTAATGTTAGTGTATGTTTATGCATATATGTGTTATTAAGTGTTCATGCAAGTATAAGTTAGTATGTGTTAATTGTTCATCCATGTATAAGTTAGTAAGTGTTGGTTCATGCATGAGTATGATAGTGTATGGTATGCATAAGTATATTAGTGAAAGTTCATTTATGCATTTGTTTGTATGCATGTCATGTATGAATGCATGTATATGAATGTCTATGCATATGTGTGTTAGTGCATGTGCATGTATGCATGATCATTTATGTGTTTATGTTCACGCATGTGTGTATTTATGCATGTGCATGTATGCATGTTCATCTATGGTAATGCATGTATGTTGCATATGTATGTATGTTTATGTATGATTATTTATGCATGTATGTATGTTAGTTAAATACATATTTATTTATAATCAATGTATGTTGATGTATATTAAAATAATTAAGTAACTAAATTTTTAATTATAATGTATATATTTTAATAAAGAAATGTATTTATTATATATGTGTTTTTTTTTAGAAAGATTAATTACTTTAGTAAAATGATAAAAGAGTGTTAATTTCTATAAAGATATACTAATTTTGTTCATGTCTTTTTTTTCAGATGTGTTTTTTTTCAGATGTCTTTTTTTCAGATTTGATTTATGAAGTTTGCAGCCTCTTGGTGAACTGAAGCTATTGGCGAACTGGAGATACACATGTGACCTGAAGTTTGAAAAGCAGAGATTGTCCTTAGTTTGAAACTTTTATTAGCTTGTATAGGCTATCTTTTAGACTGTCATTTAGAAACATCATCCTTGAGGTTGTATAGGACTTTGGTTATTAATTTAGTATCATCTTTTATGTCTAAAGAAAATTCTTCTAGTAACACCTTTCTTCCTTCATCAACTTTTGAATTGTTGTTTCCAAAACCAGTAGAAGATAAAGAATTAATAAAAGAAGTAATAGTAGAAGAATCTTTGTATGATCCTAGGACAAGTTTAGCTTTACTTTCTACTGTTCCTCCTAGTGTTAGTGAAGAAAATTTTCCTCCAACTGTAGATAGAAACGAAAAAAACATCCAAGAAGAAACAAACGAAACTATAAAAGAGCAAATAGTTAGTGAAAAGATTATTCCATCTTCTTATTTTGACGCAGTTAAACGTTATAGGAACGCTTCACCCTACGGACCTTAGGAAAAGTTATACTTGTACCTGTCCTGCATAGTCACCCTGCGTGCGCCGTTAGCGAGGCGACTGAATTGATCCGCCAGTCGTCAGAAAACGCTCCCACAGCGCGTCAGAGAATTCATCCTCACAAGAACGTCATGTGTCAGAATGGTTTTTGTAAAGCCACCCGCAAAGCTCGTCGCTGTAGAGTTTGTTACTGGAGGAGTGAACGGCCTTCACCGAGACAACTGTGTTTCGCTCCAGGCTTCGACGAAGATAGACATCTGCTTGTTCGTAGTCCCCCAATCCGAATTCCTTCAGATCCGTAAGCACAGCATCAGGCTGGATGCTTCACCTTTGCTTTGTATGTTGTGTTGTGTTGTATGTTGCCAAGGAACTTCAGACATATCTGATAAAGTGTCCATGAAAGCAAACTGCTCTGAACACGGAAAGCTTCTTGTCGCAGCTCCCTGAAGCGCACAGCCTTTTTCTTGTTGAGAGCACTAGGTTGAAGGGGCTCAATTTAATTACTCTCTTTTTCTCCTTATTTCTGACTGCTCCTAAGTGATCCAATCTTGTGCGCCTCCTATGAAAAGGAATGAAGCAGATGAAGCCTTTTTGTACCATCAATAATGGTTGAAAGAGTGCTACTCAGATTAGATAGAATGACTCTATTTGGTTCCCTGTGATTGGTATCTCAAAAGTGGAACCTAAGCATCTCCAAGAAGCTAAGAGACTCTGGAATAATGGCCTTTGCATATGGAAGCTCCTATGGTAACAAGGTAGAAGGATTTGGATGAGGTTTGATGAGATTGATTTGAGTCACAGAGTTGATTTTGAAGATTGGTGTGTATTAAGACACAAAATTAATGCTTGGATACTCTCTTTGTCTCACCTCACGCTAACCTAGGAACCCTTGATTGGTGGGTGTGAGGTGGATGTGGAGGAATAAGGTGGATGATGTCCTGAGATTTAAACCAAAAAAATGCTAGACTTTCAACACTCCCTTAGCAAGAAGTGGTGTGAGAACTAGATGTGCATGAGTTCCGAATTCAAGTGCAAAGATCTATGACACACACTTATGAAAAATAAAAAATCAATGTTAATGTAGTAGAATTTGCATAGAAGGATATGGACCAATGTTAAAAGAAGTAATGTATATGGTGCAAGCATTTCGGGAGTAGAAGGGAAAACTTGGGACAACTTTTCTTCACTTTCTCTTAGAGAATTCTCGACTTGGGATTTTCTCAACAAGATCCCTTGATTGCCAAATTATGTTGATGTTGGTGCAGGGCAATCAACAATTGAAGTTTTAATGAAGGTTAGGAAGTCAAGGACTGAAGAAAAGTTAAAGTTATGAAGCATGGAGGAAGTGCATATTCAGGAGTTGAAAGATGTGTACACATATGTACATTAATACAGATATAGTTCACTTATACTTTTGTATAGTCATGAGCTTGTAAATATTTTCCTATATATACTATGGAAAATGTCGGGGCAAATATGAGAGATTGTGTTAAGACAAGATTTGAGGAGAATTAGATATCATTAGACACTTTAGAAGTGAGAAAGATATCTCTCATCACTCAGATGTAAATTCTCTCAGAAATGAAAAAATGTTGCGTCCAATCTTACTGTGTATTCTCCTTCTACGCTTCATCATTTCAGGAATTCTTTTGTAGATGTCTAAGTCCATAGTTAATGAGTCTATGGTTAAAGTTTGAGAGCCTAATTGTAAACAGGTTGTGAGGATTATGTGTAGGAACATTCATATGTGAAGAAGTGTTCACTGTTTCTTGAAACAGACGCAAAATTTGATGCTAATGTTCTGGTCAGTTCTCCTTCTATAGTGTAAAGTTTTGAGCAAGCAAGCACTCATTTTCTAATTTAAGTTGGAAGGTAAGCTACCTATAGCTAAAAGCATTTGCATAAACGGGTTCTAGATTGAGAGAACCAAGTGTTAAAAGTTACAGGTTTCTGAATCGACTTCTCAGAAGAGCAGTTTTAGACATAGGTAACTTGTTGAGATCATTTCTCAAGATCTAATGGATCTTTTGGAGTGATTCAACTTGGAGAAGGTGCGCAATCTATAGGCGACACCTTGTACAAAGTTTTATAAAAAACTTTACACAATTGATAAGTCAATGAGAGAGATATGTGCAGCAGACTTTCTGTAGAATCATCTTCTTCATAGTTTATCCAAAAATTTTGTAATTGAACATTGATCCTCTAAATTAAGGAAGGTTTTGACTTACTCTTGATATAGAGGTGCTCTAACTTCAAGAGTAGGTTGTTGTTTTGGAGATTAACACTCTCCATCAGTTGATTGGATGAAAGCTCTTCATTGGGAAGTGATCACATGCTCATCTTCTATGTGCAATTCCGTTAGGGTGAGGCACTTTGGAAGAAATAGAAGGAAAAATGCATATCAACTTTGGTAAACAATCCAAAGAATGGGCTATTGAGAAGTCCCTATGATGTGTAGGTAGAAGGATTCCTGATTGTAGGAGTTCTCCCCCTCTTCGACACCTCAAGGTGTTGATTTTACTAAACAACAAGTAGAAAAACAAGTGGATGCCCCATGTAGAGGATGAAAAGTTTATCAACCTTATTTGTAATTCTCCCTAATCTTCTTGTAATTTTTCTTCGTTTATAATTTAGATTTCATTCTACAAAAAAGAAAAAAAAAATCAAAACCATAAAGAAAAACTGAAAATTGGTCGTTAAGTTCAATAATCCGTCAATAACAAGGCGAAACTCCATTGCACACCCTAACAAGGCGAAACTCCATTGCACACCCTCCTTAATAAGGCCCCAAAAGTCTTTTATGCAGCACAATTGAGAATATTTACAAGGGGTTATAGTCTAGACAATACAAGATGTACATCTAACCCAAATAGATTCTTGTCCTTGAAAGGTCCCTTTGAAGTCAAAATTTCAATTAAGCGTAATTTTTCTATGTATACATAAGCAAGCATAATTTTTCTATGTATACATAAGCAAGCTTAATAAACTACACCAAAAAGAAGAGGAGGAACTCTATAAAATGGAAAACTAGAAACGAGAAGGATATTGATGAAACAATAAAGAGAAATGAAAAAGGAAAATGAGAATTAACCATGGGACGGAGGATTAGACAACTAGAAAAGAATGCAACATGAAGATGATGTTGAAGCGGAAAGTAATGAGATAGGAAGCTATCCGTGTAAAATTTCCATTTGACTGAAGAGAGATGAGACTGTCGGACAACACGGAGAGCATTGGGTTCGTTTGATGGGTCCCATTTGGAGAATGACGATCGCAACACTTGGGACGTTCCAGGAGTCTCTTATCATCACTTGTAGATCGGCATCAAGAGTGGTTTCGAAAGTGGACTCCGTAGTTGGAAAGTTAAGCTACTGGGCTCTCCCTCTGGTGCGCTTTTCGTGTTGGCCATCGACAATGGCGTTTCATCACCTGGAATTGCATTTATCGTTGGGTTCCGGCAAACACACGGTTGTCGAGGGGCACAGATAGGGTTTGTCTATGAATGCGATTTTGAACGTAATCCGAGTCGCGATTCTGACGTCTTATGTAGCTTCTTCAGAATCGCGATTATCATGGTCGCGATTGTCTTGGTTCCTAGAATCACGATTGTCTTGGTCTTTCAGTATTAGGATTGCGTGCTAATCCTAATCCTAATACTGATTCATGCTCAAAGTCATGTTCTCAAGGTGACACTGATTCATATTTAGCTTGCGCGTGTTTGTTTTTTTTTTCTTTAAAAGGAAGTTCGGCCTTGGTCTATTCTCTCAGACTTTGATTAAAATAAAGAAGAAAAATTACAAGTGAATGGGACTAGTGCCCATGGGACTCCCCAAATCCCACAATGCAGGGGAGGAGTATGGCAAGCTAGAGGGCATTACAAATAAGGCGGACAAATCTATCATCTCCCTTATGTGGGACCCATTTGGGTTTCAACTTGTTATTTTCAAGGAGATAAATACAGTGATGTCTAAATGGTGGAGATCTCTTATCTCGGGAGATTAGCAGTTTGAATCCCTAGAGTTGTTTCCACTGTTTGAATCCCTTGTTCCATAGCCGATTAGCAGTTTGGAGGTTCCAAGTCTCCATCCCTAATGCCGATGATCGGGAACTAGATAGAGTCATTTTGTCTTATCCTTGTTGCCCACTTCCACTCATCATTGATTCTAATGAATTGTTTGGCCTTGTTCCAACTCTTCCATAAGGAACACACGAGACTAGAGCGTTTAGGGGACACCGGATGGGGGGAGAACAAAAGCGTGAGGATCCCTATGTCCAACCAGGATGGCCAACTAAGGTAAGGTCTTTCATGTTTCTGAAGATCAATTCAGCCCAAGAGGACTCACTATTGCTCCAACCCTTGATAAGCCACTTTGCCGCCAACTTGTGAGCCAACCCAGTGATATCCAATATACCCAAGCCCCCCCGAGTCTTTCGAGCTAATGCAAGTTTCCCATTTGATTTTGGGAATCCCCCTCTTATTGGGGTCCCTAGTCCATAGGAATTTTCTACAAATTCTTTCCACTTTGGCCAACTCTTTCTCCTTAGGTCTCCAACACGAGATAAAGTAAATAGTCGTAGAAAGCATAAATGTGTTAACTGTTGGTGCAAGACAAGCCTACACACATTGGGTTGGAAGTTTGGAACTTTGGAAGATGAGCTTGGAACCCTTGAAGGATATCTCTACATGAAGAAAGAGTCATAGGAACCTATGCTTATAGACTATTACCATTTTACTCATTTGTAAAAGTCTAAGTGACTTGATATTTCATGTAATCACTCACCCACCTCATTAGTCGTGGAAAAGAGAATAGTTTAGTGGAGAGAATATCTCCCTACTTTTAGAGGAGAGATTCTAGGGAGCCTTAGTTTGAATTTGAAATTCAAATGTTCTCTCAACTCATATAAAATGAAGAGAAAAAACTCGCGGCTAGTACAGTCACTTCAGCTCACTCCCCGAGGCATATTGTCATTGTAACTGAGTGTGTGTTAGTGCTACTCCATAGCCTACACCACCACACCTCAATTAGCTATGCTTGTCATGCTATTGAGCTTGTACAATCTTATCAATCAATAGATATATACACATTCATCATTTCTGGTTCTCTGTGTTATCTTCTCCAAGTCTGTCAACTTCCAAGGAGCATTTCTCACTGCTCACTGAACCAAATCAAGTGATCTATAGCTCATTGGAACCAGCTCAAGGTCTTCTACAAGCATACAAAATCTCAGAAGATTTCATTCAGCCATTTGGGAGAAATCCGCTTCGAAGTACACACTGGTCTGTGTCTGCAGAGTTCCTAAAAAGTCGGGGGTAATCAGAATTTTCCTAAACTTGTTTCTCAATGTATGGTTCATCAATTTGAGTGATTCCACTTGTGATTGGTAGCTTACTAAGGTACTTTAATTCTCCCAAAAGGAATTGTTCCAATTTTAAGTGTGCTGGTCACACTGAGCATAACACTGAGCAGGTATCATTACAGAAATAGTAAGTTTTTTGGATTTGTGAAGGAACCAAGTTATCTGTTTTGGTTTGATCATTACACAAACCATTTCCAAAGTACATATATGGTTTCTTTGTGTCATTTGGAAGCTAAGCAAGTGTACTAAGCATATCTAGAATCAAAGGAGGGCAGGTGTGAAGCAGGTTTTGTAGCATCAACTCATTTCTTGAGTGCATCCAACCATCATTCCCAACAGTGGTATCACAGCAAATAAGGTAATCATGGGTGATGGTTTCCCTTCATTCATTGACAAATTGGACAGAAACAATTATCAGGCTTGGTCATTGAGAATGAAGACCTATCTACAAGGGAGAAGTTTATTTGGATACATATCAGGAGATAAGGAATTGCCCTCATTTAAGACCAGAGGACTACCCACAAAGGATGAACATGAAAGGCTCAACCAATGGTGTGCAAAGGATGCTTTGGCAAGGTCTTATCTCTTAAACTCTATATCTGACTTTCTTTTACCTCATGTAAGGAATTGTAAGACTTCCCAAGAGACTTGGGAAACCTTGTCAAATTATTTTTCTTCCAACACAAGGGCTAGGAAGAATCAATTATGGATTGAGTTCACAACCCTTAGGAAGCAGCCCAAGCAATCAGTCTCAGAGTATGTGACAAAGATCAAAGATGTGGAAGACCAACTAGCAAGCATTGGAGAGGAAATTGAAGAGGAGCAAATAGTCAGACAAGTAACAAATGGACTCAAGGCAGATGATAAGTGGGAAAGTTTCACCACTGCAATGGACCTCTATATGGACATGCATACCCCAGATCTCACAACACTCATGGGCCAACTATTTACACATGAAGCAAAGTTTACAAAGGCTGGAGATCAATCAAAAGGTAACAACCCCTCTGCTCTCTATACTGATAAAAAAGTTAAGGATAAAGGCAAAGGGAAGAAACAGGATGAAGAATGCTCTACCTCTCAAGCTAATTATGCAGGGAGAGGTAGGTCATCTAGAGGAAGAGGCAGAGGAGGTAAGTCAGGTAGGGGGAGACCCTACAACTCATCACCATGCAACATTTGTGGATTGTCCAATCATACCACAGATGAATGCTACAAGAACTACAAGAATCAGAGAGGAAGAGGCTACTCAAGAGGTGGATACTCTCAAGGGAGAGGCAGATTCAACCAACATCAAAGCTACAATGGATACAACAATCAATACAACAACAACTACAACAACAACCATAATGGTAACTACCAAGGTGGATTCAGAAGTAGAAGAGACTACAACAATTACACAGAGGAGCAAGATGACTCCCTATTGATCATGAATATGACCTCCAAGATAGGTACAAATGATGATCATTTATTTTATATTGATTCAGGATGTTCTAACCATGTAGCTGGCAATGTGGCACTACTTTCTGATTTGGAAGAACCCAAAGGCAAGCATCAAGTGCAGACAGGTGATGATACTAAACATTCAATTGTTAAAGTAGGCAATGTCAAAACATGTGATGGTAACCAGAACCTATTGAGCAGGGTACTCTATGTACCAACCATCACTAAGAATCTAATGAGTGTTGATCAGATTGTGGAGAAAGGTTTGCAGGTCAGATTCACACAACATGGAGCATATGTGGAGGACCCAAAACATGGATTCAGAAGGATAGCCAAAGGGGAGAAATCAGGTAGATTATTTACATTTGAGCTAGAAGACACCAAGAACATTGCTTTGTATAATTATAAGGATCAGACACTTTCAGAGTTAGAAATATGGCATAAGAGATTAGGGCACATAGGTGAAAGGACTCTAAAGCAAATGTGCAGGGATCAATGTGTGCTTGGGATACCTAATGTGTCCAAGCAACACATGATTTACAAATGTGGATCATTTCAATATGGTAAGTCTCACAGATTACCCTATTCAAGGAAAGGTTTCATGCATGAAGACTACCTAGATTTGGTACACACAGATGTTTGGGGACCCAGCAAGGACCCTTCCATTTCTGGTTCAAGGTATTATGTGTCCTTCATTGATGATTATAGCAGATGGACCATTTTATACTTTAGTGAAGCATAAAGATGAAGTGTTTATCTTGCACTTGTTGAAAATCAAACAGGAAGAAGCTTGAAGAGGCTAAGGTCAGATGGTGGAGGAGAGTACTTCTCCAATGAGTTTGAAGATTTCTTGCAGGAAAGAGGCATCAAAAGGGAGATTACTACAAGGTACTCACCTGAACAAAATGGGGTAGCTGAAAGAAGGAATAGACTCATTGTGGAAACAACTAGGTCTATGCTTAATGAGAAAAAATTGCCAAATTAATCTTTGGGCAGAGAGTGTATCCACTGCCACTTATCTCATCAATAGGTTGCCATCCAAATCACTTGATGCCATGACACCATATGAAGCTTGGCATGGTAAGAGACCTTCTCTGGATCATTGCAAAATCTTTGGTTGTGTAGCATATGTGCATATTCCCTCACAGGTAAGGGGAAAGCTAGACCCTAAGGCTGAAAAATGTATCTTCATTGGTTATGATTTGAACCAAAAGGGATACAGATTCTACAACCCAACAAACAAAGGTTTCAAGGTAAGCAGAGATGTCATCTTTGATGAGAATGACTCTTGGTATGAAAATGAATGCAGGAAGATTAGTCTACCCTATGACATGGAAGAAGATTTCCCAAAGCTCACCAAGGAGGAACCAATTTAGCAGGAAGATTCAAGCTCAGATGATGATGATACAATAAACCTTGAAGAGTTCAAAGCTTGGAAGTCCAAAGGAAAGATGAAGATGAAGCAATTAGAAGATAAACCAGAAACTTCAACTCAAGCAATGAGGAGATCCCAGAGAGAAAAGAAGAAGCCTATCAGATTTGGGTATGACACATCACTTGTAACTAAACATTCTGTATATCTTGCAAAAGACATGTTGAATGAAGAACCAGGTACCTATGAAGAAGCAATTACCAAACCAGAATGGAAACTAGCTATGGATGAAGAAATGGAAGCTCTCAAGGAGAGTGATACTTGGGACTTGGTACCCAAGAAAGAATCTATGAAGGTGATAGGATCCAGATGGATCTACAAATGTTGACGTTGTAGCATCACAACTCATACTTGTCAAACCAGGGAGCATCTCATGAGACCCAAATGTTTGCGTAGAAGCACTCAGCAGACGTAATGGCGCTTCGTCAACATATGATTAACAACGTTATCAACAAGAAGATACAACATAAGTATCGCGAATGATACAACTAATCGTAATCACAAGTATAATAACGACGTAATCATACATCAACGTGTCACAAGCGTTCGACAAGAAGAGAACAAGCATGCATGCACATCATGACGATGAGAGAGCAAGAGTCTATCTACAAACTAGCATAATCTCATTACTTCTCAAAGAGCTCTCCCCAAAAGAAGAGGTGGAGACCTCTTTATATACAAAATGGCAAAAAAGCATGCTATGTGGGATTTCTCAACTGAAAGGAGAATGAATCCCACTTATTCTCTAGTGTGGCACTCACACACACCTATACAAGAGTGCTTTATTAACTGAATAAAAGGTAGAAAAAGATACAAATGATGATGAAAAAAGAGTGGATCCAAGAAATGTATATTGTATCTTCAACACTCCCCCCCTCCTTGACTTTGTCGTCCTCGACAAAGCTTTTGCAAGTATGGAGCTTTTGTGGAAGAATGGGTAGGAGTTCCTTTGGATTTGCATGATCCTTGCACCATTGGAATGCCTTGCTTTATTGTTTTTCTTCATCTTGCTTTTTGTTTGGAGTCGAGTGCTTTAACTTGGTTCTTTTGCCTCATATAGATGGGAATGAATATGCTAGAATGCCTTTTTTAAATTAATTCTTCTTTTTTTTTTTTTTTTTTTTTTTTTTTTTAAATTTTTTTAGTAATGGATGGATGATGTATGAACATGAAATGTAGATGATAGATACAAATAGATGAAATTAATTCATCTCTTCTTAGTCCATATTATGCATGAGTGGGGACTAAGGGTGCAAGGGTGGAAAACAAAAAAGTGCCTATGCACGGTCTTGTAATGTGACCCTATCTTATGCATACTCTAACAAATGCATACAAAAAACAATGGTGCAAAAAATGAATGGGTCTTGAGCAAAGTGCTCAAGGGTTAGCTGATGATGAGGCTTTCTCCAAATCTTCAGCTTCAAGAACCTTCTCTTTGTCATCAACCATTTGACATGGATGATACCTTTGTCCACCAACCTGAAAAAAGAAAAATAACAAGCAAATTTTTGAAATCTATGTACATGTGCCCTCTTTGTGCATGGGTTAAACTAAGTGTGCCAAATGCTTGGCCTTTGGATGAGGCCCTATTCGTGTGCATACTTGGTGTGCATCTTAAACATATGCTGTGCATTGGGCAAGGTTGGGTCCGACACCCATGGATGCTGCACGAAGAGGTCTTAGGCCGCCAATATGTCTTCGCTTTGTTGGTCTTAGCCTTGAGGTTTCTCCTTGGATCTTTTCTAAGTGTTGGCTTGATTTCTTTGGATCCCTTGGTGAGAAGTGCTCGTTGTTGATGATAAGGCATGGTGAATCTAGACCGTAGATGAGGGGGTTGAGTTTGTATAAGAGCTTTCTTTGGTACCCATATCATAGTGCGATTTGGTTGGGCTCTAAGTAAGTTCTTGGCCACCCAAATTTGCTTTACATTACAAGGGAGATGTGACTTCTTCTTGATGTATGGGTCTTTTGGGCCTTCTATGTGAGTCTTTAGAAAGAACTCATCTTTACATGGGGAGTTCAACAAAGGTTGAGTTTCTTCACATATATCATGCTCATGCAATGGATCATAAGGTTGTGTGGTTTGAGATCGATCTAGAGATTCCGCGATGCATTTATCCTTATTACACATAGAATCTCTAGATGTACAAATGGGTGATGAATTATCATGATTGACAATGGATATGACATCATTTTCCATAGCGTTGTTACAAAGTGTTTGCTTATCCTCTTCTTGATGAGCCAAATGTGGCACATCCTTGCCCATGGATTCATAAGGAGAATCTAAGTTTAGAGGAAGAGAGGGCCCTTCCACATCCCCCAAACACTTGGAGTCCTCCACTTCATCATTCGTCAAGGTTTCCTGCGACTTACTCAAAGAAAGGTTAGATAAAGAAGCATGAGTGGAAAGACTATTTTGAGGATTAAAAGCACAATCTTTGAATAGATGATTATGTCCACAATCCATACAATGAGGATAATCATCAGGATTTCCAAAAGACTCACTAGTGGGTATGGACATAATAGCTGGACAAGATGCTTCAAACCTTTGATGTTCAAAAAACCTTTGAGTGCCTATGACCAAGTCTTCATCTATTCCTTCCATAACAAAAAATGTTTCCAAAAATTCCATAGTATTCACCACAATAGGCAACATAACTTGACCCATGCAATCATAAGTTTCACCATTCATGAGGATAGAGGAATGAGTGGTTAGTTGAATGTTATCCAAAATAATTGTCACTAAATCAATATGAATTAAATTCCACTCACAATGAGGGTTAATAAAAGCACTCA
The DNA here is from genome assembly GCA_020310875.1 of Ceratopteris richardii. NCBI lineage: Eukaryota > Viridiplantae > Streptophyta > Polypodiopsida > Polypodiales > Pteridaceae > Ceratopteris > Ceratopteris richardii. The sequence goes on from CM035441.1 coordinate 140,016,302, forward strand.
TATTTCTACGTTCATGACCAATTAGTACATCCAAAAAAGTGTTACTATATTCCTTGTTTGCAACAATGGATCCCACCCCTTTAGAAATTCCACCAATTTCCTCTACCCCTTGCAAATTTTCTCTATTTGTTTCACCTTGATCATGTGTGATTAATGCATGCATCTCATCTTTTTCTTCCTTCTTTTGTGCAACCTTTTCCCCCTTCCTTCTTTCTTTTGCCTTTTTCTTTCCCATGTTTTGTTGAAACAATTTTTTTTTTTTTTTTTTTTTGAGTGTTTATAATATTTGTTTGGTATTTTAGGAGTTTTTTTAGAATTTGTTTTGGGTTTTTGTGTGTTTTTTGAATGTTTTCTAAGATGTGTAAATAAGTTTTGATGGGGTTCTCCTAACAAGAATCAAAAAATGAAATATTTTATACATGGTATGTTCGGTTTTGGGGAAGGCAAGCAATGCAGCTCTGAAATGAAGAAATTTGTAGCATATTTTCTTTCATAGTTTTCCATAAAGCATGAACCAAAAAATAATGACATTTCATAAGTAGTTTGGAACATTAAGCCACCTCATGATCTCTACTTCCTATCATTATCCATCATACTTCACTCGGTGGAATCAAGATAGAAATAACGTGTGCATTAATCCATAAAACCTTATGGTGGTGTGATAAAATCTCATGTTCTCCAAGAAAATAATTCAATTTCTATGTCAACCCTTTGCACCCTCGCAAAAACATTTCCCAACTTTATTAAGGCATCAAAGGGACTAACCTTTTAAGTTTCTAGGAAAGCCAAGTATTCAATCATAAATGGCATAGGTAATGTTTAATGAGAATCTAGATGGCCTCCCTTTCCACTACCCATTCATCCCAAGAGCAAAAATATTAAAGTTTCATACGCATTCAAACTTTGGTTATGCAAAAGAAAATGCAAGGGACTAAAAATCCTTGTGGCATACATTTTCTATATCACCTTAAAAAAAAAAAAAAAAAAAAAACCCCAAAGTAACCCATGGTTGTGGTCAAACGCATGCACCCTTATTCCATATTGTTTATTTTAAGGTTTTTAATGCGCACCAAAAAACGTATCAAAATGGCTGCACCTGAGGTTGTGTTTATTTTAAGAGTTCCCGATTTAGGAAATATGCATAACACTGATCCAATAAAGTGGAGGTGCCCATTCTGCCACTTTCTCTCTCCCCCTCTCTCTCTGTGGGCGTGTCGCCTCACCAACCCGGGGTCTGGTAGCGAGACATTTCGGCCCGCACAGTGTGGGTGATCCACAATCGATGGTCACGATTTTGGATTTTGGCACAAGTTGCGCCAGGCATTTTCCTACAGAAGTGTGCGCGGTGAATTTTGCCAGAGCCGCAGAGCCCATCCCGAATCAAATGGAGATTAACAGATATAGGGAATCTATTGTGTGCCCATTAGCTGCATCTGTTGTCCCTTCCAAGATGAAGGGCATGCCTTATTTTGAAAGAAAACACTGTACAGCTCCATTCGCTCATTTATCAAGTACTGACAGTAAACCTAGAGATAGGCAAGACTTGGTTGAGCATACATTAGAGACATTCCGTCAAACGGACGACCAAGAGGTCACAAAAAATAGATCTACTCAGGCGCGGTGCCAACGTTTCTTGTTGTCCCATACACGAGATGGGTGTCATGCCTCAAATTTGGGCAAAGATCATTGTTGATGTAGGCCCAAGATGGAAGAAGGCACCTAACATTCTTGTGATTTGACGTGAAAGAAAAACGGATTTTGTCGTCTACAAATCATCCATATCTGTGAACAACTAGCTGGTTTGACAACCTGTTTCAGCTGATAAGCTAAACCACTTTCAGCTGATGAGCTAAACCATAGATAACTAAAGCAGATATGTAGATCTCTGTCAGGACTGCATGGTTGAGACTCGAGATTAGTCTTCGATGAAAAAAGCATAAGACCTCCCCATGTCAGCTCTGTTGCCGCCATCGTAAATAGAGCATATGATGTTAACAGATATCATCATGTTCATCCTTGCACTTGGTATAGCCACCCACCAATGATACACCATTTTGCACTTGGTTTCCTTCTGAGCAGCCTTTCTCCCGAAACCCACAGACTATCCAATCGATTAACCAAAATGCAAGAGCCACTTGGTGCTAACCTTGATGTGGGGCTTGAAGCTGTGACCTTTGTCTTCATCATCTACATTGGCCAACAATCTCTCAGTTTTTGCATTCACATCCTTGTTCCACATCCATTCATTAATCATTGCCTTCCACTATTTCCCAAGCTCTTTTGCAACTGATAACCCATTTGGGAAGGATGGTTCTTCAGGTTCCTAAAAATCTTTATGTTGCTCTCTGGTCAATCACCGTCCTGTAACACTTCTTTCATGGAATTTAGATCTTCCAGTATGAGATTCTCTTCCTCCTGTTCCACAAGAGCTTGGGCATCATCCTTCACCCATTATATGCTGTCAGCCACTTCACATTGATTTCTTGATCACAAAAATCCATTATCATGAAGATCTTGGAAAATTCTTCCCCATTCATTCACGAGCAAAATGCAAGGCCGTTAGCTCCTCGAAATCCTTTTCATTCTTGTCTGCTCCATATGCAAGGAGTGCTTTCAGTGCCTCTACATCGCCCACAGTAGAAGTCTAACTGTATTGTGCACAGTCAGCACTTCCTGGTCAGCCGCATTAGCTTCGTACTATCTGTCCATTTTATCATCTGAAGGCACTCTTCCTGGAAGTGCGAATCCCAAAACATTACTGATCTTATTAAGAATCTCAAGATCATTTCAGTACTTCATCATGGATGAAGGTCCTCCCTTAGTCTCCTCAAGGACTGGCTTCCATTTAGGCTCATCCTATAGTTATGATATCTTGACTTCAATTTCGCATTAGCTTGACTTGGAACCTCCCCTGACCCGGCATCACCTCTCCATTGATTCCAGAAGATGATAGATATGTAGTTCAATCATCGGCTACAAGATAGCCATGGTTTTTCTTGGCATGGCTGTACTAATCTGCATAGGGCTACTGGAGCACTCCACACCATTCATTTAAGTCATTACTCCAATCTTCTTTGACTCATCTCCAAACCTCACAAAGCCCTAACCTTTGGAGTGACATTACCTGCGTATGCATCATTTAGTTTCTCTTGCTGAAATCTTGAAATAGTGGCCATTGCTTCACGACTGGCTGTAGTAGCTGCATATCTCTCCTTTACAAGCTCTGTTTCCAGTATAACCTTTTCTTCTTCTAGAGCTCTTTCTTAAGCATTGATTCTTTACCAGTTTCTCCCCACTTGAAAAGACCGAATCAGTAGGGTCTTGTCCCCATGAAGTAGTTGTGCCAAAGAGTTCTCCTTATGCATGCAAAGATAACCCCGAACTGGATACAACACTGATGCCTGTCTAGAGACATTCTGTGACTCAACTGCTCTGTGTTAGACACATCTACAATGCTGCAAGACTCTTGAGAGAGCGTTGATGTTGCTTTTGCATGATCAGTTTTTTTTATTTATCTACATCATGACTTTTTGCCACATTTGATCATAGCTCATCCTTCCCAATCCATTGCAACAACAGGATCGGAAGTGAAAAAATGTCGCCAAGGTCATTGGACAGGCCTCCACGTAGGTCACCATAGTGCTACCTTTTTTGTGCATCCTCCAGCTTTCTAGCTAGGACAGTAAGATCTACAACCTCCAATGTCGGTGTTTGTGACATTAACACAGTTGTCACAGCGCGGAGCCACCCCTCACCCATTTTCTGAGAAGTGAGCTATAGCAGAGGATACTGTACTGCCTTTACTCGTAGTCAGAACTCTAATAGTTCTCCCATCAATAGGAAGAGCTTTTAAGGATACACGATTACAGCAGATGGACCATGGCTGCAGCGATCTTTGCAGCCCATCCAGCATCAGAAGCTCTATAGCCATGAACAGTAGCGGTGCTCCTAGAATTTAGCAATCTATTTCAAACAAGAAAAAGAACAGATAAGTAGAGAAAGCACAATGCTAACTGTATTTGAATACAATCAGAGACTTGAAACTAGGCACAATCACATGAGAGACTGGAAGTTTAGGTTTCTATTTCCAGTGGACCGCTATAGTGGATGAATTTCCAGCCCATCTATTCCCCAGTAGCGTGCCCATCTTCTTTCGGCCTGTCAGGCCTTCCCAACACATTGGTCTTCCATTTGAGCTGTAGTTGCCACAGGAGAGCTACCGAACTTTCATGGAAATAGAATACTTGGCAAGACTTTTTATCACTGCATTAATGCCTCTGTAGGCCGCCTCTTTAACGGCGTCTCTCGATTGCCTTTGTTCGCATCTTTAGTAAGGCGCCACCCATTCTCTATCCATTCTTCTGTATCTAAAGCTTATCTGTAAGCGCATGTGCCATCAAGGGGCAGCAGCAACAAGTTTTTCCACAGGTTTCTGGTAGCACGCTTAAGCACTCCAGTTCTTTATTCAAATACATGCATAGCCTATAGATCAGTAAAGATGTGTTCCTCAGGGGAAGTATGCGCGAATCACATCATCTTTGAATTCCCTATCTACCCTTCTTTCAACTTCATGCAAGATTTCACTTCATCCGGATTTTGTGCAAGTTCTAACCCCCTATGCTTGCCATCCTCCATAGCTATATTCTGTCCTCCCCCGAGCTATTCATGACCCTTAGAGCGATAGAATCCGGATCTCTACATAAGGACCTCATGATAGCCACTACAAGGTGAATGAATGAACCTGTCATCATCTTTGATGCTAGCCTATGAGCCAGCAAGGTCGACATCGTCAAGATTATTCGAAGCTCCAATGCCAGTAAACCTTACCGATGAAGATGCCATGCCAAAAACTCCTATGGATCTTGTAGAAGAACCCAAAAATAAACTTATTTACACATGATTATAGAAAGAACAACAAAGTTAATGAAAAAACTGAACATGATAAACTAAAAATTTATAAAAGGTACTCCTATTCTACTCGCAACTTGAAGAATCACCACACATGGTAGACTAATCACCCAAAAGGGGATTCTAATCATACCAAAAATGGCTCATCTCAACAAGTTATTGTAAAATCTTGCAAGCCACAAATGCTCACAAGAGCGTAATAAAAAGAAAAACTCAAATCGTCATGAAAAACTTGCATACACGTCATCTTCACGTCATAAACCATCACGTAAGTGACAAGAGAACGCTCCCCGGCAACGGCGCCAAAAGTTGTTGACGTTGTAGCATCACAACTCATACTTGTCAAACCAGGGAGCATCTCATGAGACCCAAATGTTTGCGTAGAAGCACTCAGCAGACGTAATGGCGCTTCGTCAACATATGATTAACAACGTTATCAACAAGAAGATACAACATAAGTATCGCGAATGATACAACTAATCGTAATCACAAGTATAATAACGACGTAATCATACATCAACGTGTCACAAGCGTTCGACAAGAAGAGAACAAGCATGCATGCACATCATGACGATGAGAGAGCAAGAGTCTATCTACAAACTAGCATAATCTCATTACTTCTCAAAGAGCTCTCCCCAAAAGAAGAGGTGGAGACCTCTTTATATACAAAATGGCAAAAAAGCATGCTATGTGGGATTTCTCAACTGAAAGGAGAATGAATCCCACTTATTCTCTAGTGTGGCACTCACACACACCTATACAAGAGTGCTTTATTAACTGAATGAAAGGTAGAAAAAGATACAAATGATGATGAAAAAAGAGTGGATCCAAGAAATGTATATTGTATCTTCAACAACAAACTAAAGAAGAATTCAGATGGAACAATAAACAGGTACAAAGCTAGGTTGGTAGCCAAGGGTTTTGCACAAACCCAAGGCATTGATTATGAGGAGACATTTTCTCCTGTGGCCAAGATGCCAACTATCAGAATTTTGGTGAGTGTAGCTGCATCCAAGAATTGGAATATGTACCAATTAGATGTCAAGAATGCTTTCTTGAATGGATGGATATCTGAAGAAGTCTACATGTCACAACCACCTGGCTATGAAGATCCAAAAAAGGTACATTATGTTTGTAAATTGAAGAAGGCTCTGTATGGTTTAAAGCAGGCACCTAGAGCATGGAACTATAGGTTGACAACCTATCTCCAAGACCAAGGATTTGTGATGAGTAAAGCAGACACTTCCCTATTCATAAAGAGAAGTAGTACAGAGGTAATCTACTTATGTGTTTATATTGATGACATCATCATTACAGGCAATGATGTCAATGGGATTAGACACATCAAAGGACAGATGATGAAAGAATTCAAGATTAGTGATCTTGGATTATTGAAGTACTTCTTAGGTCTTGAGTTAGTCTACACCAACTCAGGTATATATATCACTCAAAAGAAGTATGTGCAGGATATGGTCAAGAAGTTTGGCTTGCAGGATGCTAAAGTATCTACTACTCCAATGGAGGTCAACCTAAAGCTAAGTGCTCATGAAGGAGAAGAAGTCCAAGACATCACAGGATATCAAAGTATGGTAGGTAGCTTGAACTATGCTACCTTGACAAGAATTGACATAGCATATGGAGTTAGTGTGCTTAGTCAATTCATGCACAAACCAAGGGTACCTCACCTAGAGGCAGCAAAAAGGATCTTGAAGTATCTGAAGGGAACACAAAGTCATGGTTTGTACTTTCCTTATATATCAGATATTGATATTAAAGTTTACTCAGATGCAGATTGGGCAGGATGCAAGGATGATAGGAGAAGCACCTCAAGATATATTTGCTTTGCAGGAGATAAGCCTATCTCTTGGTCAGCTAAGAAGCAACCTACAGTGGCATTGTCATCCACTAAAGCAGAGTATAGAGGGCTTGCCAATGCCACTCAAGAAGCTATCTGGTTGAAGCTTCTTTATACAGAATTAGGTCTATATACAAGACCACCAATCATATTTGGAGACAACACTAGCTCTCTTCACCTTGCAGCTAATCCAATTTATCATGCCAGAACCAAACACATAGAGGTTCATTACCACTATGTGAGAGAGAAGTTGCTAAGCAAAGATATACAATTGACTTATGTGTCTACTAATATGCAATGTGCAGATTTACTTACAAAGGCATTGGATGGAAACAAGTTATGCAGGTTCAAATCCATGATTGGATTGCAGGATGTGATTGAAGACTAAAGATGAAGAAGATGAAGATTTGAGCCAAAGTGTTTGGCTTGAGGGGGAGCTGTTGGTGCAAGACAAGCCTACACACATTGGGTTGGAACTTTGGAACTTTGGAAGATGAGCTTGGAACCCTTGAAGGATATCTCTACATGAAGAAAGAGTCATAGGAACCTATGCTTATAGACTATTACCATTTTACTCATTTGTAAAAGTCTAAGTGACTTGACATTTCATGTAATCACTCACCCACCTCATTAGTCGTGGAAAAGAGAATAGTTTAGTGGAGAGAATATCTCCCTACTTTTAGAGGAGAGATTCTAGGGAGCCTTAGTTTGAATTTGAAATTCAAATGTTCTCTCAACTCATATAAAATGAAGAGAAAAAACTCGCGGCTAGTACAGTCACTTCAGCTCACTCCCCGAGGCATATTGTCATTGTAACTGAGTGTGTGTTAGTGCTACTCCATAGCCTACACCACCACACCTCAATTAGCTATGCTTGTCATGCTATTGAGCTTGTACAATCTTATCAATCAATAGATATATACACATTCATCATTTCTGGTTCTCTGTGTTATCTTCTCCAAGTCTGTCAACTTCCAAGGAGCATTTCTCACTGCTCACTGAACAAAATCAAGTGATCTATAGCTCATTGGAACCAGCTCAAGGTCTTCTACAAGCATACAAAATCTCAGAAGATTTCATTCAGCCATTTGGGAGAAATCCGCTTCGAAGTACACACTAGTCTGTGTCTGCAGAGTTCCTAAAAAGTCGGGGGTAATCAGAATTTTCCTAAACTTGTTTCTCAATGTATGGTTCATCAATTTGAGTGATTCCACTTGTGATTGGTAGCTTACAAAGGTACTTTAATTCTCCCAAAAGGAATTGTTCCAATTTTAAGTGTGCTGGTCACACTGAGCATAACACTGAGCAGGTATCATTACAGAAATAGTAAGTTTTTTGGATTTGTGAAGGAACCAAGTTATCTGTTTTGGTTTGATCATTACACAAACCATTTCCAAAGTACATATATGGTTTCTTTGTGTCATTTGGAAGCTAAGCAAGTGTACTAAGCATATCTGGAATCAAAGGAGGGCAGGTGTGAAGCAGGTTTTGCAGCATCAACTCATTTCTTGAGTGCATCCAACCATCATTCCCAACATTAACAACCATTGCATGCCCTTCCAAGTTAACGTGCATACCTTTCCAATGATTTAGTTTGCTATCCAGTTTGGATAGCACCCAGTTCCACCATTGGTCCATTGAGATGTCGAAGCCCATCAGAATACTTAGGAGATATAAGAATTGACCTCTAGGGATAACTTGACACCCCTGATCTAACAACAATTGGGGTGGAGGTCCACGGATTGCTCTGAGAACAGTTTTAGCATGGTTGATTTTTGAACCTGACGCCACACAAAAGGTGCCGAGGCACCTCTAGAATACCTCAATGTTGTTCATATCATTATGTACAAAGGCATTCATGTCATCAGCAAAGAGTCTCACAATCATTTGGATGTGATCTAGAGGTAGGGAAAGACCCTTGAGATTTCCAGTGTCCATGTGATGCTTTAATACGCAACTGAGGCCATCCGAGGCGATAGCGAAGAGTAGTGGAGCCAGTGGGAAGCCTTGCCTGATAGATCTTTTTAAACCATCTTCGTGAACTTTTGGCTGCATCCAAGGTCTTTCCGTGATTGAAGAATAAAGTCCCATTCCAATCTATCATACGCTTTGTCGAAGTTGATCGTAATGAATACCAAATCTTGTGCAGACTCCTCAAGAAATGCAAGGCCTTCCCAAATATCGACAATTGCTTCAAGTATAGATCTACCTTTGATAAAACCTTTCTGGTCCTCACAAAGCCATGACTTTAAATGACAAGAGATTTTGTTGGTGATAACTTTGGCAATTATCTTGTATTCAGTTTGTGTCATGGACAAAGGAAACTCTCAGATTCCATGTGAATCCTATATCTCATGATTGGTTCAGAATTTGGAGAAACTAATGCTTCCATTGCGTCCGGAACGTGCCAAAACCCTAAGATCGACTGTATTCTTGCTTGATTCTGACATCCAGAGACCATGCTACGAATTGATGACATCATCGATGACATCATCAATTCGTAACCGACCTAGAACCGCCCTTGGAAAACCTATATAAGGAGGGGTTGGCCACATTTGTAATCAGTCTTACCAATACCAGTCTTGGGAGCTCAAGGAGTCGTGACCACCAAGTAAGTACTCTTCAAGTTCCAGTTCTAGTTCCTGTCTTGTTCCTTGTTCTAGTCTAGTTCTTGGACATCCTATCTTGTCCCCTTGTAATCTCGTAGTACGAGATCCTATTGAGTTCTTTCGTGTATCCAGTTCATCTCCCAGAAGGGAGTTCTTGTATTCAAGATATCTTGTCTCATACTTACGATCCCGGTTTGTGGGATCTCCTATGTCATCTCTAGTCCAGTTTTCCATACCTATTAGTCCCGGGTTGTGGGACATCTTGTATCAGTCACATATTCTTGTATCATTTTCCCTACGTGGGTGTTCTTGTAATCATAAGTTTATTTCGAAAATCTTGTCTATTGTAGTCAGAGAGCACAATCTAGTACTCCCCTGACATTTTGGCAAGACTATCGTCTATCCAAGACCAGGCATCATGGAGAATGCTTATGATCAGATTGTAGCATCACTTCAGAGTCTCCAACAACAAGTCGAAGACCTAAGTCATCGACAGACACAAGTCGAGATGGGACATCCAGTGCATGTAGGTGCACTCCTCCATGAATTACAAGAACGAATCGGGAGTCTTCAAGCAAATTAAGGGAGTATTCAAGTGAATCAACGGCCTAGTACATCATTTATGAAAAAACCCAAGATCTGCATGCCAAAAAAGTTCGATGGTGATCGCACAAAGTTTCGAGGATTCTTGCAATAGGTCAAATTGTACATCCACATGCATCCTGATAGATACCCTGATGATGCATCCAAGGTCGGTTTTATTGGAACCTTGCTCTATGGTCAAGCTTTATCATGGTTCACCCCAATCTTGGAGAAGGATATGGCCGTACTTCATCACTATGAGGGGTTTCTTAGAGAGCTCATCGCCACATTTGGAGATGCAGACACGAGTCGAGTGGCAGAAACAAAACTTCGGAAGCTACGTCAAGGTAACCGCCCTGCCTCTACCTATGCATCAGAATTTAGGCAGTTGATATGTGACCTCACTTGGCACGAAGATTATTTTATAAGCCAATTTAGATGGGGCTTAAGAGATGATGTGAAGGACCTTCTACTCACGATGCCAGAGGTGAAGACATTGAATGAATACATCAACCAAGCTATTCAATGTGATAACCGCCTTTTTGAAAGGAAACAAGAGAAACAAGTAGAAGGAAGACCTCGCCAATGGAAATCTTTCCAGCCCACTCCTAGAGATGAGTCTATGCCCGAACCTATGCAGATAGATGTAACTCGGTTCCAGCCTCTAACACCACAAGAGAAACAAAGAATGAGGGACAACAAGTTATGCCTTTATTGTGGAAACCCTCGTCACATTGCAGTTAATTGTCCCAACAAGAGAACAAACTCCAAAGTCGCAGCCACCCTTGTAGAGCAGGGAAACGAGGAAGTCCAGTTGTAAAAGAGACCGTACAGCCGGACCATGACATAAAAAAGGGTCTCATAATCCCAGCCACACCCGTAGAAATATGTCTTGCCCCTGTCAAGTTAATCATGTCTGAGAAGACCCTTTTCCTTATAGCTCTGGTAGATTCAGGAGCCTCCTCATGTTTCATTGATGAAGGACTCGTTAAGAAACATGGAATTCCAGTATTTTGGAAGAACAGACCAGTAGTAGTTGAAGTAGTAGATGGACGGCCTCTAGCATCGGGGAATATAACCATGGAAACCATACCATTAAGAGTATACCTTGGTGACTATGATTCACACATATGTTTCAATATAATATCGAGTCCAGTAAACATGATTATCATCGGGATGCCATGGTTAAAGAAACATAATCCAAAAATTAATTGGGAGAATAATAAAATCACCCGTCGAGATATCCAGCAGAACCCAAAATATGTTGGAGCCAAAGCCTTCATACATGCAGTAAGGAAGGAACCGACATATATGATCTATGCCATACCAACTCAAGAGCCCAAGAAAGATGATTCAATGAAGCTACCTGATCAATACCAAGGGTTTGAAGATGTCTTTGAAAAAAAGAATGCAGATATGCTCCCGGAACATAGACCTTATGATTGTGCCATAGAACTTCAAGAGGGAGCACAACCACCCTTCGGGCCAATCTATAGACTATTCCCAGAGGAACTTCAAGAATTACGTAAGAATATTGATGAGAATTGTTAAATGTTAAACAGTTTATGGTTTAAACTGATACTGATTAAGCGTTACTTTACTTCCTATTCAAATGCTCCACGTTCAATTGGTTCCAAATCTTCTAACCGCGATCGTTCTCTTAGCCACGTGGGTCCTTGGGAGTGGTAGGGGTCTGTTAGACAGAGGTCCTGTACTATTTTCCCAACTTCTCACACACTCATAAATACTCCCCTTAGCTCAGTATTTGACTCTGACTACTGATAACTATTCGGCGTGCGGGGACTTAGAACTTCTGGACTGGACCTGCTATAGTAACAGAGCAGTAGTCCTGTTTTGACTTGTAACTAGTAGAATACTCAACTTCATTAACCGAATACTACTCAATGTACTACTTCCTCGTGATAGATAGGTATAATAACACAACAGACAGCTATACTCGAGGTTACGCACTTATTGTATACCAAACTCAAGCAACAAGTTCCTACCAACAGTCGATTCGTCACAAACTTATCAATGCTTTCATTCGCGTACCGAACCTTACCGATACGAGTCCTTCCTGGGATCGGAATCCACAGTGAACGTAGACTATTGTATCAAACCTGGTCACTTAACAGAAAAATGCTAACACGCAATTAGTTCACTTCGGCCTTACACAGTCCCTCGTTCAATAGAAGGATGATAAACCACACTTATTCCGTGAAGAAAAAGGTCCAGAACCGCGTATAACTTATCACCAAACAGATTCACAACACAAGACTACCGAATAGAACTCGGCACGACAGGAAGGATAGTAGAATAGTTAGATGCAAACAGGACAGAACAGAGCTCAATATTCTCATCAACACCTCACACACAGTCTCAAACAGGATGCTCGCAGTTTCCCAAACGGACTCAGTAGAACAAACGGAACAGAACACATACACATACAATGCTACACTTGCAATTCCCAAACACCTCGACTCGAGACTTAACCAACAACACACTACAATTCCCAACAAAAGCAGGGGCTCTTCCCAAAACTACCGGTCTCTACCGCTTTCCTTTCATTGCTTTAAATAGAAGTCTGTTACAAGGTTTCCGCGAATCTTTCTTTACCGCGCATTAAAGCCCTCTGTCTAAGTACAATTGTCCTTGTCCGGCGGCCGTCTAACACTGGCACGCACGGTGGACTCGAACCCGCAGGTTTCTACGGTTCGGATACTAGGCCTTCTAAGTACATATTTCGGGCGAGCCTAAATGTTCGGGTAATTTTCTTTTTGAGAGTTTCTAACATTTGTACTAAGGTTGTGGGTTCTAGTAATTGGGCGTCGGTTCTTACTGCACTAAGGGCTATGGCTTGATTTAACAAAATTTCGGCTTGGGTTTGAAGGAAAGCCTCTTGTAAATAAAAGTCGTTAGCTAAGGCCGCATCTCGGGATGTCTGCATCTCGGTTAGTTTGGTTTTCAGCTCTATAATGTACTCCTTCTGGTTGCGCACTTGGTTGTCTAGGCGTTCATAGTGCTGAGTTTGGAAATCGAGGGTTTTTTTTGAACGCATCTCGTTCTCTGCGCGTCTTGTCGATATCCTTTAGGTATTGTCCTTCCCGTAGCAGTTGGTGTTTTAGGATACTGTTAACCTCATTTGCGCATTCTTCGGCTCGTCGTAACTGTTCTTGGATTTGTTCGGTTTCTTTCTGTTGGTCCTGATTCTTCTGGATGGACTCCTGCAATTGGGTCTTTGTTTCTGCGATCAATTCTTCGAGAGAGGCGTTGATATCTTCGTTTTCGTGGAGGGTGGTCTTCAGGGCTCGGATTTCTGCATGCGCGGCGTGTAGGAGTCGTTCTTTGGCTGCAAGTTGCTCGAGGGCTGCATCTCTTTGCTCTACTAGTGTCTGTTCTGCCGAGAATTTGGCTTGGAGCTCTGCTAACTGCGTCTGTAGCTGATGGTTCTTAGTCTTTATGGCTTCGATTTCTTCCTGGAGGGGGGTGATGTCAGCTTTCAGGACGTCGACCTTGTATTGGTATTAGGCCTTCAGATTGTCCGTGGCTTCCTTAAACTGTATGGGCAGCTGGTGTGATAAATGCATGAGGAACTGCCCCATGGAGGCTAGTTCCGAAAATACGGTGGGTGGTGGTGGTTGACGAGGCTGAGAGGAGGTATCGGTGAGTAGGTTCTGGGAGTTTGGCGGAGAGTAGTTAGGGGAGGAAGAGGAGGAGGGTGTAGGTTCAGAACCGGGTCGGCGGGATGGTTTCGGTGGGAGGTCGGGGTTGACAGGTGGGGTGGGCAGAACAGAGTCAGTCGTGGTTACCTTTGCAACTGTCTGTTGTTCGGCTTCTGTATGGTTGATGGCCGCGATAAGTTCATCCAGTGCTTTTGTGGCGGTTTCCGGTTCGTCCTATTGATGCTCGGATTCCTTTTCGGTGGACACTATCTCTGTGTCTGCTTGGTTTTGCTGGTCTTGTTGCTCTGTCGAAGTGTCGTTGTGTATTGAAGTGGCGGTGTCGTGGTATGTTTCTTCTTGCTTATCCTCTTCGGCGTCGTGTTTCTTTCCGGCGGATCCTTGGACTTCGCTTTCGGAAGAGCTGATGCGGATTCGTTTAGTGCGGAAGAGTTGATTGATCTCTTTGTCTTCTTCGTCAGATTCATCGAGCGGGTGTGCTGATTCTTCGTGCCTAAGTGCTGGGCCTGTGGGTGGGGGTTGTGCGGCGAGAATGGTTGGGAAGAGGAAGGAGATGATGTGGGGAAGGCGAGAGCGCGGAGAGGTGCCCTTCTAGAGTTGTTTTACTATCGCGACGGATTCCTTATGAATGCGTTGGAAGAAATAAGAGGCAAAGTTGACAGGTTCGCGGGTGGCTAATTCCAGGGCGGAATAGAAGGGGCGAGAGATGCCGTAGGTTCGTTTTTGCAGGTTGAGGATTGCTACGAGGAACTGTAAGGCGGACCGTTCGGGTTCTGGGCGGCAGAGAATGGCGTATTCGTTTGATGAGGAGCGGGGGAAGAGTTAGGTCATGCGAGCGACAGGGATGCTAGGGCCATTTTCGCGGCCTTGCGGGGGGAGGCGGTAGGCTGCAGAGAAGGCTTGGAAGGTGATGACGGTTCTAGATGGGAGGGAAGGGAAGGCCCACTGTCGTTCGGTGATGGGGAATTGGGCGATGGCGTGGATGATTTGCGCGGAGAAGGGATGGGCTTCCACTGAGTGCCAGGGCAACTCAGCGAAGTTGGCTAACCCTCTGCAGTGCAGGTATTCGCCGACGTCTGTCGGGATACCATCACGGAAAGCAGCGTAGTTGGCTAGCGCTTCCATGGTGTTCACGAGGACACTTACAGGCAACACAGAAGACAGGTATAATACGTATAATCTCGAGAACACAATAGCGTTTTTGGCGCAACCGAGGGGGTTAAATAAGGAGAACACGGTGGGGGGTGGGAAGGGGGGGGGTTGGGTATCATTGTGCGGTGCGGGAATGATACTGTTTGCATGCTGGCGTGCGTGCTTGAGTGACCGGTAGGGAGGGGCGGCTGGTAACATAAAGATTCGTACAAAACACGACTAAAAAGGGAGAAAAAGAAAAACGCAAAAAATTTATACAAAACGCGGTTCGCCGCCGAATAATTTAATGCGTACTAGTAGTGGGATAATACGGCCGCAGCTTCGACCCATTGATTACCTTTGGACGTGGATTTCCGATCAACGTAGTCAACCGAAAAGTTGCCGGACCGATTTGTTTTGAGATCTTGAAAGGGCCGAACCATCATAGTTTGAATTTTCCTACTGCTCTATCCGATTTTGCGTTATAGAAGAGTACAAGCTGGCCTACCGAAAAGATTGGAGTCTTCAAATATCGATCGTGTGTCTTGGCTTGCCTTAGTTGTACTTCGCGCATAGTTAAAAAACTGAGCCATCGGTGCTCATCAAGTTCTCTGAGTGCGTCCATTCGTGTTGTCAGTGAATATTCCGGTAGCATCTTCTGAGTGATTGCTACACGCAGACTTGGGATGACTATTTCCATGGGTGCTATTGCTTCTAAGCCATAAGCTAGTTTGAAAGGTGTCAAGCCTGTTGTTACCTTATATGTAGTCCGGTATGCCCATAATACTGCAGGTAGTAGTTGATCCCATCTTTCCGGTGCTTCCATGATCAATTTTCGGAGGATATTCAAAAGTGATTTGTTTGTACTTTCGGCCAATCCATTGGCACGTGGATAATAAGGAGAGCTAAAGTTATGTATGACCTGGAATGATTGTGTAAGGGCCTTCATTAGATTGTTCACAAAGTGAGTGCCTTGATCTGAGACAATTTCTAGGGGTAAGCCAAATCGTGGGAAGACATCCGTGAGTAGACATTTTGC
The DNA here is from genome assembly GCA_020310875.1 of Ceratopteris richardii. Classification (NCBI taxonomy): domain Eukaryota; kingdom Viridiplantae; phylum Streptophyta; class Polypodiopsida; order Polypodiales; family Pteridaceae; genus Ceratopteris; species Ceratopteris richardii. The sequence goes on from CM035441.1 coordinate 140,032,106, forward strand.
TACCGTAACCGCTGTAGCAGACCGTAAAGCCCAGGCTTCTGCCCATCTTGTTGCATAGTCTGTACAGGTTAGTATGTATCTGTTGTTACTGAAGACTGCTGGGGGTGTGATTGGACCGATAAAATCTAATCCCCATTTCTGAAATGGTTCGAGTGGTAAGATGGGTTGCAGAGGAAAAAGGTGCCTTTGCAAAGGCTGACCAGTTCTTTGACAAGTATCACATTGTTTAACAAACTGTGCGACATCTCTGTACATCGTTGGCCACCAGAGACCTCCTTGCAGAATTTTCCGGTGAGTTAAGTCTACTGCAAAATGGCCACCAGAAGGAATTGAGTGCGCCAAAGTGATAACTGAATTAACCTCATGAGGTGGAATACATCGAAGTAAGATTCCGGTATGATCTTTATAATATAGTTCTCCTGCTACTAGCCGGAATCGGCGGCTAAAGACTGCCAATTTCCTTCGAACTGCCTTGGTCGTCTCAGATGGGAAGCATCCTTCGGTGAGAAAAGTTAGAATCTGATCATAGTATGTAGATGGTGCTTGTAGGTTGGCCGTTTCATCGGATAGTGGTTCAGCATTATAAATCGCAGGAGTCGTGTCATCTATGCCTACCGGAGCTTCACCGGAATCCAGGCGAGATAAGAAATCTGCTAGGGCATGTGCTTTTCCGGGTTGGTGAATGACGTCATAGTCGAATTCTTGTAAAAGTAGCACCCATCGTGCTAATCGTCCACCTAGATGTTGTTGTCTTACTAGATAGACAAGGGCAGCATCATCCACATGAAAGGTAAACTTCCGGCCTAGCAGATAATGTCTGAACTTTTTGATTGAGTAAATCAATCCTAGACATTCTCTTTCAGTAGTGGAGTAGTTCTTTTCTGCTGGTGTAAGCCTTCTACCGGCGTAATAAACAGGGCGAAACCACTTATCTGTTTGCTGCATCAGAATACTGCCAATTGCAATATCTGAAGCGTCGACAAAAACATGGAACGGATTGTCCCAGTCCGGTGGTTGTAAAATTGGGGCTTGTGTCAAGAGATACTTGAGCCGATCAAATGTAGTTTGGCATTCTTCAGTCCATTCAAACTATCGGGGAGTTTTTGTGATTAGCCTGTTTAGTGGTACTGCTAGGTGAGCAAGCCACCGTAAGTGTCTGCCATGCCACCGTATTTGACCCATAAAACGCATTACTTCTTTTGGAGTTGCGGGTACCGGAGCTTCTAAAATTGCCGAAATTTTATCTGGGTCTACTCGGATACCTTGAGCAGATACAATATGCCCAAGTAGTTTGCCACACGAAACCGCAAACACGGATTTGTTTGGGTTAAGACAGAGTCTATATTCTCTACATTTCTGAAAACAACATCGTAAATGACTTAAATGTGCTATCATCTTCCCAAAGATTGAGAAGTCGTCAAGATATACTTGCATGAATGAAGTGAGATAAGGAGAAAATATCTCCTGCATACATCGCTGAAATGTGCTTGGTGCATTTCTTAATCCAAACCACATTACGGTGCAGGCGAAGACACCCCAATTGGTAATGAAAGCAGTTTTTGGTATATCTTCTTCAGCCACTCTAACCTGATTGTAACCGCTGTATCCGTCTAAGAATGAATACATTTCGTGGCCTGCTACCCTATCAAGCATGGTATCCAAAAAGGGGATCGGGAAAGGATCTGGTACTGTTGCTGCGTTCAATTTTCGGTAGTCTACACAGATTCGTAGTTGCTTATTTTTCTTTGGCACAATCACAATTGGTGAAATCCATTCAGCATGTTCTACTGGTACGATGAATCCTACTTTTAATAATCTGTCAAGTTCGGCTTTTACCTGAGATGCATAATTGGGATTCATCCGATAGCTGGGCTGCCTATTCGGTTTAGCTTCAGGCTTCAGCATGACTCTGTGTTGATATATGCGCGGATCTAATCCTTTCATATCTTTGTAATCCCAAGCGAAGACGTCTGAGAATTCGTGAAGGAGCTGAATCAAATTAGCCTGAAAGATTTCCGGTAAGTTTTGCCTTATTTTTACAGGTCGAGGATGGTCCTTGTCTCCTAGATTGTACGTGATCAGCTGGTCTTCAAGGACATAAAATTGTTGTGGGTTCTCTGTATCCTCTGTTGGCTTGAATAGTGGTTGTAATTCAGTATCTGTTTGTTCAGAATTTTCGGTGATAGCTACTACTGCACAAACTGAAGTGTTCCAGTTATTAATGACGGACTGTAGATCAACAGTTCCTAGAGACATTAAATCGGCGTTATTCTTCAGAAATTGCTCTTCTTCATCATCTGATAGTCCATCTAACATATGAACTGGTTCAGCGAGATAAGGTCTGGCGTGAAGTTCGCAGGGTTGTATAGCATCTAGTTTTACCACATATTTATGATTGGCATCCTTGAATGTGAGCTCTTGCACAGACCAGTCCTGTATTACCTTTGCATGCTTCAGCCAAGGTCGGCCGAAAAGAAGGTTGTAATCCAAGGTGGATTCGGGCAGATCTAGTATAACAAAAGTCATTTTGAAAGTCGTACCTTGTAGAGTAATGGGTATATTCCGTACAAGTCCTACGGGATGGACTCTAGATTCATCAGCCATTCTGACAAAGAATTGAACTGGTTCGATTTCGGTCCAGCCTAGCTTTTTACATAATGCTGCGGTTGCAATGTTTACGCCGGAGCCTCCGTCAATTAATACCTGCGTGATCTTCTGATTCTTATACCATACTGTAATCAAGGGCACTGCATGATCAACCGTAGAATCAGATTCCAGTTGAACTGCGGCAGTTGCCGGAATGCAAGAGGGTGCCGGGCTAAAATGTTGTTGAAACTGTTGCCGGGTTCCAGGTACTAATGCCAAAAGTTGGCCGAGAGGTAGGGTGATAGATGCCTTGGATAAAATTTCCCAGGCCTGCTGAGATTGGTTATCCTGCTCCTTTGAACTTGAGGTCTCTACTGTTGCCAAAGTATCTGCTGTTATGTCTACTGCTGATGGTTGTTCTGCTGCTGCTTCGTCTTGTTGCATTCCTTCCTTTGCTGACGAGGTCTGAGTCACCGGAATGGGTTCTGGGAACACTGGTGGTTCTGTGGTGGTCCAGTGACTAGCCTTGTTATACATCCTATGTTGTTCTCGTATCCCTGGTTCAAATACTTCTGCTGCTGGTTGCAGTTGTTTACCTGATCGGGTCTGGACTGTAGCAGTTTGCGTTTCTACAGGAGTAATTTGTACCATGTTGGCCATTGGGTTTTGCCGCTCCTTCTTCCTTTGATCATACTCAGCTGCGTCTTTGCAATATCTTCTAATGTGTCCGAATTCACCACAAAAATGACAGCGTGGTGGTGGTAAATTAGGGTTTTCCGGTGGTGGTCCGTTCTGCCATCGGTTGGCATTATAATTGTTGTTCCTTTGTCCTCGGTAGTTCCGATATCCCTGTGGTTGATTGTTTCTCAGTTGCGGAGGTACATAGTGATTCGCTGCCTGTCCATGTTCTTGAATAACAGCATTGACTGTTGCTGTTCCCTGTATTCTGGCATTGTAGACACAATTTCCGGTGGAGTGTCCGGCAGTGTTGCAGATAGCGCAGAATGTTTGATTCAGCGCACAGTTAGCACTTGTATGCCCTGAATTTTTGCACGTGGTGCAGTATACTTGCCTGGTTATATCTTCAGTCATATTTTTGTTTGTCCTTAACCATTCCAAGTCTTCTGAAAATCGACCAACCTTGGATTCCAGTTGCAAAGCCATGGCGATGACTGCATCCAATGTCATTGCTCCAACACATCTGATGATCATAATCTGCTTCAGTTGTGGGGTTAGTCCATTGATAAACCATTAAGAGATGACATCGTCAGGTAGATTAGCATGTGCCTGTGGTATCTGCCGTAAATGTGTTCTGAAGAGAGTAGCGTATTCCTGGACAGTCTGATTTGCCTTCTGTCGGTTGCTCTGTAGATACTCAAAGATTTCAGCAGGATTCTTCTTTAGTCTGAATCATTGTAGAAAGGCATCTCGTACTGCATCATAGGTACCGAAATGATTAATGTCGTATTCCATAAGCCATCTAGCCGCTTCATTGACCAAAGTAGATTGAAAAACAATGGCCTTGTACGCCTGATCTGGTGGATGGTTAAGAACTGCATAACTTATCTCAAAAGTTCGTACATGAGCGTCTGGGTCATCTCCTGGGAATCCACCGAATTTCGTGTAGGTTACTCCTGTTGGAGGCGGCCTTGGTTGACCTAACTGTTGTTGTTGTTGTCCGTTCATCGTGGGTGTCTCCAGTCCTTCTTCTGTATCTTGAGGTTGATTAGTTGAACTATCAGAATCTGGATCGCCGGATGGCGTGCCTTCTAGTGTGCTGTTTTTGCGCAGGATACTTCGGACCTCAGCTTCGAATAGTTCTCCTCTTTCTGGATGTCTAATATCCGAAATCTTTCTTCCAGACACGCGGGTCTGGCTGAGGATTCTGCAAAAAATGCTAATCCTTGACCGCCAGTTGGTGTTTCTATCACCGGAAGATCACCGGAATGAGCTGACAGTCTACCAGACTGTAGCGTTTTTTCGCTTTTACTGATTTCTTTTCCTAGAGTTTGTCTATTCTCCAGTGGCGTCTTGATAGATTCTGGAACTACTGTACTTTGGTTAGGCTGGGTCGAGGTGACACCAGCATGTACCAAAGGCGCTGATCGTTCCACCGGAATATGATCGGAATTAATTCTAGCGTCCTTAACTTGCTCGACCACTGAGTCAGGTCGCGTTATACCTTCTTCTCCTAGAGTTGTTTTTTGTACTTTTCTTCTTCCCGTCGTCTGGGTCCTAGGATACGTTTCGCCAGACCGAGTAACCGGCATGTATCATTGCCCAGTGATACTATCTGAGCAGTTTGCAACAATCTGAGTCTGTTGCTACTGTCAGTAAATCAAATGTTACTGGATGTTTGCTTCTTACAACCCGCTTAGCACTCTAATGCCACTTTCTCACAAGTAACTCGCAATCAAATGCTATTTTACCACAGAGACTGGTAAACAGTTGCCACTTTCCCACAGACGGCGCCAAATGTTAAATGTTAAACTGTTTATGGTTTAAACTGATACTGATTAAGCGTTACTTTACTTCCTATTCAAATGCTCCACATTCAATTGGTTCCAAATCTTCTAACCACGATCGTTCTCTTAGCCACGTGGGTCCTTGGGAGTGGTAGGGGTCTGTTAGACAGAGGCCCTGTACTATTTTTCCAACTTCTCACACACTCATAAATACTCCATCGCGTCTTAGCTCAGTATTTGACTCTGACTACTGATAACTATTCGGCGTGTGGGGACTTAGAACTTCTGGACTCGACCTGCTATAGTAACAGAGCAGTAGTCCTGTTCTGACTTGTAACTAGTAGAATACTCAACTTCATTAACCGAATACTACTCAATGTACTACTTCCTCGTGATAGATAGGTATAATAACACAACAGACAGCTATACTCGAGGTTACGCACTTATTGTATACCAAACTCAAGCAACAAGTTCCTACCAACAGTCGATTCGTCACAAACTTATCAATGCTTTCATTCGCGTACCGAACCTTACCGATACGAGTCCTTCCTGGGATCGAAATCCACAGTGAACGTAGACTATTGTATCGAACCTGGTCACTTAACAGAAAAATGCTAACACGCAATTAGTTCACTTCCGCCTTACACGTTCAATAGAAGGATGATAAACCACACTTATTCTGTGAAGAAAAAGATCCAGAACCGCGTATAACTTATCACCAAACAGATTCACAACACAAGACTACCGAATAGAACTCGGCACGACAGGACGGATAGTAGAATAGTTAGATGCGAACAGGACAGAACAGAGCTCAATATTCTCATCAACACCTCACACACAGTCTCAAACAGGATGCTCGCAGTTTCCCAAACGGACTCAGTAGAACAGACGGAACAGAACACATACACATACAATGCTACACTTGCAATTCCCAAACACCTCGGCTCGAGACTTAACCAACAACACACTACAATTCCCAACAAAAGCAGGGGCTCTTCCCAAAACTACCGGTCTCTACCGCTTTCCTTTCATTGCTTTAAATAGAAGTCTGTTACAAGGTTTCCACGAATCTTTCTTTACCGCGCATTAAAGCCCTCTGTCTAAGTACAATTGTCCTTGTCCGGCGGCCGTCTAACAGAATCTAGCCAAGGGGTTTATCAAACACTCAAAGTCCCCTGCTGGAGCCCCTATCCTATTTGTAAAGAAGAAGGACGGAACTCTTTGAATGTGTGTGGACTATCGTGGTCTGAATAAAGTCACAATAAAGAACAGATATCCTCTACCACTTATAGCAGAACAAGGTATGGATCAGAGAAGGAGACGAATAGAAGACAACATTCCGAACAAGGTATGGACACTTTGAATACGTAGTTATGCCATTCGGTCTCACCAATGCTCCAACAGTCTTTCAACATATGATGAATGATATCTTTCAAGAGTATTTAGATGATTTTGTGGTAATATATCTTGATGATATCTTGATATTCTCCAAAAATCTAGAAGATCATGAATGTCATGTGAAGATAGTCCTAGAGAAACTAAGAGAAAAAGGGTTATATGCAAAATTAGAGAAGTGCTATTTCCATCAGAAAGAAGTAGAGTTTTTAGGGTACAATGTACCCTAAAAACTTTATGGACCCTAAGAAGATCGAGACAATCCTTGATTGGCAACCACCTTCATGTGTTCGAGATGTACAATGTTTTTGGGGGTTTGCCAATTTCTATAGGATATTCATCAGAGATTACTCCAAGATAGTGACACCTCTTACCAAGCTTACAAGGAACTCCAAATTCTCATAGTCCGAAGAAGTAGAGAAGGCCTTTCAGACCTTGAAATCAGCATTTACTACCGCTCCAATTCTAGTTCATCCTGATTCCAGTAAGCCCTTCTTCCTTGAGACAGATGCATCAGACTTTGCTCTAGGGGCCATTCTTTCCCAATATGGAGATGATGGACACCTACATCCAGTTGCATATCATTCAAGGAAGTTTTTCCCTCCAGAAATTAATTATGAAATTCATGATAAAGAACTTCTTGCCATAGTAGATGGGAGTATTTTATGACCACTCGGATTCTCAATAGAAGGCAATCTTGATGGAGTAACTTTTTATCGAGATTCGACTTTGTCATCACATATCGTCCAGGACATCATCAATGTCAGTCAGATGCCCTGTCCAGAAGATCTTACCTTGCACCAAAGAAGGGTGAAGAGGCCTTTGATCAACAAGAGAGTGTATTACTCAAGCCCGAGTTTCTCCAGTTAGCAGCTATCTCTTCAAGCCATCATGAAGATTCAGCCTTGAATCAGTTGATCCGTGAGAATCTACCACAGGATGAATTATTTTGTAATGTTAAGCAAAAAACTCAAGAAGGAAAAGTCCAAGAAGTAAATGAATTCCAAGAAAAGGATGGGTTACTATTTTATCAGAACCTATTGTATGTCCCTCCAGGAAAGGCCAGGATCCAAGTACTTCAACAACGGCATGACAACCTTGCAGTAGGACATTTTGGAGTAAATAAAACCATAGAACTCATATCCAAGGATTTTTGGTGGCCTCAAATGTGGAAGGAAGTCAAAGAATATATCCGAACCTGTGACACTTGCAATAGATCTAAGGTACCACGACATAAGCCTCATGGCCTCTTGCAACCTTTACCTATTCCAGAAAGGCCATGGGCTTCATTATCTATGGATTTCATCACAGATCTACCAAAGTCAGATAAGTATGACGCCATACTTGTTATTGTGGATAGATTCACAAAGATGGCACACTTCATTCCAACTACAAAGGCAATCACGGGTGCAGCCATTGCTAGACTCTCTCTCAGATACATCTTTAGGCTTCATGGATTGCCTCATGATATTGTCAGTGATCGAGGTCCACAGTTCATATCTAGCTTTTGGAACAGTCTTTGCAAGCTCCTCGGTGTTCAAGTTAAACTATCTACAGCAAATCATCCACAGACTGTTGGACAAACAGAACGGGTGAATCAAGTCCTAGAGCAATATCTCCGTTGCACTAGCAACTATCACCAAAATGATTGGTTTGAGTTGTTACCCTTTGCAGAGTTTGCATATAACAATAGTGTTCATGCATCTACTAAGCAAACTCCCTTCTTTGCAAACTATGGACAACATCCAAGGATGGATATACGACTCTCAAATCATGTCAAGAACCCAGCTGCCAGAGACAAGGCCCAGTACCTGATGGAAATTCACAAAGAACTGAAGGAAGAGATCCATAAAGCTCAACAACAATATAAGTACTATGCAGATCAACATCGTGTCCAAAATCCATCGTATCAAATTGGGGATAAAGTATGGTTACTCTGAAACAATTTACAAACTTCAAGGCCTTGTGCAAAGTTAGATCATCAAAGGTTTGGTCCATTTACCATCTTGGCCAAGATTAATCCAGTCACCTTCAAGCTTCAGCTACCAAGTACCATGAGAATACATCCAATTTTCCATGTATCCATGTTGGAACCATATCAGTTTTCACCTTTGAGAGGGGAGAGACCTAGTCCTTCACCACCTATCGAGATTGATGATCATGAAGAATTTGAAGTCGAGCATGTCCTAGATTCGAGAATATCCCGAGGAAGATTAGAGTACCTTATTTATTGGAAAGGATATGACATCAGTGATCGTACTTGGGAACCTGCACAAAACCTTCAAAGAGCACCAATCAAGGTTCGAGAATTCCATAAGAAAAATCCAATGAAGCCGAGACTAGAGAATGTGACCGCTCCGTGTGGAACTCGTCGCTTGAGGGGGAGGTAATGTCATGGACAAAGGAAACTCTCAGATTTCATGTGAATCCTATATCTCATGATTAGTTCAGAATTTGGGGAAACTAATGCTTCCATTGCGTCCGAAACGTGCCAAAACCCTAAGATCGACTGTCTTCTTGCTTGATTCTGACATCTAGAGACCATGCTACGAATTGATAACATCATCGATGACATCATCAATTCGTAACCGACCTAGAACCTCCCCTTGAAAACCTATATAAGGAGGGGTTGGCCACATTCATAATCAGTCTTGCCAATACTAGTCTTGGGAGCTCAAGGAGTCGTGACCACCAAGTAAGTACTCTTCAAGTTCCAGTTCTAGTTCCTGTCTTGTTCCTTGTTCTAGTCTAGTTCTTGGACATCCTATCTTGTCCACTTGTAATCTCGTAGTACGAGATCCTGTTGAGTTCTTTCGTGTATCCAGTTCATCTCCCAGAAGGGAGTTCTTGTATTCCAAATATCTTGTCTCATACTTACGATCCGGGGTTGTGGGATCTCCTGTGTCATCTCTAGTCGAGTTTTCCATACCTATTGGTCCCAGGTTGTGGGACATCTTGTATCAGTCACATATTCTTGTATCATTTTCCCTACATGGGTGTTCTTGTAATCATAAATGTATTTCGGAAATCTTGTCTATTGTAGTCAGAGAGCACAATCTAGTGCTCCCCTGACAGTTTGGATTACCGGCCGCCAGTTTTCAATTTTGTTCATACCTCCCTATTTGTGAATTAACTTGATGACACCATTATTAAGACACTCAAGGAGGGCACTGAAGGAGAGAGCCTCTTGCCACATCAGACGTAGTGTGGTGGCCACCACATGCTTGAAGGACTTCTCTTGAAACCTTTCTACCAGGGGTTTTCGCCTCTCACATGTCCTTGTAGCTACCGTAAGGGCGGGGTATGATCTTTGAATCTCTTTGCTCAGTTGAGGTTCATAGTTGTACCACAAGAAATTGAGTAAAACTTATTTTCCAGTTCCTATGGTCAATAAAGCCTCTCAGGTTTCCATTCCTTAGCGTCTGAAAATAAGTGCATCAGTAAAAATGGAGCTCGAGCCGTATTCAATATGTGCAATAATAAAACGAAAGATTGCTTCCCTTTTGGAGTACACTAATCGATTCCATTTCGTGTCATGAATTGTACCATATGCAGCATGAAGATTTACACTCTATGTGTGATGTAGGGAATAGAGATCGCCATTTGATGTTATCATCATCACGTACAAACTACACATATTGACTTACCACTTGATTAAATGCATAAAGTTCAATCTACATCAACGCAATACAATGGGGGTGCCAACCATCGAGCACATATACATATTCACTGAACAGATAGCGCATGTATATCTAAAATGGATTTCACTTCATATTCTTTTACTGACAGCCTGGAGCATTCTCTCAGAACAAGAATCGGAAGCCCATTAGTATCTAAAGACGCTGGGAGTGAATCTTGTCTAACACAATGGGTCAAAGCATTTCAGTATACACTTGCGCTAAAAAAGAGTGAGATGAAAGCCACTGGGTTTATTGATCTTCATAAGCAAATTTGACACTCAAGTTGCCAAATGTGGTTAACAATCATGACATCAACAGTGTATCAAGGAGAATGGATTATCAACGTTGAACCTCAGATTATAAACAGCGGATCGCTCTAAGTCATGAAACTCATACAGTGGACGTTTTGTATGGACAGATATGTGGAACATCAGACACATAACAGAAAACTAACTCCAATAGTAAGCAAGATTATAGTACTCAAAATTGATAATCAGCAGGTTCAAATATACCTGCGGCCTGAGTCAGGACAACATCCCGTAACAGTTCACTGTCCTCGAAATCTCTGAGCGTTGTTGTATATACCCTCATCACCGGTACACCTCTCCTGTCATGCGTTGTGTGTCCGATTATACAGAGAGTGACCCCATTCTCCTTTCTTATGATCTCTGCACACCTCCAGCTTTTGCCAATGAAGGGAACCCTCCCTCATCTTCTTCAGATCTGCACCTCCATATTCTTGCTATCGCTGATGAGAAGGAACAACCGTTGTCTCTTCCTTTCGCTACTGTGCACCCCCCCCTTTTCCTCGCAGAAAAAGCACAGTTGCTGCCTCGTTCCCCCAAGCACACAGAGCAAAATAAAAAAACCACTGAAGAAGAGAAGAAGAACCCCCCGAAGCTTTTCCCCCCCTTATGCCTTGTAACTGAACAACTCCTCTTTTTGCGAAGTAGCGGGGCCAACTCGACAGGCACACCTCATAAAGTTTTGTGACACCCCCCGAAAGAACCAGACTCCCATTGGAGATAAGGATGACTTCAATTTGAGACTCGTAATGCTCGAGACTCTCCCCTCCAAAAACCGTTTTCTTTTTGTTCTGACCACATTATGACAATATTATTTTCTAGCTCTCAAGTGAACACCCAAAATGCATATATGCACAAAAGCGGTTGGAACTGACTTTGGGTCGTTGCTCTAACCCATTCTCCTCTTGTCATCGTCAGATCTAAAAATATAAAAATCATTTTCAAGACCAAGGATAAGCCCCACTTTTTGTACTTTCTTTATCCTCAGGATAGAAGCTTCATTTGTTAGAAAGAATGTAGGAGCTTTGGCACCAATATGAACCAGAGCCCCATTGTTGGTTGGCATCAACATAGCGCCTTTCACCTCTTGTTTCAACCGAATTTCTTCAGCATGTGCAGTAGTCTCTGCTTGGGCTATTCATTGCCAGAAAGTTTGTACCATCTCTCCACCCATTTCATAAACAAGTGAAGAATTTTGCAGCATATCTCCAGGCACTAGGCCCAATGTCTTTTTTTGGTAGATAAACTAATTCTCTCTCTCTCTCTCTCTTTGTCTTGAACCTTAAGCTTATCGCCCGATTGGAACACATTCTCCACACTTGTAATCCTTTCATGGTTGATCTGCCTTATATGCATGTTGCAGCAGACCATACACACCTTTCATAGTAGTAAATCCTCCATACAGCTTTACCGTTTGGCTACAGCTTCCACAACAGATCCTATACCCCAAGATATTTGATTCTCGACCAGTGCCTTTTTATTGCTCGGAACAAGCCTTGCCTGCTCCTCATTACTTCCATAAACGTGTTTGGAATGATCTTATCGATCAGCTCATCACAGCTTATTGTTTTAGGAAATATGAGAGAAGGGCACAAAACCACGTAAATCTTCTATATCTACCACACGCCCACTTTGATTGGCTGCAAGTACTAAAGTTTTGACAATTGCATTCTCTATTTGCAGTTGCTTCCAACATTCCCATGCTAAGTCCAGCTCAGTCTTCTTGAGATTGAGAACCACCCTCCTTGTAGCATACTTGCCGGGTACATACAAGTGTCTTGATGTCTCGAATATGACCGTCGATCCACCTCATATAGCATCACTAGTAATTTCTGGAACCCATGCATTTAGGTTTGATTGAATTTATCACTACCAAGATACATTTTCCCTTGTGAACCACTTAAAGACACCAATTTTTATAGCAATGGAGAACCGCATTAGTGTAGAAGAATTAGCATGTTGATCGGCTAACATACTCCCATATTTAGTAAGGTACGATCCGTACGATTTGTACGGTACGTATTAGTACGGTACTATGTACGTACCTTAAGATTTGGAGCTTCCCTTACGAAGTTCGTACGTTCATAAGGTACGATGAGAATATATATGGAGACATGTATAAGGGATTCTACATATAGAAAGATTATTTTTCCCCATGATAATGCATAATATTGTATCTATGCATGAAGATAATAGTTCTCTAAGTAGTATGGTTGCAAAACCAATGTATTTTCATCATAAATTCAAGTCAAAATTGAAAATAAAACATGTGTACTTTTTTGGTACGAATTGGCACGAATACGTACTAATACGTACGGTACGAAAAATACGTACGAATATGTTCGTACTGGTATGAATAGCAACTATGCATACTCCCCTTCACTTGTCTGCGAAGTTGTCCTCGACAAGCCACTTGAGTGCTGCAATATAATCAATCAGCCATGAACATGTCAGTTAATAACTTGTTTGCATACTGTTATACTTTATGGGATATTTGGAATGAAGGTGTAATGCCTTGAGGATTTTAATGTGTTTTGTGTTTTGATTTAGCAGGTGAAGATCCATGAGGGTGTGAACGCGCATGGACTTGGAGATATTTAGAAGAATATTTTTAGAAGATGGTTATTTTTAGTTATTTTTGTAAAAAAATAATGGATCGCTTTAGAAAGCGACGTTTTTGTAAAAATAGAAAATTACGAACTTGTAAATAAAGCAAAAACACGCTTTTTGGAGCGCGGCCCTCATGTATCTTCTATTCAGGACATAATAGGAATTTACTATAAATACGCATGCTCTGGTAGAGTGTCCATCAGAGCATGTGGGTGGAGATTGTACCCAATTTGGTGTCGTCTCTTATCTCTTTCTGTCTCTGAGTATTTTTTTTCTCTGCGTTCGTACGTTGTGGAGGTGATCGCAATCCGGGTGGATCGGGTCGGGTCGTGGCACACACAGGGTGTAGGAAGCTAATGAATGTTGGAAGCTTTAAGGACATGAAAGTGAAACTAATGTTGAGTATGGAGAAGAGAGAGATGTTGAAATGATTATGGGAATAGGAATGTAGGAGTGCAAGTTAGATTTATGAACATGAATGATAAGAATGAAAGGGAACCATACATACAAATGAAATTTGGAAGGAAGAATGGTCCATTGAAGGAGCTTCTTAAACACTTCCTAATTCCAATCCATATGCATAGTCTTCTTTGGATGATATGTATGCATGATGAGAATAGATGGAACCCTTACACATAAACCAGTTTCGAAAGGAAGAATGGTCCAATATTGGAGCTTCTTATACACTTTCAGAAACTAATCAATATGTATGGGTATGTATGGATTATATGCATGCAAGTGAATTATGATGATAGAGTTTACTCACAAGCTCAAAGAAACATCCTCACTGGTTCAACACAATACTGCGGAGCCTTCTCACACATAGAAGAAATAGAAGACATGTAAAAATACTTAAGAGACTGAGAGAGGAGACAAGAGACAAGTGACAAGTGACATGAATTAAAAGGATTTGAATTAAGTTACATGTAAAATATCGTCGTGGTACGTCATGCTAAGCAGTCTACTGATCAAAGGTGGTTCCGACCCTCAAACCATGACAGTTCAACCGAATGTCACACGTAAGAAGGTGAGTTCCACTCCAGTGACCCTATGTCTGTCTAGGCTCGTAACATCTAACTAAAGAAGTTTAAGACTCATTAAAATCAGCTCTAACTCACTCACACGCTCCACCGAGGGTGAGTCAAGATAGAGATGCTGGTTTCAAGAGCCTATCCTAGATAGGAGTTCTAACTTAAATTTGAAACTAGGTTGTATACTCATACTAGCTCACCTTGGATCCTCACTCGCTCAACCGAGGGTGATCGTCTCAAGGAAACCGTAAGCTAGCATGAGCCCTATGGATGCTGTAACATAATCCTGGTAGAAGATGGTTGAACCACACCCTAAGAGAGAGGATTATGAAGTAATCCTCAACCATGGCTTTTGGGGCAAGTGGTTAGCCCATCACATTCCTAACCAAGAGGTTGTGAGTTCAATCCCTTACATTGGTATCAGAGCCTAGGAAGTAGGCTTGGGCAAAGTGGAATGATCCAATGGCCTCTAAAAAAGGCGCTTGGGCATCCTCCATGTGAAAGGGTAGGATTTGTGGAAGGCGCGCGTCGATTTCAATGATGGACCTTACAATGATTGGGGTGTATCTCCCAATCCGTAGGTCGGATTGAGGCGTGTAATATACCGTTGGAAAGCTCTCGGAACGAACTTTCCAATGAGCTAGCTTGCAATGTGTGAATTCCTTGGGAATCCTTGGATGGAACTTGATTGAGTACATCCTGCCAGTCCCATAGCTGGTCAGGGTACATCCTGCCAGGGTACATCCAGGGTACATCCTACCAGTCCCATAGCTGGTCAGGGTACATTCCCGAGGGAGTTCAAGGGGGGAAGAATGTAACATAATCCTGGTAGAAGATGGTTGAACCACACCCTAAGAGAGAGGATTAGGAAGTAATCCTCAACCATGGCTTTTGGGGCAAGTGGTTAGCCCATCACATTCCTAACCAAGAAGTTGTGAGTTCAATCCCTTACAGATGCCTAACAACGATGCTCTAGGAGTTTGGAGGGGGGTTTATATAGTTTTTTGAACGAATTTGGGCCCTTGGATCTAGAGAAATCAACTCTCAACTCTAGGATCACTACTTTTGATTACAACCATTTGATTAATCAAATCAATGGCTTGGAATTGTTCTTTCTATCAAATCTAGTGTAAAGGAGTGAAATTTAGGCGCCCTCATTCTCCACCATTGGATCTGGGGATGATCTGGACCGTCGAATCAGTGCTGACATCGATTCGGATAAGATAAGCCACTATTTTTGGAGAAATGCTTCATTATTGATCTTTGATTGTAAAAAAGGTCTTCTTTTATGGAAAAAATTCGTGGATCCTCCTTCCTTTATGGTTTAGTGCATCTCCACCCTTGAATATGAGCTCATCTTGACCGTACAACATGGTTCAATCATATTTTGACATGTGGCAGACATTCAAGCCTTCAATTTTCTTATTCTAGAAAACTGCGGTGACCTTGAAAACTGGACTTTGTGCTCTTTGACCCTCCAAAAAGTCTTTGATGAAGATGAAACATTGTAGGACTATGTTTCCAAAGATCTCCTTCAGGAATATGCAGAAAAAACTCCCATCTGAATCTAACTTGTACAAGTTTGACTACATTTGGAAGCTTGCAAGGTGGCATTAAGGTGTCTAGGAAGCTCGGATAGCCTTGAGACTTTATACAAATATGTAGCCACATATGGTCTTTATACATGCCAAACCATATGGCTAACATAAATTTCTATACAAGAATTTGTAGGGTCAAACTAGAAAAAATACATTTTTACAAAATGAACATAGCATATCAATGTGCTACTAAATCCATTTTCTGCTGAAATTTGGGCTATAGACTGCCTTTGACAATCTTTACAAGTATATGGATTTTCATCTAATTTGGTGACAATGAAATTTTTGCCCTAATTTACCAACTTTGACCAGCTTTGACCAACTTTGACCGCTACCATGGACTTTCTTGATTTCTTTGAAACTTTGTATGTGACCTTCCTTTGACATCCTTGATGCATCCTGGACTTCTCAGGGAATTCTGGCTACCTTCACCAAATATGTTTTTTTTGTAGGCCTTCACAAGTGAGAGAGGAGAGAAAATCTCGACGACATTCGCCCCCACTAAACCTGCGATTCCTCCGGAAGCGCCACTCTAGCATCTGTGAAAAACAAAATGTTCCAGGCATCAAGTTCTTTTATAGGCAACATAAGAAACATGGAAGGAAAATTGATTATATGCATGAATAAGTAGGTAACGTGACATGAAGCAAAATTTGCATGAAAGAAATAATTGAAACAGGAAACATGAATATGCATGAACAAATAGGCAACATATATGCAAATGAACAAGCAACATTGGCAACAAGAAAGAAAAAAAAACAAGCATCAATATGAAGTGGAAGTGGTTGTATTGAGTCGTTTTAAGCATCAGTTCCTCTCATCTTGAAGAAAATTTTGTACCTTTTTCATAAAGCAATCTACCTTAAATATGATTATAAACAAAGATTTAGGATTTTCAAGAGACATCTTTCATCTTTAGCTTATTTTAGATCAACTCCTTTCCTACATAAATATGAATATGCTCTTTCTCTAATAACATGCAAGGAAATCTAACTAAACTCCACTAATGCATAAATCTGCTTATATAGCCCGTGATTTATTCTACTATGCCTCTTTATCCTCCTTTGGCTTGCTCTTTTTTTTTTTTTTTCCGATGATGATGATGATTTGGCAACTTTATGGTTACGATCACTTTTTTGGGGTGGAAGAAAGTGTAAACTTCTTGGTAACATGTAGCTTTTTTTTTTTGACGAGGAAAAGTTAAACCCCGATACAAGGTACAACCATTTTTGATGACGGAGAACAGTCGTTTAAACTCCGATACAAGTGCTGTGAGATGGACTAAGGATGTAGAAACATGCAGTAGCAGGAGCTAGGATTTCAACAATTATGCTTTCGATACACGATACATATGCATGTTTATATATGAAAGTCTTGTCACCAAAATAAACCTCCAAATCTACATGCCCTATCTTTCCACAATCCTAGATTATAAACAATTTCTTGGTAGATAAGTTACTACTTAAGATAAAATTTTACACAAGTAGAGAAATCATCATTTGCCCTTTTTGACTCAAGTGATGTGGATATGCAATGCAATGCAAAGACTGAAAAAAAACATGCATGAAACAAGCATGGAAAAAAAGAAAAAAAAAATAGAATGAACTTGAAAAAAAACAAAGCAACATGAACTTGAAAAATTAATGATATTTTTATATGTTTTTTTTATTTTTTTTTCTTTATTTATTTATATTTTTATGTTTTTATAGCATGGATACTCCTGTTTATGAATCGGCCTCATTGTTGTCATCTTCTTCAATGTCCTCATCCAAAATATACTCGTCATTATCACGTTTCTTGAATAGCTTTATCCTTTTACCTGCAATCAAATTTTTTAGTGCAACACCATTTAATTCACAAAGAGCATACGTACCATTGTTGTTGACTTTTGATACAATGTATGGTCCAAACCACCGTTGAGTGAGCTTTTTGCGTGCATCATATTGAGAGTCAAATGTACTATCATAAATGAGCACCCAATCTCCTACTTCAATTGGATTAGGACGCAGTCGATGAGTTTTATCAAAATAATGCTTATTCTTCATTCTAGATTCTCTTAATTTTTCAACAGCATCATCAAGTCTTACTTTACCTTGTTCTAACTGTTTAATGCGCAAAATCAAAAAGTCATCAGTAGACATGTTTTCAGACCAAGGCAAATTTGACCATGCAAAAATATGAGATTGAATTGGAAACAATGGTTTTTGACAGTACATAAGTTCAGCAGGCATATACCCAGTAGTACGTGTGCATGTCATTCTATCTGCCCAAAGTGCAAAAGGTAAGAATCTAGGCCATTGTTTGATGTCACCATTACATGCTTTAGATATGGCTTTCACAATAGGTGGATGCCCTCTCTCTATTTTACCATTGGCCTCTGGATTATATGCAGTAGTGAGAGACAAACGAATACCGTGACGCTCAAAGAACTCTTTAGCTTCTCTCGCATTTAACTCTCCACGATCGGCAACTACTTTCTCTATGTACCCAAAGCGACTTATGACATCTTCAAGCAAGAATTTGCAAACATTGTAAGTGGTCTTAGATCGTAGTGCACGTCCCTCTACATGATTAGTTAAGTCTTCTCTTACAAGTACAATGTAACGCATTTTGTCGATACTGTTATGAAGGGATTCCCTATAGAAGTGATGGTGTGAACCATCTCTTGGGGCTCTTCTAGAAGGGCACACACATGAGTGCCATGTGGCACTCATGTGAGATGCCACAAGTCACTCCAATTAAGGAGTGTAAGAATTAAGAGAAGGGTACGCGGCTGGGCGGCAGACAAGGCATCGTTCTCCGTGCGACTTCGTTATTCGAGCAAGTGAGAGAGAGTGAGTCGACATCTGTGCAGAAACCGACAAAAAATTGGGAAGATCCTTGGAGCGTGGGCGGCGCCAGGAGAAGAGATCCGACATTGGTTTCAGAGCCATACCGACGAGGGACCAGAGCGGGGCCGGACCAAGTCAATAATCGACGAAAGCGACACGCCCAGGCCGTTCACGCAGTCAGCAACGTCCGTCAGCTCACGAGGAGCTCTGCTCCTCCCTTCCCACTCCAAGATGACTAAATGAGGATATGCTCTTGCTTATACAGAAATCTTCTCCCGCTACAACGCTCATATATGGGATAAATCGACTTCAATTCGCTGCTTCACGACCATGACCCATCTCAAAGAATTGCCAAAGGTATTATAGCAGCTGATTTTTTGATTTTTTTCCTAATATTGGGGAGATAGAAAGCACATTATAAGCCAAGATTTTGGGAAAATTATGATGCATCAATGTAATATGGGCTGTGGTTGTGGGATGGGGGTGTTGGATTGATGAAAGAGGCTTTCATTCCTCAGTTTTGAGCTCCTCAAACTCATCTATTCATGAAGATGAAGCTTTTCACTTCCCACCGGTGACATACCTCACTTCTTCGGACCATATCTTCCTCATACGATATCGGATTTCAAATATCTTGGTCACGTTTCGAAGCTACGCTTTCAAGCTTCGCTCAAAGACCATCGGTGTTGGATTTGGAAGAGATTTGCCCTACCAAAATCTCTCTGCAGCGCTTCAGCAAGAACTAGGCGGCCACTCCCGGGCCTAGTTTTTCTTCATCCGGACTCCAAATCCAATTTTTTCACTTGGGATTGTCTCAAATTTTTGAAGTGCAGGTGCTGGGCAACACTTTGTGGACTGGCGAGGATTGGAAAATTTCTGAAATTGTTCAGTTGCATTCAGTTTGCCCGTTTGAGGCTTTTCCTACGCACTTTGGGTGTTATTTTGGATGGTTTATGGTGTCTAGAACCTCCCCGGACCAAGCGGACATTTCCAATTTTTTTTTGGGACTGGCGAGGACTTAAAATCAGCGGCTTGAAGCATCAAGGACCACCTGGATTTAGCTTCCGCAACTCTACTTTGTATCAGGGAAGTGTTCTTGTGTTATATCTCTCTTCTTCTTGCATATTTAAACTCTACTTCCATTCATTTTTATACTCTCTAGTTAGCAAACGGGGGAAGGGTACTTAAACATGGAAACTAGAGGTAAACAAGTAGTTGAGACCACTTCTCCACCTAGAGAGCAACTAGAGGATCAGGATGCTAGGATGGAAGAAGTAGAGTTAGGACAAGAAATAGAAGAGAATATAGAAGAAAAAGAGCCTTCACAGCAAGAGTACACTTATGAAGAGCTTATAGATGAATTTGTCACTCGTGACCAATTCATTGACTTGAAAGAGCAAACCCTTAAGTTAGAGAAAGATTTGGGTAGCATTACATCTCTTATATATCAACTTAAGTCTCAAATGATCTCCCTTGAGACTAGTGTCACCTCTTTCCTAGCTAGGAAGGAAAGAGAGACTCTTACCATTCCTCTAGAGATTACTAGGAAAGAGACTTCTCTTCCTAGTAAGCATAAAGGAGAGAGCTCTAGGGAAGCTCCCCTCCTGAAAGACTTGAAGCCACCTACCTTCACGGGGGATGACCGAGACAGGAATAAGGATGCAATCTACACTTTTTTACAAAAGTGGCATGATTTGCATCAATTGAAGGGCACCCCACCTGAGTATCGTGTGCTAGAGGCGAGTCTTTCCCTCGGCCCACGTGCTTATAAGTGGTGGATGAGTCTTAAGGAGGCGAACTCTATCCCTAGTGACTGGACTCAGTTTGAAACTCTTTTCCTAAAAGAGTTTCTTCCTGAAAATGAAGAGGAGAGGAATTGGGATGAGTGGGATAGGATTACTCAAAGAGGCAGGCCTCTTTCAGTCTATCTATCCCACTATAGAGAGATCACTTTGAAGCTTAAGGGTCTAGATGATTTTCAGAAGACCAGAGGATTTGTTAGGGGCTTGGATAAAGCCATAAAGAGGGAAGTCAGGAGGAATGCGCCTAAGACGTTTGAGGAGGCGATCAAATATGCACAGATATATGAGGACCATAACCGTCCTCAGTATACTCCTATGGAGACGGATCAGCCCCTTAAACCTCTTAGCACCACTAAATTTAAGAAAAAGTTGCCTTTTGGGAAAAACAAGGTTTTAGTTAAAAAACAAAGATCACAAGGGCCTAAGCTATCCACAGACCAGTTTGAGAAGGCCAAAAGAGAGAACCTGTGTTTTAGGTGCCTATCCCCTAGCCACTCACAGTGGAACTGTCCACTCAAGAAGGGGGAAGAAAAGAAGAAAGGACCAGAGTCTAGTACGGCTCCTGAAAGGGGCAAAAAGGCGGTCCACCTAGTGCAGACCCTTCCCATTCATGGCAGCTCTAGCTGCAAGGGAGTGGAGGTGATGCACGAGGATATAGAACACACGTGTTGTTTGACACAGTCATTGTGGTCACCGCAGTTTGGACCACATGACTTGGTCAAGCTACATGGTAGTGTATACGGGACCAGGGTGCGAGTCATGATAGATGACTCTGCCACTCATAACTTCATTAACTATGCTTTGGTCAAGAAATTGAAGATTCCCCAACAGCCTAGTGCACATAAATACATTGTATCTATGATGCAAGGGCAAGATAAAAGAATATGGGATACTATGGTATCCAATTTGGAAGTCAAGATGCAGGATTATACAGATCATATGGACTTCCAAATTATTTACATGGAGAGGACAGATCTAGTCTTAGGAAGAGAGTGGCTATGGGGGTTGGGAGATACACTTAAACGCAGCTATCAAAATAACACACTCGAGTTTGAAAAGAATGGAAGTACAGTTTATATTCAGGGAGAGAGAGATGTACCTAGTGCACCTCTCATCTCATCATTAGAGTTGTATAGTCTCTGTTGTTCACAGCATGTACAGGATATGTTTTTATTGTATAGTCATGATATGGAGCATTGTATAGATAGCTCATCTGATGTATATTTTCATGCTTTGAATGTAAATATGAATAGGACTTTCTACTATTCTTTTTTGCAAGAGTGTGTAGTTAAAAGTTTTAAGGATCTTATGTTTGAGTACAGAGATGTTTTTCCCACTGACTTACCTAGAGGGCTACCACCTGAGAGAGGGGACATTGACCATGCCATAGAAGTTGTTACTAACACTAACCCTATTTGTAGACCACCTTATAGGCTTAGTGTTTCTCAGCATGAGGAGGTTGAGAAGCAATTGCAGGATTATTTAGATAAAGGCTTCATCAAACCTACTAACTCACCATGGGCATCGCCAATGCTCCTAGTTAAAAAGAAAGATGGCTCTATGAGACTATGTATAGATTATAGAGCACTTAATAAGGTAACTATCAAAAATAGATTTCCAATGCCTAGGTTGGAAGATCTATTTGATCAGTTACATCAAGCTAGGTATTTTACCAAGCTTGACCTTAGATCAGGATATCATCAGATCAGGATTAGGGCAGAGGATGTCCCTAAGACTGCATTTAGGACTAGATATGGGCACTATGAGTTTTTGGTGATGCCTTTTGGTCTCACCAATGCTCCTGCCACTTTCATGAAACTCATGAATAGTGTTTTACGGCCTTATCTAGGACACTTTGTAGTAGACTTTTTAGATGAAATTCTGATCTATAGTGCATCAGAACAGGAGCACTTGGAACACTTGAGAAAAGTATCCTTTCATTGGGGAGACGAACAGAAGCAAAGTATGGAAAAGTTGAAGGTAGCAATTGCTACAGCTCCACTTTTACATATAGCAGATCCCAATAAACCATTTGTGGTTGAGACTGACGCGAGTGATTTTGCTATAGGAGCGGTTTTAGTACAGGATGGTCGACCATTAGCTTTTGAGAGCAAGAAACTAGAACCGGCTCAAAGGAATTACTCAGTCTATGAGAAGGAGTTATATGCAATAGTCCATGCTCTGAAAAAGTGGCGTCATTATTTATATGGTGCCAAAGTTACGATAGTGTTTGATCAAGAGAGCATTAAGTGGCTCTCTAATCAAACAGACCTTAAAGGTCGGAAGGCCTGATGGGCAGAGACCCTTCAAGAGTTTGACTATGAGCTTAGGTATAGGAAGGGAAAGTTTAATGTAGTGGCTGATTCACTTAGCCGCATGCCTATGCTCAATGGACTGAGTTTTACTCAGATCACTAGTGAGCTACTTGAGTCTATTAGAGGGAAATGTAGGCTTGATCCTGCATATTCCGAGATTTGGGAAGCCATAGAGAATGGGGATCGTGATATACGGGTTTCCAATGAGGATAGAGTATCGACGGGTACTCAAGAAGGATTCAAGTGGAAGAATTACAGTGTCCAAGATGGATATCTGTTATATAAAGGTAAGGTGTGTGTCCCTAGAGATACTAAGATGAGACGGCATATTTTATATGAGTGTCATGACACACCTAGTGCGGGACACCCAGGAGTTAACAAGACTTATGATCTTGTTAAAAGGCAGTTTTATTGGCCTGGACTTCATAAGGACGTCCTAGAGTATGTGCTTAAGTGCAATAAATGCCAGGTCAACAAAGCTGAAAGATTAAGGATTGGAGGGCTACTCCACCCATTGGATATTCCCAATGGGAAGTGGGAGAGTATCTCCATGGACTTTATAGTCGGTTTACCTAAGACACAGAGAGGGCACGACTCGGTCTGGGTAATTGTGGATAGGTTAACCAAAATGGCTAGGTTTATTCCAACACATACTACAGTGAAGACACCTGAGTTGGCTAGACTCTTTGTAGAGAACCTATACCGGTTATATGGTCTTCCTTTAGACATAGTTTCTGATCGGGATAGGAAGTTTACTAGCCACTTTTGGAGAGCGGTTTTCAAAAGGTTGGATACAAAGCTTAGCATGAGTACGGCCGAGCATCCACAGTCGGATGGGCAAACAGAAAGGGTTAACCAAATCTTAGAGGATATGCTTCGAGCATATGTAAATGAAAGGCAAACCAATTGGGAAGAGTACTTACCTATAGTAGAGTTTGCATATAATAGTGCCAAGCACTCTTCCACTGGGCATAGTCCATTTATGCTTATGTATGGGTTTCAGCCAAGGGCTCCTTATGCAGTTGGCTTGCAGAATGAAAATGTCCAAGCTGCAAAGGACTTCTTGGAAGAAATGAATGATATGCTTAGACTTGCTAAGGACAACATTAGGAAAGCTCAGGATAGGGCTAGAGCCTATGCTGACCCTCAGAGAAGAGATATCAACTTTGAGGTAGGAGAACAAGTCTATCTTAGAGTTCCATCTAGGTCTGAAACCATGAAGACGGGACCTTGTCCAAAATTATCTCCTAGGTATTGTGGACCTTTCCAAATACTTAAGAGAATAGGAAAGATGGCTTACCAGCTCCAACTTCCAGAGAGTAGTCAAATTCATCCAGTTTTTCATGTTAGCCGGCTTAAGAAAAGGCTGGGTGAATCTGACAACCTCATTCCAGATAGTGAGGTAGTAGAGCCTATTTCTGTTCAATCTATTCCACATGAGCCAGAAAGCATACTACGCACTCGAGAGAAACGGACGAGGAGTCACTTGTATAAAGAGTGTCTAGTAAAGTGGAAAGATAGTTCAGAAGATAGTGCCACATGGGAGCGGGTTAGCACCCTTCAGAGACGGTTTCCCAGTTTCAGTTTACCTTCCCAAGAGTTTTCTTAAGGGGAAGGATATGGGGAAACAACACCGAGACAGGACCATGTATTTATATACATGGGGATATAGTGGGAGTACCACCCTCTTGATTCATAGACCTTCCAATACCATTTTGAGGACAAAAATGGAGTTTAAGGGGAAGGAAATGTTATGAAGGGATTCCCTATAGAAGTGATGGTGTGAACCATCTCTTGGGGCTCTTCTAGAAGGGCACACACATGAGTGCCATGTGGCACTCATGTGAGATGCCACAAGTCACTCCAATTAAGGAGTGTAAGAATTAAGAGAAGGGTACGTGGCTGGGCGGCAGACAAGGCATCGTTCTCCGTGCGACTTTGTTATTCGAGCAAGTGAGAGAGAGTGAGTCGACATCTATGCAGAAACCGACAAAAAACTGGGAAGATCCTTGGAGCGTGGGCGGCGCCAGGAGAAGAGATCCGACAGATACCTTTAGGCATAGTTACAAGATCTACTACCCACTTGTAGTGAATACAAGGTGGATAAGTAGGATGCAACGGATCTCTATGTTTGACTGATGAATGAAGTTGACAAGTAGAACATGTAGAAACATAGCTACTAATGTCAACATACATCCTAGGCCAATAATAGGTACTTCTAATTTTTTCATATGTTCCAAAAAATCCTTTATGACCTGCCCATAATGTCTCATGCATTTCCTTCATTACTTGCAATTGAAGACCTCTCTTTCCTAGGACTCGTTGTGGATTCTTAACCTTACCCTTAGCATGTCTCCAAAGATAACCATTACATAGGAAAAAGTTATAAGCTCGTTTCCTAATGTTACGGAATCTATTCGTAGTCCAGCTAGGTAATGGTTGTAGTGTACTGAGATACTTTCCTATGTCTCTCCATTCATCTTCGTACTCAGACTCATGAAATTTCTCATACTCATATATATGTGGAACATAGTCAACTAAATTCACATTCTTTATTAGATCACTTTCAAGATCATCATCAAATCTAGCTCTCGATAGCATATCAGCAACTGAGTTTGACTTACCTGAAATATGAACTAACTCAGGATTTATGAACTTAATATATGAGATCCATCTAAGCATGGCTATATCAAGAGATGAACAATTGGCTATCATTCCAATGAGAGGCAAACAATCAGTCTCAACTTTGACATTTGCACCAATGAAATATTCTTTCTCTGTTTTCAAAGCTGTTACCATACCCCATAGTTCTCGTTTGATCTGTGGATATTTTCGTTGTGTTTCATGTAGAATTTTGGCACCAAACCTAATTGCATATCTATTCCCTTCACTATCATCTTGACTTATGACCCAACCTATACCAATAGGACTAGTATCAATAGTCAATATAATAGGTTTGTTAGCAGAATAGTCTACACGCTTAAGGATGGGAGCTTCAAGCAATAATTTCTTCAATTTACGCATAGCTTGAGTGTGTTTGTCAGTCCAAATAAATTTTGGTTAAATTTTGAGCACTTGTCAACATTGAGAGCATACTCTTGGATTAGAGCATACTCATCAAGGGAAGAAAGAAGAATAATATGGGAATTAGAATTTTGTTGAAGAGATAACTCTAACTCCTCAAGAGTAGAGAAACAATGAGATGTTTCAATCACATGCTCAATGTTCTCATCATGTTCCATGATTTTGTTGTTTTTATAATTTTTTTGGGTTTTTTGGATAAAAGACTTGGACAATTGACTCTTATGAAGAAAATCTAATCTAGAATGTGGAAAACAAAGTGACAAACTATTGTACATGTTGGTTGGATGCGAGATGTCAAACCAATATCCACTGTTGTCCCGCTCAACAATGGATTCTATCCGAAATTTTGATCATATGTAGCTCCAAACATGAATCGAGGTGCACAATCACTACAAGCATGCTCATGACCCTGAGTAACAATAGGTTTCTTTCTAATTGACAATCAATTCCTAGGATGATTCACTCCTACTGTCATGACTTGAAGTGATTGCATTCCATCCTTAGACTTGAATCTAGCATAGGTAGACCCATCATCCATGGCTTTAGTTTCCATACAACTCTCACAAATAAAGGGTTGACCTAAGAGAACTTCATAGGAGCAATTATCTTGAATAAAAAAGTGAAATTCTTCTGTGATTCCTCCTATGGATATGGGCACACTAGCACAAGCTCCATACAGGATACCTACACCATTATCTGCAGTTCTCATACGCCATCCACAATCTTTATCTATGGGCCATCGAAACTTATCATAGACTTCTCTTGAAATCACATTGATTTCAGAGCCGGAATCTACTAATGCATTTACAGTGATAGTGTTCTTATCATTTCCTATTTTAACATGCATCTCTGATGTACCTCTAGACCAAAATGTTCTTTTAAAGTGACTTTCAGGATTGTTTTCATGATTTTCATGGTCAGGTTGAATAGGTCCTAAGAAATTTTTATTAACATTTACTTCATCATCATCAAAGTCCTCTTCATTAGATTCATCAAAGTTTAAGGCTTCATTCGTAGCTTGATCTTGATCTAGAGAATCTTGCATCTTTGTATCTAGATTAAGCAGAAACCTCTTCCTTTTAATTAGGCCGATAAAGTTATCTTTAAAAACAGGCTTTGCAATAGAGAAAACTTGTTCTAAAGACATAGTCACTTGACTCTTAAGCAAAATGTCATCTAAAATCTCCATAGGATCTATTTTTCTCTCAATTTCTGAAATCAAGATGGCTTTAGGTTTTCTCTTTGGTTTCTTTTGTTTTTGCTCAGGGTCTTGTTTTTGTTCATGTTCTTGTGTTTGGTCTTCAGTTTGTTTTGATTGTTCTTGTTTATCTAAAGGCTTTGGTTCTGTTTTTCTTTGCTTTGTCTTCTTCCCTTTTTGTTTCTCCTCTTGTTTTTGTTCATTGGGTTGTGATTCTTGTTTTTTATCTTTAGATTGTGATGTTTCTCCCTGCTCTATGATTGTTTCTATTCCCTCTGAGGTTTGTTTTCGAGTCACTCTTCTTTCACTAGGCTCAGCTTCATCTCTTTTTTGTTTTTCTTCTACATTGGATATGTGAGAAATAAGAGATTGATCTTCTATCGGTGACTCCCAAGCCGTTATTCTCCTAATCTCATCCCATGCTCTTACTAAAGCCTCTATGGAAAAATCACCTTCCTTTGTGGGTTTACTTGATTCTACTTGTTGTTCATCAAGAGCTTCTAGTTTCACTCCTCTAGTTCCTACGTCCATTATGGTTATATTTTCATAATGTTTTTTCATTCCTCCCTTACCATAATTTCCTTGCAAAGGTAGCCTAGATCGATAGTCATAGATTTTCTTGTCTATGTCTATTACTAGTCCTTGCTCCTTAGCAGCCTTCAATAATTCACAATCTCTCAAAAAGTGCTCTAACGAATCACACCAAGGACACCTACGAGGGCCACGCACAAAACCATTTTGATTTTGAGGATTTTGATTAACTTGTGGTGGGAAATTTTGAAATTGAGGATTTTGTTGATAAGGTATTGCTTGAACAGGATAATTAGGATTTTGAAAATGCAATTGATGTATTTGAGGAGCTTGGGGAGCAACATGTGGTACTTGAGGTGCAAGAGGAGCTTCCATATTATATGGTTGATGATTTTGAAAATTTTGATTTTGAGGATTTTGAAAAGCTATTTGAGAAGCTTGAGGATACAGGTTTTGATACATTTGAGGATTTTGCACATGAGGATGAGGATTTTGCATTGAAGGATTATGCATTGGAGGATTATGCATTGGAGGATTATGCATTGGAGGAACTTGATATGCTTGAGTAGGAGCTACTTGTGGATTTTGATTGGTAGCTATAACATGTTGATTAGGCTCTTGAAAAGTCATTGGGTTCATTTGATTTTGGAAAGTTTTGGTGTAATTAGATTGTAAAGCATCTATAGTCTTGGCCAAATTGGATTGTGTAGCAATAAGACTTTCCATTTGCTTAGTGAGAATATCCACTTGAGATTGTTCAACTACACTTTTATTTGGCTCTACTTTAAAACCTTGATTAGGCTCCATCATTTGAGGAATAGGAGTAGAGTCAAAAAGCATAGCATGGGATTGTTCTCTAACTTGCTCCTTAGTTTGTGGAAGGCTAGCTTGAGGAAGACTAGTTTGCTCATAAAGCATGGATTGTCTTTGATGTCTATGGGCTACAGCCTCTACTACTTTACGCACTTTTTGCCAATTGTCAGTAAGACCATAGCGCTTATCTGGTTCTTCTAATCGCCGTTCAACTTCCCTACGAGTTTCAGGATGAAGAAGCTTGAGAAAATTGATCACAAGATCAGGTTCCAAAGTTATCTTATCCTCATCAGGAAGTTGTTCATAGCGTCTAATATACTCATTTTGTAAGTGAGTAATAGAGCTACTAGGCTTTGGAGAATTGACCCATCGTAAGAATCCATCTCAATTATGTTGGCTATAATCTTCAAGATAGAATTCTTTGAGCATCTCCTTTCTAAAATCACTCCAAGGAAGACTATCATATTGAGTGACACGGTTTATGATAGAGCTATCAACAATTCGTTCAAAGAATGATATCAAAAGATCTTCAGGAAGACCAAAAATCATAGCTTGCTCTTCAAACAAATCTAAGTAGCTTGTGATGTTGATGCCATTGAATTTTCCCTTCTCTCTCAACATAGAAAAGACTATTCTTTGGCCTTGTTTCTCAACAATAAGGGATTTGAATCCTTCCTCCATCTTATGTGAATAAGCAAGTGATGCACGATGTTCTAGATCTCTCACAAATGTGTTTACTTCGCGACGAAGATGTGCACGATACTGTGAGAAATCCAGTGCAACACTCAAGAATGATGATGATGATATGTTGAGGATGAAAAATATGAAACAAAGGATATGGATCACAACCTCCCAACAAGATCAGAAGCAAATGCCACGAAGCGTTTCACGTCGGGTTCAAATGTGGAGGTGATCGCAATCCGGGTGGATCGGGTCCGGTCGTGGCACACACAGGGTGTATGAAGCTAATGAATGTTGGAAGCTTTAAGGACATGAAAGTGAAATTAATGTTGAGTATGGAGAAGAGAGAGATGTTGAAATGATTATGGGAATAGGAATGTAGGAGTGCAAGTTAGATTTATGAACATGAATGATAAGAATGAAAGAGAACCATACATACGAATGAAATTTGGAAGGAAGAATGGTCCATTGAAGGAGCTTCTTAAACACTTCCTAATTCCAATCCATATGCATAGTCTTCTTTGGATGATATGTATGCATGACGAGAATAGATGGAACCCTTACACATAAACCAGTTTCGAAAGGAAGAATGGTCCAATATTGGAGCTTCTTATACACTTTCAGAAACTAATCAATATGTATGGGTATGTATGGATTATATGCATGCAAGTGAATTATGATGATAGAGTTTACTCACAAGCTCAAAGAAACATCCTCACTGGTTCAACGCAATACTGCGGAGCCTTCTCACACATAGAAGAAATAGAAGACATGTAAAAATACTTAAGAGACTGAGAGAAGAGACAAGAGACAAGTGACAAGTGACATGAATTAAAAGGATTTGAATTAAGTTACATGTAAAATATCGTCGTGGTACGTCATGCTAATCAATCTACTGATCAAAGGTGGTTCTGACCCTCAAACCATGACAGTTCAACCGAATGTCACACGTAAGAAGGTGAGTTCCACTCCAGTGACCCTATGTCTGTCTAGGCTCGTAACGTCTAACTAAAGAAGTCTAAGACTCATTAAAATCAGCTCTAACTCACTAACATGCTCCACCGAGGGTGAGTCAAGATAGAGATGCTGGTTTCAAGAGCCTATCCTAGATAGGAGTTCTAACTTAAATTTGAAACTAGGTTCTATACTCATACTAGCTCACCTTGGATCCTCACTCGCTCAACCGAGGGTGATCGTCTCAAGGAAACCGTAAGCTAGCATGAGCCCTATGGATGCCTAACAATGATGCTCTAGGAGTTTGGAGGGGGGTTTATATAGTTTTTTGAATGAATTTGGGCCCTTGGATCTAGAGAAATCAACTCTCAACTCTAGGATCACTACTTTTGATTACAACCATTTGATTAATCAAATCAATGGCTTGGAATTGTTCTTTCTATCAAATATAGTGTAAAGGAGTGAAATTTAGGCGCCCTCATTCTCCACCATTGGATCTGGGGATGATCTGGACCGTCGAATCAGTGCTGACATCAATTCGGATAAGATAAGCCACTATTTTTGGAGAAATGCTGCATTATTGATCTTTGATTGTAAAAAAGGTCTTCTTTTATGGAAAAAATTCGTGGATCCTCCTTCCTTTATGCTTTAGTGCATCTCCACCCTTGAATATGAGCTCATCTTGACCGTACAACATGGTTCAATCATATTTTGACATGTGGCAGACATTCAAGCCTTCAATTTTCTTATTCTAGAAAACTGCGGTGACCTTGAAAACTGGACTTTGTGCTCTTTGACCCTCCAAAAAGTCTTTGATGAAGATGAAACATTGTAGGACTATGTTTCCAAAGATCTCCTTCAGGAATATGCAGAAAAAACTCCCATCTGAATCTAACTTGTACAAGTTTGACTACATTTGGAAGCTTGCAAGGTGGCATTAAGGTGTCTAGGAAGCTCGGATAGCCTTGAAACTTTATACAAATATGTAGCCACATATGGTCTTTATACATGCCAAACCATATGGCTAACATAAATTTCTATACAAGAATTTGTAGGGTCAAACTAGAAAAAATACATTTTTACAAAATGAACATAGCATATCAATGTGCTACTAAATCCATTTTCTGCTGAAATTTGGGCTATAGACTGCCTTTGACAATCTTTACAAGTATATGGATTTTCATCTAATTTGGTGACAATGAAATTTTTGCCCTAATTTCCCAACTTTGACCAGCTTTGACCAACTTTGACCGCTACCATGGACTTTCTTGATTTCTTTGAAACTTTGTATGTGACCTTCCTTTGACATCCTTGATGCATCCTGGACTTCTCGAGGAATTCTGGCTACCTTCACCAAATATGTTTTTTTTGTAGGCCTTCACAAGTGAGAGAGGAGAGAAAATCTTGACGACAACGTCTGTTATTCTCTGCGTTCGTGCGTCTATGGTACTTGGGGCAATAGTGGTATCAGAGCCAAGACGTTCGCGGAGGTGGTTGTAGCATTTGATTGCGATATTTTGCAGCATTCGGGTCTGTTCGCGATTCGGCGTTCATCTCAGCCGTTTGATCCAGTTGCGGCGTTTGATTGCGATTTGTGGCATCCAATCCGTTCGCGAATCGGCGTCCATCTCAACCGTTTGGTCCAGGTTTTTCGTTCATTAAGTTTTTTTTGAAGTTTTTTTTTGTTTTAGTTCGCCGGTCAAGTTTTTCGAATTTCTCACTGTCACACTCCAAGGCGTCGACTAAGGCATAGAACTATGGCATAACTTTGGCATCTTAGGCTTCTCTGGTTCTCTTGGTTCTCTTGGTTCCGTTGGCAGCCGTTGGCTACGCGCGAACCAATTCTAACATATGAGTGGCAATAAGGGCTTAGTTATTTCCCTAGTTAGCCTAGTTAACCCACATAGTTCCTTATTTAGTATGTAGGGGATTTGAACCCACAACCTCATACTACCAAGAGATAAGTTTTATCCACTAGGCTATTTCCTCTTTTTGATACTCTATTCCTTTTAATAAATATTTAACATAACTTTTATCTCTCTCTCCTTTTATTTATTTGTTTATTTATTTATTTATTTATTTATTTTTATTTTATTTTTATTTTATTTTTCTTTTATTTATTTATCACAATACTTCTATTTATTTATTAATAATACTATTATGATTATTATGATTATTATTATTATTATTATTATTATTAGTAGTTATTTCAATGTTATTGTTAAACGTCTTTTCCTATGTTTAGACCTAGGTTTTGCATCTTTCCATACGGCCATGGACACTACTCAAAATATCGATGATTTTAGTTCCTCACCCCTCCCTGGGGTATCAATTGAGCAACAAGTCGAACTTTTACGACATGAACTTCAACATGCCCAAAATGAAATAAAAGAACGTGATGTTGCACTCCAACAACTACAAAGCGATGACAATAACCTAGTCCGGGTAGTGAAGGCCATTATTACCGCCCAAGAGCAAGGAACACAATCCAAGATTGGTGCCAAAAATTTCCAATTTTCACGATTTGACGGACAAAAAGATGGCCAGTTTGTTCTCTCATGGTTATCCCAGTTTGATGATTTCTACTCTGATGAATCTTATTCTGAACACGAAAAAGTGAAATTTGTAACCAACTACTTAGTGGGAAAGGCTCAGTTATGGTGGAATGTTTTGCGCCATAGCACAGATCGCCCCACCACATGGCAAGCCTTTCAAGACAAGCTCAAGGAGTCCTTCCTTCCTCCTCAGTTTCACTTACATGCCCGTCGCTCTTGGACGACTTTTGGATGGAAAGATGGAGATACTGTTTCTACCTATACTGAACGTTTTTGGCAACGTTTATTACTTATACGTTCACTTGAAATGATTCCTGAAGATACTTTACAACAGAAATATGAAGATGGTTTGGAGATGGGAATCCAAGCTAAGCTCAACACGTTACGTCCGACGACGCTCCATGAAGCTATTTCTTTTGCACATGATGCTGAGAAAGAATTTCAATCTATCACTAAGTCCATTCGCTTACAACAAACACGTCAACGACCACAACTAATCAAACCCACTTTTCCAATCAAGCGTTCCTTTTCTACTTTTTCTTCTCCTCCTTTTCAACGTCCACCTACTTTTCAACAACCACATATTTTTCAATGACCTCCTCAATCCACTTTTTCCCCAATCCCCAAGACAAACCCCTTACACCCTACCAAACCTCCAACCTTTCAAACTACGACGATGGATGCCCAACAAAAGAGGTCCCGTATCATTTGTTGGAATTGTGGTAAGATTGGTCATACCAAAGCTAGATGTAGGTTCCCAACTAACCACATGCAACCTGGCGGAGCTAAAGTACATAACATGGAGGTGGTTCCTGAAGATATTCAATTTGAAGACATTCAACCTGATTGGACTGAAGACGCATTGGAGCAGGATCTAAGTACCTTGGGTAACACAATTTCTATTCATTCTTTACTTTGCATGCAAGGTACTATTAATGGTAAAGTTGTTAATATTTTACATGATGATGGTAGTTCACATGACTTTATTTCTCACATATTAGTCAACGATCTCCAATTAACCCCACTTCCTTCTATGTACAAAGTTAAGGCTGCATTCCAAGGAAACAGATATAATGTTACAAGTGAAGTGCATAATGTTCAAATTTGTATAGGCTCATACATGGATAAACGCACATTCTTAATTGCTCCTTTGCAGTCCTATGATGTTATACTTGGTATGCCTTTTCGTCACCATTATAATCCATGCATTGATTATCATACACACACCATGCGTATTAAGTTTAACAATCAAGATATCTGTTTGTCTACAATACATGATTTCCAACCATTCCCATTAATTAGTCATACACAAGTAAAACGTGCATTCCGAAAAGGCTACAATTCATGTTGTTTTTGTCAATAACATAGTCGATTATATACATACACTTCCTAATACCCATAAATCATTTATGGATTCTTATAAGGATTGTTTTATGGCTGATTTTCCTTCTAAACTACCACCTTCGAGAGGATCCCTTGATCATAGTATAGACTTAATTCCTGGTAGTTCTCCTCCCCATAAAGCACCTTATAGGCATGGACCTTTGCATCAACAAGAAATAACCAATCAAGTTAAGGATTTACTTCACAAAGGACTTATCAGGCCTAGTTCTTCTCCCTTTGGAGCACCTGTTCTTTTAGTAGAGAAGAAGAACAAGACTTATAGGATGTGCATTGATTATAGAGCACTCAATAAGATCACAATAAAAAATAGATATCCTATTCCTAGGATAGATGATTTATTAGATAAACTTCGTGGAGCACGTGTCTTTAGTAAAATTGATCTTAAATCTGGGTATCATCAAATAAGAATGTCACCAAATGATATTTTTAAGACTGCCTTTCGAACTCAGACCGGTCACTTTGAATTCATGGTAATGCCTTTTGGACTTACCAATGCACCTGCTACATTTGCACGCATGATGAATAATATTTTTCTTGAATACCAAGCTTTTGTTCTTGTTTTCTTCGATGACATACTTGTCTATAGTAAGAATGATGATGAACATGCAGAGCATTTAGCAATAGTTTTTAATTTGTTACGCACCAACCAACTTTATGCAAATCCTGAAAAGAGTTACTTTTTCCAAAGAGACTTAGAGTACTTAGGCCATATTGTTTCAAGTCAAGGAGTTCATGTAGATCCAAAGAAGATTAAAGTAATTAAAGAATGGCCTATACCACAATCGGTGAATGATGTTCGCTCTTTTCTTAGATTAGCTAGTTTTTATAGAAAGTTTGTAAAAGGTTTTTCTTATTTAGCCCTCCCACTCACTTCATTATTAAAGAAAAAGTTAAAATTTGCATGGGGATTGCCACAACAACAATCTTTTGAAAAACTTAAACAATCACTTTCTCATGCACCTGTTTTGCAATTACCTGATTTTACACAACCTTTCCATGTAGTTAGAGATGCTAGTGGCTCAGGTATAGGTGCTGTATTGACGCAAAATGATCGTCCCATTGCATTTGAAAGTAGGAAGCTTAAACCTTCTGAAAAGAACTACAGTACATATGATAAAGAACTTTTGGCAGTTGTACATGCTTTAAAAATTTGGAAACATTATCTCATGGGTACAGAAGTCATAATCAAAACCGACCAACAAGCTATTAAACATTTACTCAATCAACCATTGATTTTAGATCGACATATCAAATGGGCTTCATACATACAAAATTTTCAGCCTATGATTCAATATCAACCTGGCAAAGCTAATGTTGTAGCTGATGCCCTGAGTCGTTTTCCATCCCCACAAACAAATATTGTTTTTATTAATAACATTTTTGTGGTTCATATTCATTCATTTCATGACATGATTCCTACATATGCATCTGATTTATAATTCTCACAAACATGGAATGCTTTCAATAATTCTACTACATTTAGTGAAGACCATTACACATTTCATAATGGATTCTTGTATTTTGATAATAAGCTATGTATTACACAAGATTTTAAAGAATTTATTATGAAAGAGATGCATGAACCACCATATATGGGTCATAGGGGCATACAAAGTACTGTTTCTACATGTAAAGAATTCTTCTTTTGGCCAAATATGGAAAAGGATATTACACAATATGTTTCCCAATGCATTGTTTGTCAACGTGTCAAAAGACATCATGGTAAAGCATTTTAATTATTAATGCCACTTCCCATACCTAATGGGCCATGGGAACAAATTTCTATGGATTTTATTACTGGTCTTCCGACAACTTCATCACATCATGATATGATTTGGACAATTGTTGATAGCTTTAGTAAATAAGCATATTTCATTCCTTGTACGAAAACTCTTTCTGCACCTCAAGCTGCCAAATTATTTATTAAAATGTATTTTTCCACATCATGGTTTTCCAAAAGTAATTTTATCCGATCGTGATGTTCGTTTTTGTAATCACTTTTGGGTTGCATTATTTAAAAATTTAGGCTCTAAAATAGATTTTAGTTCTGCATTTCATCCTGACAGTAATGGGCAAAGTGAAGCTACGAATAAAACTATTTTGGATCTATTACGTTGTTATTCTTTAGATAATCCAACTAATTGGGATGAGAAACTTTCTTTACTCCAATTTTCATATAATAACACAACACATACCACTACTGGACGTGCACCAAATGAAATTGTGTATGGTAAAAAGCTTCCTACTCCCATGTCTATCATTCAAACTGATATACCTATGGCTGATTCTTTTGCACAAGATCATATTTCTATACTTCATGAGGTTCATGAGCATATTAAAAAGAGTCAGGAACGTTATACCCGTAATATTAATAAGAAACAAGCAGCTAAACAATTTAATGAAAATGATTATGTTTGGTTACGCATAATTAAACGACGTTTGAAAAATATTCTACAACATCCTAAGGTAAAACTTGCACCACGTTATTATGGAACTTTCCGTATTATTCAAAAAATTAATGAGAATGCTTTTAGATTAGATATACCTTCTCATTGGAATATTCATAATTCTTTTCATATCAGTTTATTGAAACCATTTAAAGGAATTTTACCACTCATTCCTATTTTGGATGATCCTCCATTGTTAGAAGAGGATGCTGAAGTTTTAATTCCAGAAAAAATACTTGATCATGATGTTACTACTACACGCACAGGTAATCAATACCATAGATATTTGATTAAATATAAAAATCATTCATTCGAAGAATCACAATGGATTCACAAAACTTCACTAATTCCACATTATCATAATTTGATTTCTGCTTATCATTGACAATCACATTAAATTCCAGTTTTCTAGTTCCATGCATGTTTTTTTTATTTACATGGCACA
Source organism: Ceratopteris richardii (assembly GCA_020310875.1). Classification (NCBI taxonomy): domain Eukaryota; kingdom Viridiplantae; phylum Streptophyta; class Polypodiopsida; order Polypodiales; family Pteridaceae; genus Ceratopteris; species Ceratopteris richardii. The sequence goes on from CM035441.1 coordinate 140,068,836, forward strand.
TGCCTATGATTGTTCAGTGATGCGACATGTGATTGGCCATCCATGTCTATTTCTTTTTTTTTTATCAACTGAGGTCAGTTGCTCGTCAACTGGGCAGCATGTTATACTTTATGGGATATTTGGAATGAAGGTGTAATGCCTTGAGGATTTTAATGTGTTTTGTGTTTTGATTTAGCAGGTGAAGATCCATGAGGGTATGAACGCGCATGGACTTTGAGATATTTAGAAGAATATTTTTAGAAGATGGTTATTTTTAGTTATTTTTGTAAAAAAATAATGGATCGCTTTAGAAAGCGACGTTTTTGTAAAAATAGAAAATTACGAACTTGTAAATAAAGCAAAAACACGCTTTTCGGAGCGCGGCCCTCATGTATCTTCTATTCAGGACGTAATAGGAATTTACTATAAATACGCATGCTCTGGTAGAGTGTCCATCAGAGCATGTGGGGGGAGATTGTACCCAATTTGGTGTCATCTCTTATCTCTTTCTGTCTCTGAGTATTTTTTTTCTCTGCGTTCGTACGTATGTTATTCTCTGCGTTCATGCGTCCGTGGTACCTGGGGCAACACATACCTTTTCATCGGGTGTCACTCCCACTGGACCTGCACTCATTGAAGCTATTAGTACTAAAAAAATCACTCATGAATACATACAAATCATTCACTTACAAAATGATCCAAGAACACGCACATATATGCAACTTCATTTTCATCATGCAGTTTACAAACTTGCTCATGCATTCCACCACAAAATAGTCTCAATGGAAATAACACATTTTCTTTCCATGTCTTACACATACTGCTAATCATTGCAAGAAAACAAAAACGAAAGTACCGAAATAAACACAACAACTAAAATGAATCAAACAGGAGACACAACATACCCAAAATGCATGCCCTTTTATTGTACCTAGTATTCGCTATGTACACATATTCCATGACCGGAGACTCCCTAAGAATCACCATCGTCTTCCTACAGAAGTCATCGAGACCCGAGTACAAGTCAAGTCCTACAGAAAAACCCTAGAGTATTCCACACACTAGAAAACCCTTGGATAGAGCACACAAGTTATCAAGGAATACCATTGCATTACCTCGCTAAAGGTCTCATCCATAAGTACATATACACTATCCGTGCCTTTGAGAATGTTGATTCAGAGTGAGTCGATCTATCACAAGCCACCACATACCAATCACACAAGCAAATAACATTCCCTTCGAGGCGATCATCGCCCTTCCCTCTCTCTCTCTCTCTCTCCCTCTCCCGCTGCCCTCGTTCCTCCACAAAAGCGAAGAGAGAGAGAGAGAGCCCTTGTGCTACTATTGCCCTTTTTCACCTTGCCTCCCATTCAAAATCGTTGTCAGCTCTCTCTTCAATGTGTTCGACCAAAACAAACAGAATGGAACAGATTTTTGGCTTTTGACAAAACTAGACATGGAATTAAATGTGCTAAATAAAAAAATCCTATTATCCAATGTGGGCATAACCTGCAAGCAGCATATTCGAAGATACTATATCCCTTACATTGAGGGTGTCAAATACTTGCCTCACCCTTGTTACTCTTCTTTGTAGCCCCCATGGTAGCAAATGTTTTCGAGCTATTAATATATGTCACCGCATCAGGAGCCACGCCCTCAAAATGCATTCATTCAAACAAACCAATGTTTAATCTATACGCCCGATCTCTGCATATCTTGCCATTAATATAATCCATCACACCACATTTCGGAGCAAGAGCTGGTCAAAAACTTCCCTTGCTTTTGCAACAGAACCACATTTCACACATTCACTAAGGTGTTGCTAACAGATAGTTTCTTTCTCAAAACCTCTTCTGTTTTGCCTATGAAGCTGCAGACAACTGCATGAACATTCAGAGGAATACCTTATAACTGCATCTGCCCATAGACATTTGAGTGTCACTTCTGCAGATCTCCACTCAGTATAACCTACCAGCAGTGCATTCCAACAAACAACATTGCGAACGTGAAGCTTAGCAAACACTTGCTGAGCCTTGATGAGTGAACCACACTTTGCATACATGTCAACCAGGGAGCTACCAACAAAGGTGTCTATTTCAACAAGACCCGCCTTAGCAAACCCCAAATGCAGTGCAAGGCCATTTTTTTCATCCTTCAACTTTGCACATGCTTTCAATAAGGAAACAATCGTATGTCGTTCAACTCTAATGAGGGCATCCCATGCCACCACATCTCTTTTCTTTCCACAAGGCCCGCCTCCAAGCCCCATTTATTGAAGTCAACTGCTATCGACCAACATCTTTTTGTTGCAAAATACCTGCAATCGTACATACACTCTGCAAAATGGAAGCCTATTAGTGCATAAAGAGACTCATCTTCTTAGGTTAACATACTCCCCTCTACTTAATTGCGAAGTCGTCCCCGACGAGCCAAATATGTTCCTGCACTCAAATCATCCAACATAGCTCATCACTCAATCAAATAAAAATCTTTATCTTGCATGCCTATCCTCTTCTATCTCAATGTAGCACCTGAAATCATACTCATACAATCATCGGTTAGTACCAGAATCCAATCATTTCACTTACCATCTTTGTCCATCTTCTCGCATCTTCATCGCCATGTCCACTGTTGGCAGCAGTCAGGGAACCGAAGGAGCCACTAGACAAAGAGGGTCGGAACGAAGAGATAGCACAAGCAGACACAGTAGCCAAAGAAGATCTGGCAAGTAGGCCATCTAAATTTTTCAGACATCAAGGAGTTGAGCACACAAGAAGAAAGAGCAAGTAGGGAGCTCAAAGAGGTGTATGACAAATCAGCAGAGAAAATCCCTACACAAATAGTGATTTTAATCACCAAACACCATTGTAAATACCATTTCGTATTTTTGTAGCTCCATTTTGTGCAAGCCAAGGAGTCCTTGAGCTTGAGGAGCTTTAGAAGTATCTACATGCCAATTTTCGTAATTTTTAGATCTCGTTTGAGCCCTCAAATAAGCCCTGGAACCTAAATTTTGACTAGGCCGGACACTAGGTCTGGACAGGGCCAAAGCTAGTCAAAAACTATAAAAGGAGCTAGAGAGCTCATTTTTGGGGGTTAGATTGTAATTGAAATGAACTTGTAAGAGCTTTTGGAAAGTAATCTAAGAACTCCATTGATTCTCACTCTTTGCCTTACCGTGTGTGCGCGTGTGTGTGTATGTGTGTGCATGTTAGTGTTCTTCTCACTCACGCACTTGTGCCTTCACTTGCTCGAGGTCTTCATACCATCCTCACGTCTTCCCGGATTGACATTAAATGAGGTGCTACTCATCACTGAGCTACACCAAATTTTGGCGCCGTTGCCGGGGATCGAGCTTTGAGGACGAGCGTGTGATGGTAAGATGTAGATTGGAGACGTTGGCATTGTAGGTAATTTCTTTACTTTCCTATTTTTCTCTTTCTCACCTTACTACCATCATCACCATCATCATCATCACCATCTTCCACCTCCATTTCCATCATCGTGAAAAATTCAGTTTTTTTGATCATATCACCTTCTCCACCTCATTTCCCTCATTTCACTTGTGAGAGAGAGCAAGAGAGCGAAAGTACGTGTGCTATTTTTGCATGTTTCTTGAGCTGTCTTGCAGGTACGGGCCGCATCATCGTCCCCAACACTCTACGCAGGTACGGAATTCGCAGTAACTGTCTGTGTGTCCCCGATCTCTGTCAATCACGACCGACCGAAAAAATGCTCAAATTGCCAAACAAAGTGCAAAACCATGATCTACAGGCCTAGAGCTTCCCAAAAATGTGCTTAGATTTTTGAAACTCCTCAGATTTCTGTCAATCGTGATCGCTCTGTCAATCGCGATCGACAAACCACGACGGACAGACCTGTCAATCGCGATCGACCCATCAATCGCAATTGACAGCCCACGAAGGCTCTGTCAATCGCGACCGACAGAGTCAATGACCGATTGACCACGACTGACGGATTATATGCGTGACACGTGTCAATCGCGATCGAGCCATCAATGGCGATTGACTCATCAATCGCGACTGACAGCCCACGACGGCTCTGTCAATCGCGACCGACACAGTCAACGATTGTTTGACCACGACGGACAGACCTCGCGATCGACCTGTCAATCGCGATCGACCCATCAATCGCGACTGATAGAGTCAACGACCCTTTGACCACGATTGATTGACTTTTCGAGCCACGTGTCAATCGCGATCGACACATCAATCGCGACTAACAGCCACGACGGACCTGTCAATCGCGATCGACACATCAATCGCGATTGACCTGTCAATCGCGACTGACAGAACTTGCAAACGCGGTAGAAGGGCAAATTGGGTCAAGATTTTAGGGCAAAGAATAGGGGGCTAATTTGGTCAATTTGTGGGACAACCATTAGGGGTTAGCATTGCATGTTGAGGCCGCAACCCAAGCAATTCAAGAATTTCTACCTGCCTGATTAAGCTGTCTTGAACCCTGTTGTTGACAGGATGCGGGAAGAAGCAAGTATGGACACACATGCAGATCTAGCACTGAGGCTACCCTTCATTTTTTTCAAAACCCCAACATCATTCTAAAGTGATTCTCATCACTACAAACCCTTGTAAATAGCATTTCACCTTTTTGTAGCTCCATTTTGTACAAGCCGAGGAGTCCTCGAGCTTGGGGAGCCTTAGATGTAGTTGCCTGCCAATTTTCATAATTTTTAGATCTCGTTTGGGGCCTCAAATAAGCCCCGGAACCTAATTTTTAACTAGGCCGGACACTAGGTCTGAACAGGGCCAAAGTTAGTCAAAAACTATAAATAGAGCTAGAGAGCTCATTTTTGAGGTTAGCTTCTTGTAGTTTGAGCTTGTATGAGAACTTTCTTGCAATAGAAGTGATTCCATTGTCTTACTCTCTTTGTTCTTACTGTGTGTGCGCGTGTGTGTGTATGTGTGTGCATGCTTGTGTGCTTCTCACTCACGCACTTGTGCTTCCACTTGCTCGCGGTCTTCATACCATCCTCATGTCTTCCCGGATTGACATTAAAGGAGGTGCTACTCATCACTGAGCTACACCAAATTTTGGCGCCGTTGCCGGGGATCGAGCTTTGAGGACGAGCGTGTGATGGTAAGACGTAGAGAGGACGCGTTGGAATGGTAAGTAGTAGGTAAATTTCTGATTTTTCTCCATCTCCATCTTCATCTCCATCTCCATCTTCATCTCCACCTCCTTCTCCACTACATATTCCCTCTTCCTTATCATTCCCTCATTTGTTGTGTGCGAGTTTGAGAGAGAGCGATTGTGCGTGCTTGTATTTGTGTGTTTTTTGCATGTTTCTTGCAGGTGGCAGCTCCATCATCATCTCCAGCAAGCTCAGCAGGTACAGAAATTGTCTGCACAGTCCCCGAGGCGTTGAGCTCGAGCTATCGCGACACTCCGAAAATTTCACCCAATCACGATTCTGAGTGCACCACGACACTGCGCAGGCCTAGAGCTCACAGGAACACTAGATAGAACAGGAAAATTCACCATATCCCGAGCTATCGCGACACTCCGAGGTATCGCGACACTTCCGACCTATCGCGACACTTCGAGGTATCGCGACACCCCACGACCTATCGCGACACTCCGAGGTATCGCGACACCCCACGACCTATCGCGACACTTCCCACCTATCGCGACACTCCGAGGTATCGCGACACTCCGAGGTATCGCGACACTCCGAGCTATCGCGACACTCCGAGGTATCGCGACACTTCGAGGTATCGCGACACTTCCCACCTATCGCGACACTCCGAGGTATCGCGACACTTCCCACCTATCGCGACACTTCCCACCTATCGCGACACTCCGAGGTATCGCGACACTTCCCACCTATCGCGACACTTCCCACCTATCGCGACACCTTGAGCTATCGCGACACTTCGACCCGACCTATCGCGATACACGGCCTTTAATGCATAAAAATTGAGGGTTAATTTTTTGAGTGATTGAAGGGGTAGTTGAGCTTGAATTTTGACATATTGGTATAACTTAGCACCTTGGGAGTGGGCAAAAGGCCTAGAAACCAGAAATAGGGGGGACTAAGTGATTCTCAGAGACAGGGGGTACAGTGAGTTACTCCAGGGGGACTAGAATTATTGAAGTGTGTCTTTCAAATACTTGTGGCAATAAAGCGATACTAACTGGTGAGTTTTTGCAGGAACTTTGTGGGCACTCAAGGCAATCCAAAGCAAGCTAGCAAGGGTGAGTACCGAGCTTGGGAGAAGGCTTCCTGGGCTTGTGTAGCAGTTTGGTCAACCAGCTAATTGAGGTTGGAAGATCTCTCAACCCTCCTTTGTCAATTCCTAGCCTAGGCTAAGTACGACTTAGGTGTGGTAATTAATTAGGGCAACGTTAGGCACGAATCAAGTCCAAGAATATTAATCAACAAAGTGCAAGAAGTAAATAGGTCTTAAGTGCGAAAACCCTAAGGGACAAAAGATAAACGGGAAACGATCACTCATCAAGTGCGGAAATTCACTTAAGTACTCCTGACGATGCAATTTCAGACAAGACCATAAACACAATATTCAACTAAAAAGAACAAAGTGATTGGTGCAAAATCAGCCTGCAACGAGAGTGTGCTTGGGTTCCAGGGGGTGAATAAATCAGGCATATGAACCTTAGATCAGGCAGACACTTAGGCCGAGACAGACAAAGCCTCAGATCTTCTGAAGCTAGTGTCAATCACACTGCCAGGTCTTGGGCCCAGCAGTTGAGTGATTACCCATACACTCCCAGATCAGAAACAAGTGATTCTGAGATGTCCTATCACATGGAGAGATCAGTAGGTAGTTCAGGGTTGGCTTACCTAGAGAAGCCAGAAGGGCCTTATAAGACGCAATTGGAATATATCAGGACGAATCGTCTAGGTGCTCGCATCTACGAAGACGGACTGAGAAGATCGGTGGTCCAGATTAAGAACCCCGATCAACCCCATGGATTAGACCACCCAGTAGTCAAGTTTGAGAATGGAGCATATCTAGATAAAGAGGGGACTATTTATGTAGTCACCACTCTTCCTCATAGAACTGATGAGTTTGGAAATGTGATTGCGGAGACCGACATGGGGGATATAGAGCAAGGGAACTTAGAGAGAGAGCCAAGAACTCCCCGTGGTAAATCTGTCTTGACCAGAATCATGACCCCAGAGTGGATTCCACAGGATAATAAAAGCATAGATCTGCTTTTAAATCGGGAAACCGATGAGGCTTTTTGGAGATATAGAACTTCTCAACCTCAGGAGGTGAACACCCTCACAATCTACGAGTTTAAAGACCCTGATAGTCCAGGCCAAGTAACCTACCTAGACACTGCATCAGAGAGAATCTTCGTGGTCACTGAGCAGGGCAGACATGCCTACACTTGGAAGGGTGAATTTGTTTTTCCCCAACCAAGGTCTAATGTGTCCTTTGGTCATCAAGGAGCTGGGACCTCCCAAGCTCATGGCGCTCAAAGAAATAGAGGTAGAGACAAACCTGAGGTAAGTTTTGCCAACTCCCTGGGAAGAGAAAGAACGGGAACAGAAAGGAATAGAGTAGAACCTGAGAGACATAGAACCCCATGGAATCACCGGGACATTGATGATTTTCCTTTGCCAAGGCCGAGAGAACACACTAGGACCCTACGACCAACCCAACTTGTGAAGTCCATGAAGAATTATTTCGATGGCACGGGAGACCCTTATGACCATGTGGCAGAATTTCGACAAGTGTTGAAAGCTGAACAAGTGGAGGACCTATTCACGCAATATAATGCTTTCGGTCTAACCCTTAGGAACACTGCCCTTACGTGGTTTCAACCACTGAATGAGAGGCATTTCAGAAACATAGACCAACTCTTAGAGGCATTTATTGTCGAGTTTTCTAAGAGTGGAATCAGGCATAACACCTCCTCACTAATTCATAGCTTCAAACAAACACCTCAAGAGACGGTCAGACTAGCTGGAAGACGATTTAGACAGTACCTGGAGAGATGCCCTATGCCAGAGTTACCCACACCAGCAAAACAAGTGGCCTTGTTCCTAGACGGATTGTTGAGCACTAAGCTCAGGTCATATGTGTACCTGAAGGACCCTAGAACGATAGAGGAGTGCGTGCGCATGTGCATAGACATTGAGGACAATCTAGGTGAAGAGTTAGAACTATCAAAAATCTATAAGGATTCTGATAGCTCTAGTAAACAGACATCTGGTCAATCCACATCCATCGAGGAACTTGCAGAGAAGGTAGCCCAAAAACTAGGTGTCTCTAGTAAGCAAATTCCGAGATTTGCCCCAGTTAAGCGGTGTTACAATTGTGGCGGCGAACATATGGCAAGTGTATGCCCCATTATGGCCCAACCACAGGCGAACCTTAGTGGCCAGTACTGCACCATAGAGCGCAGGTACACCAATCACACGGCACAAGACTGCCCATATAACAAACAAACTGTTAGGCAAAATTATCCTCAGCCATATCCACAACAGGGTAGATACCAGAATCAGTATCCATCACCACAATACAACAGACCGCAACAAACTTATCAGCCACCTTATCAAGGGCAGCAGAGACCTCAACCAGTCCTAGTGCAGCAACCCTCTGCTCCAACCAATGTGATCCCAGTGAAGTATGCATCTACTGAAGAAAATCCGAATAGAGCCATAGTCCCAGTCACCCCATTGCTATCAGACAGTGATCCAAATGACCATAATTTTGACTCCTCACATATTGGCAGTCCACATGCTTACTACATGCAGTCACCCGAGCATAACGAGTCATACTATTATGAGGACCCAAGTGAAAGTAGCGGGGAACCGGAGTATTCTAATGTTATGTACACAAACCCCAACTCTAGACCTCAACCTAGGCAGGTACGACCCCCATTTCCTAGGGGGCCATGCTTCAGATGTCAGGGAGATCACCTTATCCGTGATTGTCCACTGCCTGCCCCTACACAGCCTCAACCAATAACCATTCAGGGCTTCTGTCAAGACTGCGGGAAAGAACATCTCCTACGAGATTGCCCGAAGAACCCTAATAACATGCCTAAAATCACTCCTATCAATGTTGTTGGGTTAGTTGTAGACTCCACAGGGAGTGTGACTTCCACTGCACCTGTGCAGGTGATCACAAGAGCCCAGGCACTTCAACGACACCAAGATGTTGTTCAGGAAAAGAGCCCCGAGGTGAGTGAAACAGAGAGCATACCCAAAAAGAGGACTAGTGCCTGGAAGGATAGTCGTGAAAGAATGAAGAGACAATGGGCAAAAAAGATAAATGAACTTGAAGAAAGCGTGAGAGAAACCAAGGCAAAAATCATAGAAATCACATCTCAACCGCACTCCCACACACTTCCACCACTACCATCCCCATCACCCTCCAGTTCTTCACCCTCTAACACACCCCTCGTAACCCACCCACCACCCCGAGTAGGATCAGTATTAGCTGACCCCACTCCTGAAGGCTTGGACATGATGTTCAAGGCCTACCAGGCTCGACTTCAAGAAGGGCCAATAGCTGCAAACCTAGACAAGAGCTACCCTAGAGCAGATTTAGAGATTGAACGGATGAAAATGTGCATGAAAATGGTAGAACAAGCTCAAGCTATACTTGAGACTAGTGAAAAGTTCAATCAGGCAAACTATGTCAAGCCGGATTTGCATTTCCAAGGCTTACTGGAAAGATTAGAGCAGTTGGTAAACAAATCACAGGTTTCTTTACCTCCACAGGCTCAACCAGTTGTTGAAAGAGGAAGCTCACCACCTAAGGGAGCTTATGTTCCTAATTCCACGGATAATGGAATACCTCCTTCAATTCAACAGTACTCTCAAGAGTTCTTGCGGGAAATACAGGAAGAGAAATGGGCCAAGGAGAAGGGTGATTCCCCTCCTATTCCTGAGATTGATGATCTTCGTGATCAATTTCCCCAAGACATTCCCTCTATCTATGGGGATCAAGCAGAGCAACAAGAGGATGAGAGATTAGATTTTGAATCTAATTCTTTACAAGAGTTGCCTCATTTCACAGGCCCATGGGAATCTGAATCTCTACAGATCAGAGCGCCCACGATATTGGTAAGAAATGAAGACTCAGTGATTCCCAGGAACACTGATGTTGTGAAAAACACTAAGGTTCAATGTCACCTCACTGTAGAGGAGCTGCTCAAGGCAAAACCGGAGCTCTGGAATCATGTGAAGGATCAGGTCCTAGAACTTGAATCCAATGCACCAAAAATAGGCTCTAAACAAAAAATACCCGAGGTACCTCTCGACAAGATAGGAGACATGAGCGAAGGTGAAGAAGGTAACACTTATCTTCCGATCACCTATCAAGGTTACACAACCAAAGCAATTGTGGATTCGGGTGCGGGAGTGGCTATTGCAACTACCTCCTTGTGGAAACGATGGGGCAAACCCACCTTAAGGCCAACAAGAATGAAACTTCAAATGGCAGATGGTCATTTTGAAAGACCTCTCGGATTGCTTGAAGGGATAACTCTAACCACTTGTGGTGTAGAGTTTGAACATACGTTTGCTATATGTGACTTTGAGAAGAATAATGTTTACGAGATGATCCTAGGAAGACCCTTCCTACGACAATTACAAATAGTACAAGATTGGGGAACCAACTCCTTGTACTTACAGCACTTAGGGGTCACCACCAAGGTCAATCTGAAGGATCACACCTTCAGAGATGTACCACCCCTACAGTGGAACCCTATCCACAAAGCGAACGAAGACTCTATCTCCGTGCATTCTGGAAGTTCACCTGAACCATCCTGGCTGCATGAAGATACTCATTTGTGGATGTGCAAGGTCGCGGAGGAAGAGGAAAAGCGCCGAAAAGCGAGAGAAGAAGGAACTTCCCCAGGAGATAGACCAATAAAAGACCCAGCCTATACACCGATGATATTTCCAGATGAGGAATTTGAGCCTCATGGTTGGGCAGAAATCTTAGCTACCATGGACATTGCAGTCAATGAGGAACAATGGACACCCCATTGTGATGAGGAGGGTTATGATATTTCAGTGTTCATGTGTCAGCCCTTGTTGGAAGAATGTGATCCTAGTGAGTTCATAGAAGGAGAAGAGAGTGATGATGATCTAGAATCCATTGTGATGGATACTTACTTTGACTCAGAGGAACACTACTTAGAAGACATAGGAGTGTTAACCCAAAAAGAAGAAGAACCTCTTGCAAGTATTAAAACGATAAGTTCAAAGAAAGGAAGTGAAGGAGGTCTAAAGAAAAGGAAAAGAAAAGCAGTAAGACAAGAAGAGGAAGAATCATTGTTTGAAGTACCAGAAAATTTCAAGAAATATGAAGTGGAAGACCGGAAAATTTTGGTACGAATGCCTAAGAGAGAGGCCATTATAGGAGAAGCATATGACAATAAAGAAAAGACCAAAAAAATTGTAGTGACCATTGAAGGGAACGAAGAGAGATGTATGTACATAGGTGATGACCTAAGTGCAGAAGAAGAAGCAGAGCTTGTAGCTCTATTAAGGGAATATAGGGATGTGTTCGCATGGCATTATAGAGACTTGAAAGGAGTAGATCCAGAGATCTGCTCTCATACGATTCCGATGACCGCTGATGCTAAGCCCACCAAACAAAAACCCTACACATATAATGACAATTATGCGGCCAAAATAAAAGAGGAAATTGACAGGCTGATTGAAGCCGGATTCATCTATGAGATTGAGCACACTGAATGGGTGTCCCCTATTGTAGTGGTGCCCAAGAAGAATGGGAAATTGCGAGTGTGCATTAACCTTAAAAAAGTTAATGCCGCTACGATTAGAGATAGTTATCCACTGCCCATCACCGAACATCTTTTGGAGCGTGTTGCAGGCAAGGAAGTTTACAGCTTCCTTGATGGATTTTCAGGTTACAACCAAGTAGCCATTGCCCCCGAAGATCAACACAAAACGGCCTTTGCCACAGAATGGGGAATCTTTGCATTCCGTGTGATGCCATTTGGGCTCACCAATGCACCTACAACATTCCAAAGACTCATGTGTCATGTCTTCAAAGAGTTCTTGCGAAAGAGCTTAGAAGTATATGTGGATGATTTGTACGCTCATTCCCAAGAGAGAAGTTACCACATCCCTGAACTCAGGCAAATCTTCAACAAGTGTAGAGATTATCGAGTGTGTCTGAATCCAGAAAAGTGTGTGTTTATGGTACGCCAAGGTAAGATCTTAGGTCACATTGTTTCGAAGAATGGAATATCAACAGACGAAGACAAGGTAAGGGCAATAGCAGAGTTGGCCAGACCAAGAAATGTGAAAGAGGTACAAGCCTTTATGGGCCATTGTGGATATTACCGTAGATTTATCCACATGTATGCCATCATAGCTAAACCTCTTTATGGGCTGTTAACGAATTTTGAATGGAATGCGGAATGCGAGACTTCCTTCAATGAGCTGAAGAGACGTTTGTGCACAGCACCAATATTGACTACTCCGGATTGGAGCAAACCCTTTCATGTCCATGTAGATGCCTCCAATCATGCAATAGGATGTGTGCTAGCACAACCCACAGGTGAAGGGAACCTAGATTTGCCGATAGCATATGCTAGTAGGCAATTAAATGCAGCTGAACGAAATTACACCACAACGGAGAGAGAAGGCTTAGGCATGATATATGCTGTGAAGAAGTTTAGACACTACCTATTGGCCAATAAGTTCAAGTTTTTCACTGATCATCAAGCGTTACTATATTTGGTCAATAAACCTTGTAATACAGGTCGCTTAGTAAGATGGTTTCTCTTACTAATGGAATACGACTTTGAAGTTGTTGTCAGGAAAGGTAGAACCCATCTTAGGGCAGACCATCTTTCTCGCATCACTTCAGGAGAGCCACCGCAAGGAGTGTCTGACGAATTGCCCGATGCTTATCTGTTCAATTTAGAAGTTGTTCCTAAATGGGCAAATAAGCTGGTACCAATCCTAACCTTCGGGCCTGCAAATAAGAATGTGAAAACCAGCAAAGAGGAAATTGTAAAATCGTTAAAGTATCAAATCTTGGCTGGAAGTATGTACAAGCAAGATACAGAGGGAGTGTTAGCTTGTTGTGTCGAGGAGGATGAACATGCTAGTTGGTTGCAACAAGCCCATGAAGGACTGCTAGGGAATCACTACTCTAAACAGCGAACTTTGCAGAACCTAAAACGCTTAGGAGTGTATTGGCCTAGCATGGACAAGGAAATACAAGAGTGGGTTCACAATTGTTCAGTATGCCAGGAGAGACCCCCAGTGGATCATGCCACTCTTTATCATGTGTCATTAACCCCAGATTGGAGTGCTCCATTGGTTGAGTTCATGAGATCGGGAACATTGCCCAATCAGGCGAGCCTTGCAAGAAAACGGAGCATGGAGCAAGAGGCTCAAGACTATGCCTTAGTAGGGGACAACCTATATCGAAGAGGCAAGGATGGTTACCTAAGACTGTGCGTACATGAATCAGACTACCTGAAAGTCTTAGAAACGGCACACAGCGGTGTTGCAGGTGGACACTTTGGGCCTGACAGAGTAATTAAGACCATTCTATTCTCAGGACTGTGGTGGCCCACTCTTCATATGGATGCACATACTTATGTGAAGAGTTGCGACACATGCCAACGTGCCCAATATCCGACAAGAAAAGATGAAATGCCCTTGAGGCCAATGATGGGAGGACGTGCTTTTTCAAAGTGGGGTATAGACTTTGTAGGTCCCATCAACCCCCCAGCTAGGAACTCCCATGCAGAATACATTATTGTAGCCACAGATTACCTTACAAAGTGGGTGGAAGTAAAAGCCACGACAAAGAATGATGCTCAAACGACGGCTAAATTCTTATTCGAAAATGTGTTCACTAGATATGGGTTACCAATAGAGTTGGTTAGTGATAGAGGTACGCACTTCTTGAATGAGGTCATTGAAAATCTCCTTCAAGAATTCATGGTGATACATAAGAAATCTGCACCCTATCACCCACAGGCTAACGGACAAGCCGAGAGCACGAATAAGATCCTGTGTAATGTATTGACGAAACTTGTAAATAATAAACGCTCTGATTGGGACAAACAACTTCATCATGCTGTTTGGGCATACCGAGTTGCTTACAAAACGGTACTCAATGCCACCCCATTTCAGATGGTCTTCGGACAAAATGCGGTGCTACCCTTAGATTTCCTAATTCCAGCTTTAAGAGTAGCACAAGAGCATGAGTGGAATGGACACGAGTTGTCCTCTAGGATCTTGGATCTAGAGCGTTTAGGTGAGACGAGGCTACGAGCAGCAGCAGGCATCTATGCTGCAAAGAAACGGCAAAAGGCATGCTTTGATGCCCATGTGAAGGATAAGGGCTTGAAGGCAGGAGATCTAGTGTTAGTCTACACATTGAAACAACACGCAAGAAAGCTAGAAAAGAGAGGCTATGGACCTATGATCATTAATAGGATCTCCACAAGTGGAGCAGTACAACTAGCCACTTTAGAGGGGGATGTCCTCCCAAACTATATTAGCGGATGCAGAGTCAAACTGTATCAGGAACCCCTCACGGAGGAGATGCTAGGCCGACTCAATATTGCTAAGCAACGTAAAGAGGAGGAAAAACGAATTCGGGAAGAAGCACAGGCAGAGGCCTTAGAGCGTATCAGAAGAATGAAGTTGAGGAGACGAGGAAGGGACCAGCCTATGACTGACACTCAAGAGTCTCCAGGCTACCACATGGCCATGTGTGAGGCTTCAGGTGGACGCACCCATAAGATAGTAGACCGACGACCTTTTGTGACCCTAGAAATAGGACAAAAGGACAGCACAACAAGCGTGAGGGCTTTAATTGATTCAGGAGCAGCCACAAGTGCAGTTCGGCTTTCTTATTGCCAGCAGCTGCAATTGGAGGTAAAACCCATAGAAGCATATCTGATAGGATTAGGAGGTGTTGAAACCCCTTGTATGGGAGAGGTGGATCTTCCCCTCTACATACAAGAGGTCCTCATGCCAGTAAAAGTGCTAGTGTGTGAAGACGAGGATCTGACCGAACCTCTTGTCTTAGGCCAAGACTGGATCTATGATCACGCAGTCAACCTCAACCTAAGAAGTGGACTTCTTCAGGCTTGGGTAGGCCAAAGTCGTCTCACGGTTGAATTAGAAAAGCAAGCGCTCAAACCAATAGAACAGGCACCAACTCCTGGTCCCTCCAGGAATCCACACGAAGATAACCATGTTGTGCTTGTCCAAACTTCTATGGTGCAGAGGAATGGCAATCTTACTGAAGGTTCAGAAGCCAAGAAGGAGTTCCTAAATGAGTCCAAGAAGATGCTAAACGAACGGACCGAACATCACGCTACACGAAGGAGGCCGCTAATCAAGAGGCAGGAGCGCCAACCCGCGCAATATGGAGCATCTCATGGTGTGAAGCAGATCTGGATGCGCAAGGATGGAAAACCCACAGATCCAATAGCAGATTCTCAAAGAAACAAGAAACGAGCCTCACCATCAAGGAACAAAGTGAAGAAGCCTCCTAGGATAACCCCTAGGCGTACCATTTCTATTTGGGTTCCTAAGCGGTCAATGAAGGCCACCCCTAATGCTAGACAGATATGGGTGCCCAAGGCTAGCTTACAAGCCCAAATTACTTCACCTACAGGCACGAGGATGAAGCAGCTTTCACAAGCACTCTTGGCCAACAACGCAGAAAGTGATAAGATACCTACACCTCTCACTGCCCCCACTCCCATCAACCCCAGGAATGTCTGGAAATGGGTACCCACAAGGTCCCACATACATCACACTCTCCGACCGAAATCTTCACCTGTCCTTAGCTCTAAGAGCTACGACTCCTGTATCAAAGTGTGGAGAATTAAACGGTGTACTAAACCCCCTGACCCTATTCTGTAAATCCGTCCACACTAACATAGACGCATTTCGAGCCCATTGCATAACCAAAGTATGCATCTAGGATGACACTGACCTTTAATCACCACTCACACATATCATAAACACCTCACCACTAATCACTGACCTCCGGGATTGTCGTGTTAGTATTGTGAAGGGAACACCATTACATCCTGTTTCCTATGCAACACTAATGTGCCTTTCGTCTTCCAGCAGATAAGCAACCTACTCTCATGGCAACAGCGGCAGGCACAAGCTCTCAGGCAGGATCTGGTGCTCCTATCAATTGGGATGCCATGCCAGTGGAAGCTCCACCAACGGCTAGGCCTGAAGAATTCTTGAATGTGCGAAGGATTCCTATTCCAGATCCACCCAGTGGGCTAACCGAAAGAGTAAAAGGGCACTCCCATTGGTTCAATGAAATGCCAGGGGATTTGGGAGACGCAGACCACATCTGGGAGTCCAAGATGGAGTGTGGAGGGGTTTGGTGGACCTTCCAATTCTTTTCAAGAGAATTTGAGACCTTGCAAAATGCAGCTCCACTTCAAGAGATCTGGCAAAAGGCAGGACTTCAAACTTACTTCAGTGCAGCTCTACCAAAACCTGACTTCCTCAGGTGTTACTACTTGATTGCTACGTTGAAACCTACCGGGGATAAAGATCATTCAGGCACATTCTGGGTGCCCTCCTTATCTAATCTGGAGGAGATGAGGAAGTTTGAATTAAATGTAACATTAATCAGGGAAGCCCTTCAAATGTATGGCACTCATGTGCCTTCAGATCGCGACCCCTTGATACCAGAATCAATGAAAAGCAATAGAGTCAAGAAGCTTAAAGACATGTGCGCCCTCACCCCCAACATCGCCATACCTCTGCGGATGTGCCTCCAGCACTTCGCATTTCCAGCTCAGGACCGTTTCACTCAGCCTCATAAGAAGATATGGTACGGATTGTATTTAGCAGAGACCGGAAGCTTGCCCATTAAGATGCCGGTATGGATCTTAGATCAAATGTATGAGGCAGGCAAGCGGGGGGTGAGGAAGCCCACTCTACATGGTTGCTGTGCGTTGACTAGAATCATCTACAGATGTCTGGCATATGATGTGCCAGTTGCTTGAGCCCTAAAATATGCACACCTGGAGCTGTTCAAAGGGCAAAAGTCAGGGAGTCAGCCTGCAAAAAGAATGCGTGGATCCCTTTCACAAGTCCTGATCCCTCCAGCAACCACCGCCAAAGTCTCCACTAGAGAGGAAGCCCCGGTGGCACCAATCACAATCCATCTCCAGGAGTCTCAACCAAGAGAGGTGGTACAACCCACTCCTTCTGCCCCTCCGCTACCTACCGATGCGGAATTTGCAGCGATGGCCACCTTCACCGAGGACCCAAACTTTGATTTTGAAACATTTCTGCAGACGGCTCATCTATCAGACAGTGAAGGTTGCCCTGACAACGTCGATCCGGGGGCATCAACCCAAAGAGAACATGCACGAGGCGAGACAAGTAGTGTACAGGAGATAGGAGTGGCACAACCTCCTCAAAGACTAAGCACACAAGCTCAGGAGAAGGCACCAAGAGATAACCCTGAAGAGAGTGAAGACGAAGCCCCTGCATATACGGCACAGCTCAAACGACTATACCAAACAATCAAGCAGGTACAAAGACGCCATAAAATGTCAGAAGAAGCAAATAGGGCCCTAGTAAACCAGATGTTACAGTCAGAGCATATCGACCCCCAGTTTGTAGAATCACTAAATCTGTTGGCGGACACCTGTGGCATCAGTGAAGCAATGAGAACCATGGTCTATCAAGAGAACCCTGCTTATGATCAAAGAAGAATTGATACACGGCCGCGACAAGGAAAGATGATTCAGATGGAAGTATCTACCGCGTTAGCTACGTCCACATCAGAAGATGTGCACATGATTAGCCCTAGGCACAATGATGAACCGGAGGAAATTACGCATGCCCCATCTCCCCCATCCTCCCCTATCCCACCCTCAGAGCCTCTCTCCACGTGTCTTTCTACACAACCATTCTCCTTCTATAGTGAGACCATTGTACACACCCCCGTTTCTACTCTCCTTCCTCCACCCTCATCCATCTCTGTCACTCAGATTTTTGAACCCCAACTAAGTCACCCTTCCTTCCTCCATGTCTTTGGACAACCATCTGTCACTAGTCAGACTCTTTCCCTTCCCTTACCCTCCACCCCTCCATTTCCTCCCTCCCAAACTCTACCTACCCCGTCCCATGTAACTGCCTCGGGCACCACACTAATCACCCAACCCTCACTAATCACCCAACCCTCCTTCTGGACCCAACTTGTAAACATTCTTCAACAGGTTGATGAACATAATAAAAAGTCCCTTCCCCAAATTCACTCCCCCACATTCACGGCCACCACTATCACACCACCCACCGTCCCGGTGTTCACATTTCACGAATCACACTCACTCATGTCCGATCCCATGGACATCTCACCATCCGCTGGATCACCCACCACCACTGTTCTCACAACACCATCACAGGTTATTACACTCACATCACCACTTCCACACACGGTAGGCACAACATCCACTTTTCCCATTCCCACTTCCCAACCCCCTGCATCTTCCACCTCATTTAGTCTTGCACTCGACACGATGCTTGAAGCTGCCACTCAGCTTAAGCAAGAATATACATTATTGGAAGAAAATAACAAAGGGCTTTGCACCCTCTCAGCAACACTCCAAGAGCGTGTCAATGCTTTGGAGTTCATTCATACGGAGTCACAAAGCAAGATCTCCGCCCTCGAACAGGCAAATGTGCAACTCAAAGCGAGACATATGGAAGAGAGCAAAGCCATGGAGGAACAGCTGCGAGATCAAATGGGCCGCAATGCACGGCTTCAACGAAACATGGCTTTGCTACGACGACATCTGGCAGCAGCGCAAGAAGAGAATAGACGGCTTCAACAACAAAACCAAGAGAACCTCGAGGCTGCCATGGAGAACACCCCGGGAGCACCCATAGACCCGGTCAAATTTCAAGCTGTCCCCTCAGAAAGCATACAACAAATCTTGGAAACGTATGCCAATCTCTTAGAAGCACATGATCAGCTTGCCGACCAGCTAAAGGACTTACAGAGACCCCAAGAGTCTACACCACACCGACAGGAACCTAAAGAAATGACAGACGCTGCTACTTCAACCGAACCTGAACATTCAACGACCAACGACGTGCTGGAGTTACGGCAGCAGATCACAGAACTAAAACTGAAGTTGATGCAGTTCGAACGACCCCCTTCCCCACCAGAGCAATCGTTAGAAGAAGAAGCAGTTACCATCCCAGTGGAGGAAGCATTCGACGACGCCTACGAGCCTCAACCATTCCCAGGAGGACGCGTAACAGAAGA
Source organism: Ceratopteris richardii (assembly GCA_020310875.1). NCBI lineage: Eukaryota > Viridiplantae > Streptophyta > Polypodiopsida > Polypodiales > Pteridaceae > Ceratopteris > Ceratopteris richardii. Next base: position 140,088,110 of record CM035441.1, read on the forward strand.
AGGTCAAGATACCTATGAGGAACCCCCATCAACATGGATGAAACAAGTAGAGGAAATGGGGCAAACTCATCAGGAGCGGATATCCACTCAGATGCTGGCAATGAAGGCCATTGAGGACACCATCCTTCACTCAGAATACTTCAGGCACATCGCCCCTAGACGCCTTATCACTAGTTCAGAACTGCAATACAAGCTCTATTTTGTATTGTTGGCCGACTACAATGCAGAAATCAAACGGGTCACCAACAAGTGCCCAACATTTGCCACACAGTTCGAACCAGAAGACATACCAGAAGCGGCACGAAAAGGGGCCATATTCCAACCAACGTGGAGGAAAAAGTTACTCGAAACTTACCCAGAAATGCTTCGAACATGGGATCATGCCCCCATGCATTTGAAGTACAATCCGTGTTTTGGGCCAGTGCAAAGACGCAGATCATGGAAAGCTTTTGCCATCAAGGTTCAGAATAACGCAAACTGTAAAGAATGGCTCAATTACCCCGCTATCGCCCCCCCAACCGGTACTCCTACAGTGTCATACATGATTGCAACCATCAGACATTGGATACCACGCCTCCACCCTATGCCAGATGTCGCTGCCCAGATGATGCTCAAGATCTTCGACATGATGCAGGTCGTACTCAAAACTTTTCGCAATGTATGCCGTATTCAACCTCCTATTCCCGGGTTTATTAATGGTAATTACGACCTGCTATATGATATGAGCACAACCCCGAGCATACGAGTGGCTTACGCATGGCATGCACGCATAAGATATCTCCCTGCCTGCTACAAGCAAACATTTGACGATATGTTCACCACGGGGTTTTGGGAAGCACATTCAGAGGTATTCACGCCACGGCCTACGCATTTACTCCATCTCTTCGCATGCGAGCAAACAATGCATTCCGAGCTTTACACGATGCCACAACCTGACATGCCTGGTATAGTTGATTGGGAGGCTTTACAACGAGACCTGGTCAGAAGTTTAAGAATCAAAGAACAAGAATTGGCAACCGACCTCCTGCAGAAATACATTGATCAAACTGTGGAAAAGAGGTCTGTCAGAGGCGACAGACCCTAAGGGGGGGAGAGTGTTGACAGGATGCGAGAAGAAGCAAGTATGGACACACATGCAGATCTAGCACTGAGGCTACCCTTCATTTTTTTCAAAACCCCAACATCATTCTAAAGTGATTCTCATCACTACAAACCCTTGTAAATAGCATTTCACCTTTTTGTAGCTCCATTTTGTACAAGCCGAGGAGTCCTCGAGCTTGGGGAGCCTTAGATGTAGTTGCCTGCCAATTTTCATAATTTTTAGATCTCGTTTGGGGCCTCAAATAAGCCCCGGAACCTAATTTTTAACTAGGCCGGACACTAGGTCTGAACAGGGCCAAAGTTAGTCAAAAACTATAAATAGAGCTAGAGAGCTCATTTTTGAGGTTAGCTTCTTGTAGTTTGAGCTTGTATGAGAACTTTCTTGCAATAGAAGTGATTCCATTGTCTTACTCTCTTTGTTCTTACTGTGTGTGCGCGTGTGTGTGTATGTGTGTGCATGCTTGTGTGCTTCTCACTCACGCACTTGTGCTTCCACTTGCTCGCGGTCTTCATACCATCCTCATGTCTTCCCGGATTGACATTAAAGGAGGTGCTACTCATCACTGAGCTACACCTGTTTTAAACCCTAAAGCCTGAACTGACATAACTTTCTCATACGAAATCCTTTGCCGTGATTCTTGTTTTGTTGGAAAGCTCGTGGGGAGTACAACCAAAACCTCCACTGGTTATGTGAAAAGTAAGATCAGGATTATTAGATAGGGTTTTTTGAAGTTAACCATACCCCGAAGTAGGAACCTGAGGGACCCTTGGGATTGTTTTTCATAAAGGCAAGGGATAATTTGATTTATGAGCTACATGCATGAAAGTGGTCTAGTCTATCATTTGAATTTAAGTCTGGAGCTAATCTTGGAACTGATGCAGGTCTATTGAGAAGCAATTGAGAGCATCCAAGCAAGGGCTTTGTGCAAGCTTGAGAATCAACTTCTCGAGCATTAAAGAACAAGGATCAACACGAAAGGTCGGCATATTCTCAACTCCCCTTCGTTAATTCCTAGCGTAGGCTAAGAACGACTAGAGGTAGGAGTAAGTTAGGGCGACGATAGGCAATTATCAAGTTGAAGAATACCTAAAACTTTTAAGTTCAAGCTAAGGACATAATCTTTGTACTGTCGAAAACTTTAAAGGAAAAGAACTTAACGAGGAACGAACAACTTTAAGCGTGGAACTACACTCAAATATACCTTACGACGTGATATCAGACAAGAATTTTAACATGGTAATCAACTAAAAAGAATCAAGTAACTGATACAAAAGGACTCTGCAACGAGGTTGTACTTGGGCAAATTTGGGTTATTCAATCAAGCTTATGAACCTTAGATCAGGGCGACATCTAGGGAGAGATAGACAAAGCCTTAGGTGTTCAGAGGCTAGTGTCAACCACACCGCTAGGTCTTGGGCCCAGCAGTTGAGCCACCACTCATACTACCCTAGCTCCGAGACCAGTGAATCAGAGATGTCTCAAGGCATGGACCGACCTACGGGAAGTTCAGGAGTGCCATACTTGCAAAGGGTAGAAGGCCCTTACAAAACGCAGTTGGAATACCTTAGGACCAATGGATTAGGTGCTAGCATCTATGAGGACGGCCTAGGAAGGTCCGTGATCCAGATAAAAAACCCTGACCAATCCATTGGACTAGAGCACCCCACTGTCAAGTTTGAAAACGGAGCATACCTGGACAAAGAAGGAACTATATACGTAGTCACCAGTCACCCAGATAGGACAGACGAATTCGGAAATGTGATCTTAGAAGCGGATTTAGGTGACTTGGAGCAAGGAAACATGGGTGTAGAACCTAGAACCCCCCGAGGCAAATCTGTTCTCACTAGGATTATCACACCAGAGTGGATTTCCTAGGACAATAAGAGCATAGATCTGCTTCTGAACCGAGAAACTGACGAAGCCTTTTGGAGGTATAAATCCGATCGGCCAATTGATATAGGAACAATCATGATCTATGAGTTTAAGGATCCTGATAGCCCAGGTAGAGCGACCTACTTAGATCACGCTTCAGAGAGGATCTTTGTGGTTACAGAAAATGATAGGCATGCTTACACTTGGAAGGGTGAATTCATTTTCCCCCAACCAAGATCGAACGTGTCCTGTGGTCACCCAGGAGTTGGAACCTCCCACGCTCACGGAACTCAAAGGGACAGACATAGAGAAAGGCCGGAGGTGAGCTTTGCCACTTCAGGGGGCAGAGAAAGAACGAGGACGGAAACAAATAGAGTAGAGCCTGAGGTACTTAGAGCTCACAGGAATCAAAGAAATGCGGATGAGTTCCCTCTACCACGACCTAGAGAGCACACAAGGACTGTGAGACCAACTCAGCTAGTTAAGTCCATGAAGAACTACTTCGATGGCACGGGAGATCCATACGATCATGTGGCTGAGTTTAGGCAAGTCTTGAGAGCTGAACAAGTGGAGGATTTATTCACGCAGTATAATGCCTTTGGTCTAACCCTTAGGAACACAACCCTTACGTGGTTTCAACCATTGAATGAGAGACAGTTCAGGAGCATAGACCAACTCCTAGAGGCTTTCATTATTGAATTCTCTAAGAGTGGCATAAGACATAACACCTCCTCGTTGATTCACAGCTTCAAGCAAACCCCCCAAGAAACCGTGAGACTTGCAGGAAGAAGATTTAGGCAATACTTAGAAAGATGTCGTGTTTCGGAGCTCCCCACACCTGCTAAGCAAGTGGCTTTATTCTTGGATGGATTGCTAAGTACCAAATTGAGATCTTATGTGTACTTGAAGGACCCTAGGACCATAGAAGAGTGTGTACGCATGTGCATTGACATCGAGGATAACCTAGGGGAGGAGTTAGAGCTTTCCAAGATATACAAAGATTCAGATAGTGCCTCTAACCTCTCTTCCATGCAATCCACATCAATTGAGGAACTTGCAGAGAAAGTAGCTCAGAAATTAGGTGTCACTAGCAAATAGATCCCAAGGTTTGCCCCGGTGAAAAGATGCTATACTTGTGGGGGTGACCATATGGCAAATGTATGTCCCATTATGGCTCAACCCCAAGTAAATCCTAGTAGCCAGTACTGCACCATAGAACGGAGGTACACCAATCACACCGCACAAGATTGCCCATACAACAAGCAGGTGGTTAGGCAACCCTACCCTTAGCCATACCCTCAGCAGGGAAGATACCAGAACCCGTACCCTCCACAGTCATATGGCAGGCCACAACAACCTTATCAGCAACCATACCAAAACCAACAAAGGCCTCAGCCTGTGTTAGCACAGCAACCCCCTGCCCCAGCTAATGTGATCCCAGTAAAATATGCAGCAGCAGAAAAAAACCTGAATAGAGCTATAGTCCCTGTAACACCACTGCTTTCTGAAAGTGACCCCAGTGACCATAGCTTTGATTCTACACATGTCGATAGTCCCCATGCTTACTACATGCAATCTCCTGAACATGGTGAGTCCTACTACAGTGAGGAACCGAGTGAACCTAGTTGGGAGTCAGATTACACAAACGTCATGTATACAAACCCCAACCCTAGGTCTCAACTGTCACATAATCCTAGTAGGAGATGGTTGAACCATGCCTTAAGAGAGAGGATTAGGAAGTAATCCTCAACCATGGCCTTTGGGGCAAGTGGTTAGCCCATCGCACTCCTAACGGGAGGTTGTGAGTTCAATTCCCAACATTGGTATCAGAGCCTAGTTGAGAAATTGGGCAAGACGGAGGTTCGCGCCTCATTCGTGGGCACTTGGAAAAAGCGCTTATCCGTGGTGAGTGTGAAACTGACCTTGAATGAAGGCGCATGGGATTTGGGCACCCACGAAGGTTGGGATAGGTCCAAATTTGGTCCATGTGCTAGAGTTTGAGGTTGGTGGAAGCGCTCATGCATGGAAAGTGGGTCCAAGAGTTAGAAGGGTCCACAAGTGAGCATTGAGGGCAATGCTCAGTCTAAGGGGGAAGGAATGTCACATAATCCTAGTAGGAGATGGTTGAACCATGCCTTAAGAGAGAGGATTAGGAAGTAATCCTCAACCATGGCTTTTGGGGCAAGTGGTTAGCCCATCGCACTCCTAACCGGGAGGTTGTGAGTTCAATTCCCAACATCAACCTAGGCAGGTAAGACCCCTATTCCCTAGAGGACCATGCTATAGATGTTAGGGAGATCACCTCATTCGTGATTGTCCCTTACCTCCACTTACACAACCCCAGTCAGTAACAATTCAGGGCTTTTGCCAAGAATGTGGAAAGGAGCATCTCTTACGAGACTGCCCTAAGAATCCTAATAATATGCCAAAAATCACTCCTATTAACGTTATTGGGTTGGTGGTAGACTCCACAGGAAGTGTGACGTCCACCGCACCAGTACAGGTAGTGACTAGAGCTCAGGCATTGCAGCAGAACCAAGGGGTAAACCAGGAAAAGAACCCAGAGGCTAGTGAAACCGAGAGCATGACAAAGAAAAGGACTAGAGCGTGGAAAGATAGTCGGGAAAGAATGAAAAGACAATGGGCTAAAAAGATGAGTGAACTTGAGGAAAGCATAAAAGAAACCAAAGCCAGGATAACTGAACTCACATCTCAAACTCCCTCTCACACTACCCCACCACCACCATTCCCATCGCCATCCGACCCGCCACCTTCCAACCCACCTCATACGATTCCACCACCCCCTAGAGTAGGATCAGTCCTAGCAGATCCCACTCCCGAGGACCTAAACATGATGCTTAAAGCATATCAGGCCAGGATCCAAGAAGGGCCAAACGTAACTGATCATGAAAAGTGCTATCCTAGAGCAGAATTAGAGCTTGAACGAACTAAAATTTGTGCTAAAATGGTGGAATTGGCTCAGACCATGTTTGAAGCCAGTCGCCTCTTTAACATCTCTAGTTCAACAAAGACACAGTTGCACTTTAATGGACTGTTAGAAAGAATAGAGAAGCTGATTGCACAATCAGAAAAGGAACCCACCTCTCAACACAAGGACAAGGCAAGTGAAAGAGCAAGTCTTCCTGCCCAGAAAGCCTATGTGCCTAACTCTACGGAGCCAGACACATCATCTTCTATGAATCGATTCACACCAGAATTCCTACGAGAGATTCAAGAAGACAAATGGGCTAAAGAGAGTGAAGTCCCTCCTCCTATTGAACTTGTGGATGATGCACATGACCAATTCCCACAAGATATCCCATCCATTTATGAGGAGCAGGAGAGCACCCAATCTCAGGAAAGATTAGACTTTGAGTCTAATTCTATACAAGAATTACCCCACTTCACAGGCCCATGGGAAACTAAGTCTACTTGTATGAGAGCACCCACGGTCATGGTACGACATGAGGACTCAATCATACCTAGGAACACAGAGGTAGTGAAAAACACTAAAGTACAATGCTGCCTCACCTTAGAAGAGCTACTCAAAGTAAGGCCAGAGCTATGGAAACATGTAGCCAAACAAGTACCAGTGATAGCAAAACCTCGTTCCCAGGTAGGATCCTAGAGAACAGTGCCAGAAATACCATTGGACAAGATAGGAGAGATGAGTGAAGGTGAAGAGGGAAACACTTATCTTCCCATTACACATCAAGGATACACAACCAAGGCAATTCTCGACTCAAGTGCAGGAGTTGCAATTGCTACCACTTCCCTGTGGAAGCGTTAGGGCAAGCCAACACTCAGACCCATGAGGATGAAATTGCAGATGGCCGATGGTCACATAGAAAGACCCTTAGGATTGCTAGAAGGAATAACTCTCACCACATGTGGTGTTGAGTTCGAGCATACATTTGCTATATGTGACTTTAGCAAAAATCATGCCTATGAGATGATTTTGGGAAGACCATTCATGCGACAGTTGCAAGTGGTACATGATTGGGGAACCAACTCCTTGTATTTGCAACAGCTAGGTGTCACGACCAAAGTGAATCTCAAAGATTACTCTCATAGAGATGTCCCTCCTATCCAATGGAATCCCATCCATAAAGCTAAAGATGATATAGAATCGGTGCATTCCATAGGATCAGGATCCTCATGGATGCATGAAGATACCCAGTTATGGATGTGCAAAGTAGCAGTAGAAGAAGAAAAGAGAGAGAAAGCCAGAGAGGTAGGTGCAAAAGAAACACATAGATCAATTCAAGACCTAGCCTATGCACCTGTAGTCTTTCCTGACGAAGAATTTGAACCCCACGGCTGGGCAGAAATCCTAGCAACAATGGATGTAGCCATCAATGAAGAACAATGGACACCCCACTGTGATGAGGATGGCTATGACATTTCAGTTTTCTCCATAGATCCAATCATGGGAGAGGCAGTGTTAGAAGAGTGCGAACCTAGGCCTGATGCATTTGAAGATGCGAGCGACTCCGATCTAGAGTCAATCATTATGGATCCACCTTTTGCATCAGATGAAGAATACTTCCATGAAGTAGAATTTCAACCCCAGAGGTATGGAGAGCTTACAAATGATGTAAGGTTAGCCACACATGTGACCCCAAAGGAAGAGGGGAAGAAAAGAAAGAAGAGAGCAGTCACACTAGAAGAGGAAGAATCTTTGTTTGAGGTCCCAGAAAATTTTAAGAAGTATGAGATAGATGACAGGAGAGTCATGATCAGAATGCCTAAACGAGAGGCACAATCAGGGGAGGCCTATGATAACAAAGAAACCACCAAGAAAATAGTAGTGGCTTTAGAAGAAGGAGAAGAGAGATGCACGTACATAGGCCATGACCTGACGGAAGAAGAAGAGCAAGAATTGATAGCCTTGCTAAGAGAATACAGAGATGTATTCGCTTGGAGTTACAAGGATTTGAAAGGTGTTGATCCAGACATATGCTCACACACTATCCCCATGACCTCGGATGCCAAACCTTCTAAGCAAAAGCCATACACATACAATGATAATTATGCTGCCAAGATCAAAGAAGAGATAGATAGGCTGGTTGAAGCTGGATTTATCTATGAAATTGAGCACACTGAGTGGGTATCCCCCATTGTTGTGGTGCCCAAGAAAAATGGAAAGCTGCATGTATGCATTAACTTAAAGAAGGTCAATGCAGCCACAATTCGAGATAATTATCCGCTTCCGATCATAGAGCATCTCTTAGAAAGAGTAGCAGGCAAGGAAGTGTACAGCTTCCTTGATGGATTTTCGGGCTACAATCAAGTAGCCATTGCTCCAGAGGATCAACATAAGACAGCATTTGCCACTGAATGGGGCATATTTGCCTTTCGGGTAATGCCATTCGGGCTTACTAATGCACCTGCTACCTCTCAGCGATTGATGTGTCACGTGTTTAAAGAGTTCCTGAGGAAGAACTTAGAAGTCTATGTTGATGATCTTTGTGCTCATTCCAACATCAGACAAACCCATATTCCTGAACTCAGACAAATCTTCGACGAATGTAGAGAATATCAAGTCTGCTTGAACCCAGAAAAGTGCGTCTTTATGGTCAGGCAAGACAAGATCCTAGGACACATAGTGTCAAAGAATGGCATATCCACTGATGAAGAGAAAGTGAGAGCCATAGCAGAGCTACCTAGACCAAGGAATGTCAAGGAAGTACAAGCTTTCATGGGACATTGTGGTTACTACCGCCGGTTCATTCACATGTATGCTGTCATTGCAAAGCCCATGTACGGACTTCTGACGAACTTTGAGTGGACTGATGAATGCGAGAATTCCTTCAATGAGCTTAAACAACGATTACGCTCAGCACCAATCTTAACCACACCAGATTGGAACAAGCCATTCCATGTTCGCGTGGATGCATCCAATTATGCTATTGGGTGTCTACTCGCGCAGCCTACCGGTGAAGGTAATATGGATCTTCCAATTGCCTATGCTAGTAGACAATTGAATGTAGCTGAACGAAATTATACCACTACGGAGAGAGAAGGACTAGGCATGGTATATGCAGTTAAAAAGTTTAGACATTATTTGCTTGCAAATAAGTTTAAATTTTTTACTGACCATCAGGCACTGTTATATCTCGTGAACAAGCCATGCAATACAGGTAGATTAGTAAGATGGTTTCTCTTACTCACGGAATACGATTTCGAGGTTGTGGTAAGGAAAGGTAGGACCCACTTGAGAGCAGACCATCTCTCTAGACTCACCTCTGGAGAAGCCCCACAAGGAGTGTCAGATGACCTGCCTGATGCTTACTTGTTTAATTTGGAAGTGGTGCCGCAGTGGGCTAAACCATTAGTTCCAGTATTGACATACGGGCCTAATCACCCAGTAATAGCCACACAGGATAGAGAGGTAGTAAAAGCCCAAAAGTACCACATCCTAGCTGGAAGTATGTACAAGCACACAGATCAAGGGATCTTGGCCTGTTGTGTGGAAGAGGATGAGTACGCTAAATGGTTGCAATTAGCACATGTAGGTGCATTAGAGCAACACTATTCAAAGCAACGAACCCTACAGACACTAAGGAGACTCGGAGTGCATTGGCCGACTATGGAAGCTAATGTCCAAAAGTTGTGCAAGGAATGCCCAATCTGCTGCACTAAACCACCTGTGGAACATGCCACTCTTTATCAAGTGTCCATAGTGCCAGATTGGAGTGAACCACTAGTTTCCTTCCTAAGAACAAAAGCTTTCCCTCTGGATATGACCCTGGTTAGGAAAAGGAGTTTAGAACAAGAAGCCCAGGATTACTCACTCATTGGTGATAATCTATACAAGCGTGGTAAAGATGGCTACCTGAGACTGTGTGTCCATGAGAGTGAATATCTTAAGATCTTGGAAACTGTTCACCAAGGTGTAGCAGGAGGACACTTTGGACCAGATCGGGTGATCAAGGCAATACTATTTGCGGGCTTCTGGTGGCCGACCCTTCACATGGATGCACATACCTATGTGAAACGATGTGATGTCTGTCAGAGAACTCAGTATCCTATACGTAAAGATGAGATGCCACTGAAACCTATGATGGGTGGACGTGCATTCTCTAAGTGGGGAATAGACTTCGTAGGTCCTATTAATCCCCCAGCTAAGGGTTCCCATGCAGAATATATCATTGTTGCAACAGACTATCTAACAAAGTGGGTAGAGGTAAAAGCCACAACGAAGAACGATGCTCAAACAATTGCTAAATTCTTGTTTGAAAATGTATTCACAAGATACGAGCTACCTATAGAGCTAGTAAGTGATAGAGGCACTCACTTCTTGAACGAAGTGATTGAAAATCTACTCCAAGAATTCTTGGTAGTTCATAAGAAATCTGCCCCCTATCGCCCACAAGCTAATGGGCAAGCCGAAAGCACAAACAAGATTCTATGTAATGTGTTGACCAAGTTAGTGAATAATAAACGCTTTGATTGGGACAAAGAGCTACACCATGCTGTTTGGGCATACCGAGTTGCCTACAAAACGATACTCCAAGCCACTCCCTTTCAAATGGTGTTTGGTCAAAATGCTGTGCTACCTTTAGACTTTTTGGTACCTACATTGAAAGTGGCACAAGAGCATGAATGGACGGGTCATGAACTCTCCTCTAGACTTTTTGACCTTGAACGATTAGGAGAAACAAGACTGAGAGCAGCTGCAGGGATATATCCAGCTAAGAAACGACAGAAGGCCTACTTTGATGCCCACGTTAAGGATAAAGGTTTGAAAGCAGGAGACCTAGTGCTTGTCTACACTTTGAAACAACATGCTAGGAAGCTAGAGAAAAGAGGCTACGGACCCATGATCATTAATAGAATCTCAACAAGTGGAGCAGTGCAACTAGCCACATTAGAAGGCGATGTTCTTCCAAGCTACATTAGTGGATGCAGAGTCAAGTTGTATAAGGAACCTCTCACAGAGAAAATGCTAAGCCGACTCAACACTGCTAAGAAACGCAAAGAAGAAGAAAAGTGAATTCGAGAAGAAGCTCAAGCAGAAGCTTTAGAGCGCATACGGAGAATGAAATTAAGAAGACAGGGTAGAGAGCAACCTAGGACATATGCATATGCAGACCAAGGATATCACATGGCTATGTGTGAAGTTTCAGGCATCAGCTCTCATAGGATAATTGATTGACGTCCTTTTGTAACCTTAAATATAGGACAAGGAAATAATGCAAGGACTGTAAGAGCCTTGATTGACTCAGGTGCAGCCACTAGTGCTATTCAAGTGTCTTACTGTCAAGAGTTGAAATTAACTGTCAATCCTATAGAAGCATCTCATAGGATTGGGAGGCGTGGAAACCCCTTGCATGGGCGAGGTGGAACTTCCCCTCTATATTCATGACGAGGCAATGACAGTCAAAGCACTAGTGTGTCAAGATGAGGACCTCACTGAACCTCTTGTCTTGGGTCAAGACTGGATCTATGACCAAGCAGTCAACTTAAACCTAAGAAGTGGACTTCTTCAGGTATGGGTGAATCAGACTAGAATTACAGTTGAGTTAAATAATGGAGCACTCAAGGAACTAGAAAAGGCATGGCCTCCTGGTCACTCCAGGGGTACACATGAAGTTGACCATGCTGTTCTTGTCCAAGACTATGTGATACAGAAGAAAAAAGATCTCAAAGAAGGAGTCAGGACCACAATGGAACTCCCTTCTTTTCCAAAGGCCAGAAGGACGCAGCAACCAAGGGCAGATCAATCACTGAAGACTCTCCAGGTGAGAGACCAAAAGAACGCGCGAAGCAGAACAACTCAGCCGATGAAACAAATGTGGGTGCGGAAAGACGAGCTGCCGACCGTAACCAAGTCGCAACAACGGTCTCAACTTCCTATTAGTAATCAACGACTTGATGATAATAAGAGGACTCCTAAAACCTCTGTTGAGAAAGTGAAATCTATTTGGGTACCCAAGAAGTCGATGACGGCTGACCCACAATCAAGACAAATTTGGGTGCCTAAGGCTTGCTTGCGGGCTCAACTAGTCCCACACAATTCACATCATACACGACATGGTTCACTCGCTCAAGCAGCCGCCACCCACTCTTGTCTGATACACTCGAACACACTGCCACCTAGAAGCACGCACGGACTCACTCGTAAATGGGTCCCAATGACACAACAACTCCCAGCAAGATTACTCATGCAACCCTCTCGAGTCCCCACAAAACCAAGACCAAAAGCCATCCATGGTGTTTGGAAACTTAAGACTTGTAATAAACCCCCCGACCCCAATCTGTGAATTCATCTCCACTTACTAACTGCATTAGTCAGACAGTGCATCTTTCCATCTAGCTCCTAGGACTATCCAGGCATTAACTACACACACTGCCATCGTGCACTCACTGACCACTAACCCATTACTCACCTCACGATAATATTGTAACGAGGGCAAAACGTGTTCTATCTTGTCCATTACAATATTAACACATGCTCTATATTCTCGACAGAATCAGTAGCAAGCAATAACTATGGCAGAAGCCGGAGGTTCCAGTTCTCACGCCGGATCCAGCGCACAAATTGTGGACATAGAAACACTCCTCCTCGAACCACATCTCACCGAAAGACCGCAAGAACTTCAAGCTGTGCATGTGCTCCCAATTCAGGATCCTCCTCAAGGACACACCTCTCAGGTGGGCAAACACGCTCATTGGTTCAGTGATGTTGCAGGACCATTGGGTGATGGAACCTATTTTTGGGAAGCCGAATTGGAGTTTAATGGTAAATGGGGACGCTACCATTTTTTCACGCACAAATTTGAGAACTATCAGAATGCCGAAGTAATGCGTTCGGTATGGACCAAAGCAGGCCTCGACAGTTATTTTAGGACCCACTTACCGAAGCCAGATTTTTTACGTTGTTCTTATTTTATCAGTACCATCACACCTAGCAGGGCCAAGGGAGGCGACAGCACTTTTGTGTTACCCTCACTGTTGCCGGGCCACGAACTTAAAAGATTCAAACTGACCCTCAATCTGGTACGAGAAGCCTTGGACATGCATGGTATGCACATTCCTACTGAAAAGGAAACAATGGTTCCAGGCAGAATGAAACATAAAGATCTCAATAAACTGAAGGATATGGTAGCAATGACACCGACCATCGCTCTTCACCTACGGACCATCATGCAGCATTTTGCTTTTCCAGCCCAGGAAAGATTCATCATGCCACCGAAGAAGATATGGTTTAGCTTGTATTTGGCAGAGACGGAAAATCTTCCTATCAATGTACCACATTGGATCATAGATCAGATCCACCTAGCCCATCAACGGTGGAACAAAAGCAGAAAAATGTGCTCCACAGGTGTTGTGCTCTGACCAAGATAATCTATCAATGCTTAGCCTATGACGTACCTATTCAGCGGGCACTCGTATGGTCCCGGGCCCAGGAGTTCCAGAGAAGGCTATCAGCGGTAGGTCCTCCATCAAAGAAGATGAGAGGGGGAGTCCAATTACCCTGCACTCAACCAAGGGGAGCCACCACTACACCAGAAATTACCCCTCCCCAGACACGACGCATTAGACCATTCACTATTCGGCTACCAAGACCAAGTACAGAGGGACCCAATCTGGTGTTCCCACCCGTCCCATCAGACTTGGAATTTCCACAGGGCTTTACTCTCAATGATCTCATTGATGAAGAAGTGGCTAGACTAATCTACGACTCTAATCTCGAAACGGAAACAGAGCGAACTCAGGAACCACAACCCCATACAACAACGTCAGCCCCCACCCGACCGCAAGTTGTAGAAGTCGACGTAGATGAACAAGAGACAGAACAAGAGGAAGAAGCCTACAAAGAACAAGAGTATGACGCACTTTCAGAGTTAGCAAGTGCCCCAGCGTATTCGGCACAAATAAAAAGACTATATCGAACCATGAAGCTAGTTCAAGAACAGCATAAAATGTCACTTGAAGCAGGCAAGAAACTCATGAATGAATTGCTGGCAGAGGAAGGCGTGGATGATATGTTCATCGAGTCCATAAACCTACACGCCTATGCAGTAGGATTGGATGAAGCCATTCATGAGGCAATGGCCTACATTCACCGATTTGAGAAAGGAGTTCCCGCCCGTCCCATGAGGTCCGGAAAACAAATTCATATCAACGTATCAGCACCAGGAGATACAACGCAAACAGACGAACATCAGGAAGCACCACTGTCACCACCCTCCCCACCTCTCACTACACAACTCACTCCACCACGTGACACTATCACCACCACGCCCACCATCACCACAATCGTCATGGGAATTCCACTCTCTCCGGGAATCCAATTCGGGGGAGTCACCATGCCCACCTTCACGACGCTCTTCACCAATATCACTTCCACCCCACCCACGGTTCCCCTCTTTTCTGTCACACCCACATTCGACACAATGGAGACATCACCCGCCACAGGACCACCCCCACCCCCCACACAACCTCAATCTCCCATACCCCCTCCACCAACTTCACCACTTGGTTCCACAGCATTCACAAATCCCTTCCCCATCCCCATTCCCCCTGCATCTTCATCTTTACCTGCATCTTTTAATGTAAATAGTATATTCCTATCATTACATCATTGTGTCTATCAACTTCAGCGCGAGTAGAGGGATCTAGAAAGCCGCCATCCTCAGCTGACAACAGACCATCAGCAACTACAAAGATGACTTTTAAGGCTAGAAGAAGAAAATGCGGAACTCAACCAGCGCTACACAACTCTCGAGCAAGCCCATCAAACACTCCTAGAAACTCCCCAACCACCACAACAGCCGAGTACCAAACAACTCGAGGCCTTGCTGGACGTATACCAAGCCGATAATCACAGAGTCCGGCGTAACTTGGCACTCCTCAGAAAACACATGGCGACCGCCCTTGAAGAGAACAAGAGACTGCAGCAGCAAAATGAAGCAAATCTAGAAGCAGCAATAGAAGGCTCTCCCCACGAAATTGATCCAAAGCAGTTTAAAGCCATACCCTCAGAGACAATGAAGACCATCTTGGAAAGCTATGCAGATCTATTAGACGCTCATGATGAGTTGGAAAGGGAACGTGATGAGCTGCGCGGCCAGCTCAAGGAACAGGAGGCTCCAACCAAGGTAATAGAGTCGGCCTCGACTTCAGAGGAAGTGAAGGCATTGACAGAGCAGGTGGTTGAGCTCCAGAAAAAGTTACTAGAGTATGAAAGGCAACCCTCTCCAATTATTGAACCTGAGCCAGAAGACTTGGTTCCCATTGAGGTCGATGATTCGTATGAGGAACCATACGTTCCTATGCCAATGCCAGGAGGGCAGCAAACCTCAGAGGGAATGGATACCTTAGAAGTAGAAGCACCTGAATGGCTTCAGTCATTAGAGAAGACAGCGAACACCCACGATGAACGAGTAGCAATACAAATCCAATCATTAGCCAAATTAGAAGACACTGTCATCAAGTCCAAGTATTTCAGACATATGTCCCATCACAGGTGGATAGGGACCAATGATGATCAATATGTGCCATATTGCATATTATTGGCTGATTACAACGCAGAGATCCAACGACAATGTGGGAAGGCCCCCACCTTTGCCACCCAGTTTGGCCCCGACGATATACCAGAGAGTGCGAAAAGAGGATCTATTCATCAACCCACTTGGAGGATCCATCTCTTGGAGACTTATCCTGAAATGGTACGAACCTGGAATAACATGCCCCTCTTTATTAAGTACAATCCTTGTTATGCCGTAGTCCTACGGAGGCGCACATGGCCCGAATTCACCATTGCTGTCAGGAACATCAAAGGCTGTGCCAAGTGGCTAAATTATGTTTATCTAGCACCTCCACGAGGACCTCCCACTATAAATTACATGATTTCTACTATCAGACACTGGAGCACTCGACTACGCAATACACCCGATGTGATGGCACAAATATGTATGAAAATATTTGAATTAATATTGATCACATTCAGGACATTTAATGTTCAACGAACATCTAGACAAGGGTCTGTCAGGGGCGACAGACGCGAGAGTGGGGGGGGGGTGTTGGCAGCAGTCAGGGAACCGAAGGAGCCACTAGACAAAGAGGGTCGGAACGAAGAGATAGCACAAGCAGACACGATAGCCAAAGAAGATCTGGAAAGTAGGCCATCTAAATTTTTCAGACATCAAGGAGTTGAGCACACAAGAAGAAAGAGCAAGTAGGGAGCTCAAAGAGGTGTATGACAAATCAACAGAGAAAATCCCTACACAAATAGTGATTTTAATCACCAAACACCATTGTAAATACCATTTCATATTTTTGTAGCTCCATTTTGTGCAAGCGAAGGAGTCCTTGAGCTTGAGGAGCTTTCGAAGTATCTACCTGCCAATTTTCGTAATTTTTAGATCTCGTTTGAGCCCTCAAATAAGCCCTGGAACCTAAATTTTGACTAGGCCGGACACTAGGTCTGGACAGGGCCAAAGCTAGTCAAAAACTATAAAAGGAGCTAGAGAGCTCATTTTTGGGGGTTAGATTGTAATTGAAATGAACTTGTAAGAGCTTTTGGAAAGTAATCTAAGAACTCCATTGATTCTCACTCTTTGCCTTACCGTGTGTGCGCATGTGTGTGTATGTGTGTGCATGTTAGTGTGCTTCTCACTCACGCACTTGTGCCTTCACTTGCTCGAGGTCTTCATACCATCCTCACGTCTTCCCGGATTGACATTAAATGAGGTGCTACTCATCACTGAGCTACATCCACCTATCTACAAACTTCATCAAACATTAGAATCTTCCTTCATCAAATCACAATAACATCTACAACCAAAATAGAAAGAACAAACACACATCGGGAAATCACATCACACATCCTCGCCGCACATGCAAGCTCGTCACAACCCATATGCATACAAGCAGAAGCCCATCCGCAGTCCCTCTCTCGTCATTCCTCTCCACTATTCGTTCAACACATCACGAATCTCTATTCCACATGCATACTCAACACACTTTCCACACACATCATATATAATAAAAAACCATTACCCACTTCCATTTTTATACTCTTCCCGGCCACACGATCGCTTTCCTGATTCCTTTTTCTCATTTCTAACCGAGTTCTCTCGTTGATTTTTCATTCCCCTTCCACCTAGGGTTTTCTATTCTCACTTGTCTTTTCATCTATTATGTGCTCTTTCGCTCATCAATCAGATCCTATGCTTGGTCACCCACCCACCTCTCTAAAAATGATGGACACACGATAAAGACGTCTCAAGCCTAACGTGAGCTCACCTCGACAAGACCGCTCATCGTCAACACGATTCTGGACTTCACAAGTCGTTGCACCACGTAAGAGCAAAACTGGCACTTCTCGAATGTTTGCAGACAAACAAGGTACCTAGCACGATTGGATCCCTCAAGTCCAAGTCTTCCACAAACACTTCGCAGCCAAAATCCTAGCCGAGCTTAAGCTTCGATTTGACATGTTTCATCGGGAGCCCACACATAACTCAAATCCCCACAACACATACACACATTCCCATCCGAGCATCATGCTCTCTCACCTCTCTTTTTTCCTCCCTCAAGCGAGGAATTTTTCTCATTCATATTTTTTTTCACATTTTTCTCTTCTTTTTTCACCATTTTTTTCACATATTTACCCACAGTTGTCGGCCTACGCTGAAGTTGGATGCGACTCGTGGCCTCGACCACCCGATCGAGTTTGTTCCACCCATCTACCAGCCCAACGCAGTGCACGACACATAGACAGCTAGCCCTATGTGAAACCGACGTTAGTTCGTGGCTTTGACCACCCGACCAAAGTGGGTCCACCCACCTATCGGCCCACATAGGCACGTAGCCACATGCACACATACATAAACATATATTTTTTCCTCTTTTTCTTTTTTCATTCCCGCATCTCGAGAATTAGGAGACAAAAGAAAGGAGCTTTTCCCAACCATCCTGATCACGACACACACACATAAACTCCCCGTGGACATCCCGATGAGACACATCTCCTCTCTGCTGCAACTCAAACCAAAATCCGACCACTAATGCCATGGTCAACCCTTCCTCTCAAAACCTGCACATGTTTTCCACCTCATCGACTTGAAAACCCCAAAAAATGCCACTTCAGTCCTAAGCATACGACAGACTTGATCCGCCCGTCCTCACATCTCTGACTCGCAATTTGCAAAACAAACCCTAGTCAGACTCAAGCCGTCCTCACCAACATCCATCTCCTCGTTTATTTTTTCATCTCCAACCTCTACCTCATAGAGATTCCACCTAACCTCATAGATGACATGGAAAACTACCATTGGCCATTATACCTATTAGTGCCTCAAGCCTCGCCGCTAGGTCTCTTAATCCTTGTTTGTTGTGCTCAATATCACTCTGATATTGGAATAGGTCAGAGTCAATGCTTCGTAACTGATTCCATATTTGCTCCATCTCTTTATCCTCTCCCACCATTTTTGCAGATCCAAAGGGAATATCCTCCCTCTTCTCAACTCCGACGGTCAACTTCTCGACTTCCTCTCTAATCGATCTTTCCTCCCAAATCCACTCATATGTTCTTCATCCAGATCATCTACCTTCTTCAGCAATTCATTCTTCATTCTTTCTAACTCCGTCCCAAATGCATCCAACCTATCCAACACTGCTTTCAACTCTTCCTCCATTTTTCCCGCTCTCGGGTCCTCCACTTGTCTTTGTGTCTCATCGCCTTTCCGATTCATCCAACTACCAAGCTTGCTACTCAGCTTTGCATTCTCTTTTTCTACCTATCTCATTTTCTCATCACTCTCTGCTTGAGCACTCTTGATCCTTTCTAACTCTAGGTGGAACTCTTCCGCTACCTTACCAGCTTGGTCATCATATCTACTAGTCACCTCTCGCAATTTCTCGATTTCCTTTGCCATTCCATCGACTCTCTGTGCCAGGTCATCATCATATTTAGGGGAATCCTCCTCGATCGCAACACTATGGCAATCGACTATCATCAAGCCGGTTCTTAGGTCTAAGACCACGTTTTCATGCTCAGACCTCCCAAGCCCTTCCCTCAAGCTTTTGTTTGCTTTCAACTCCTTGTTTCTATTCTCAACAACTTGCAACTGTTCTACACATTTCGCGATGACCTCTCCTAATCTTGCTTGACTTTTCTCCAACTTTTCTACTTTGATTTTCTCGCTATCCCACTCTACCTGAAGCAAATTGACTTGACATTCCAAACTCTTTACGAGTTCCATCAAAGCTTGATTCTGGGATTCTCTATCCATGTCTCCGTTCACTCTTGCAGTCTCCGTCGACGAAGCTACTCCACTCATGTCAACTTACACATACAAAGAGGATAAACACCTATCCAATTCATTCGTTGCGACCTTTAGGTCAGTCACCTCTTTTGAGCCACACACATGCTTGCACAACCTCTTTTTCCCACATTCTACACATCTAGGGACAAAGTCCAATAGAGTTGACACACGAGGGAAAAACTTTGCAATGTGCCCTACTTTCTCGCAACACCAACACCGAATGTAATTCGAGATTGGACCAACCCGACAACATTCATATGCATGACTTTGCATTGAGCGACCAAACCCGCTTCAACTTCTAGTACATTCGGAGTTCATCATCCTCGGGCCGACCTTTTGAAAGTCCCTAACTTTCATTCTTTGTGTTATCACTTTACCAAGACCAAAGCAACCAATCCGGGGCTTGGCTGTGCCACACAATTGGGGCATCAAGCGAGCTCGTAGCAATCTATATGAGATGTGCTAAGCCAATTCCCGGCAAACGCACCAAAATGTTATCGCTCTTAGTCCAAGGGAAAGTGTCTTACACACACGGATATTTTGCCAAAACTTTCTGATGCTAGGTCATTTTTGACCGCATAATCCACAATTTTGTTTGTATCAATAAAATGGACGATAACTACATGCACAAGTGGGTATCCAACTGTGGTGGTTACTCCTTGAGGCCTCTCTCTCTCTGCTCACTCCCAAGAACACCCACTCTTTTGCACAAATGCCCAAACATGCTCACTTTTCCTTTTTCCTCAAGCTTTCTCACTTACAAACACAATTTCCCTCACACCCTTTCACAAGTTCATGCACTCTCCTTTTCCCCCTCCATTACCCCCGTGCATACTCTTACACACACCTGTTTGCTCTCTTTCTCATGCACTTTTCACCCACATACACTCATGCCTACATCCATGCACTTACACACCTGCATGCACATATCATCTCGCACACATACAACCCCCACACTACCCTTCTTTTTCCCTCTTACTTTCACTATCTTACACACTCGTACATTCACACACATGCTCACTCATACACTCACACACACTCTTGCACATTCACACACACATATATTCACATACACACTTGTAGTGCACACACGTGTGTATTTCCACCCACACTTTCACCCTCTTTCACGTCCCCTCACTTCTTCTAACTCTTTTCCTTCCCCTATCTCTCACTTTCCCATCATCCCCATCTTTTGCTCTTACATTTCTTGTTGCCATCTAGTCCTCTTCCTTTGCCCATTTCTCCTTTGTTTGATTGAAAAGAAAGAGCTCTTTTCCTACTTTACCGTTATGAAATGCAAGCAAGTATGGAACTTCAAGCTTTAAAGAGCAGTTAAGATAAACACAATTGCTAGAAGAAAGGCCTTGTCAGTCGAAAGGATTAACAATGTGGAGGATCTCAAAGCTTGGACAAGGGAAGTACTAGAACGGTGGGCATTCAAAGGCTAACTGAGGTTACTACAGAATGAACCAGTCGATGTCCGAGCCCTTCCCTCAGGACCCTCCAGTTCCTCCATTCAGAGATAACCGTGCCCCTCCCCAAAAAGATTACAAAACCCCAAAAGCATCGTACATCAGTTCATCTAAATGATTCATTATATTCGACTTCAATTTCGAATAGTTGCAGAGCAAGTTATTGTTTATCCATAGACAAGACACCAAAAGAATCTAGTTATGCATACTGTTATAGGAACTTCTCCTGCTCTTGAAACCTTTCTACCAGGGGGTTTCGCCTCTCACATGTCCTTGTAGCTACCGTAAGGGCGGGGTATGATCTTTGAATCTCTTCACTCAGTTGAGGTTCATAGTTGCACCACAAGAAATTGAGTAAAACTTATTCTCGAGTTCCTATGGTCAATAAAACCTCTCAGGTTTCCATTCCTCAGCATCTGAAAATAAGTGCATCAGTAAAACTGGAGCTCCAGCTGTATTCGATATGTGCAATAAAAAAACAAAAGATTGCTTCCTTTTGGAGTACACTAATCGATTCCATTTCGTGTCATGAATTGTACTATATGCAGCATGAAGATTTACACTCTATGTCTGATGTAGGGAATAGAGATCACCATTTGATGTTATCATCATCACGTACAAACTACACATATTGACTTACCACTTGATTAAATGCATAAAGTTCAATCTACATCAACGCAATACAACGGGGGTGCCAACCATCGAACACATATACATATTCACTGAACAGATAGCGCATGTATATCTGAAATGGATTTCACTTCATATTGTTTTAGTGATGAAATGGATTTCACTTCATATTGTTTTAGTGATAGCCTGGAGCATTCTCTCAGCACAAGAATCGGAAGCCCATTAGTATCTAAAGACGTTGGGAGTGAATCCTGTCTGAGACAATGTGTCAAAGCATTTGAGTATACACTTGCGCTAAAAAAGAGTGAGACGAAAGCCACTAGGTTTATTGATCTTCATAAGCAAATTCGACACTGAAGTTGCCAAATGTGATTAACAATCATGACATCAACAGTGGATCAAGGAGAATGGATTATCAACGTTGAACCTCAGATTATAAACAACGGATCGCTCTAAGTCATGAAAGTCATATAGTTGACGTTTTGTATGGACAGATATGCGGAACATCAGACACATAACAGAAACTAACTCCAACAGTAAGCAAGATTATAGTACTCAAAATTGATAATCAGCAGGTTCAAATATACCTACGGCCTGAGTCAGGACAACATCCCGTAACAGTTCACTGTCCTCAAAATCTCTGAGTGTTGTTGTATATACCCTCATCACTGGTACACCTCTCCTATCATGCGTTGTGTGTCCGATTATACAGAGAGTGACCCCATTCTCCTTTCTTACGATCTCTGCACACCTCCAGCTTTTGCCAACGAAGGGAACCCCCCCTCCTCTTCTTGAGATCTGCGCCTCCATATTCTTGCTATCTCTGATGAGAAGGAACAACCGTTGTCTCTTCCTTTCGCTGTTGTGCACCCCCCCGCCCCTTTCGTGGCAGAAAAAGCACAGCTACTGCCTCGGTCCCCCAAGCACACAGAGCAAAAACAAAAAACCGCTGAAGAAGAGAAGAAGAACCCCCCGAAGCTTTTCCCCCCTTTATGCCTTGTAATTGAACAACTCCCCTTTTTGCGAAGTAGCAGGGCCAACTCGATAGGCACACCTCATAAATTTTTGTCACACCCCTCGAAAGAACCAGACTCCCGTTGGAGATAAGGATGACTTCAATTTGAGACTCGTAATGCTCGAGACTCTCCCCTCCAAAAACCGTTTTCTTTTTGTTCGGACCACATTATGACAATATTATTTTCTAGCTCTCAAGTGAACACCCAAAATGCATATATGCACAAAAGCGGTTGGAACTCACTTTGGGTCGTTGCTCTAACCCATTCTCCCCTTGTCATCATCAGATATGAAAATATTAAAATCATTTTCAAGACCAAGGATAAGCCCCACTTTTTCTACTTTCTTTATCCCCAGGATAGAAGCTTCATTTGTTAGAAAGAATGTAGGAGCTTTGGCACCAATATGAACCAGAGCCCCATTGTTGGTTGGCATCAACATAGCCCCTTTCACCTCTTGATTCAACCAAATTTCTTCAGCACGTGCAGCAGTCTCTGCTTGGGCTATTCTTTGCCAGAAAGTTTGTACCATCTCTCCACCCATTTCATAAACAAGTGAAGACTTTTGTAGCATATCTCCAGGCACTGGCCCCAATGTTTTTTTTGGTAGATAAACTAATTCTCTCTCTCTCTTTGTCTTGAACCTTAAGCTTATCGCCCGATTGGAACACATTCTCCACACTTGTAATCCTTTCATGGCTGATCTGCCTTATATGCAGGTTGCAGCAGACCATACACACCTTTCATAGCAGTAAATCCTCCATACAGTTTTACCGTCTGGCTACACCTTCCACAACAGATCCTATACCCCAAGATATTTGATTCTCGACCAGTGCCTTTTTATTGCTCAAAACAAGCCTTGCCTGCTCCTCATCACTTCCATAAACTTGGTTGGAATGATCTTACGGATCAGGTCATAATAGCTTATTGTTTTAGGAAATATGAGAGAAGGGCACAAAACCACGTAAATCTTCTATATCTACCACACGCCCACTTTGATTGGCTGCAAGTACTAAAGTTTTGACAATTACATTCTCTGTTTGCAGTTTCTTCCAACATTCCCATGCTAAGTCCAGCTCAGTCTTCCTGAGACTGAGAACCACCCTCCTTGTAGCATACTTGCCGGGTACATACAAGTGTCTTGATGTCTCGAATATGACCGTCGATCCACCTCATATAGCATCACTGGTAATTTCTGGAATCCATGCATTTAGGTTTGATTGAATTTATCACTACCAAGATACATTTTCCCTTGTGAACCACTTAAAGACACCAATTTTTATAGCAATGGAGAACCGCATTAGTGTAGAAGAATTAGCATGTTGATCAGCTAACATCTTACAAAGATCTCTCTCAAATACAACTTTTAAACCATCACTCAAAAATGCAACTATAGATAGCAGATTCTTCTTCATGTCAGGTACATATAAAACACCTGAAATCTGAAAATTACCACCTTCTCTTGACTTTAGGGTTATTGTACCTATTCCCACAACATCCAAATTATTGCCATCTGCAATAGTAACTCTTCTACCTGAAGAATATGAAAGAGAAGAAAACACATCTCTGCAACTTGTCATATGCTTTGTAGCACCTGAGTCAAATATCCAAGGATTTGCCGAAAGAACTTGTAAAGCTTCCTGATCAAAAGCTACTTCCTCAATAGTGATATAGGCATAAGAATCACCTTGAGGTTTCCCTTTTTTCTCATCATCTGCAACATTACCTGATGCCTTTTTATTTTTTGCTGCAATCCTTTTATAACATGCTACCTTTAAATGTCCACGTTTCTTGCAGTAATAACATATTACTTCCTTCTTCTTAGAGGATTTCTCTTTAGATGTAGTAGAAACAGAATCTGAAGTAGAAGGTGAGAGGGACCTACTTTCCTTCTTGGATTGCTTTTCATTCTTATGCTTCTTCTTCTTTTTACCCTTTGATGAGGATGAAAGTGCTTCTTCATTCTCTTCCATTCCCTTCAACTGATCCTCATCTTGAAGTAACAAGAACTCTAGCTCTTCAAATGTAACCTCTCTATCTCTTATGGTAAGGGTAAGAGTGGTTATGAAAGACCAATATGAAATAGGAAGTGAATTAATTAGCATATTTACCATTTCTTCATCTGATACCTCAATTCCTACATTTAGAAGTTGATCTCTCAAGTCAACAAGTCTCATAATGTGGGTTTGAATTGGCTCACTAGCTTTCATCCTTGTATTTGCTAATTTTCTCAAGTGAGCTTTCCTAGCTATATTTCTGCTCTGAAAAAGATTCTCAAGCTTCAACCAAGCTTGACTAGAACTTCTACAAGATTTGATCTATGGTAGAATATGCTTTTTAACACTCATTGCTATGAATGAGAGTGCTAAAGCATCTCTAGCATCCCATCTTGCCTGATCTTTAGTAGGAGGAACTCTACGTAAAGACCTAGCTGTGACCCTGGATATAGAAGTGGTTGCCGCTTCTTCAGTTAGTTCTCTAATTGTGGCTCCAATACCTCTTGAAGCTGTTGTATCCCCTTCTCCACCTTCTCATCTTGGTCTTGTTAAGGATCCATTGGTGATACTCCATAAATCCTTTGTCATTAATAAATTCATCATCATAAAACTCCACATGGGATAATTCAAAGATCCATCTAACTTGTCCTCAATCTCAATTCTAATCTCACTCGTCTTAATTAAGTGTGTATGTCAATTATGCTTTGATACCAAGTGTTGGAATTTGGGGCCCCACGATCATTCCAAACTAAAACCTTTTGAGCATACACAACTTAATTAACCAAGATGATATGTGAGATAGAGAATGAAAGAGATCTTGAGACAAGGATAGGGAACGGAACCAAGATGCTTACTCACTAAAAAATAGTTGTCCAAATTACAACATGGGAGTACTACTCAACCATATGATGTGGTGCACTCACTAATGGAAGAATAGCCAAGAAGATGATGATACAAAATTTAGATTATGTTGTTATAATCTGTGTGTGAAGTAATTGAGCAATGAAGCAACCTAATTCTCACAAGATAGTGCAACAAATCTGAAAATCAGCAAACCCTAATTCTAAAACTAGGGTACAAAACCCTAAAAACAGAATATTAGGTTAACTTACAAAAGATAGCTGCCCAAAGCTTGTAGAAGACCTCTTGCTCCAAGAGAGTAGCCTCTCCTTCACCAAAACTACACCTCCAAAGCTTCAGAACTCCAAGAGCTAGCTTCTGTCTTGTCTTACGTCCAAGAGTGTGCCCAATATGGTCTTTATATAGGTTTCTAGCCTCCCAATAAAGCTCCACATAAATTTTTACAAGAAACTCCTGAAAAATCAGTGATCGCTGATTTCCACCAATTTTAGCGAAAGTCTTTTTTAAATTCAGCTTTTTGATCCTTAAAATTCTGCGATCATAATTTTTAAGGGTGGATTTTATCATGATTGCTAAAAATATGTGCTTTTGGACCCTAGTGACAATTTAACTCAGCTTTTTGAAATTTGGACTTCACAATCTGCTTTTCCTCTATTTTGGGCTAAATTAGGGTTTGACTTTTCTCCCTGTTCTGACCTCTGATGAAGAAATGAAGCATACCACTAGATAGCTCTCACATAAGCTCTATCTATCTAGCCTAAAAAATTTTTACCCAAACTGTATAAAAAATGCTAAGTCCAAAAATGATTTGCTGGAAATGTACCAAATGTACATTGATTTCCAACATTACTCTTTAATCTATTGTACGAAGATCAATCTAAGGAGAATAGGTCCATTATGTGGCTGCAGATTAAACTTTCCTAGCTAGTGAGAAGGGTTTTTAATTTAGTAGAATCAAAGAGGGATGACAAAGACAAGAAGAAAATAGAAAAGCACAAATTGTTTTGCAAATATTGTAAAGGAAATAATTATGTAATAAAGAGTTGTCCAAAACTAACTACAAAAGAGGCAAAGAAGAAAGAGGCTAGAATGGTTGTTGTAGAGGCCTCTACACCTAAAACACAGTCCATTAATCTTCTGTAGAATGAATAATGGGCATCTACTATTGTTTATAGTTATGACCCATCTTCTCATGAACAATTTATGTGTGCAATAAACTTAGACGTTTGGTACTCTGATTGTGGGGCAACCAAACATATTACCTTAGAGTGAAGTTTCTTTACTTCACTTCACCATGCCCCTATAGTGATAAGTATCACGTGCACCAACAACTCCTCTTATCTTATCATGGGAGTTGGTAAAATCATTCTAACTATTGTTGATGGTGGTTCGTTTACATTTTCCAATGCTTTACTTGAGCCACAAATCAAGAAAAATATGGTATCAGTTTCAACATTAACCAAGATGAGCTTGGTTGTGAAATGTATAGTTTAGGATCTATCAAATAGCACCATTGTCGTAGCTTTTGGCATTTTATGGCATGGGCTATATAAGCTCAGAGTATGAAAAATATATGAATGCTTCAACATGTGTAGTTCAAGGTTCTTAAGCTATGTCACGTACAAATCTTTGGCATGCATGCTTTGGTCATCTAGATTTCACTAGTTTGTTATGCATGTAGAAATCTGAAACGGT
Organism: Ceratopteris richardii; assembly: GCA_020310875.1. Lineage (NCBI taxonomy): Eukaryota > Viridiplantae > Streptophyta > Polypodiopsida > Polypodiales > Pteridaceae > Ceratopteris > Ceratopteris richardii. The sequence continues at coordinate 140,115,035 of CM035441.1, forward strand.
GTTCTCTGTGCCTAAACTTGAGGCACCTTATAAACATGTTTGTGAAGCATGTATTTTGGGGAAAATGCAACTTTCCTCCTTCCCAAAAGATGGTTCAGTACGAGCTACTCCGAAATTGCAACTTGTTAACAATGATTTTTGTGGTCCTATGTAGACACCTTGTTTTGGGAAGTACCTTTACTTCATGACTTTCATTGATGTTTTCTCCAGATATGCATGGGTGTATCCATTGAAAGCAAAGTCCAAAGTGTTTATGTGTTTCAAATAGTTTCTAGTTTTGACTAAAAATCTATCATCATGTAAAATGGGCACCCTCTGTTCTAATCGAGAAGGGGGGAATATATGTCTTTTGATTTTAATGCACTTATGGTTGAATGTAGAATTAAACATCACTGTATAGTGTTGTATACAACTCAGTAGAATGGATTTTTTGAAAGGAAGAACACTTCACTCATGGAGATGGTAAGATGTATGGTCAAGAGTCAAGCTTTACCACAAAGTTTCTGGCTTTAGGTTTTTATGTGTGCAACATATGTACTTAACATGTATCCCACTAAATCATTGCATTCTATCACTCCATATGAGGCTTAGCATGGTTGCAATCCATCTATTTCATATCTACATTGTCGAAGTGAAGGGCTAAATTGATGGATCAGGTCAATTATTGGGTTTCTGATGATATGACACACACAGATGCTTCTAGCAATGCAAGTGATGAATGCAAATCCAAAGATGGTTAGCAGTTCAATAAGAAAAATCCTAAAGTATCATCAAAGAATTTGGAATATGAATTCATCATAAAACATTCAAAGAGCGGTAAATTCTCTTTGCTCCCGAAATCGGAAGCATCCGCCTTGTCCCTCAAAGTAATTGAATCCATTTGTTTTAAGAAATCCATATAGGCAAAGAGTTATGAAAGCTCGGAGAAATCAGAGAAATTACCAAGAAGAGATAAGTCCAAGAAATATAATGCGATCAATTAGAAAAAAAAACCATAGCCTCAAAAAGAGTTTGGAAAACAAGTTTCATACTTGGGCAAAAAAGTCATCTTAATCATGGATCGTGCAAAGGAATGAATATTGACATGTATATGGTGACTTCTTAACAAGGTTTAGTCATAGTATGTGAATCATATGTGATGTAATCAAACAAGCATATGTATTCATGACCCTAAGCTTGAGGGAAAATCCAAACACGTCAAAATGGGAGCTCTTAGCCAGTGTTGCTTATTACTAAGACTTTGGAACCATAACCATACATCATAAAGGTATAGGACAAAAACTGGCTACGAAGGTTGCACTATTCAGCCAAGAACGCATAGGTGAAGTAATATAAACGACATGTTGAGTATGCATAGAATGATTGTGTGTAGAATGATTATCCGAACGAAACTATTATGACAAGGCATCACGAAGAGTGAATATTTTTTGCCACAATCAGTTCTTAATTGTGTTACTGAAATTGAGCAAAAATTTGATAAGTCAATAATGGATGGGTTCAAAATTTAATGCTATGTGATGATGAGTTAATGTGTATGATACAGAAAATGCTTTGTGAGATGATTCGAGCTTCTAGTGCAATCACTTAGTATAGATAATCATAGTTTATAATCAGAGTCAAGATAACGTGTCGTAGAAAAGAATCCCTCTATTGATTATCGTTGATTCCCTCCACTATCACTCAGTAGAGTCATGCCAAGATCACATAATTCATCTGTCTTTAGCGCATCAGTGAAAAACTTCTAATGAAGATAAAGATGAAGAGTTGGTAGTTCCATTCATGAGAAAGGATGGATGCTGATTAGAGCATAAACTCTGAGGCATTAAGAATCCCCCCTCAGTAGGAGCATTCCTCTTCCATTTTGTAGGTTGAACTAAGCTAAATTTAGAGTTGTGAAAGCAATGATCATGAAAAAAAAAAGACATCCTGAACTCAAATGCATCACAGAACTAAGTTGCCCTTTTACTGTCCTTCAATGCATTTCTATACCAACATCAGAGACTTCTTTGACTTGCAACAATAGGGTCCGTTAGGCATTGATCTTCAGCAGCCCAACAAGAGGTGCAGGTTCCCTTCATGAAGTGCTAAAGTGCATGGATATATAGAAAGCTCATTTGACTTGCAAACGTGCTAAGCTTCTGATATCAGAACATCCAGACTGCACTTCATATTGAGAGCAAGCATAAAACGCATTTTCTTTGCATAATTAGAATCCTATTCCATGATCAATTCAATCAAACAAAAAAGTACTGGTGCGATATCATGCTGTAAAATCAAAAGAATTGCCCCTATTTTTCTGTACACATATCTTTTTGCAGCCCAATTGTCATTATCTCTAACAAGAAACTCATGACGAAGAAAGCATGGTCTGAAGCATATTCTTTGTACACCATTTCTCTTCAATCAAGTTTGGGGAGAGGATCTCTCTAACATTCATCCCTACTAAACTTGCATGTCGTCGTCGATGGGCCAATCCTAAAAATCAACACCAAAGGAGTATCATAACTTCTTTTTTTTATCAAAGTTAAAACTCAAATATTTTGTTACTTAGTTAATGTAAATGATTTGCTTTGTGCTTGATATATGGTAATTTTAACTTAAGTTTAAAGTTCTAACCATTGTGTTCAACAATTACTTAAAATGAGATTCAAAATACAATTACAAAGTTGGCTTAGATGTTCAAGAAACAAATCTCATAATCCAATCTTTCAGAGTCAATCATCATCTCATATAAATAATTATAGGAATGCATTTATACATATCCGTGAGATTCTACTAGTTCCTCTCATGCATAAATCTGCCTCGTTGCCTGATATAACTGAAAGTGTTCTGAAGATCACAACCAATTCTTCATCCTTTTTCATCTTCTGAGTTTTTCTCCATATTTCTTACTTCATCAGCATCCATTAATGTATTGAATCATAATTGATAACTTCCAGTTTTTTAAGATGGAAGAAAAGTATACACTTTTGTTTGTTAGATTTTTCGAAATAATCTTTGTAACTTTTTTGTTTTAAGAGGAAAGACTTAAACCCTTATTCCAAGTTGAGGTTTTAGATGAATGCATAAGAAAAACTAGGATCCCAATGAGACATGCTTTTATGCATAAACATGCTTCTATTTATACAAAACAAATCCTTCTTCCTACTTGAGCATCAAATATGATTTGTTCTTGCATACCTTAACCTCATTTATAAAGATTTCAAATAGAATTCCAAACAATTGCATTCCTACTTAAGCCTAATATCAATTTTAGGTTATCATCAACCAGGTTTTTTTTTACTAGTTGAAAGTATGAATGCATAGTAATTTGAAATGCAATGAAAAGGAATATATACAAACAAAAAAGAATAGATACCATCTAGTCAGTTTGGTTTTTCTTCAATCATCTCCTTGTCCTTCAATGATTATTAATCAAGGCTTCTAGTTCCTGCAAAGATAAATTCTTATTTCTCTTGCTCAACTTCAAAGTTTTAGAAGGTTTTGAATCCATTTTCATATTGTTCTCGATTTATTTAATAATATCATCAAGGATTTGTTTCTCTGTTTTGTTCACTTGTTTTTCATAGTTTCTAGTCTCAAACATTCTTTGTTTGTTCTTTTCTTATTTAATTTTATTGTTGCCTTGATTGTTTTATCGATGTTCAATTGATTTTGAAATCTATTACTTTCTCTTGATAAACAAATTCCTCATTAGCTAGAAACTTCGGATCAAATGAAACATAGAAATTGTGAAGTTTTCCTGATCTTACTTGAAGTTATTGACCAAATTCTCTATTATCTATATCCATTTATTCTTCCAATATTGGTTCAATGTTTTGATTTTCTTCTTTGTTTTTTCTCTTTCATTTTCCTTCATTAGTTCATGTTCACTTTCAATTGAGATCACACGTATTTGTTCATTAGGTTTCATGTTCACATGTCTATTTGGCTTCCATAAATTTTGAATTTCTTTACATGGGTTTGGTTTAGTTTTTTTCTATCTCAATTATTCCTTCAATCCCACCCCTTCTTAGATTCAATTGTAAAGGTGCTTGGTCATTACTTGCCTCTTTGATTTCCAGTTTTTGGCTCCTTTCCGTGTCATATACCCTACAATCCTAGAACATATGACCATATTGATCATACCGAAAACATCTTAGTGATCACTTCACAACCCTATTTAATTTTCTAAATGTAAGTCTAGGGATGGATCTACTAAGGTCAACTGAATGTGTTTGCACAAAGGCTATACATACATACCTTGCATTTCCCCTCATTTTCATGATTGCATTTAAATGACTCTAATTCTTGAATTTGATTAATAAAAAATCCACATTTCATTTTCACATCTACAAGTTCAGAGTTCATTTCCTCTTTTATAGTTTTAAGGCTAATTCCTAGTACTCGTATAGATTCTGCCATTGAACTTATGGTTTGCTTTAAGGTCAAAAGGATTCCAAATTTTTGTTTTATAACTTCATTCATTTGATATCCATTGCTTTAGATTTTTCTTCCATCATTTAATTTACATCAGATACATTGGCTTGTGGGCACATATGTTTCTGTTGACTATGGGCCTTAAAGTCATTTGAACAAGTTTCTTGGACTATGCTTTGAATTATCTCTTCCATTTACGTTTGTTGCATTGTGCACACCACTCCCTTATGTATGGTTGATCCAAGTGTCATGTGTGCTCAAAATATGACAATATGCAAGAAGAAAAGTATTTTCTGCTTTTATGCTTTTTCAATGCAAGTATGTAGGTGTACAATGTGCAAATGTGAAAGTGAAAATGTTCTTTTTATGCTTTTCCAATATAAAAAGGCATGAACTTGAAATGTGTATACCTGACTTAACTTGAAGAAGAGGTTTCGAGTGTGTCAATGTATGAAAATAGATACATCTTTATTTTTCCAAAATCCTATATACAATGGAAATCTAAGTGAATGCTTTGTGTAAGCATGGCAGGTTCAATCTGTTGATAAAATCGATGAAGCGATGAGGGTCAAAAACTTGCACGTCTCCATGGAGGCACTCAGATCATGTAGATTAGCCCTCAACACCAAGGAGATCTTACACGGATTTCATCCCTATTCACAATGAAACCTTTGTTGCTTGGATTGTACAACCTATAACCTTTTGTATTAAGTTCATAGCCAAAGAGGATGCATTTATATGCATTAGGATCCAATTATCCTCTAATCTATGAAGGTATGTGAACATATGAAATGCACCCAAATATGCTGCAATGACTTAGGCTAGGTCTTCTTCCATTACATACCTCATATAAGATCATTCCATCTAGAGCCTTTGATGGAAGTCTATTTACCAAATAAGTAGTTCTTGAAACTATATTTTTGCAGAAGTAGTCAGTGGGGAGTTTCATTCTTTTAGCATTGACCTTGCAGCCTCCAGAATTGTCCTATTCCTTCTCTGTACCACTCCATTTTGCTTGAGAGTCCCTAGTGATGATTTCCCTTTTGATCCCTCTCTCTTGGAGATAAGAATCAAAGTCATGGGAGAAGTATTCTCCCTATATATATATAACCTTAGTCTTTTTAGGGTTTTACTTGTTGGGTGCTCCCCAAGAGCTAAATACTTTTTGAAACATCATCCTTATACTTCATAAAATATAAGATAGTCCATCTACTACAATCATCCATGAATGACACATAGCACCTTAATCGAGAGATTGAAGGCTCCTAGCTTGGTCCCCATACATCTATGTGGACCAACTCAAATAAGTCTCCATGTATGTAGCCTTTTCTGGTGAAGGGTTTCCTGTGTGACTTATGAATTTGAAAAGCACTACATTTATATATCATATATTGTTTTGGTATATTTGGTAGCTCAAGTACATTGTGATCCCTACTGATTTGTTTGAGAGCTCTTTCTCCTATGTGATCTAACCTCTTCTTCCAAATGACTAACACTAATAGAGTTTGGCTACCGTAATTAAACAATGCAATGTTCTTGGTGTCGAGGAGTTCAAAGGTGAATGATCTATGTGTCTTTTACTTCTTTCTATCTTCTCAAATTCTTGATGTGAGTCTTCAACAAATGATCCATGCTTGGTAAATATAACTTGCAATTACTTCTCAAAAATTTGACCTACATTGATGAGGTTCTTGGAAATAGTAGGCACATAGAGTACTCTACTTAGTAACTTCATTTTACCATTTTAAGTCTTCACATTATCTATCTTCTAAATTGGATGCCTTGTATCATCTTGTGTTTGGAATTCATGTCTATTCTTTGGGTCTTCCAAATCTAAGAGTAGAGCCACATTGCCTGCCACATGATTTGAGCATCCTAAGTCTACATAAAACACATGCTCATTTCCCTTTCCTTCCTTCGTGGTCATGTTCATGAAGAAAAGTAAGACTTTTGAGCTTGATCATCTGTATAGTTGCAGTCTCACCTTTCTTTGTATCCAGCTTGGTAGTTGTTGTCGTATGAGTTGTTAATGTATCCATAAAAATTCTTGAATCTTCTTTTGCATTTCCATAGGCTCCTCTATTGTATCCTCTTTCTCTAGCTCCTTGGGTTCCTAAAATATGATTGGTTAGACTACAAATAGCACACTGTGATGAGCTTCCCCTGCCTTTTCTACCTCCTCTGGCTCTTCCTCTTGAGCCTCTATGTTTGTTGTTATCCTTTGGAGTTGTCCTCTCCAATCATTATAGCACAAAGGATTAACTAACACTTCATCAAATTGTCAATCTAGGAAGTATGCAAAGACCACAACCCCTTCTAGTTAATGGAATCAAAGAATAAGAGGAAACATGGCCCATTTCTGAGAAACTGGTGAAGATGAAGATGGAAAACGAGGGTTTTGAATATCTTGAGCTATACAAAAGCATTTTCAATGATCTTTGTGCCTAAAAATGTGCCACTTTCTCTCTAGATTACAAATATAAATTTAGATTTCAAAAACAATACATGTATCACATAGATGAGACAATCGTGATTTTGTAAAAACTAAGAATTTCCATTTCCATCATTGATTTCTTGCAACACTTCCCTCAATCGACCGATAACAACCTCTCTTCATAGACTTCACTAAGAAATACACAAGAAAAGCTCACAAATTCCATAGATTTCACAAGAGAAAGAATCAATAAATCAAGAAGACACTCAAGGGAAGTAGAAACACGATTTTCTTGCAAGAAACTCTTCACATTAATTGAATCTACAAATATGCTGTTGAAGAGCCTTTAAAAATTCTAAGAAAAATATATATGCTTCTACTATACATGAGGAAGACTTTTCCTCATTTTTACATCATTTGGATAATTACTTTACAAGATAATGGGTTTTTCTTACAGAAAATCCTATTCTAACATTTTCTTCCCCTCCTAGACTTTTTGGCAGTGGATTGACAAAAAGTCTCTTCTTCAGCATTCCTTCACTTCTTTTTCCTCTGATATACATGTGCAAGTAAATCATGGTTTTTCCTTTCTATCACATTTAAACTGTTCACCATTTCAAAAAGAACTTTCCTCTAATGTACTGCTGCCTCTGATCTTTCTATCACATCCTTCTTTAAATACTTTGTATATGCAGATTCATAGGTAGTCAGCCTTGACTTAGTTACTACTGATAAATTCCCAAAAGTTTCTGATTCTCTTTAAAGAAATCCATAGTCAAACGCGTCCTCAAAAATCTGTAAGTAATGGCTTCCCAAAAATACAACTCTGCTACAATATGCCATGAGACATATTCTGTCAGGTGTTTCACTCATATCAAAAAGTAATGCATCTGTTGGTTAGTTACGTCCTATATAATTAAGTATTCTCACATCTGTATAAGTGAAAGTCTCTATACAAGTGGGAATTAACCTCATGATTCGTACAATAAATATACAAGTTGGATCATTCACATCTTTGTATGCTACTATAATAGATTCTGTTGTGTCTACCATGTATTTATTTGTTGGCCATAATCCTTTCTTTGGTCCTGCTATTTTAGGAAAATTTAGCCATCTTGCTAGGATCAAGCCTTCATTTCTCCTGCTCCAATGGTCTGACCATTCCCTTCTTCTTGCCACTGGACAATATGCTCGATTAATCTTTAAATGTGAAGGAGCCTCTTTCCAAATTTTTCTACAATCCTAATTGGCATCTAACCACCTGTTTCTCCACTTGGGATTAGCTTTCTCAAAGAGTTCCTTTGTAACTAATATATCTTCTTCATATTCCAAGTACTTGTTAGGTGGTATTCCAACTCTCACAATCTGATAGTTCTTTATACTTTTGAAAATCATGCGAAATGGGATTCCAAATCCATTAGCTACCCAATGATGTTGATCTAGACTGACACCATTTTCCAATGCAAATTTTACTATTTGCTTTTCATACCAGTTATGCATTTTTCTAATAAACTCCATTCTTGATTCTCTACTGGTTAATAATTTTCGTACAAATTCTTCAGAGTAATCTTCCTCTTGTTTGTGTCTGTTTCTATGTAATTGTCCTCTAGTGGTGGTGACATTCTGGTTTCCTTCCTTTGATCTTCTTCTGCATGTTCGTGTAACTTTCTTACCTGTTCCTTTTCCTTCCTGCTTGGCTTTCCAATTTTTTCTTTAATTCTGATACTTGTCTCATTAATCCAATACTCCTTGAGTTCAACACTTCTTTTTCATCCCTCCATTCTTCCTTTTCTTTAACTGTATTTTGGTATAATGTATTATACCCTCTCATTGCAGTAGCAACATGTGTACTAACTTGTTTCTTCATTTCTTTGGTTTCTTTCAATTCCCCCTGTAATCTCTAGGCTTCTTTTTTCAATACTTCCAGCTCTTGTTGATTCTCCTTAATTGGTTGTTGTCACTCTAGCACAATGGTGAGTACCAACGTGAGAAGATTCACCTCATAATTGTCAATCCGTGGAGACGTGAGGACTAGTATGAAGACTATGAGCAAGTGAAGGCACAAGTGCGTGAGTGAGAAGCACACAAGCATGCACACACATACACACACACGCGCACACAAGGCAAGAACAAGGAGAGGAACAATGGAGTTCTTTTCATTAATCAAAAGATCTCTTACATAAGCTCAATTCACAAACAATCTAACCCCAAAAATGAGCTCTCTAGCTCTTTTTATAGTTTTCTAACTAGCTTTTTGCTGGGACATTTTGCTGCGCAGGTACTTTGGATCTCGGACATAGGTAGTACTCTACTTCTTTTGCCTTTGATCCACCTTTGGTTGTTGCCTCCTTCTGGCCTTTGGAAAAGAAGGGAGTTCCTTTGCATCCCTGACTCCTTTTTTGCGAATATCATTCCTCTGCAACACATAGTTTTGGACAAGAACAACATGGTCATCTTCATGTGTATTCCTGGAAGGACCAGGAGTCTGTGCCTTTCCTAGTTCCTTGAGTGCTCCATTATCTAACTCTACTGTAATTCGACTATGATTGACCCAAACCTGAAGAAGTCCACTTCTTAAGTTTAAGTTGACTGCTTGGTCATAGATCCAATCTTGACCCAAGACAAGAGGTTCAGTGAGATCCTCGTCTTGACACACTAGTACTTTAACTGTTATTGCCTCATCATGAATATAGAGGGGAAGTTCCACCTCGCCCATGCAAGGGGTTTCCACGCCTCCCAATCCTATGAGATATGCTTCCACAGGATTGACAGTTAACTGCAACTCTTGACAGTAAGACAACTTAACAGCACTAGTGGCTGCACCTGAGTCAATCAAGGCTCTTACGGTCCTTGCACTCTTTCCTTGTCCTATATCTAGGGTTATGAAAGGTCGTCGATCAATTATCCTATGCGAGCTTGTTCCTGCAACTTCACACATGGCCATAGGATATCCTTGATCTGCATAGTCATTCGTTCTAGGCTGATCTCTACCTTGCCTTCGTAACTTCATCCTTCTGATGCGTTCTAAAGCTTCTGCTTGAGCTTCTTCTCGAATTCGCTTTTCTTCCTCTTTGCGTTTCTTAGCAGTGTTGAGTCGGCTAAGCATTTCCTCCGTAAGGGGTTCTTGATACAACTTGACTCTGCATCCGCTAATATAGTTTGGAAGAACATCACCCTCTAATGTGGCTAGTTGTACTGCTCCACTCGTGGAGATCCTATTGATGATCATAGGTCCGTAGCCTCTCTTTTCTAGTTTCCTTGCGTGTTGTTTCAGTGTGTAGATTAAAACTAGATCTCCTGCTTTCAAACCCTTATCCTTCACATGGGCATCGAAGTATGCCTTCTGTCTCTTCTTAGCTGCGTATATCCCAGCAGCTGCTCTCAGTCTTGTTTCTCCTAATCGTTCAAGGTCAAAATGTCTAGAGGAGAGTTCATGACCCGTCCATTCGTGCTCTTGTGCTACTCTCAATGTAGGAATCAAGAAGTCCAGGGGTAGCACAGCGTTTTGGCCAAATACCATCTGAAAGGGGGTGGCTTGGAGTACCGTTTTGTAGGCAACTCGGTATGCCCAAACGGCATGGTGTAGCTGTTTGTCCCAATGAGAGCGTTTAGTGTTCACTAATTTTGTCAGTACATTGCATAAGATCTTATTAGTGCTCTCAGCTTGTCCATTAGCTTGAGGGTGATAGGGGGCAGACTTCTTGTGTATTACCAAGAATTCTTGGAGTAGATTTTCAATCACTTCGTTCAAGAAATGAGTGCCTCTATCACTTACAAGCTCTATAGGTAGCCCATATCTCGTGAATACATTCTCAAACAAGAATTTAGTAGTTGTTTGAGCATCGTTCTTTGTCGTAGCCTTTACCTCCACCCACTTGGTGAGATAATCTGTTGCAACAATGATGTATTCCGCATGAGAACCCTTAGCTGGGGGATTAATAGGACCTACGAAGTCTATTCCCCACTTAGAGAACGCACATCCACCCATCATAGGTTTCAGTGGCATCTCATCTTTGCGTATAGGATACTGAGTCCTCTAACAGACATCACACCGTTTCACATAGGTATGTGCATCCATGTGAAGGGTAGGCCACCAGAAGCCCGCAAATAGTATTGCCTTGATCACCCGCTCCGGTCCAAAGTGTCCTCCTGCAACACCTTGGTGAGCAGTTTCCAAGATCTTAAGATATTCACTTTCATGGACACATAGCCTCAGGTAACCATCTTTACCACGCTTATACAGATTATCACCAATGAGTGAGTAATCCAGGGCTTCTTGTTCTAAACTCCTTTTCCTAGCCAGAGTCATGTCTGGAGGGAATGTGTTTGTCCTCAGGAAGGATACTAGAGGTTCGCTCCAATCCGGCACAATGGATACTTGATAAAGAGTGGCGTGTTCCACTGGTGGTTTAGTGCAATAGATTGGGCATTCCTTGCACAACTTTTGGACGTCAGCTTCCATAGTTGGCCAATGTACTCCGAGTCTCTTTAGGGTCTGTAAAATTCGTTGCTTTGAGTAGTGTTGCTCTAACGCACCTACATGTGCTAATTGCAACCATTTAGCGTACTCATCCTCTTCTACGCAACAAGCCAAGATCCCTTGATCTGTGTGCTTGTACATACTTCCTGCCATGATGTGGTACTTTTGGGCTTTAACTACCTCTCTATTCCGTGTGTTTACCACTGGATGATTAGGCCCGTATGTCAATACTGGTACCAATGGCTTAGCCCACTGTGGCACCACTTCCAAATTAAACAAGTAAGCGTCAGGAAGGTCATCTGATACTCCTTGTGGGGCTTCTCCAGATGTGAGCCTAGAAAGATGATCAGCTCTCAAATGAGTCCTCCTTTTTCTTACCACAACCTCAAAATCATATTCCATTAGCAAGAGAAACCATCTCACTAATCTTCCAGTATTGCATGGCTTGTTTACGAGGTATAGCAATGCCTGATGATCAGTAAAAAATTTAAACTTATTTGCAAGCAAATAGTGTCTAAATTTCTTAACTGCATATACCATGCCTAAGCCTTCTCTCTCTGTAGTGGTGTAATTCCGTTCAGCCGCATTCAATTGTCTACTGGCATAGGCAATTGGAAGATCCATATTACCTTCGCCAGTAGGTTGAGCAAGTACACACCCAATGGCATAATTGGATGCATCCACGTGAACATGGAATGGCTTATTCCAATCTGGTGTGGTCAAGATTGGTGCTGAACATAATCTTCGTTTAAGCTCCTGGAAGGAGTTCTCACATTCATCCGTCCACTCAAAGTTAGTCAGAAGTCCGTACATGGGCTTTGCAATGACAACATACATGTGAATGAATCTTCGGTAATAACCACAATGCCCCATGAAAGCTTGTACTTCCTTGACATTCTTTGGCCTAGGTAACTCTGCTATAGCTCTCACTTTCTCTTCGTCAGTAGATATGCCATTCTTTGACACTATGTGTCCTAGAATCTTGCCTTGCCTGACCATGAAAACACACTTTTTTGGGTTCAGGCAGACTTGATATTCTCTACATTTGTCAAAGATTTGCCTGAGTTCGAGGATATGGGTTTGCCTAATGTTCAAATGAGCACAAAGATCATCAACATAGACTTCTAAACTCTTCCTCAGGAACTCCTTAAACACATGGCACATCAGCCTCTGGAAGGTAGCTGGTGCATTGGTAAGCCCAAATGGCATTACTCTAAAAGCAAAAATGCCCCATTCTGTGGCAAAGGCTGTCTTATGCTGATCCTCCGGAGCTATGGCTACTTGATTGTAGCCCGAAAATCCATCAAGGAAGCTGTACACTTCCTTGCCTGCCACTCTTTCTAAGAGATGTTCTGTGATGGGAAGCGGATAGTTATCTCGAATTGTGGCTGCATTAACCTTTTTCAAGTTAATGCACACACGCAGCTTGCCATTCTTCTTGGGCACCACTACGATGGGGGATACCCATTCAGTGTGCTCAATTTCATAGATAAATCCAGCTTCAACCAATCTATCTATCTCTCCTTTGATCTTAGCAGGGTAATTATCGTTATAAGTATAGGGCTTTTGCTTAGAGGGTTTAGCATCTGAGGTCATGGGGATAGTGTGTGAGCATATATCCGGGTCAACACCTTTCAAATCCTTGTAACTCCAAGCGAATACATCTCTGTATTCTCTTAGCAAGGCTATCAACGCATGCTCTTCTTCCTCTGTTAGGTCATGGCCTATGTACGTGCATCTCTCCTCTCCTTCTTCTAGGGCCACTACTATTTTCTTGGTGGTTTCTTTGTTATCATAGGCCTCTCCTGATTGTGCCTCTTGTTTAGGCATTCTTATCATGACTCTCCTGTCATCTATCTCATACTTCTTAAAATTTTCTGGGACCTCAAACAAAGATTCTTCCTCTTCTGGTGAGGCTTCTCTCTTCTTTCGTTTCTTTCCTTCTTCCTTCGGGGTCACATGTGTTGCTAATCTTACATCATTTGTAACCTCTCCATGCCTCTGGGGTTGAAATTCTACGTCATGGAAGTATTCTTCATCTGATGCAAATGGTGGGTCCATAATGATTGACTCTAGATCGGAGTCACTTGCATCCTCAAATGCATCAGGGCTAGGTTCGCATTCTTCTAGAACTGCCTCTCCCATGATTGGCTCTATGGAGAAGACTGAAATGTCATAGCCATCCTCATCACAGTGAGGTGTCCATTGTTCTTCATTGATGGCTACATCCATTGTTGCTAAAATTTCTGCCCAGCCATGGGGTTCAAATTCCTCATCAGGAAAAACTACAGGTGCACAGGCTCAGTCTTGAATTGATCTATGTGTTTCTTTTGCACCTACCTCTCTGGCTTTCTCTCTCTTCTCTTCTTCTACTGCTACCTTGCACATCCATAAGTGAGTGTCTTCATGCATCGATGAGGATCCTGACCCTATGGAATGCACAGATTGCGTATCATCTTTGGCTCTATGGATGGGATTCCATTGGATAGGAGGGACATCTCAATGAGAATAATCCTTGAGATTGACTTTGGTCGTAACACCCAAGTGTTGCAAATACAAGGAGTTGGTTCCCCAATCCTATACCACTTGCAACTGTCGCATAAATGGTCTTCCCAAAATCATCTCATAGGCATGATTTTTGCTGAAGTCACATATGGCAAATGTATGCTCAAACTCGACACCACAAGTGGTGAGAGTTATTCCTTCTAGCAATCCTAGGGGTCTCTCTATGTGACCATCGGCCATCTGCAATTTCATTCTCGTTGGCCTAAGTGCTGGCTTGCCCCAACGCTTCCATAGGGAAGTGGTGGCAATTGCAACTCCTGCACCTGAGTCCAAAATTGCCTTGGTGGTGTACTCCTGGTAGGTGATGGGAAGATAGGTGTTCCCTTCTTCGCCTTCACATATATCTCCTATCTTATCCAAGGGAATTTCTGGCACTGTTCTATGGGATCTTACCTGGGAACGAGGTTTGGCTACTTCTGGTACTTGTTTGGCGACATGTTTCCATACTTCAGGTCTAACCTTGAGTAGCTCTTCTAGCTTGAGATTGCACTGCACGTTAGTGTTCTTCACTACCTCTGTGTTCCTAGGTATGACTGAATCTTCGTTTCTTACCATGAGTGTAGGTGCTCTCATACAAGTGGACTTTGCTTCCCATGGGCCTGTGAAGTGGGGTAGCTCTTGTATGGAATTAGACTCAAAGTCCAATCTCTCGTGAGACTGAGTACTCTCATGTTCCCCGTAAATAGATGGGATGTCTTGTGGGAATTGGTCGTGTGCATCATCCACAAGTTCAAAGGGAGGGGCGACTTCACTTTCGTTATCCCATTTGTCTTCTTGAATCTCTGGTAGGAAGTCTGGTGCAAACCGATTCATAGAAGAAGAAGTGTCTGGCTCCGTAGAATTAGGCACATAAGCAACCTGGGAAGGAGGGCTTATTCTATCGTTGGCTCTCTCCTCGTTCTCATAGATGGCTGGAGCACAAGCTTCCTGGGGAGGATTACTTATTATATTACTTTTCCGAACAGGCTCATATGCTCCCTGTAGCTCAATGATGAGTAGCACCTCCTTTAATGTCAATCCGGGAAGACGTGAGGATGGTATGAAGACCTCGAGCAAGTGGCGGCACAAGTGCGTGAGTGAGAAGCACACTAGCATGCACACACATACACACACACGCGCACACACGGCAAGACAAAGGGCGAGAATCAATGGAGCTTTTAGATTACTTTCAAAATGCTCTTACAAGTTCGTTTCAATTACAATCTCTCCCAAAAATGAGCTCTCTAGCCCTTTTTATAGTTTTTGACTAGCTTCTGGTCCTGTCCAGACCTAGTGTCCGGCCTAGTTAAAAATTAGGTTCCAGGGCTTATTTGGGGGCTCAAACGAGATCTAAAAAATACGAAAATTGGTACGCAACTACTTCTAAGGCTCCTCAAGCTCAAGGACTCCTTGGCTTGCACAAAATGGAGCTACAAAAAGGTGAAATGATATTTACAATGATTGTTAGTGATAAAAATCACTGTTGTTGTAGGGATTTCTTCTAGTGCTCTGCCATACATATCTTCGAGCTCCCTACTTGCTCTTCCTTCCTGCATGTCCATCTCTTTGATTTGCATTAATGTCTTGAAAAAATATTGGCCTACTTGCCAGATCTTCTTTGACTGCCCTGTTTGCTTGTGCTGTCCCTTCGCTCTGACTCCCTTCTTTGACTTTCATGTCTTGTACGTCCTGGTGTACCAAGGCTACTGCCAACACCCCCCCCACTCTCGCGTCTGTCGCCCCTGACAGACCCTTGTCTAGCTGCTTTTTGGACGTAGTATTGTACAACATCGGCGGCGAGGTGGTGTTCTTCTAACCTGAGTCCCCTGGCTAGATCTGTCAGCAATGCATCCCAATTGACTGGCCCTGGGACATCTGGATGTGGCACCCGTAACTGCTCTGAGTGAATGGTTCGCTCCACAACAAATAAATGGAGGAGATGTGAGGGTCTGGGTACAAATATTTCTGAGTGGTATTCCCAGAACCCTATTATGAACATCTCTTCGAATGTTTGTTTGAAGCAGGCCGGGAGGTATTTTATTCTGGCGTGCCAAGCGTATATCACCTCTATGGAAGGAGTGGTGCTCATGTCATAAACTAAATCTTGGTTTCCTGTAAGGAATCCGACGCCTGAGAAGTGTGGGTCCTTGATATTCTTGAATGTCCTGAATGTAATAAGCATTAACTCAAAAATTTTCATGCACATCTGGGCCATTACATCAGGGGTATTCTTTAATCGGATGCTCCAGTGCCGTATAGTGGAAATCATGTAATTGACGGTGGGAGGCCCTTGAGGGGGTGCTAGATAGACGTAGTTTAACCATTTGGCGCATCCCTTGATATTCTTGACTGCAATGGTAAACTCTGGCCATGTGCGTCTGCGGAGTACAGGAACATAACAAGGGTTATATTTAATAAAAAGAGGCATATTCGTCCAGGTGCGAACCATCTCCGGATAGGTTTCGAGGAGTCGGATCCTCCAAGTGGGTTGATGAATGGATCCTTTTTTAGCGCTCTCTGGGATGTCATCTGGCCCAAATTGTGTAGCAAACGTTGGAGGTTTGCCACATCTGTGTTGGATTTCTGCATTGTAGTCCGCCAGAAGTATACAATATGGCACGTATTGATCATCATTGGTTCCGATCCATCTATGGTGGGACATGCTGCGGAAGTATTCTGATTTAATAATAGTGTCCTCTATCTTTGCCATAGATTGGATCTGAACTGCCACTCGATCTTCATGAGTTGATGCCGTTTTCTCTAGTGTTTGGAGCCACTCAGGTACTTCGATTTCTAACGTATCCATTCCTTCTGCGGTTTGCTCACCACCTGGCATTGGCATAGGAACGTAAGGTTCCTCATACGTCTCATCTACCTCGATGGGTACCAAATCCTCGGGTTCAGGTTCGACAACTGGAGAGGGTTGCCTTTCATGTGTGAGTAATCTTGCCTGTAATTCGGCCACCTGCTCTTTCAATGCCTTGACTTCCTCTGAAGTCGTGGTCGTTTCTGTGACTTTGGGTGCTGTCTGTTGCTCTTGGAGTTGATTGCACAGCGCATCACGTTCCCTTTCCAAGTCATCATGAGCTTCTAATAGATCTGCATAGCTGTCCAAGATGGTCTTCATTGTCTCTGAGGGCACAGCTTTAAACTGCTCTGGATCAATTTCGTGTGGAGAGCCTTCCATTGCTGCTTCTAGATTTGCTTCATTTTGCTGCTGCAGCCTCTTGTTTTCTTCTAGGGCGGCCGCCATGTGTTTTCTGAGAAGTGCCAGGTTACGCCGGACTTTGAGATTATCGGCTTGGTATACCTCGAGCAAAGCTTCTAGTTGTTTGGCACCTGATTCTGTCGATGGTTGGGGTGCCGCCAATAAGGTTTGGTGAGCCTGCTCAAGCGTCGTGTAGCGTTGATTCAGTTCTGCATTTTCTGTTTGTAGAATGAGAAATTGTCTTTGTAAGTTTTGATGGTGCGTTTCCAGATTCTGATACCGGTTGTCCAGAGCTTTGTACTCATGCTGGAGCTGGTATACACATTGGTTTAATGCTAAGAATATGTTATTTACATTAAATAATGCTGGGAAGGGTGAAGATGCAGGGGGAATGGGGGCGGGAATGGGAGAGGTGAATGATGTGGATGTACGTGGAGATGTGGGTGGAGGGGGTATGGGTGATGAAGGTGGCATAGGGGGAGGGAGCGGTGCTGTGGCAGGTGATGTTTCCATCGTGTCAACTGTTTGAGTGACGGTGTAGATGGGAATCGTTGGTGGAGTGGATGTGACATCGGTGAACAGGGTGGTGAAGGTGGGCATGGTGACTCCCCCGTATTGGATTCCCGGAGAGAGTGGGATGCCCATGACCACGGTAGTGGTAGTGGATGTGGTAGTGTTAGTGTCCTGTGGTGGAGTGAATTGTGTAGTGTGAGGTGGGGATGGGGGTGACAACGGTGCTTCCTGATATTCTTCTGCTTGCGCTGCCTCGCCTGGTGCTGATGTATTGATGTGAATTTGCTTCCCGGACCTCCTGGGACGAACGGGAACTCTTTTTTCAAACCTGTGGATGTAGGCCATTGCCTCATGAATGGCCTCGTCCAGTCCTACAGCGTCGGCATGAAGGTTCATGGACTCAATGAACAACTCGTCCACACCTTCCTCAGCTAGCAAGTCGTTCATGAGTCTTTTGCCCTGTTCTAGAGACATCTGATGCTGTTCCTGAACCAGTCGCATGGTTCGATATAGTCTCTTGATTTGTGCCGAATATGCTGGGGCACTTGCTAACTCGGAGAGTTCGTCATATTCTTGATGTTGTTCTTCGTCGGCCTCTTCTTCATCTCCTCCTGCCTCTTGTTCATCTACATCGACTTCTACAGTTTGTGGTTGGGTGGGGGCCGATGTTGTTTGGGGTCGCGGTTCCTGAGCTCGCGCTGCTTCGGCTTCGAGGTTAGAGTCATAGATTAATCTGGCAATTTCTTCATCCGTGAGGTCCTCAAGAGTAAATCCTTGCGGAAATTCCAAATCGGATGGAACGGGTGGAAACACCAGATTAGGCCCCTCTGTGCTTGGTCTTGGTAACCGGATTGTGAATGGCCTAACTCGTCGTGTCTGGGGAGGAGTGATTTCTGGTGTAGCGGTAGCTCCCCTTGGTTGAGCACAGGGTAGTTGGACTCCCCCCCTCATCTTCTTTGATGGGGGACCTGCTGCTGATAGTCTTCTCTGGAATTCTTGGACTCGGGACCATACGAGTGCCCGCTGAACAGGCACGTCATAAGCCAAGCATCTATAGATTATTCTGGTCAAAGCACAACACCCGTGGAGCACATTCTTCTGTTTTTTGTTCCACCTTTGATGCGCTAGGTGGATCTGATCTATGATCCAGTGTGGTACATTGATGGGCAGGCTTTCGGTTTCTGCTAGATATAAACTGAACCATATTTTTTTCGGGGGCATTGTGAAGCGTTCTTGGGCGGGAAAAGCAAAATGTTGCATGATGGTTCGCAGGTGAAGCGCAATGGTAGGTGTCATCGCAACCATGTCCTTCAGCTTATTAAGATCTTTGTGCTTCATTCGACCTGGAACCATGGTTTCCTTTTCTGTTGGGATGTGCATGCCATACATACCCAATGCTTCTCTTACCAGATTGAGGGTCAACTTGAATCTTTTAAGCTCATTACCCGGCAGCAGTGATGGCAGCACAAAGGTGCTGTCGCCGCCCTTGGCTCTGCTTGGTGTGATGGTACTGATCAGATAAGAACATCGTAAAAAATCCGGCTTTGGTAAGTGAGTCCTGAAATAACTTTCCACACCTGCTTTGACCCAAACTGATCTCATGACTTCGGCATTTTGGTAGCTTTCAAACTCGCGTGTGAAAAAGTGGTATCGACCCCATTTGCCATTGAACTCCAATTCTGCTTCCCAGAAATAGGTCCCATCGCCCAGTGGTCCAGCAACATCACTGAACCAATGCGCATGCTTACCTACTTGAGAAGTGTGCCCTTGAGGAGGATCCTGAATGGGGAGCACATGCACTGCTTGAAGCTCTTGCGGTCTTGCTGTGAGACGTGGCTCAAGGAGAAGTGTTTCTATGTCCACAATCTGGGCACCAGATCCGGCTTGAGAACTAGTACCTGCTTCTGCCATGGCCCTGTTCGCTGGTTGGTTCTGTGAGCATATAGAACCAAGTGTTAACATCGTAATGGACAGAATAAATCCGTTGTTGTCCCCGTTACAACATTAACATGAGGTGGATGATGAGTTAGTGGTTAGTAAGTGCATGAAGACAGTGTGTGTATTTAGTGCTTGTGTTGTCCTAGGAGACTACTGCAGTTAGTAAGTAGGTATGGATTTACAAATTGGGGTCGGGGGGTTTATTACAGGCCCTAGGCTGCCAAATGCAGTGAGTGGGCTTTGCCTTCGGTTTCGGAGAGTCTCTACAGAGCCTTCTCGGTGTCGTGGTTTGAAGATGAGGCCTTTTTGGGACCCATTTACAATTGATTACATGTACGCTCTTGGGTTTTGGTGTGTACATGAGTGTCGAGAACGAGTGAAATCTGGCAGTATGCGTCGCTGCGTTATGCTGTTTAAGTTGTGGCCTCAGCGTAGCTACTTGTGCCATCAAGCAAGCCTTAGGCACCCAAATTTGTCTTGATTGTGGGCTTGCCTTCATCGACTTCTTGGGCACCCAAATAGATTTTACTTTAGCAGAAGAATTTCTGAAAGACTTCTTATTAGCGTTGCGTTGTTGGTCACTAATAAGAGGCTTTGCCCCTGTAGTTGACGGTGGTGCAACCGGTCGTTCGCCTTTCCGCACCCATACCTGGTCTATTTTCTGGGCTGTTCTGCTGCGCAGGTACTTTTGATCTCTGACATAGGTAGTACCCTGCTTCTTCTGCCTTTGATCCACCTTGGGTTGCTGCCTCCTTCTAGCCTTTGGAAAAGAAGGGAGTTCCGTTGCATTCCTGACTCCTTTTTTGCAAATATCATTCCTCTGCAACACATAGTTTTGGACAAGAACAGCATGGTCATCTTCATGTGTACCCCTGGAAGGACCAGGAGTCTGTGCCTTTCCTAGTTCCTTGAGTGCTCCATTGTCTAATTCTACTGTAACTCGACTATGATTGACCCAAACCTGGAGAAGTCCACTTCTTAGGTTTAGATTGACTGCTTGGTCATAGATCCAATCCTGACCCAAGACGAGAGGTTCAGTGAGATCCTCATCTTGACACACTAGTACTTTAACGGTCATTGCCTCCTCGTGAATGTAGAGGGGAAGTTCCACCTCGCCCATGCAAGGGGTTTCCACGCCTCCCAATCCTATGAGGTATGCTTCCACAGGATGGACAGTTAACTGTAACTCTTGACAGTAAGACAACTTAACAGCGCTAGTGGCAGCACCTGAGTCAATCAAGGCTCTTACGGTCCTTGTACTCTTTCCTTGTCCTATGTCTATGGTTATGAAAGGACGTCTATCAATTATTCTATTCGAGCTTGTTCCTGCAACTTCACACATGGCTATGGGAAATCCTTGGTCTGCATAGTCATTCGCTCCAGGCTGATCTCTACCTTGCCTTCGTAATTTCATCCTTCTGATGCGTTCTAAAGCCTCTGCTTGAGCTTCTTCTCTAATTCTCTTTTCTTCCTCTTTGCGTTTCTTAGCAGTGTTGAGTCGGCTGAGCATTTCCTCCGTGAGGGGTTCCTGGTACAACTTGACTCTGCATCCGCTAATATAGTTAGGGAGAACATCACCCTCTAATGTGGCCAATTGTACTGCTCCACTTGTGGAGATCCTATTGATGATCATAGGTCCGTAGCCTCTCTTTTCTAGCTTCCTTGCGTGTTGTTTCAGTGTATAGACTAAGACTAGATCTCCCGTTTTCAAGCCTTTATCCTTCACGTGGGCATCAAAGTATGCCTTCTGTCTCTTCTTGGCTGCATATATCCCTGCAGCGGCTCTCAGTCTTGTTTCTCCTAATCGTTCAAGGTCAAAGATCCTAGAGGAGAGCTCATGACCTGTCCATTCGTGCTCTTGTGCTACTCTCAATGTGGGGATCAGGAAGTCCAAGGGTAGCACAGCGTTTTGGCCGAAAACCATCTGGAAGGGGGTGGCTTGGAGTACCGTTTTATAGGCAACTCGGTATGCCCAAACAGCATGGTGTAGCTGTTTGTCCCAATCAGAGCGTTTAGTGTTCACTAGTTTCGTCAGTACATTGCATAAAATCTTATTAGTGCTCTCAGCTTGTCCATTAGCTTGAGGGTGATAAGGGGCAGACTTCTTGTGTATTACCAAGAATTCTTGGAGCAGATTTTCAATCACTTCGTTCAAGAAATGAGTGCCTCTATCGCTTACAAGCTCTATAGGTAGCCCATATCTCGTGAATACATTCTCAAACAAGAATTTGGCAGTTGTTTGAGCATCGTTCTTGGTTGTAGCTTTTACCTCTACCCACTTGGTGAGATAATCTGTTGCCACAATGATGTATTCTGCATGAGAACCCTTAGCTGGGGGGTTAATAGGACCTACGAAGTCTATTCCCCACTTAGAGAATGCACGTCCACCCATCATAGGTTTCAGTGGCATCTCATCTTTGCGTATAGGATACTGAGTCCTCTGACAGACATCACACCGTTTCACATAGGTATGTGCATCCATGTGAAGGGTAGGCCACCAGAAGCCCGCAAACATTATTGCCTTGATCACCCGATCTGGTCCAAAGTGTCCTCCTGCTACCCCTTGGTGAGAAGTTTCCAAGATCTTGAGATATTCACTTTCATGGACACATAACCTCAGGTAACCATCTTTACCGCGCTTATATAGATTATCACCTATGAGTGAATAATCCACGGCTTCTTGTTCTAAACTCCTTTTCCTAGCTAGAGTCATGTCTGGGGGGAATGTGTTTGTCCGCAAGAATGATACTAGAGGTTCACTCCAATCTGGCACAATGGATACTTGATAGAGAGTAGCATGTTCCACAGGTGGTTTAGTGCAACAGATTGGGCATTCCTTGCACAACTTTTGGACATCCACTTCCATAGTTGGCCAATGCACTCCGAATCTCTTTAGAGTCTGCAACGTTCGTTGTTTGGAATGGTGTTGCTCTAACGCACCTACATGTGCTAATTGCAACCATTTAGCGTACTCATCCTCTTCTACGCAACACGCCAAGATCCCTTGATCTGTGTGCTTGTACATGCTTCCTGCCATGATGTGGTACTTTTGGGCTTTTACAACCTCTCTATTCCGTGTGTTTACCACTGGATGGTTAGGCCCGTAGGTCAATACTGGTACTATTGGCTTGGCCCACTGCGGCACCACTTCCAAATTAAACAAGTAAGCATCAGGAAGGTCATCTGACACTCCTTGTGGGGCTTCTCCCGATGTGAGCCTAGAGAGATGATCGGCTCTCAAATGAGTCCTACCTTTCCTTACCACAACCTCAAAATCGTATTCCATTAGCAAGAGAAACCATCTCACTAATCTTCCTGTATTGCATGGCTTGTTTACGAGATATAACAATGCCTGATGATCAGTAAAAAATTTAAACTTATTTGCAAGCAAATAGTGCCTAAATTTCTTGACTGCATATACCATGCCTAATCCTTCGCGCTCTGTAGTGGTGTAATTCCGTTCAGCCGCATTCAATTGTCTACTGGCATAGGCAATTGGAAGATCCATATTACCTTCACCAGTAGGTTGTGCAAGCACACATCCAATAGCATAATTGGATGCATCCACATGAACATGGAATGGCTTATTCCAATCTGGTGTGGTCAAGATTGGTGCTGAACATAATCTTCGTTTAAGTTCCTGGAAGGAATTCTCACATTCATCCGTCCACTCAAAGTTAGTCAGAAGTCCGTACATGGGCTTTGCAATGACAGCATACATGTGTATAAATCGTCGATAATAACCACAATGCCCCATGAAAGCTTGTACTTCCTTGACATTCTTTGGCCTAGGTAGCTCCGCTATGGCTCTCACTTTTTCTTCGTCAGTAGATATGCCATTCTTTGACACTATGTGTCCTAGGATCTTGCCTTGCCTGACCATGAAAACGCACTTTTCTGGGTTCAGGCAGACTTGGTATTCTCTACATTTGTCAAAGATTTGTCTGAGTTCAGGAATATGGGTTTGCCTAACATTGGAATGAGCACAGAGATCGTCAACGTAGACTTCTAAACTCTTCCTCAGGAACTCCTTAAACACATGGCACATCAGCCTCTGGAAGGTGGCTGGTGCATTGGTAAGCCCAAATGGCATTACTCTAAAAGCAAAAATGCCCCATTCTGTGGCAAAGGCTGTCTTATGCTGATCCTCTGGAGCTATGGCTACTTGATTGTAGCCCGAGAATCCATCAAGGAAAATGTACACTTCTTTGCCTGCCACTCTTTCTAAGAGATGTTCTGTGATGGGAAGCGGATAGTTATCTCGGATTGTGGCTGCATTAACCTTCTTCAAGTTAATGCACACACGCAGCTTGCCATTCTTCTTGGGCACCACTACGATGGGGGATACCCATTCAGTGTGCTCAATTTCATAGATAAATCCGGCTTCGACCAGTCTATCTATCTCTTCCTTGATCTTAGCAGCATAGTTATCGTTATATGTATAAGGCTTTTGCTTAGAGGGTTTGGCATCTGAGGTCATGGGGATGGTGTGTGAGCATATGTCAGGGTCAACACCTTTCAAATCCTTGTAACTCCAAGCGAATACATCTCTGTATTCTCTTAGCAAGGTAATCAATTCGTACTCTTCTTCTTCTGTCAGGTCATGGCCTATATACGTACATCTCTCCTCTCCTTCTTCTAGGGCCACTACGATTTTCTTGGTGGTTTCTTTGTTATCATAGGCCTCTCCTGATTGTGCCTCTCGTTTAGGCATTCTTATCATGACTCTCCTGTCATCTATCTCGTACTTCTTAAAATTTTCTGGGACCTCAAACAAAGATTCTTCCTCCTCTGGTAAAACTTCTTTCTTTCTTCGTTTCTTTCCTTCTTCCTTCGAGGTCATATGTGTTGCTAATCTTACATCATTTGTAACCTCTCCATGCTTCTGAGGTTGAAATTCTACTTCATGGAAGTATTCTTCATCTGATGCAAATGGAGGGTCCATAATGATTGACTCTAGATCGGAGTCACTTGCATCCTCAAATGCATCAGGGCTAGGTTCGCATTCTTCTAAAACTGCCTCTCCCATGATTGGCTCTATGGAGAAGACTGAAATATCATAGCCATCCTCATCACAGTGAGGTGTCCATTGTTCTTCATTGATGGCTACATCCATTGTTGCTAAAATTTCTGCCCAGCCATGGGGTTCAAATTCCTCGTCTGGAAAAACTACAGGTGCATAGGCTGGGTCTTGAATGGGTCTATGGGTTTCGTTTGCACCTATTTCTCTGGCCTTTTCTCTCTTCTCTTCTTCTACTGCTACCTTGCACATCCATAAGTGAGTATCTTCATGCATCCATGAGGATCCAGACCCCATGGAATGCACCGATTCTGTATCATCTTTGGCTCTATGGATGGGATTCCATTGGATAGGAGGGACATCTCTATGAGAATAATCCTTGAGATTGACTTTGGTTGTAACACCTAAGTGCTGCAGGTACAAAGAATTGGTCCCCCAATCCTGTACCACTTGCAACTGTCGCATGAATGGTCTTCCCAAAATCATCTCATAGGCATGATTTTTGCTGAAGTCACATATGGCAAAGGTATGTTCAAACTCGACACCACAAGTGGTGAGAGTTATTCCTTCTAGCAATCCTAGGGGTCTCTCTATGTGACCATCTGCCATTTGCAATTTCATTCTCGTTGGCCTGAGTGCTGGCTTGCCCCAACGCTTCCATAAGGAGGTAGTGGCAATTGCAACTCCTGCACCTGAGTCCAAAATTGCCTTTGTGGTGTAGTCCTGGTAGGTAATGGGAAGATAGGTGTTCCCTTCTTCACCTTCGCACATATCTCCTATCTTATCCAAGGGAATTTCTGGCACTGTCCTATGGGATCCTACCCGGGAATGAGGTTTTGCAACTTCAGTTACTCGACTGGCTGCATATTTCCCCGCGTTTGGTCTATCTTCAGGCAGTTCTTTCAAAGTGAGATTGCGCTGCACCTTGGTGTTCGTTACTACCTCCGTGTTCCTTGGTATGACTGAGTCGTCGTTCCTTACCATGACTGTGGGTGCTCTCATACACGTGGATTTTGCTTCCCATGGGCCTGTGAAGTGGGGTAGCTCCTGTATGGAATTAGACTCAAAGTCCAATCTCTCATGAGATTGAGCACTCTCATGTTCCCCGTAAATTGATGGGATGTCTTGTGGGAATTGGTCGTGTGCATCGTCCACAAGTTCAAAAGGAGGGGCGACCTCACTTTCGTTATCCCATTTGTCTTCTTGAATCTCTCGTAGGAAGTCTGGTGCAAACCGATTCATCGAAGAAGAAGTATCTGGCTCCGTAGAATTAGGTACATATGCTATCTGGGAAGGAGGGCTTATTCTATCGTTGGCTCTTTCCTCGGTGTCATAGATAGCTGAGGCACAAGCTTCTTGGGGAGGATTACTTATTCTACTACTCTTCCGAGCAGGCTCATACACTCCCTGGGAAGGAATGTGGGTTACCTGTGGAGGTACATAAGCTTTCGAGGGAGGCTCCTGTGACTTTTGGGGGGGGAGATAAGCTTCTTGAGGAAGCTTGCTTATCTGTTCTCTCGCCCTTTCCTTTCTTTGAGGGACAGGTTCCTTTTCTGATTGTGCAATTAGCCTTTCTATTCTTTCTAAAGAGGGGAAGTTGTCTGGTTTAGTGGAATTGGCTGCATAAACTTCCGATGGGGAATGGCTCAGGTTTTTGCTTGCTTTTCCTTTCTCCTGATTTTTTTCTTCCTTGTCAGATCTTGCAATTATCCTCTCTAACTTTTCTAGGAATCCATCCAAGTGTAATTGCGTCTTGGCTGAGCCCGAGTAATTGAAAAGGCGACTGGCTTCAAACATAGTCTGAGCCAATGCGACCATTTTCGCGCACAGTTTGGTTCTTTCTATCTCTAGGTCAGCTATAGGATAGCACTTGTCATGATCCGTGACGTTTGGCCCTTCTTGGATTCTGGCCTGATATGCTTTAAGCATCATGTTTAGGTCTTCAGGAGTGGGATCTGCTAGGACTGATCCTACTCTAGGGGGTGGTGGGATTTGATGAGGCGGTGGGGAAGGTGGTGAGTCGGATGGAGATGGGAGTGGTGGAGGCGGGGTGATGTGAGAGGGAGTTTGAGCTATGAGTTCAGTTATCCTCGCTTTGGTTTCTCTTATGCTTTCCTCAAGCTCACTCATCTTTTTGGCCCATTGTCGCTTCATTCTTTCTCGACTATCTTTCCATGCTCTAGTCCTTTTCTTTGTTACGCTCTCGGTTTCACTAGCCTTTGGGCCCTTTTCCTTGCTTGTCTCTTGGTTTTGCTGCAATGCCTGAGCTCTAGTGACTACTTGCACTGGTGCAGTGGAAGTGACGCTTCCTGAGGGATCTACAACCAAACCGATCACATTGATAGGAGTGATTTTTGGCATATTATTGGGGTTCTTAGGGCAATCTCGTAAGAGATGTTCTTTTCCACAATCTTGGCAGAAACCTTGGATAGTCACTGACTGGGGTTGTGTAGGTGGAGGCAAGGGACAATCACGAATGAGATGATCTCCTTGGCATCTGTAGCACGGTCCTCTTGGGAATGGAGGTCTTACTTGCCTAGGTTGAGGCCTGGGGTTGGGGTTTGCATACATGACGTTCGTGTAATCTGACTCCCAACTAGGTTCACTTGGTTCTTCACTATAGTAAGACTCACCATGTTCTGGAGACTGCATGTAGTAAGCCTGGGGACTATCGACATGTGTAGAATCAAAGCTATGGTCACTTGGGTCACTTTCCGAGATCAATGGGGTTACTGGTACTATGGCCCTATTCAGGTTTTCTTCTACAACAGCATACTTTACTGGAATCACGTTAGCGGGGTTTGGGGGCTGTTGAGCTAGTACCGGTTGGGGTCTCTGTTGGGCCTGATATTGTGGTTGGTAGGTTTGTTGGGGTCTAGCATATTGTGGTGGTGGATTTTGGTTTTGGTATCTACCTTGTTGGTAGGGTTGCGGGTAGGGTTGCCTAACTGCCTGCTTGTTGTATGGGCAATCTTGTGCGGTGTGATTGGTGTATCTCCGTTCTATGGTGCAGTACTGGCTACTAGGGTTTACTTGGGGTTGAGCCATAATAGGGCAGACATTCGCCATATGGTCACCACCGCATGTATAGCATCTTTTCACAGGGGCAAACCTTGGGATTTGTTTGCTCGATACACCTAATTTCTGAGCTACCTTTTCGGCAAGTTCCTCAATTGATGTGGACTGCGTGGAAGAGTGACTAGATGCACTATCTGAATCTTTGTAGATTTTGGAAAGCTCTAGTTCTTCCCCTAGGTTATCTTCAATGTCAATGCACATGCGTACACACTCTTCTATAGTCCTAGGGTCCTTCAGATACACATAGGATCTCAATTTCCTACTCAGCAATCCATCAAGGAATAAGGCTACTTGTTTAGCAGATGTGGGTAACTCCGAAATAGGGCACCTTTCCAGATATTGTCTGAATCTTCTTCCTGCAAGTCTCACGGTCTCTTGAGGGGTTTGCTTGAAGCTGTGAATCAATGATGAGGTATTGTGTCTTATGCCACTCTTAGAGAACTCTACAATGAAAGCCTCTAGGAGTTGGTCTATGCTCCTGAACTGACGCTCATCTAATGGCTGAAACCATGTAAGTGCCGTGTTCCTAAGGGTTAGACCGAAGGCATTGTACTGCGTGAACAGATCTTCCACTTGTTCAGCTCTCAAGACTTGCTTGAACTCCGCCACATGATCATAGGGATCTCCTGTGCCGTCAAAGTAATTCTTCATGGACTTAACTAGCTGGGTGGGTCTCAAAGTTCTTGCGTGCTCTCTAGGCCTCGGCAGAGGGAATCCATCTACATTTCTTTGGTTCTTGTGGGCTCTATGTATCTCAGGAGGTTCTACCCTATTCGTCTCCGTTCTCGTTCTTTCTCTGCCTACAGGGTTGGCAAAGCTTACTTCCGGTCTATCTCTACTTCTGTCTCTTTGCGTACCATGAGCTTGGGAAGTTCCAGCTCCAGGGTGACCATAGGATACATTTGATCTTGGTTGGGGGAAAATGAATTCACCCTTCCAAGTGTAGGCATGCCTATCATTTTCTGTCACCAC
Organism: Ceratopteris richardii; assembly: GCA_020310875.1. Taxonomy (NCBI): domain Eukaryota; kingdom Viridiplantae; phylum Streptophyta; class Polypodiopsida; order Polypodiales; family Pteridaceae; genus Ceratopteris; species Ceratopteris richardii. Next base: position 140,143,641 of record CM035441.1, read on the forward strand.
AAAGATCCGTTCTGAAGCATGATCTAAGTAGGTCACTCTGCCTGGGCTATCGGGATCCTTAAACTCATAGATCATGACATTTCCTATGTCTGTTGGCTGATTAGACTTATACCTCCAAAAGGCTTCATCAGTTTCTCGATTGAGGAGCAACTCTATGCTCTTGTTGTCTTGGGGAACCCATTCAGGCGTGATAATCCTAGTGAGAACTGATTTACCTCGAGGGGTTCTAGGTTCCGCACCCATGTTCCCTTGTTCTAGGTCACCTAAGTCCGCTTCTGAGATTACATTCCCGAAGTCATCTGTCCTATCAGGGTGACTAGTGACTACATATATAGTTCCTTCTTTGTCCAGGTATGCACCATTTTCAAACTTGACAGCTGGGTGCTCTAGTCCTATGGATTGGTCAGGGTTTTTAATCTGGACCACGGATCTTCCTAGGCCGTCCTCATAGATGCTAGCACCTAGTCGGTTGGTCCTAAGATATTCCAGCTGCGTTTTGTAAGGGCCTTCTACCCTGTACAGATAAGGCACTCCTGAACTTCCCGTAGGTCTGTCCATGCCTTGAGACATTTCTGACTCACTGGTCTCCGAGCTAGGGTAGTATGAGTGGTGGCTCAACTGCTGAGCCCAGGACCTAGCAGTGTGATTGACGCTAGCCTCTGAAGACCTAAGGCTTTGTCTCTCCCTGGCTAGGTGTCGTCCTCATCGAAGGTTCATATGCCTAACCGATTATCCCAATTTTTTCCCGAGTACAACCTCGTTGCCAATCAATTGGTACCAGTCACTTGATTCTTTTTAGTTAATTATTGTGTTTATGGTCTTGTCTGATATCACGTCGTCAGGAACACTTGAATGTTCTTCGTACTTTAGGTTGATCGTTCCACGTTAGGTTCTTTTCCTTTATGTTATCGACAGTGCAGAGATTAAGTTTTTAGCTTGAACTTGAGTTTTTAGGTACTCTTCAACTTGATAACTGCCTACCGTCGCTCTAACTTGCTCCTACCTCTCGTCGTTCTTAGCCTAAGCTATGAATTGACAGAGGGAGTTAAAAGTGTCCAACCTTACTTGTTGATCCCTTGCTTTATGGTGCTCAAGAACCCGGTTCTCAAGCTTGCAAAGAAACCTTGCTTTGTACGCTCTCAGTTGCTCTCAATGGACCTATAAAAGACCCACAGTTAGCTCAATGCTTATATTCAAAGGACACAACCAACCACTTTCATTCATGTAACATAAACACATATTTGCATTGTGACTTTTAGAAAAATAATTCTAAAGACCCCTGACTTTGATCCCCCTGGGTATGGTCAACTTCAAAATACCCTCTCTGAAAATCAACGCAGTATATGCCACGAGCTTTCCAACAAGCCCAAGAGCTCAAAAATTGGATTTCGTATGAAAAAGTTAGGACTGTTCAGGGTTTAGGGAGTTAAATCAGAATTCAACACAAGCTAACAGTCAATCAGGAATACTCGAGTAGCTTGTGGCACGGCCTCGCGATGCAATACTACACCCTAGTGTTTGTCCCACACTCAATCAAAATTTAGACCAATAATTTTGCCTTGAAAATTTGACCTAATTTGCCCTTCTAACGCGTTCGCAAAGTCTGTCGGTCGCGATTGACAGGTCAGTCGCGATCGACGTGTCGATCGCGATTGACAGGTCCGTCGTGGCTGTCAGTCGCGATTGACTGGTCAGTCGCGATTGACAGGGGTTACGAAAAGTCAATCAGTCGTGGTCAAAGGGTCGTTGACTCTGTCGGTCGCGATTGATGAGTCGATCGCGATTGACAGGCCGGTCGCGAGGGTCTGTCGATCGTGATCAAACAGTCGTTGACCGTGTCGGTCGCGATTGACAGAGCCGTCGTGGTCTGTCGATCGTGGTCAAACAGTCGTTGACTGTGTCGGTCGCGATTGATGAGTCGATCGCGATTGATGGCTCGATCGCGATTGACACGTGTCACGCGTATGGTCAGTCGGTCGTGGTCAATCGGTCGTTGACTCTGTCGGTCGCGATTGACAGAGCCGTCGTGGGCTGTCGGTCGCGATTGACGTGTCGATCGCGATTGACAGGTCTGTCCGTCGTGGTTTGTCGATCGCGATTGACAGAAATCTGTGGAATTTCAAAAAACTAAACACATTTTTGGGAAGCCCTTGGCCTGTAGGTCATGGATATGCACTTTGTTTAGCAATTAGAGCAAGTTTTCTGTCGGTCGCGATTGACAGAGCTCGACGACACACAGACAGTTACTCAGATTTCCGTACCTGCGCAGAGTGCTGGGGATGATGATGCGGCCTGTACCTGCAGAATGCTCACAAAACATGCAAAAAATAGCACATGCAAATTCGCTCTCTCGCTCTCTCTCACAAGTGAAATGAGGGAAATGAGGTGGAGATGGGGATATGGTCAAAAAATTGAAATTTTCGCGATGATGGAGATGGACGTGGGAGATGGTGATGATGATGATGGTGATGAAGATGGTGAAGAAAGTAAAAGAAAATCGATGAGGGTGAAGAAAATACCTACAACTCCAACGCGTCAACTCTACGTCTTACCATCACACGCTCGTCCTCAAAGCTCGATCCCCGGCAAGGGCGCCAAAATTTGGTGTAGCTCAATGATGAGTAGCACCTCCTTTAATGTCAATCCGGGAAGACGTGAGGATGGTATGAAGACCTCGAGCAAGTGGCGGCACAAGTGCGTGAGTGAGAAGCACACTAGCATGCACACACATACACACACACGCGCACACACGGCAAGACAAAGGGCGAGAATCAATGGAGCTTTTAGATTACTTTCAAAATGCTCTTACAAGTTCGTTTCAATTACAATCTCTCCCAAAAATGAGCTCTCTAGCCCTTTTTATAGTTTTTGACTAGCTTCTGGTCCTGTCCAGACCTAGTGTCCGGCCTAGTTAAAAATTAGGTTCCAGGGCTTATTTGGGGGCTCAAACGAGATCTAAAAAATACGAAAATTGGTACGCAACTACTTCTAAGGCTCCTCAAGCTCAAGGACTCCTTGGCTTGCACAAAATGGAGCTACAAAAAGGTGAAATGATATTTACAATGATTGTTAGTGATAAAAATCACTGTTGTTGTAGGGATTTCTTCTAGTGCTCTGCCATACATATCTTCGAGCTCCCTACTTGCTCTTCCTTCCTGCATGTCCATCTCTTTGATTTGCATTAATGTCTTGAAAAAATATTGGCCTACTTGCCAGATCTTCTTTGACTGCCCTGTTTGCTTGTGCTGTCCCTTCGCTCTGACTCCCTTCTTTGACTTTCATGTCTTGTACGTCCTGGTGTACCAAGGCTACTGCCAACACTCCCTGAGAAGGAATGTAGGCAACCTGTGGAGGTACGCAAGCTTTCGAGGGAGGCTCATGTGCCTTTTGGGGGGGAAGATAAGCTTCTTGAGGAGGCACATGGGCTTCCTGAAGAGGCTTGCTTATCCGTTCTCTTGCCCTTTCCTTTCTTTGAGGGGCAGGTTCCTTTTCTGATTGTGCAATTAGCCTCTCTATTCTTTCTAACGAGGGGAAGTTGTCTGGTTTAGTGGAATTGGCCACATAAACTTCCGATGGGGGATGGTTCATGTTTTTGCTTGCTTTATCTTTTTCTTGATTTTTTTCTTCCTTGGCAGATCTTGCAATTATTCCCTCTAACTTCTCTAGGAGTCCATCCAAGTGTAATTGCGTCTTGGCTGAGCCCGAGTAATTGAAAAGGCGACTGGCTTCAAACATAGTCTGAGCCAATGCGACCATTTTCGCACACAGCTTGGTTCTTTCTATCTCTAGGTCAGCTCTAGGATAGCACTTGTCATGATCCGTGACGTTTGGCCCTTCTTGGATTCTGGCCTGATATGCTTTAAGCATCATGTCTATGTCTTCAGGAGTGGGATCAGCTAATACTGATCCTGTTTGGGGTGGTGGGTGGGTTACGTGGGGTGTCTTAGAGGGTGGAGGGATGGAGGGTGATGGGGATGGTAGCGGTGGGAATGTGTGAGAGTGCGGTTGAGATGTGATCTCTATGATTTTAGCCTTGGTTTCTCGTAGACTTTCCTTAAGTTCACTCATCTTCTTTGCCCATTGCCTTTTCATGCGTTCGCGGCTATCTCTCCAAGCTCTTGTTCTCTTTTTATTTTGGCTCTCAGTATCGCTAGCGTCTGGGCTCTTTTCCTTGCCTACCCCTTGGTTTTGCTGCACTGCTTGAGCTCTCGTGACTACCTGTACGGGTGCAGTGGAAGTGACACTTCCGCTGGAATCTACTACTAACCCAATAACATTGATAGGCGTGATTTTTGGCATATTATTGGGGTTCTTTGGGCAATCTTGTAAGAGATGCTCTTTTCCACAATCTTGGCAAAAGCCTTGGATCGTCACTGACTGGTTTTGTGTAGGTGGAGGTAAGGGGCAATCACGAATGAGGTGATCTCCTTGGCATCTGTAGCACGGTCCTCTTGGGAATGGAGGTCTTACTTGCCTAGGTTGAGGCCTAAGGTTGGGGTTTGCATACATGACGTTTGTGTAATCTCACTCCCAACTGGGTTCATTTGGCTCTTCACTATAGTAAGACTCACCATGCTCAGGAGACTGCATGTAGTAGGCCTGGGGGCTATCAACATGTGTAGAATCAAAGCTATGGTCACTCGGGTCACTTTCAGAAAGCAAGGGTGTTACAGGGACTATAGCTCTATTCAGGTTTTCTTCTGCAACAGCATACTTTACCGGAATCACATTAGCTGGGGCTGGGGGTTGTTGTGCTAGCACCGGCTGAGGCCTTTGTTGGTTTTGATATTGTGGTTGATAATGTTGTTGTGGCCTGTACTGGTTCTGGTATCTTCCCTGTTGAGGGTATGGCTCAGGGTAGGGTTGCCTAATCGCCTGCTTGTTGTATGGGCAATCTTGCGCAGTGTGATTGGTGTACTTCCGTTCTATGGTGCAGTACTGGCTACTAGGATTAACTTGGGGTTGAGCCATAATGGGACAGACGTTCGCCATGTGGTCGCCACCACAAGTATAGCATCTTTTCCCAGGAGCAAACCTTGGGATTTGTTTGTTAGTGACACCTAACTTCTGAGCTACTTTCTCTGCCAGTTCCTCAATTGATGTGGATTGCGTGGAAGAGAGGTTAGAGGCACTATCCGCGTCTTTGTATATCTTGGAAAGCTCTAACTCCTCCCCTAGGTTGTCCTCAATGTCAATACACATGCGTACACACTCTTCTATGGTCCTAGGGTCCTTCAAGTACACATAAGATCTCAATTTAGTACTTAGCAATCCATCCAGGAATAAAGCCACTTGTTTAGCTGGTGTGGGTAGCTCCGAGACAGGGCATCTTTCTAAGTATTGCCTAAATCTTCTTCCTGCAAGTCTCACGGTTTCTTGAGGGGTTTTCTTGAAGCTGTGAATCAGCGAGGATGTATTATGCCTTATGCCACTCTTAGAGAATTCAATAATGAAAGCCTCTAGGAGTTGGTCTATGCTCCTGAACTGCCTCTCATTTAGTGGCTGAAACCATGTCAGGGCAGTGTTCCTAAGGGTCAGACCAAAGGCATTGTATTGCGTGAATAGATCCTCCACTTGTTCAGCTCTCAAGACTTGCCTAAACTCAGCCACATGATCGTATGGATCTCCGGTGCCATCGAAGTAGTTCTTCATGGACTTGACTAGCTGAGTCGGTCTCAAGGTTCTTGTGTGCTCTCTAGGTCGTGGTAGAGGGAACTCATCCACGTTTCTTTGATTCCTGTGAGCTCTAAGTATCTCAGGTTCTACTCTATTTGTTTCCGTCCTCGTTCTCTCTCTTCCCCCTGGGTTGGCAAAGCTTACTTCTGGTCTATCTCTACTTCTGTCTCTTTGCATTCCATGAGCTTGGGATGTTCCAGCTCCAGGGTGACCATAGGATACATTCGATCTTGGTTGGGGGAAAATGAATTCACCCTTCCAAGTGTAAGCATGCCTATCATTTTGTGTCACCACAAAGATCCTCTCCGAAGTGTGATCTAAGTAGGTCACTCTGCCTGGGCTATCAGGATCCTTAAACTCATAGATCATGATTGTTCCTATATCAGTTGGTTGATCAGGTTTATACCTCCAAAAGGCTTCGTTAGTTTCTCGATTGAGAAGCAAATCTATGCACTTGTTGTCTTGGGGAACCCAATCAGGTGTGATAATCCTAGTGAGAATAGATTTGCCTCGGGGTGTTCTAGGTTCTACTCCCATGTTTCCTTGTTCCAAGTCACCTAAGTCCGCTTCTGAGATTACATTTCCAAATTCATCTGTCCTATCTGGGTGACTGGTGACTACGTATATGGTTCCTTCTTTGTCCAGATATGCACCATTTTCAAACTTGACTGCTGGGTGCTCTAGTCCTATGGATTGATCAGGATTCTTAATCTGTACCACAGATCTTCCTAGGCCGTCCTCATAGATGCTAGCACCTAATCGGTTGGTCCTAAGGTATTCCAACTGTGTTTTGTAAGGGCCTTCTACCCTGTGCAAGTAAGGCACTCCTGAACTTCCTGTAGGTCTGTCCATGCCTTGAGACATCTCTGACTCACTGGTCTCAGAGCTAGGGTAGTACGAGTGGTGGCTCAACTGCTGGGCCCAAGACCTAGCAGTGTGGTTAACACTAGCCTCTGAAGATCTAAGGCTTTGTCTCTCCCTTACTAGATGTCGTCCTGATCTAAGGTTCATATGCCTATCTAAGTAGCCCAATTCTTTGCCCAGAGTACAACCTCGTTGCTGGTTACTTTATATTAGTCGCTTGGTTCTTTTTAGTTACTTTATCGTGTTTAAGGTCTTGTCTGATATCACGTCGTCAAGAATATTTGAATGTTGTTTCGCACTTACAGTTGATCGTTCCACGTTAAGTTCTTTCCCTTTAAAATTCTCGACAGTACAAGGATTATGACCTTAGCTTGAGCTTGAAAGTTTAGGTATGCTTCAACTTGATAGTTGCCTATCGTCGCCCTGACTTACTCCTACTTCTAATCGTTCTTAGCGTAAGCTAGGAATTGACGAAGAGGAGTTGAGAGTATTCCGACCTTTCTTGCTGATCCTTGCTCCTTAGTGCTCGAGAAGTTGATTCTCAAGCTTGTGCAAAACCCTTGCTTGGACGCTCTCAATTGCTTCTCAATAGACCTGCATCAGTCCCAAGATTAGCTCCAAGTTGACCTTTCAATTGACAGACAATTTATTTCAGACACTTTTTTAATGACCCTTGTTCCCCCTTTTGTATTGCTAGAAATTTCCTCTAGAGCTCCCTTGGTGTTCCTACCCCTTAGTGTGTCAACTTCCAAATATCCTATCTGAAAATCAACGCATTATTCTTATAAAAATTAGTTGAGGGTGTGTAGTATATGCCACGAGCTTTTCGACAAGCCCTAGAGCTCAAAAAATGGATTTCGTATGAAAAAGTTATGACCGTTCAGGGTTTAGGGGGTTAACTAGACAAACAGAACCTTTCAGGGGTTTTAATGCATTTTTCTAAGGCCTTTGTAAGTGTATGAGTATTTGAGAGTGCAAATATGCCCAAAATTTAGCCTAAATTTCCAAAAATTTACCCCTTAATTTTTGCCGAAAATGTCTGTTTGTCGCGATAGACGGTGTGTGTCGCGATAGACACAAACTATCGTGGGGGCTGTCTGTCGCGATAGACGCTGTCTATCGTGGAATTTTGGTCTGTCGCGATAGACGGTGTCTGTCGCGATAGACGGTGTCTGTCGCGATAGACGCTGTCTGTCGCCTGTCGTGGTTTCTGTCTGTCGCGATAGACGGTGTCTGTCGTGATAGACGCTGTCTGTCGTCGAATTTTGGTCTGTCGCGATAGACGGTGTCTGTCGTGATAGACGGGGTCTATCGTGGGTCTCTGTCTGTCGCGATAGACGGTGTCTGTCATGATAGACGAGGTCTATCGTGGATTTCTGTCTGTCGAGATAGACGATGTCTGTCGCGATAGACGGGGTCTATCGTGGATTTTTGTCTGTCGCGATAGACGGTGTCTGTCGCGATAGACGCTGTCTGTCGTCTGTCGTGATTTCTGTCTGTCGCGATAGACGCTGTCTGTCGTCTGTAGTGATTTCTGTCTGTCGCGATAGACGGTGTCTGTCGCGATAGACGGTGTCTGTCGTGGGTCTCTGTCTGTCGCGATAGATGGTGTCTGTCGCGATAGACAGTGTCTGTCGCGATAGACGGTGTCTGTTGCGATAGACTGAAAAAACGCAAATTTTTGAGAAACTTTTAGTGATTTAGAGTGCCCTAATGGTGTAGGTTACCGTGACAAACATGCATTCACAAAATTTTAAGTTTTTCTGTCTGTCGCGACAGACAGGGGTCGTCGTCCCGAGACCTGTGCAGAGTCTGTCGTACCTGCGCACACTGCTGGAGAAGGTGGTACAGCTAGTTCCTGCAACAAAAGCTCAAAAACACACCAAAAACAGATAGCATGCAAGCTCTCTCTCGCTCTCTCTCACAATGAAATGAGGGGAATGAGGTGGGGGGTGTAATATGACCAAAAAACTGAAATTTTTTGTGGAGATGGAGATGGAGGTGGGAGATGGTGGAGATGATGATGGTGACGATGGTGATGCGAAAGTAAGGAAAAACTGAAGAAAAATTAAGAGAAAGAAGGATATTACCTATAACTCCAATGTCTCAACTCGACGTCTTACCATCACACGCTCGTCCTCGAAGCTCTCTCCCCGGCAACGGCGCCAAATTTGGTGTCACTCTAGCACAATGGTGAGTACCAACGTGAGAAGATTCACCTCATAATTGTCAATCCGTGGAGACGTGAGGACTAGTATGAAGACTATGAGCAAGTGAAGGCACAAGTGCGTGAGTGAGAAGCACACAAGCATGCACACACATACACACACACACGCGCACACAAGGCAAGAACAAGGAGAGGAACAAGGGAGTTCTTTTCATTAATCAAAAGATCTCTTACATAAGCTCAATTCACAAACAATCTAACCCCAAAAATGAGCTCTCTAGCTCTTTTTATAGTTTTCTAACTAGCTTTGGTCTTGTCCAGACCTAGTGTCTGGCCTAGTTAAAAATTAGGTTCTAGAGTCTATTTGAGGGCTCAAACAGAGTCTAAAAATTATGAAAATTGATATGTCGCTAGTTCTAATACTCCTCAAGCTCGAGGACTCCTCAGCTTGCACAAAATGGAGTCTATTCTACCAAAAACGGGATTTACAATGTTTGTGTAGTGATTAAAATCACTTGAGTTGTAAATAGTCCATGGAAAAAAGGATTTGGCCTTGTTGCCGTATTGTGCATGACTCCTCTGTTGCTTTGTATGCCAACAATTGTCTTTCCACCTTTACCTACCTTCATCCATTAGCAATTTGCTGATTTTCTCATTAGCTCGAACGATTATTTGATAGGACTTCTACAATATTCTATACTTTGATTCTATTTTCTTTATTTCTCCTTCCATTTTAGACATAGTTTCAGTCTATTTTGCACATTTCTCTTCCAAAAATCTAATCTTATTTTCGTTCTTAACATCCTATGCTTCCATATGGAATAGTCATTCTAACAGGCTATCATTCTTTCCTTGTATTTCCTTTATATGCTCACTCGTCTTCTCCTTTTCCTTCGTTTGCTCCTCTATGACTTTGCTACCTTTTGATAAATTCTAATTAAGCAGCCATACCTAACATTATCATATTCCTACTTGATGGTCTAAAATGTTCTATATTATCCATGATAATTTTACAAGCACTTTTAATATCTTTTGGTATCCTCTCCAAACCATAACTAGGATCTATCTGCTTGAGTTCAATTTTTTTTGTTCCTTAACCTTCTCATCTTCATCTAATTCTTCATAAACAAATACTTGACCTGCTTTAAGATTTAATCCCTTTTTTTCTTTTAAATTCTCTTCAACCTCTTGGTCTGCTTCAACTTTCTCTCCTTCATTTCTAATTTCTTGTGTTTGTTTCGATACTGTATGTCATGCTTCATAAGTTTCTTCCTTGTCTGAATGCTCTTGCTGATTTACTTCTTCCTTCTTCTCGTCATTCTCTAGGCACTTGTTTCCTGTTACATATCATCTATATCCATGGGCTCATATGTTGCATCCTGTTTTTCTATCTGTTCTTCATCTCTAGTTTGTTTTCCCAAATCCAAAAAAACTTCTTCAATCTTCTGATTTACCTCTGCCTCTTCTTCTTTCTGATAGAATTCTTCCTCATCCTCTTCTTGTCCCTTATTTTCTTTAGTCTTTTGTACTTCTTGCTCTTCTACAAATCGTTGACAATATGGTTGTTCTAAAGGTTTAGTCCAAATTGGTTTTGACCTTGTATCTACAACTCCGCTATAGAGTCCTACATTCATTGTGATATTTTCTTGCAACATTTTTACGTTTTTCCCTTCAACCTCCTCTTCTCTTCTTCATAGCTGATGTCCTTTGTGGATTCTTCAACAATATGGATTCCTTTTGAACTTCCAACCAATATTTCTATTGATTTGTCCATCTCTTATGTTTGCACTGATTTTATTGGTGTGCTTGGTATAGATAAATTTAAACTTCTCAATAGGAAGCCTTCTATATCAGTATCTAAGTCTGAAGATAAATTTGTTTCTTTGCTAGTTCTACTTACCTTATCTAATTTCACTTCCTCTTCTTCTTGTGTTATTGATTGTTCCACACCACTTTCCCCTTGCTTTTCCTAGTTAGTTTCTTCTTCCAAACATTCTTCTTTGGAACCGTTTTCTTGGCTACAACTGTGGTTCTATTTTCTGGAGGTCTCTACAGCTCTTTGAAATATGCTAGTAATTCCACCTCTTTTTTAACAAACATTTCTTCTGTCTCTGCAGCCATCATCTAATCATGAAGTTCTTCATAATATTCTATCTCCTCTTGTTTCCAGTTAGTGGCCTTGTCTGAATAGTTTTCCAGCATCTTCTGATATTGGGCCTCATATAAAGATCTCTTATCACTTCCTTGAGTTAGGTAAGCATAAATTTGTTCCTTAATGGTCTGAGGTGGATGTGGATCTTTGTCAGCTTGTACTTCTTTCTGAGCAGCTATGATTTCCTCCTTGGAAGCTTCTTCTTGTTCCAATTCCACCTTCCTAGGATCTGTTCTTCTCTTCTTCCTGGGCATTACTTCTTCAGTCACTGCTTTTCTCTTCATACCTGATCCTCTCATACTTGTTTTTACTCTGTGTTGTTCAGTTTGAATGACTTTGGATGGACTTTTTATTCTTGCTATTAGGCTTCTAAAATATTGAGCCTTAGGTGCCAAATTCAATTGATCCTCCATGTCCTGAACATGATATGTGATTCTGGTCAGAAATTGAGCTCCATTCATAAATTTCTTATGTTGCCAATGCTTAGCAGCTTCCTTATATTGTTCATGAATATAAGGAGTCACATCCATTACTCCAAAAGGTTTAGTTTTATCTTTATTATTGAGCATAATGAGAGTAATGGGTTTATGGGGCATAATGTATGTCGACAACTTAGGAAAACATAAGAACTTTAAGAACATCCTTGTGGAAAATTCCTCATTCTCTCTGCCCTTGAAATTAGCAAACTTGGAGAATCCAACATAAGTGGCTGCATTCTTTTTGACAAAACTACCATCCAATTTCATTCCCATGGAATAAAACCGAAGAGGTTTTTTGATGTGTTCTTCCTTGATTGTGATCTGTGTTTCTTTGCCCTCTTTATCTTTTACTGAACATCTAAAGTATGCTTCATTTCCTTTGCCTAGCTCCACCAAACTGGACATGACTTGGGAGACTCTTTCAATATCTATAAAGAAAATAGGTTCTTCCAAAATTCTGTGGAGTCTCAATGCCTTCCACCTCTTATAATTGGTAGTCACCCTCTGAAATTTATAGAATTCTTGCATAGCATTGTATATTTGTTAGCTCCGACCTACATTGTGAAAATATGTTGACCAATTATCCTGATGGTTTCCTTAAGCTCATTAATTATCTGTTTTGCTTCAGTGAGATCTTGTTCTGCATGAGATTCTAACTCCAAAACTTCCTCAACTGACTCAGTATCTAGGAACCAATGTCCCCTTGACACCACCATTGATTCATCTTTAAAATCATGAATGGAAAGTTCTTTTGTATTCACCATCTTGTAAAGTCAAAAAGAAAATACACCACACATACACACTTTCCCATTATTAGTGATGTTTGAAAAAAAAGGAAAAAGTTTACTTTGAAGTCAAAGATTTCCACCAACCTCACACCAATTATGATTTTCAAGACTCAAAATAGGTGATCATTACAAGTGAAGCAAGCTTTCTATTGTTTTTTTGTGATTACTTAGGAAAGAAAGGAAAAATAAAGAAAATTAAAAATAGATAGTGGTAAATCAAAAGATTTGTAAGCTTCCTAATTCTAACCTAGATCTTGCTTGTGATTTTACAATTTACAAGGAAAAGTTAACGTCACACATAGAAATAAAGATTTGATGTTTTTTTCACTGAATTTGTCTACATAGATGCTCATGACTGCTTGAATTCTTGAAGCTCCAAGCTTCTCTAACTCCAGCACTCTTTCAAATAGTTCATGTCCACTCCACTGTAATTGATTTCCCACCTTCAATGTAGGTATGAGAAATTCTAATGGAAAAAATGCATTTTATCCATACACCAAGTTAAATGGTGTTGTACCAATAGCACTATTATATGCCACTCTATATGCCCATAGAAAATGATTAAGTTGCAAATCTTAGTTAGTCCTGCTTGTATTCACCAGTTTCAACAAGACAATGTAGAGTACTTTCTTAGTACTTTTTGTTAATCCATTTTCTTGAGGATGATAGGGGGCTGATTTTCTATGACTAATCATGAAGTGATCAGTTATGTTCTCAATTACCTGATTTAGGAAACGAGTTCCCCTATCACTTACCAACTCAATTGATACACCAAACCTGGTGATGATATTATCGTAAAGAAATCTTGCAGTAGTATGAGCATCATTTCTTCTTGTAGCCTTAGCTTCTGCCTACTTGGTGAGGTAATCAGTGGCTACAGTTATATATTATGCATGAGAATGTCTAACAGGAGGACAAATGGGTCCAATGAAGTCCAATACCCATTTGCTAAATGCTCTTACTGAAATGAGTGGTGTCAATGGCATATCATCTCTTTTACTAGGTTGACTTGTTCTTTGGCATATGTCACACTTTTCACACATGTCCTTGCATCAAGAAAGAGAGTTGGCCACCAAAATCCAGAGTACAATATGAGTTTAGCAGTTCTCTTACTTGAAAAGTGACCTCCTACTACTCCTAAATGGGCCATCTCTAGCATTTCCACATACTTATCTTTAGGATCAACAATCCTCAAATATCCATCTCCTTTCTTGTACAACTGGTTTCCTATCAACTGATACTCCTTGGTCATTTCCTTTAAATTTCTAGAGTGTGCACTAACTTTTCCTGGCTCAAGTGGTTGGTCATTTCTCAACTCCTCAACTATGTGTGCACTCCAATCTAGGTTTTTTGAAATGAGTACAAAGTTACAATATCTGTGTGTTTCAAAGATTGACATTTAGGACAATTAGAAACATATCTCTCCACATCTTGAATCTTTGTGGGCCAATAGACACCCATTCTAGTAAGATTATTTAGAGTGACAATTGTAGAAGCATGAGTACATGGATTCCAACAGTGAGCTTTCTCTAGATATCTTGGTTGCTCATCTTTTGGAGTACAATACTCCAATATACCAATGTGGTTCACATGATATAAGTGTCCAGCAAGTAATACAAATTTTCTGCTTTGTAATACAAGATGTGTGGTATTATTGTGTGTTCTACATGGTCCAACAATTAACAAAGGTACCAAAGTCATTGCCCAATTGGGAATGCTTTCTACCTTGAACAGATATGCATCTAGCAAATCATCATCCAAAGATGAAACTTTTTCTTTGGTTTGTATACTAGACAAGTGATTTGCTCTTAAATGTGTTTTCCCTTGTCTCACAACTACTTCAAAATCAAATTCCATCAATAGTAAGAACCATCTTACTATTCTACGAGTGTGACAAGGTTTATTCACCAAGTAAAGCAAAGCTTGGTGATCCACAAAGAATTTAAACTTGTTGGCTAGAAGATAATGCCTGTATTTCTTTACAGCAAATATCATTCCAAGTCCTTCCCTCTCAGTGGTTGTATAATTTCTTTGAGCTAAGTTCAATAGCCTGCTAGCATAAGCAATTGGAAAATCCAATTTGCTTCCATATATAGTTTGTGTGAGAACACATCCTAAGGCAAAATTTGAAGCATCAACATGAACATGGAAGACCTGATCCCACTATGGGGTTTTCAATATAGGTGCTATCACTAAACAAGGTTTTAGGGTTTCAAAGGCCTAGTCACACTCTTGGGTCTACTCAAATTTTGTAATTAGTTCATAAAGAGGTTTTGCAATATCTGCAAACTTATGCACAAATTTTCTATAATATCCACAGTGTCCCATGAAAGTTTGGAGTTCTTTTATATTGGTTGGATTTGGTAGGTCCATAATATCTTTAACCTTTCTCTCATCAGTGGATATTCCATTTCTAGAAACTATGTGACCTAATATTATCCCCTTCCTTACAAAGAAAACACATTTCTCAGGATTCAAACATACTTTGTAAGTTCTACATTTTTTGAACATGTTCTCCAAGTCTTGCAAATGATTTTGTCTTTTCAATGAAAAGGTATAGAGATCATCAACATAAATTTCCATCATGGTTCTAAGAAACTCTTTGAACACATGACACATCAACCTTTGAAAGGTTGTTGGTGCATTGGTTAGTCCAAAGGGCATAACCCTAAATGCATATATTCCCCATTCAGTGGAAAATGCAGTTTTATGTTGATCTTCCAAGGCAATATGTACTTTGTTATATCCAAAAAACCATCCAGGAAACTATAAATCTCTTTCCTTGCAACTCTCTCCAAGAGATGATCAGTTATAGGTAATGGATAGCTATCTCTTATAGTTGCTGTATTAACCTTTTTCAAGTTAATACACACCTTGGGCTTTCCATTTTTCTTAGGTACAACAACTATAGGAGATATCCACTCAGTGTACTCAATTTCATAAATGAAATTGGCAACAAGAAATTTATCAATCTCCTCCTTGATTTGGGCAGAGTATTTGTCATTAAATGTGTAGTGTCTCTGTTTGTTAGGTTTTCCATCAGGAGTAATAGGAATTTTGTGTTCATAAATTTTTAGGGTCAATCCCTTGCAAATCCTTGTAACTATATGCAAACACATCCCTATATTCCTTAGCCAGTTTTGTTAGTGCTTCCTCCTCCTGGTATGACATGCCATCAATTACGACAATGTGTCTATCCTCCCCTTCTTCTTGAGCAATCACCACTTTCTTGGTTTGTTCCTCATTTTCATATGATTCCCCCTTTTTCTTATCCCTTTTTGGTTTCATTTTCAAAAGTAATCTATCCTCCACCTCATAAGTCTTGAAATTTCAAGGTACATCAAAATTTTGCTCCTCTTCCTTAAGTGCCTTCTGTTCCTTCATTTTCTTACTCATTTCAGGCTTTGGATCTTCACTAATCTCTTTGTGTACACATCTTTTATAAGTTCTTGAGAATTTGTCTTTTATAGCATCCTAAGCATGCACGTCTTCTAGAAATTGTGTTTTGTTAGTACTTAAAAGTACATATTCCTTCAGATTCTCTTCTGACTTTGTCACACTTATCATTTGTACTCCTACATGGAAGAAATCATATCCTTCTTCATCTTGAAATTTGACTCCCACATATTCATCGTTGACCACATCCATTGTAGACAATATTTGACTCCAACCATAGGGCTCAAATTCCTCATCATCAAATTTATCTGGAATGTAGTTCTCATCCGCTAATTTCCTTTCCTTTTGAAAATCTTCTTTTCTCACCAAAATTCTCTTATGTTACTTGTTCCTTATGGCATTACACCTCCAAATTGGTGATTCCTTTTCATTTTGATCTTCACTTCCAGACGTTTCACTTGACTCTTGATTCTGATGCACTCTAAACCACTCTTGAGGGGATATATCACAATATTGCCCATTTCTTAGGTTTAGCTTGGTTACTTTTCATTGGCTTTGAAGGTATAGACAATCTCTACCCCAATCCTGCACAATCTGCATTTGTCTCATGAATGTTCTATGTAGGATGATTGCATAAGAGGTAGGCTGTGGAAATTCAACTACGACAAAGGTATGCTCTATTTATATCCCACATATCTCCACAATCACCTTCTCCCAGATTCCTAGGGGTACCTCTATATGTCCATCTACAAGTTGTAATCTCATCTTGGTAGGTATCAGTTCATTTTCTCCCCATTTCTTCCACGTTTGTTTGGTCATAATTGCCACTCTATATCCACTATCCAGCATTGCATTGGCATAATGGTCACCAAATTCTACTCTCAAAGTTGAGTTCCCTTCTTCCCCCTCATAGTAGTCTCCTATCTTGTCAATAGGTATATATAGCAATTCTTCTTTTTCTTGAGATTGCGTATCTTGGCAATGTGAATTTGGTTTGCAAATCTTCATGTTATGGTGTAAATGAGGATTTTGTTTTACTAACTCTTCCCATGTGCTTTGACATAGAATTCTACAGTGTTTGTCTAAATTGACTTGAAGAGTTATTTGTTTTTCCTCCTTTCCTGAGTGCTCCTTCCCAACTAAATGTTCCCTAGATTTTGCTGAATTTGACTCCTTAGATATCTTCTTATGGTTGTTTGCCTTTTTTAAATTCTTTTGTGCTTCGTTAATGATCTATTTACACCTTAGCATTCTCTCATCCTCAAAAACTTGCATTGGATAAGCTAGCACATGATCTATAGGGTTTGGTCCATCTTTAGTTCTACCTTTATAGGCTTCTATCAGTGTATCCAAGCACTTTGAGTTTTTCATCCCTGCTTTTTTCTGTGTACTTTGTTGTTGACTAGGGTTTGAGTTACTGATAGTTTCCTCTTCTAACGCTAGGGTTTTACCAGCTCTTGTTGTTTTCTCTCATCTACCTTTCTGTCTATTTTTCCTCTCTTTTGAGGATAGATTTGTCTTGTTATCCATAATGTGTGTTTCTACTCTGACTCCTTTTTCCTTGGCTTGAGCTCTATTTATGGCATTTAATGCCACTGGTTCATTTTCACTCAGTTCTTTGTATTCTACTATGTTTACTACTTTCAATGGTATGTTACTAGATGTGTTTTGTTGTTTCTGAGGGTTTCTTGGGCAATCTCTGATTAAGTGCTCCCTACCACAATCCTTACAAAAGACTCCTACTCTTAGTGTTGGAGGTTGTGGACAATCCCTAATGAAATGCTCTCCCCCACATCTATAACATGTTACCTTTTGACTTCCTTTGAACGAGGATCTCTGATTGGACATGTAACTATTTGTTATGTACATGAATGTAGCTGTGTCCATTTCTATTCTTCCATTTTCCAAATCTAAGGCTTCTACGTCTGGTTCTCTCATTTCATTTTCCTCCCAGTCTTCTTGGTATCCCTCAAAAGAATGAGAATCCTCCCTAAAAGATGTTCTAGATCTTGGACTTTCCTCTTCTACAGGAGTGTATTTCACTGGTACCACATTTGTAGGCAATGGTGGTTGTTGTCCCAATACATGTCTAGGTTGTTCAGCAAAGCGAATTTCTCTTTGTGGATTGTATTGGTTCATCTATTCTCTCTCTCTAATAGGTTGTTTATTGTAAAAGCACTCCTCTCTAGTATGGTTTGTCCATTTTTTCTCTAAAGTGCAATACTTGAGTGTTTTCCTATCTTTCAAATGTTAAGGTTTATGATATGGACACTCATATGCCTGATGATTCTCTCCACAATTGTAGCACTTTTTATTTGGTGTCAATCTTGTATTTACCAAATTTGCTTTTTTACTAACCTCTAGGGTTTTGGCAATGGATTTTTCTAACTCCTTAGTTGGTGGAATTCTTCTTCATTTGACCTTGGTTTATCAAATGCCAACAAATCCTGCCCCCTCTTGTCTTCTAAATCTATTGCCTCCTTGACAGAGGCTCCTAAGTTAGGACATCTCCTATGGTACACTAGGGTTCTCAATTATGCACTCCTCAATCCTTCTATGAATAGAGACACTTGTCTAGCCATTGAAGGTACCTCATGTTTGGGACACCTGTCAATATACTGTTTGAACTGCCTAGCAACTTCTCTCACATTCTCATCCTTTTGTTCTTTGAAACTATGTATTAGTGTGGTTTTGCTATGTTCATACCTGTTTTTGAAAATTCACCTATGAAAGCTTCAAGGAATGACTCCATATATGGGTACATTTCCTTTCTCAAGGGTATGAACCAAGATAATGCAGGTCCAATCAGAGTTAGACTGAAGGAGTCAAATTACACCTTATAATCTTCTACCTCTTCAGCCCTAATTAGCTGTCTGAACTCTGCTGCATGAGCATGAGGGTCGGAGTACCCTTCATACTGATTTTTCATGCATTTTGCCACCTGATAGGGTCTAAGCATTCTCCCTTGTTTTTACCATGGTTGTCTCTTTCTAATGGGAAAATCAGGTATCTCATCCCCTTCTCTCTCAAAAGAGTTTGGAGAAGTGTGTGACCTCCTTCCCTTTTGTGTTTCAATAGGAGTCTGATTTCCACTTGGTCTTGGCATGTCTATTTGCCCTAATTCTTGATCCCAAGGTCTCTTATCTGCACATTGACCAAGGTCATTTGAATTTTCAGGATCATGTGAGAATATATAGACACAACCTTGTCTATCCTCATACCCGCCATCTCTAAATTGTGCCACTGGCATCAATTTCAAAGGAATTTCTAAGTTTCTAAGTTTGACAAGGAACTTATGCATGCCATCTTGATACAATTAGGCTTCAAACCTTTTTGTCTACATATATTTGAGGATGTTTCTAAAGTCATTTGTATCTTGAGTTTCATTTGTCCCATTTAGGTTTTCCATGTTGACTATGTGTTCCAATTCTTCTTCCTCAGAATCACTCAGATGTATATTCCCTCCAGATGACACTTGTGTCTTAAGTGTAGAGAG
Source organism: Ceratopteris richardii (assembly GCA_020310875.1). NCBI lineage: Eukaryota > Viridiplantae > Streptophyta > Polypodiopsida > Polypodiales > Pteridaceae > Ceratopteris > Ceratopteris richardii. Next base: position 140,162,659 of record CM035441.1, read on the forward strand.
CTAGGTGCCTAATCTCAAAATCATCCACTTGCTTAGGATTTTCTCTAAAAATTGTTCTTGCTTATGTTTTCTAGGTCAAATCCTAATTTTCTCTTTTCTGTGTTTTTTATGAGTTTTATTTCAAAGTTTTCTATGTTTTGATTTTCTCAACAATTCCCACTTGCAACATACACTGAAAGTGTGTTTGAATTTGTGTGTTTAATGAAAATCGTGTTTTTACCAAAAAAATCACGATTTCCAAGTTGTGAGTTTCACTATTTGGAGCCTTTATTTGACTAATGGTGTTTTAGAAGTCCTATTTTCTCAGATGAATACCAAGGTTTTGACTTTGAACTTAAATTGTATTCCAAATAAGTCAAAATCATGTTTTTGTCCAAATCACAATTTTGATGATTTTCTCTATCCTTAAGGTGTTTTCTAACCTCAAAACCTATTATTTTTGAGAGATTAACCCTCTTATGTCAGAAAATTCCTCTAAATATCACAAAAATGCTTAAAATCATGCTTGGTCCAAAAACCACGATTATGATGATTTTGTGATTCTCCTTATTTGGAAATTTTCAAAATACACTAAGATTCTGTTTGTTTTTAAGAATATGATCCTATTTGAGTAACTAAGTCTCTTTCAATAAGACTTTTGTACTCCAATTTGGCCAAAATTATGTTTTTATCTGGACAACAAGATTTTGATGATTTTTCCACAACCTTGGAACACTTTTCTAACTTTTTTCACCAAGGCTATCAATCTTTTACACCTATAACCGCTAAGTCTAAGTGTTTATAAAATCTATTGTTATAAACTCTTAGAATTGAGCAAAATCGTGATCTCGCAAGAACCACGATTCTGATGATTTTTGTAAGAGAGCAAGGATTACGACCACCACGTGCTAGAGAGATGACTCTCCTCCAAACCAAATGCCTCTATATATACCTCTCTCCAGGGGACTGCCTTCTTGGGCAGGTGGATACTAACCATCCAAGTGTCAGCCATGTAACTACATGTGCGCCAAGTGTCCCAGTTAACTCGAGTTAACTCAAGTAGATGCTTCTAGAAGGCTCTAGATCTCTTTGGGCAAAATAATCTCCCCATGTCTCCCATGGGGATTGAACCCAAGACCTCTTCCTTCACATCCTTGAGACTTAACCACTAAGCTAAGTGGATCACTTGTTCACAAGAGCACAAGACCTCCCAGTAAGTCTAAACTCGAGATCTTTGGTCATACACACGGATGACCAAACGGTGTCCGATTTCAGATCTGTCTGAACCGGCCAGACCCTTGGATCATAGACTTACTTTATTACAGTTTTTAAATTGTTCCTTTTTACAACAAAGCCTATATAGTGGATTCAAAATCCACACTTTACATTTTTTTGGACACAATCGTGATTTTCACGATTCTGGTGTCAAAGTCGTGTTTTTCACGATTTTGAATGAAAATCATGTTTTTTCATGACTTTCACTTAAAATTGTGTTTTTTCATGATTTTCACTTAGAATCGTGTTTTTTCCACGATTTTTAACCAAAATTGTGTTTTTCATGATTTTGATTGACAATCCTGTTTTTATATGACTTTGATCCAAAGTCGTGTTTTTCACGACTTTGACTCAAAATTGTGTTTTCTCATGACTTTGAGCACAAAAATCATATTTTTCACGATTTTGAGTCCAAAATCATGATTCTCATGATCTTATGATTTTTAAAAGATCATGATTGCTCACAATCATTAAAAACACGATTTTCTCATGAAAATCACGTTCTGGTTCAAATCACAATTTTGGTTCTTGCACAAAATCGTGATTTTATGCAAGATTTGTGAATTTTTAGAGTTTGATTTGTTTTTTTATTTTGAGTGCAAGTTCTAAAGCGCTGTCATAGAGGGATGTGAAGGGAGGCAGACGTTCATGCAAAAGATTCACGTTAACCTAACCATGTGACTGCACACAGGGTGCTTCTAAGTATGCTTTGGGTCTTGGATTGAATTTTCAGTTTAGGAGTGATAAAAGCTATAGTTTTTTAATCTATTTGAATGTAATCTAGAAACTAAGATTCGAAAGAACTTTCTATGTTTTTATTTATCATAACAGATTTTCTTATCATTGCTAAATGTATAGACATATGAAAGTTCAAAATAAAATCTTAATTATATCAAAAAGTGGAAGTGCTAGAAAACTTTAGGATCAATTCTTAAGCCTATACAAAAGCTTATCATAAGTGCTAATACAATTTCTTGAGAATAATCCTATACAAATTTTATATTTCTAAATGAACATAAGTTTCTTCAATCTTCAAATATCGCAATCTCGTAAAATCGTAAACTCGTTTGCTCGTAATCTCCTTTGCAATGATCTGCTGAAGTGACATTAGGCATAAGTATGCTTTTAGTAAATATGAAACAATTATTGAATAATTTAACATTCAATACATAACTTAAACCTAAACTAACGTATATATACAAACATTTCTAACTTCTTAACTTTAATGTTTATGAAAACTTCATTTTGCACACATGTACATTTTTCTAACACTATCATATATTCATAATTACTTATGCAAACATTTACATGCATTCATTAACATTCTCATGCACACATACATACCTACATATGCATACACATGCAGTTTACTTCACAACTTATGTATTCAGTCATGCATACATGCATACTAATATACATGCACATGCACATACATAACATACATGCATATGTACTTTACTCATGCACATGCATAATCACACATGCATACATATCGTATCATGCACATGCATACACATATATCACATGCATATACATGTACAACTCATGCACACATATATACATACTCCATTTACATAAATGCACATTTCATTTCACTCTAATTTACATGCATATTTATATATGCACTACATACATGCATCTAACTTAACATGTACATGCATACAACACTCATATATGTACATGCATAAACATACACTCAATCATGCACACTACAACATATCAAGCGTATACCGAGGCTTCTACCGAGGAAAATGAACGGGCACGATTTCGCCCCGACGTCGGTGTAAGGGTCGGTGTAGGCGTCGGAACCAAAGCGTCGGTATATGCATCGGTATAAGCGTCGGTATATGCAACGGTATAAGCGATAGTATAAGCGACGGTATAAGCCATGGTATATCACTGGGCAAAATAGTTGGTATAAGCATCGGTATGTGCCTGGGGATATCGACGCTTATACCGTCGCCTACACCGACGACCATATCTGCAAATTTTTTTTGGGCAGAGTGTGTTGTCTCTTGCTACAGCAACATTCCCATGTTGTTGTGTAGCAAAAGACAATCCACTCTGCCCAAGAAAAACCCAACTACATGTGACGTATGACAGGCAACAAAAAAATGATTTGATAAAGCAAAAACTGTCAAATACAAAAGACATGAGCAAAATGAATCATGAATCGTGTACAAAGAAATGGACACATAGACATGATATTTATAAACAACAACTAGAACACATGTATATGTGTGTCTGCTTATGTATATACATGTGTATGTGTACATGTATTATGTGTTTATATTTCTATATGTGTAAATATTTATCTACATGTGTAAAAACCCAAAAACCCTAATCCTAAAGACCTAGACCTAAAACAAGTGTATGTGTGTATGCTTGTGTATATATATGTGTAGGTGAATATATATATATATGTGTATGTGTGTGTATGCATATGTGTATCTATGTAAAAATCCTAAAACCCTAATTTTGAAGACCTAGACCTAAAACATGTATATGTATGTATGCATGTGTATATATATGTGTATGTGTATATGTATTATGTGTTTATATGTGTATATGTGTACATGCATGTGTGTACATATGTAAAATCCAAGAACTCTAACCCTAAAACATGCATATGCATGTATGTATATGTCACATATGTGTATGTGTGTATGCATGTGTGTGTGTGTATATATATATATATATATGTGTGTGTGTGTGTGTATGTCTATGAATGTATGTGTGTGTGTATGTGTGTATGTGTGTATGCACATGTATATATATGTGTATGTGCATATGTATTATGTGTTCATATGTGTATATGTGTGTATGCATATGTATATATATATATATATAAAAGCCAAAAACCCTAACCCTAAACCTAACCCTAAAACATGCATATGTGTGTATGTATATGTCACGTGTGTGTATGTATGCATGTGTGTGCGTGTGACTCTCTCTCTCTCTATGTGTATGTGTGTATGTATGTATGTATGTATGTATGTGTGTATGTATGTATGTATGCATGTGTGTGTATGTATGTATGTGTATGTGTATGTGTATGTGTATGTGTATGTGTATGTGTATGTGTATGTGTATGTGTATGTGTATGTGTATGTGTATGTGTATGTGTATGTGTATGTGTATGTGTATGTGTATGTGTATGTGTATGTGTATATGTATGTGTATGTGTATATGTATGTGTATGTGTATGTGTATGTGTGTATGCATGTGTATATGTGTGCATGTGTGTATGTATTATGTGTGTATATGTGTAAAAGTAAAAAACCCTAACCCTAAAACCCTATCTCTAAAACATGTATATGTGTGTTTGTGTGCATGTATATGTGTGTGTGTATGTATGCATATGCATATGCATATGCATATGTGTATGTAATATGTATGCATCTGTGTGTATGTATCTCTATGTCTCTCTCTTTGCATACGCATATGTGTATGTAATATGTATGCATCTGTGTGTATGTATCTCTATGTCTCTCTCTTTCTCTCTATCTATATCTCTCTCTTTATCTCTCTCTCTCTCTCTCTCTTTCATCTCTCTCTCTCTCCCTCTTTCTCTCTCTCTCTTATTCTCTCTCTCTCTATCTCTATTTATAATAAAGAACAAAAGAATCACTTACATCGATGTAATTCTTTTGAATGCTCTCATCAAATTGACATCGTCTCTTGTCAAATTTCAAATAATCAATGCCAGAAATCTCCTGCAAAACAAAAGAAAAGAGAAATTCAAAAACCCTAATCCTAAAACCCTAACCCTAAAACATGTATATGTGCGTATGTGTGTATGTATATGTGATGTGTGTGTATGTGTATGTGCATGTATGCATGTGTGTGTATAGATATGTGAGTGTGTATACATATGTGAGTGTGTATTAATATGTGTGTGTATGTATGTATGTGTGTGTGTACATGCATATGTGTGTGTACGTATGTATGCATATGCATGTGTGTATGCACATATGTGTGTGTATACATATGTGAGTGTGTATGTAATATGCATGTGTGTATGTATGTATGTGTGTGTGTACATGCATATGTGTGTGTATGTATGTATTGTGAAGAGATGGATAGGTATGTGCTTGAAGATGAAGAGGTGTTGCAAAATCCTTGATCTACACCAGCCAAATGAGCTCCAGAAGTATATGGTGGGCCCTTTTAGCTTGCCAATGGATGTATTAGACACCCTTTGTACCTTGGAAGATCACTCTCAAAAAGATAGATCAAAACAGATAAGTTGGAGTTAGCTCAGAGGTGAAAACTTGCTATTCTTGGTTCATACACCTGTCCAATGTTTTACATAATTCTCCTAGTACAGCAACAGTTCGCTTAATTCCTCTTGAGGAAGTCTAGGTAACTTAAAGAGCTAACTTTCAAGAGTAATCTCATAAAAAATAATAAACCACACACTGAGAATGAGTTTTAACAACTGATGACATCATCCCGATTTTCACGGGCTGCTATAGTTTGAGACCAGTGAGCAGAAAAATCAACATAACTCAAAATGTAGGAATCGAATGATTATGAAAATTTATATGGTTATACTAGACAGTACACGGAATCTAACAAGCTTTAAATCACTGAATTTGGATACGTAACCACTGAGAAACACCTCTGACAAGATGAGTGCAAAAGTCGGGTACCTGACAGAGAAGTGAAAATGCAGAGACACTGTTGAATTCAACTGAACATAACTAAAGATTGCAACATCCAAATGACATGAAAATTTGTGAGCATATAGTAGACTTATAAAGCTAACTTTACCAAGTTAAATCTCTGAAAATGAGGCACCCAGCTTAGAGAAAACATCTCTGCAAGCTGACTGAGAAAAACTGAGAGTAATGGCAGTGAGTAATACACTTCACAAGAACATGGCAAGATGAACTCAAATAATCATGAAAATGAAAGTATATTGCTTGTACAATACAATGACTTACTGATACATATGTGTGCCTTGTAATCACACCTTGATATGGCATAAAGCTCAGCTCTTGGAGGTCTTCACATAGGTCTCTCTAACCACGACTAAAACTGCCATCTATTTATAGTTGAGTTTGGGAGGCTAACTTCCCTCAATCACTCTCCAATCAATCAATAATTGATTTGATTCTCTACCTACCACAAATCACGAATTCGTGGCTCCTCTTTCCCTTTTTGATCATGTGGACTCAACCACTTAAGATTCTCTTACTTTTACATTAAGTAAACTCTTCAAAAACTTACAAGAGGTAGTTCACAAGTGAACTTTACATAGTCTTCATTTTGAAGCTTCTTCTAAGACTTTGTGAGACTCAAGCGAATACTTACGCTTGTCACAAACTTGCTCCAACAGCTCCCCCTCAAGCCAAGTATGCTTGAGGTCTTCAATCTTCCAAGATTACCTGCAAACCAATCATAGCCTTGAATTTGCAAAGCTTTGTACCATCCAATGCTTTGGTTAGAATATCTGCACATTGTTGATGAGTGGACACATATGATATTTGAATCTCTTTGCTTAGAACCTTTTCTCGTACATAGTGATAATGAACTTCAATATGTTTAGTCCTTGCATGAAAAATAGGATTAGCAGCCAAATGAATAGAACTCATATTGTCACCAAAAATAGTTGGAGTTCCAAACTCCAATCCAAGATCTTTGAATAATGTCTTCATCCACATAGCTTCTTGTGTAGCTATGGCAAGGCCTCTATATTCAGCTTCAGTAGAAGAGAGAGCAAATATGGGTTGCTTCTTGGATGACCATGAAATAAGCTTTGAACCTGCAAAGGTAAGATAACCTGAAGTGCTCCTTCTATCTTCCTTGGAGCCAGCCCAATCTGCATCAGAAAATAGCTTCAAACCTAAATCAGATACATAAGGATAATAAAGTCCTTCATTTATGGTTCTTTTCAGATACTTGAGAATCCTTTTGGCAGCATCCGTATGTGGTTTCCTTGGTGTGTGCATAAATTGACTTAGCATACTCACACTGTAACATATATCTACTCTTGTCAATGTGGCATAATTGAGACTACCCACTAGACTTTGATATGATGTGATGTCCTCTATGAGTTCACCTTCATGTGAGCTCAATTTGTGATTGACCTCCATTGGAGTACCTGCAATCTTACAATCTTGCATCTTGAATTTTGCCAACATGTCCTTAATGTACTTTCTTTGAGTGAGAAACAAACCATGATCTTTGTAGACAACTTCCAAACCTAGGAAGTAGGTAAGTGAATCCAAATCACTTATCTTGAACTCTTCTCTCATCTGATCTTTGATCTTCTTCATACCATCTGCATCATTTCCTGTCAATATAATATCATCTACATACACATAGGTAGATGACCTCGGAATAACTCTTTTTAATAAAGAGTGAAGGATCTGCCTTGCTTGGTTGAAAGCCTTTGTCTTGCAAGAATGAAACAAGCATGAAATTCCAAGCTCTTGGAGCTTGCTTGAGACAATACAATGCTTTGTTAAGTTTACACACATAATCAGGATAAACTTGGTTCTCAAAACCAGTGGTTGTGCCATATATACCTCTTCTGTTATCCAACCATTCAAGAATGCATTCTTTACATCTAGTTGAAGTATCTTCGAATTCTTGGAAGAGGCAATACTAAGCAAAACCCTAATAGTAGGCATCTTTGCCACAAGAGAGAAGGTCTCCTCATAATCAATTCCCTGAGTTTGTGCAAAGCCTTTTGCTACAAGCCTTGCCTTATACCTGTTAATGGAACCATCATAATTCTTCTTGAGTTTATAGGCCTATCTTGAGCCTATTACCTTCATGGATGAAGTCTTGGGCACCAAATCCCAAGTGTTGTTTTCTTCAAGTGCTTCAATCTCTTCCTTCATTGCATGCTTCCATTCTGATTTTGCTTTGGCCTCTTCAAATGATGATGGCTCCTCTTGGTTTATATCCTGTGCTATGTAGATAGAGTGTTTAGTTACTAATGAGGTGTCAAACCCATACCTTTCTGGTTTTTTCTTTTCCCTCATAGATCTTCTTAGGCCATGATGTGATGATTCTGCCTCATGTCCAAGTTCCTACAATTTTGCTTTACCTTTAGACTTCCATGCTTTGATCTTTTCCATTTGAGATTCTTCATCATCCTCCGAGGTGTCTTGTTCTTCAATCTTCGGTTGTTCTCTACCAAGCTTTGGAAAATCTTCTTCAAGATTATATGGTAAATTGACCTTCCTGCATGAATCTTCATACCATGAATTGTTCTCATAAAAAACTACATCTCTGCTTACCAAGAATCCTTTGTTGGTAGGGTTGTATAACCTGTAGCCCTTTTGATTGTTGTCATATCCAATAAATACACATTTTTCTGCCTTTGGATCCATCTTGCCTCTAACCTGTGAAGGAACATGAGCAAAAGCAATACATCCAAAAATTTTACAATGATCTAAGCTTGTTCTTCTTCCATTCCAAGCCTCATATGGAATCATCCCATCAAGGGATTTTGAAGGCAACCTGTTAATCAAGTAAGTGGTTGTAGATACAGCCTCAGCCCATAAGTAATTAGGTAAATGCTTTTCATTTAACATAGACCTTGCAGCTTCAACAATTGTCCTATTCCTCCTTTCTGCCACTCCATTTTGCTCAGGAGTGTACCTTGTAGTTACCTCTCTTTTGATTCTTCTTTCTTGAAGAAAAGAATCAAACTCATGGGAGAAGTTTTCTCCCGCTCCATCTGACCTTAGCCTTTTTTGCGCTCATACCGACGCCGTGTATACTGACGATTAAATGACCGTCGGTATTGCATCTGTGGTTTTTCAAGCATTTTCAACGGTCATACCGACGCTGAGGGGTGACCATCGGTATGGGCAACGTTGGTATGCGCCTCATATGTTGTAGTGGCATATACATAAACTACGATCGTGTTTTTATACTTAAATTCCCTTGGATACATGTAAAAAATTAATCATTCAAATAATCATGCATTATCACTCATGCATACATGCACTTCTTTCTAACTTACATGCATATGCATACATGCACTACTTTCTAACTTACATGCATATGCATACATGCACTACTTTCTAACTTACATGCATATGCATACATGCACTAATCATACTTATGCATTCATGCACATGCACTAATACATATGCACTTTTACATCACATGCACATATTCATTTCACATGCATTCATACATGCATACATGCTAATTCTATCACACATGCACATGCACACTTTTATTCATGCATACATGCACACATCCCATGCATATTTTAACTATACATGCATTCGTTTTTACATGCATACATATATACTTCACTCATGTACACATGCATTCACATGCATACACTCATGCATCCTTTCATATTAAGATGCATATGCATATATGCCTACAACATGCATACATGAAACATTCATATGCATATGCATACATGCTCTAGTGCATTATATATCTTCATGCATACCCTTTCTCTCTCCCTCCCTCTCTCTCTCTTTCACATTACTTTTACTAATTGTAGTACAGACGGACAACCCATCTAACTCAAAAACACTCTATCATGTGTTCCGTAATGACATCGGTGCAGAATCGGACCAACCACGGCAAAGATGTAATACATATTATAAATCAATTCAGGATTACCATCCTACTACTTGTTTAGCAAACCCATAATACTGTTCGATTTACAAATAAACAATTCCTCAGAGAAACTCAATCTTTAACTTTCAAAAACAATTGTAACATGAATTATGCGGATCACTTTCTAGATATAACTGAGAAGAATCATATATGTTATCTTTCTTTGTTTCCTGGTCTAGACCTGAGAGATCTTGATTACTGGAAAATGAACACATAGTGAACTATTCCTATTGGCAATATGTGAAACATTCATTAATCAAAATCAGTTTGGTGTTTGTGGATATAAAATTAACGATGCAAAAAAAAATAATATGTTAAAAACAAAGCTTAACAAACTTCGGAAGAAAACCCTCAAAACAATCAGAAACTCTCATTTTTCTCTCTCTATAGTTTAAGCGTTCAATCATCAGGCTCATGATCTATGTGATCTCTCTCTCTCTCTCTCTCTCTCTCTCTCTCTCTCTCTCTCTCTCTCTCTCTCTCTCTCTCTCTCTCTCTCTCTCTCTCTCTTCCCCCCCTACGCTTGTCTCTCTCTCTACATCAGCGACAAGCAGCACCATCTCTATGCTTCAATTCTCTCTATTGCGTCAAATCTGCTACAAGACTTCATTGTGGAGACTACCCCTCTCTCTCTCTCTCTTTCTCTCTCCTCTTCTTGACAACGATAAATCACGTAGCACCTCCCTCTGTCTGCCATGGCATAACTTGTTAGCATTCTTTGCTACTTTTGTAAGTATGTGATCTTTTCACACACGTATGTGACTTAGGGTCTTCCATAGCCTAAAGTTAGATGAAGGTTTGTTGATTATCACTTTTAGACTGATCCTTCCTCTTTCTGTCACTCATATTCACTCTTCTACAACCTCTTAGGTCACACATCTCATATATATTCATATTTCTATCCATATATCTTAATATGTTTGTTACATTTGTACATTCACTCATCCATCTATTTCTTTTCACATAGAGCGTTTGAGAGTTTTTCTCCCACATTGTATTTGAACATTTGTATATATGATAGTGTGAGTAAGTAGTGGCTTATGTAACACTTTACACATGTTTTCTAATCTTTCTCTATCTTTGTCTCATCTTTTGTATGATTAAGTGTGGTATGTTCATGTTTTGTCAATATCGGAAGATTGCTAGAATTTGTGTTGTAGATCCTGGATCTATGGAACTACGGACCTGTGGTATAAGTTATGGGCCTATTAAATTTCCAACAATTCTCTGATAGGTTGAATACCTACCATAGCTTTGAATCTACAAAGCTTTATTCCATCAAGTGCTTTTTTCATCATATCTGCTACTTACTTTTTAGTTGGAACAAAAGAAATGTCAATCTCCTTTGCCATGAGCTTCTCCATGATAAATTGGTAATGAACCTCTATGTGTTTGGTTCTCGCATGGAAAATAGGTTTTGGTGCTAGATGCATGGAACTTACATTATCTTCACATATGTGAGGTTTGGAACTCACATGTCCCAAATTTGTATACGATGCTTTTAACCATATTGCCTCTTGAGTTGCTATGGTCAAACCTCTATACTCTACTTCAGTTGAGGATAAATCAATTGTAGGTTGCTTCTTGGAACTCCATGACACTAGCTTCGAACCTCCAAATGCTAAGTAACTAGAAGTACTTCTTCTATCATCCTTAGCTCTTGCCCAATCTACATCTAAATAGATTTTGATATCCAAATATGAAGAGTAAGGATAGAATATACCTTCATTGATTGTAGCTTAGAGATACTTTAGTACTCTCTTAGTTGCATCCATGTGTGGTCTTCTTGGAGAGTGCATGAATTGGCTTAGCACTCCCATGCTATATGAGATGTCTACCCTTGTATGAGTAGCATATATCAAGCTACCTACCAAGCTTTGATATTCTTTAATTTCTTTTATTTTCTCACCTTCATAAACACTTAGTTTATGATTAATCTCCAAAGGTGTACCTGCAGATCCATTTTGAACTTGAGAAGAAGATCCTGAATGTATCTTCTCTGAATCAGATACATTCCTTCATCTATGTATATGACCTGCATACCTAGGAAATATGTGAGCTCACCTAAGTCATTGATTTTGAACTCCTCTTGCATGTGTCTCTTGATCCTCTGAATGCCATTCAAATCATCACCTGTCACAATAATATCATCTACATATACACATAGATAGATAACCTCATTGTGATTTCTTTTGATGAATAGAGAAGGATCTCAATTGCTAGGTCTAAACTGTTAATCTTGAAGGTATGTAACCAACCTGTAATTCCAAGCTCTAGGAGCTTGTTTCAATCCATACAATGCTTTCTTAAGTCTACAAACATAAGATGCATGATTAGGGTGTTCAAAACTTGGTGGTTGTGACATGTATACCTCTTCACTTATCCAACCATTTAAGAATGCATTTTTCACATCAAGTTGGGGGAGTCTCTAATTCCTTGCAGCAGCTGCACTTATCAATGTTTTGATTGTAGTCATCTTTGGAACTGGTAAGAATGTTTCCTCATACTCTATACCATGAGTTTATGAGCATCTTTTGGCAACTAATCTTGCCTTGTGCTTGCAAACTGATCCATTTGAGTTTCTTTTAACTTTATATACCCATCTGCAACCAATTACCTTTTGATTTGGAGACACTAGAACCAAATCCCAAGTGCCCATCTCCTCATGGCCTTTTCCCAATCATGGTTTCCCTTTGCCTCTTCATAGGTTGATGGTTCTTCTAAAATTGAATCTTTTGCCAAGTTGATTGAATGCTTTGTAACAAATGTGGAATCATATCCATACCCTTTTGGTTGTTTCTTCTCTCTTGCTGATCTTCTAGGTGCTTGTTTGGAGCATTCTCCAACCTCTTGCATCTTTGATTTTCCTCATGACTTCCATAGTTTGTAATCCTTTTCTCTTTCATCTTGGTCGTCATCTTTATCACTTCTCATATCCTAGACCTGTGTATCATGCTTGCTTCCTATTTGATGAGAATCAACATCAAGATCATATGGTAGAGTTACCTTTTGTTTGTCTTCATCATACCAAGACTTGTGTTCTTCAAACACAACATCTCTACTTGTATTGAATTGCTTGGTTGAAGGATTATAGAACCTCTAACCCATCTGAATTGATTCATAGCCAATAAACACTGCCTTTTTTGAACTTTCATCTATCTTACCTCTTATTTAGGATGGTACATGAACCTAAGCTAAACAACCAAACACCTTGCAATGTCCAAGACTAGGTTTTCTTCCATACCATGCCTCATAAGGAGTCATACCTTGAAGTGATTTGGATGGTAGTCTATAGACAAGGTATACTGCAATTGAAATAGCTTCTGCCCATAGATAATGTGGCAACTTCTTCTCTTCAAGGATTGTTCACGATGATCCAAGCAATTTCTTGTTTCTCCTCTCTACAATTCCAGTCAGTTGAGGAGAGTACTTGGTAGTCACTTCCCTTTTGATACCTTTATCTTGCACGAACTCATCAAATTCTTTGGAGAAGTATTCTCCCGCTCGAGCAGATCTGAGCTTCTTGAGTGATCTACCTCTAGATTCTCCACATGTGCGAGATACTTTTTGAAGCAATCAAACACTTCATTCTTACTATTGATAAAGTATAGAACAATCCATTCTTTATGGTCGTGAAATAATGAGACATAATACCTTGATCCTAGGTTCTTGAATCGGTCCCCATACATCTGTATGTACTAAGTCCAATAAGTTGTTGTGGATGTCTGACATGCATCACACCTATTGACCATGTGTTGTTTTGATATGTTCAATAGTCCTAGAACACTTTGATCCCCGCATATATCCTTCAACGTTCTTTCATTCACATGAGGAAGTGTATTATGCCATACTTCAAGCTCACTTAGGGTTTGAGACCCAAAAGTGAATAGAGCTATGTTCCTGGTTTCTCCTACTTCAAAAGTAAAGAGCCTACCATGCTTATCACCTCTGGTATCTTCTTGAAGCCTTGGCATGGATCTTCCACAAAAGCTCCATGTTGGGTGAACCTAACTTGCAAGCCTTTTTCAACTATTTGGCCTACAATTATTAGGTTTTTAGTGATAGTGGGTACATAGAGAACCTTAATCAAAATGTTTGTCCTACCATTGGAAGCTTTGACATTACCAATCTTCTCCACATTGTGCTTTGGGTCATCCCATTTTTGTACTTCATGTCTATGCTTTGGACTTTCCAAATCAGATAGAAGAGCAATGTTGCATGCAACATGATTTGAACATCCTGAATCTATGTAGAACAAATCATCATCTTCTTGACCTTCTTTATGGATTAGATTCATAAGAAGCAATGAGTTCATGTGGTTGATCTTCTGAATAATTGTTGAAGTCCCTTCTACTATAGCCTTTATTGATATTAATGAAGTTGTATCCACCTCTGTCTCTATTGCTGCCATGTCGACCTCTTCCACTTCCTTTCTAGGTCTTCCCATTGAACTAGCAATTCTGAGTGGTGTGGGTGATCTTATCGCATATGGCACAAGGTTAAACATTTTGACCTTTGGCTTTGTCATGCTTTGGTCCTTTCTTCTTCCCTTTCACTTGCTCTTGCTTGTGAAGGTTTCTTGCGAAGTCTCTTCTTCATCTTCTTCCTTCTTCTTGCCTTTCAACTTTTTATCCTTCTTATCTGCATATAGAGCACTAGTTGAATTACCATGATAGGAGTTACCTTCCTTTATACAATTGTTGGCATCTTAATGATCGAAGAGTTGTCTAAGAAAGATGTTGAAGTCTGGAGTTTTCACAACCATGATGAGATCATAAGCCATCACGAAGGATTGTTGTCATATTACGGATGCACACTCTTGAGTGAGGTGGAAAAAATTCCCTTAGTGATGCCATGTGGGCATTCTTGCCACCTCACTCAAGAGTGTGCATCCGTAATATGACAACAATCCTTCGTGATGGCTTATGCTCTGATACCAAATATTAGAACAATCTTTTGCTGTCGTCTGTTCACGGAGAACGCTACGAGATCCTCCCTCGACTTGGACACACACAAAGAACTTTCTTCGGTTCGCCTCCCAGCCACGCCCGAGCTTCTACTTGTGTTCTCTTGAGAGATAGTGAGAGAGCCCTCAAAACCACTAAGTGTAATACTAATAATCTCTCTACTCAAAGAGATTGCTCTCTCGCCCTTCTACCAAATGGGCATAATGCCCTTAGTGATGCCATGTGGGCATTCTTGCCACCTCACTCAAGAGTGTGCATCCGTAATATGACAATTGTCATTTCTTATCACTACGAATCCCATTGACAATCTACCTCATGATAGCCTCTTCTTCAATCAGCTCTCCATTGGATGCTAACTGATCCACAACCTCCTTGACCTTGGTAACAAACTCCATGATGGTTTGCTTAGGTTTCTTCTTCATTTGGTTCAACTCGTTCCAAAGATGATTCTTTCTTGCTTTGGTACTAGCAGAAAAGAAAGTCTCGAGGGCATCCCAAGTCTCTTGAAATGTCTTGCATCCTCTAATAAATGGTAATAGAAAGTCATAGATAGACTTTAGTATGTACAACCTTGCATGAGCATCCCTTGTGCACCAAAGTGTGAGCTTATCTGTCTCCTCTTCTGTAGGTTCTCCTTTAGATCTCGGAATAGGCATAGCTTGATTTCTACCTTGAAAATAGGCCTCTGTGTACTTGAGCCGAGACAACTCAAGGACTTGTGCCAATGAGACTATACCTCAATTGCCACACAAGTGCATATAGTGGGTACTTTAACACACATTTAAATGTCAATCCTAAGGAGCGACTTACCAAGTGTATGAAGACGTGTGCACACGTGATGGAAAATGAAGCGGTTCAGCTAGCATGCATGAGAAAAGACTACTACCTCTCACACTCACTGAAATACTGAAAGTGTTGGCCGCAAGCCTCTTACAGCAGTTTTGGTATTTTGAGGTTTTCTCCCAGCCCAGAACTCCGAATATAGGCAATAGGGTACTTGTTTCGAAGCTCTCGACGAGACGCATCCAACGGTGGTGGTTTCACTTAATTCTGACCACTCTGCTTCAAGTTATGGCAAAAACAGTGAATGACGGGAATCACAAATACCTGCGCCACAGTTTCTCCTAGCTTACGCACGCACTACAGCAGCTCAAAACCAAGGGAAAGGGGTAGACAACAGTCCTACACATGCATTTCAAGCATAACACACACATACAAGAGCAAAATGAAGATCAAAATCAGCAAGGAAGAGGCAAACTCGAAAATTCTGAAGAGCTCCTTCTTCACAATGGCAAGAAGTTTTTTACAAAGAGTCACAAAGTGACTTATATACATGAGCCCTAAGTTTGGTCCTTTCACACAAGAGACCGGCACTTTATTCACTAAAGGCTAATTTCCTACTATTTTACATGGGTAGATCTCTAATCTTCTGTGGGGATGCATCTAGAGGACTCCTCTAGTGCATTTACAATGGAAATATATTACAAGAATGAATATGATACAAAAGTTTGATGTCCAAATCGGAAAAATTTTGGGGCCCGTCTTTTTCTCCGCTTTGTGCGCTCTTTAGCTCTGCAACACTCTCCCCCTCTTCGTCTCTGTCGTCCCTTGACAGACTTTGCTTCTTGTCATCCGTTTACTTCTTCTCTCCGCACGCTTCCCTTGGTCAATGTTGTCTGTAGTTAAACAGACATGCAGATTTGATGGCCTTCTTGATTCAAGCTCTACTACTCGAGAGCCTGTTGCACTTGTCTTGCCTGTTGACTTGGGTTGCCACGCACGCCACCAGTGACTAGGAATGTGCTGTTCTTAGTCACCCTCTTAAACTTTTCAGCCTCTACCCCTTTCTAACTTTTGGTCCTCTGATTTGTCCTGGTTGCACACATCTGACCCTGTTGTATTGCTTTGAGGCTGTTTGCTTTTTTCCACCGTGCATGACCTGGATGTTTTGCCTTTTTGCCTGATGCGTGCCCCTGCGGGGATCTATGTAGAGATGGGTGTTGCGCCCCTGCGGGGCTTCTTGCAGAGATATATCTTCAGATATTGCTTTTTAGTGAAGCTGCTTCTTTCGTTGTCTTCTTCTTTTCTTCTTCTTACTCGATTCTCCCTCAACACTGCCCCCCTCCTGGACTCTGTCGTCTCTGACAGGCTTTGATAAGCGACGGGCATATGTTTGATAAACTCTTTGCTCTGTATCATTTAGCTGATTTGCTTCACGTATCATGAGTTGTTTCCATTGTTCTGCCTTCACACCGTCATTGGGTGGCTGTCTGTGATCTGCGAAGAAGCTTAGTTCATATGCCACTAATCTGGCATTTAAATTGGATGACATTTTCAAAAAAATCTCCGAATCCATCTCAAAAAATCCTGTAAAGAAAGCTTCTTCGAAAGTCTGCATATATACACTGGGCAAGAACATAATTCTAGAATAATATGCCATTATTGTTGGACGGCTAGGCATAACTGATAGATCAAAAATGAGTATCTCTGTGCCCTGATTAATGCCTATGAAGTTCAAAAATGTGTATGCCGCATGCTTGAATACCTTTAAGACTGTGAGGATCATGCTAAGTATTTTGTTTGTCATTTTTACAGCTAAATCAGGTACTGTCGCGTAATTCTGTAGCCAAAATTCTATGGTTTTGACCATATAATCCTCCGTTGGCAAGTAATTATGTGGCGGGCTCGGAAGCATGGGATAATTGAGCCAATGCTTATTGATAGTGCCGCTTCTTTGCAAATCCAAAAATTCCCTGGTATCCCTTCTGCGTGGTAGTGGATAAAATGAAGGGTTTACCTGGAATGCATATGGCGCTGCTTGCCAATGCACTCGTAGTGTAGGATGTTTCTCCAAAAATTTTCATCGCCACACTGGTTGTGCAGCTTCAAATTCTACTTGCGTGTATTCGAATGTATCATGTTTGAAATTGAGCTGCTCATCTGGACTCTTCCTTGTAATCTTTATTATATAGCGTCTTGTCTTTTCTTTCAAGAGTCCATAGGGAATATTGAATGGCTTCATAATTTTGTCCAGGTCTTTACCTTTGATCTTGGCCTCTTTCATGACTTTTACCACTTCATTTTCAAAATTTTCTGTTAATCGGGACACCACTAGTGGCCGTTCCTTCTGACTTATTTCTGCAGTATATGGCATAGGATGATCATCATGTATATCCGCCATCTGCTCACATATTGGAGAATTATAGATCGGGTGAGATAGAGGGCTTACCTCTACCTCGTCAGTAGGATGTTCCTTATCCGGCACTATTGGTGTCCCGATCGGTGTTTTCTCTTTCATCTGAGTCTTTAATCGTGCTATGCATTCATCTTTCTCTTTTACCTCTTGCATGGCTTCTCTGAGTGTTTCTTTAGTGGCCAGCAATTCTTTACCAATGTCAGCTACATGATCCATGTTTTCACTGTAGCTTTGCACGAGTTTTCCCTGTGCTATATTTAACTGCTTTTTTAGTTCATATATTTCCTGAGTATACTTCCGTTCTGATTCTTCTCGTACTTCTTGCTCTTGTTGCAGCAAATCTGCATGTTGTGCTATCTGCTCTCTTAATTCTTTTTCTTTGGTGTCTGAGGATTCCTGTTGCTCGATCGGTTGATCATATATTAATGACTTCATTAATTCCTTATTCCTGTTTCTCAATGTGTCATTTTCTTCCATATATACTTTTAGCTGTGTCTGTAGCAAAGTACTCCTAGCTCTCATTCTCTCTTTGTCTGCCTCGCTTGCATCATGTAATTTTTGTAACTTCACGAGCTGTGCCTGGAGTTGGTGGTGTTGAGTCACTAAGGATTCATATTGTGTTTTTGTTTCGAGCAACTCATTGCTTTTGATCGTGAGCGCCTTTCGTGCTTCGATGAGTTGTGAGGACAGCTGTTCGCTCATGAGCTGGAATTGACTTTTTTCTCTCATGGCCTTATCATAATCTGCATCTATGTCCGTCATTTGTTGTTGTGTATCCATGGCTGTCTGAATCATCTGTTTCACTACAGGCTTTAGCTGAGTAACATCCACATTTAGCCATGTTTTTGGTATACTCGGTTCTTCTCCGGTGTTGACGTCTTTGCCCTGAGCCACATGTAATGTAATGTCATGGGGCTGCCTAATCTTGAGCTGGATCCTTGGCTCAGCCCCCATGTTTGTTTTATCTTCTTGAGGTGTGTCCTCGGGCACCTCGATCACACTCTGTTCTTGGGTTTGTCGCCCCTCCGTTTCCTTACTCACTGGAGTTTGTTCTTCCTCTTTAATAGGTGGTTTTACATGTGCAACACTCGTTGTATCTTCTTTGATTCTTATCTTTGTAGTGTCATTCAGTTGAATGACATGCTCCTGTTCCACGGGATATTCTACTCTCTGTTCCTTTTCGTTATGTCTTTTTGGCGTCACTTCCACTTGATCAATCTCGTTCCATTCATCATCTTGTGTTTCGGTCTGTATATCAGTATCCAAGGTATCTTTGTCAGGGCTGGAGTCCGAGTTGGTACTAGAATCATCAATGCCCAGCTCTTTGTATCTTCCCGTTTGTTTTGGTGTTTTCTCTGGACTCCGTTGTGGTTTCTCTTGACTAGCCTGTCTATAATGATGACCTTGAATATTTAAATTTACCTGCCCTTGCATATATTGATGTGTCTCTTCCAGGGCAGCGGACAAATCTTTCTTTGTAATCGGCATTTGAGCCGTCGTGATCTTCGGTAAGAGATGAGTTCTCTTTGATTGTGGTGTAGCTTGGGCTTCCTCTTCCCGTAGGCGCTTTGTGCCCCTCATGGGTTTCTGTGTGCTGGTTCCAGCTTCTTCCCCCATAACCCCTGCTTTCTTCTTCTTAGGGACTATAACTGATTTTGCGTATTTTGCTAGTCCTTCTGAGGTTGGCATCTCTCTCAAACAATTCTTCATTTCTAAAGCTTCATATATCAGTAATGTGAGAGCTGAACTGCCATTCAGAAATTTCTTCTGTCCCCATTTTATCTACGCTTCGAATAATCTTTCTTGGACATAGCTTGTTAAGTTCACTTTGTTCCCGATTTGCCTCATGGCATGCGATAATAATTGTACAATTATCTTCTGAGGAGCTGTGTATCTCTGCATGCTGGGGAAACAAAAGTGCTGATGTACCAATCATACAGCATCTTCTATGTCAATTCTATTGATTTCCAAGAATGATCTCTTCTTGGGATCATGGCACTCGTCTTTGACACTAGTAATACCTGTTTGATTCCATCCAAAAGCTTTATTGATTAACTTATGAGTGAATTGGATGGTTTTCCAAGTCCCCACTTTATCCAGTACTCGTGCTTCTGGGACTGATATTTTTGTTGCAGCCGGTTGCATGGTATTCATGACTTATGCACATCTTTGAAAGTTCGGAACATAGATAGGTAGCTTGAGAAATGCCTCGATGCCTGCTTGTGTCCATACATCTTCAATAAGAGGTAATCCTTGTATTATTGTCTTGAAATCCTGTGACATGATACGAAAATAATGATCTGTATCCATGATCTTGATAGTTGCCATGAAGATGAGATCTGCCACTGGTTGGTCGTCCCGAAACCAGTGACCTCTTGCTTTTGTGACTGATTCCAATGGAAGAAGTTGCACCTCTTCCTGCTGCGTAGATTCTGAATCAGTAGACGCCATCTGCACTCAATATAGAGTATGAATTAGTTGCCATATATTATCAGAAATCCTCCTTTATTTGTTTGTCATAAGCTCGATATTGCTCCGAGTGAATGGTGTCATCCCTTTCCCGTGGGTGTGAGAAAGGTAATACCTGGATTTTTCACATTTTTATGTATTTTTATATTTTCATCTGAAAAGGAAAACAAAAAAGTTAGTTTATAGCCGAAGCAGTTATTAAATTTTTTGGAGTATTTTTCTTGATATATGTACAAGTGCTCTCCTATTTCCCCGTGAGGAAAATGTGCTTGACTATCCTGAAATAGAAGAAGGATGTGCCGAATGCTTGGCCTTGTAATGTGGCCCTATCATGCATACTTGGGGTCTCGGAGGCTCCATATGTGTGCAATTGGAAGTAGTTGGCGTATGCCTGCCGTTTGTTTTGTCTTTAGGTATCCAAATTTGCCTCATTGTGCTGGGCCTCGTTGTATATTGCCGTCTTCCACTGAATGTGGCTCTTTTCTTCTTGTTGTAGGTCTGCTTTATCTGATTTGTGAATCTCGGAATGGCTCGGATTGCCCTTACAGACTCCTTCTTTCTCCAGTAATTCTTTTTTTGTGGCTGTTTTGTCTGTGGACCACATGTGTGCTTCTTATGCTGAGGACCATCCCCTCGGTTTGGTTTCTTTGGAACGCAAGACTTGGGAACCCAGATTTGCGAACGATCCTGTTGAGCGGCTACTACTTTCTTTGGGATCCATATTGTAGCAATTCGTCGATGACTTTGTTGGTCAGACCAAGTTGGTTTCTCCTTTGATTGTTTGTTCTGATGTCGGTTGTGCTTCTGTTGTCGAAGATACTCCTCCACTTGATCTTTCTTTATCCACGCATGGTTAGAGTATGGAATAGGGTATATTTTAATGGGTACAGATTTTGAATTACTCAGAGGACTAGTCCCTTTTATGCATGGTGCTCCGGTCAGGTTGGTTTCAGCTTGACTGACACTCTCAAGACTTGCTAGACTAGAACATGGTGTGCAAGCAGAATTCAATGTGTCCGCACATATAGTACTCGATGAAGGTGTCTCTATAGTGCTAGTGATCATACATTCAGGACTTTGTTCATTAGAATGAACTGTTTGCTCCATGCTCACAGAATTGAGTGGTCATTCATCTAGCAGACTGAATACTTCACGATGTCCTATCCTGGCTGAGATGTATCCTAACGCTAATTGAATGGTCACCTCGTATTCGTAAATCCAGTCTTGACCTAACACTACCTCTTCAAGTAAATCTTGGTCATGGCACACTAACAGCTTTTGTTCCATAGTGTTGTTGCCAAGATGCAACGGTAGGGTGATCTCACCTATGCATTGAGTAATTGTTCCTCCTATTCCTATCAATTGTGCCATCGATGGGCGTACTTCCTCCTTGAGTTTTTGGGTTAAAGAAAGTTTGATGCAGCTTGCAGCTGCTCCTGTGTCAATGAGAGCATTCACCAAGTGGTACTCTGTTTTTCCTACTCCCAAATTTAAATATGGTTGTGTTCTTTGCGATCCTAAGTTTTGGGTGGCTCTAAAATTAGCCATTGGGATGAGTTCTTCTCCTAGTCGATATCTTTCATCTCGCTCTCTCATCCACTCCTTCCGTTTCTTTATTCTTTCCAATGCTTCCTGTCTTGCTGCCTCTCGTATTCTTTCCTCTTCTATGCGTCTATTGTTACCTTTGATTAATCGAGACATAGTTTCTTTGGTTAATGGTTCTAGATATTTTTTCACTCGACACCCACTGATGTAGTTTGGTAACACGTCTCCATCTAAGGTTGCTAAGCTAATGGCTCCACTTGTGGATATGCGATTAATGATTAATGGACCATATCCTCTCCTCTGCAACTTCTTAGCGTGTTGTTTCAAGGTGTATACCAAAACTAAATCTCCTTCCTTCATATTTTTGTCCTTTATATGCGCATCAAAATAGGCTTTCTGTCGCCTTTTAGCAGCATAAATGCCTGCTACTGCTTGTAACCTAGTTTCATGAAGCTTTTCTATTTGGTTCAATTGAGCTGATAATTCATGTCCTGTCCACTCATAAGTAGTTGCTACTCTCAGAGTGGGAATCAAGAAATCAATTGGCAAAATAGCATTTTGTCCATACACTAAGTTAAAAGGAGTAGTGCCTATTGCGGTTTTATAGGCTACTCGAAATGCCCATAAAGCATGATGTAACTGCTTATCCCAATCTGATCTACCATTGTTAACGATTTTGGTGAGAACAGTACACAAGATTTTATTTGAACTTTCTGCTTGTCCATTTGCTTGTGGGTGATAAGGGGCTGATTTCTTATGAATTACTAAGAATTCATTCAATAAGGCATCTATCACTTCATTAACAAAGTGCGTACCTCTATCACTCACAATTTCTATAGGTAGTCCAAATCTAGTGAAAACGTTCTCGAAGAGAAACTTGGCTGTGGTTCTTGCGTCATTTTTCTTTGTTGCCTTTGCTTCAACCCATTTGGTCAGGTAATCTGTGGCTACAATTATATATTCAGCATTGGAACCTTTTGCTGGCGGGCTAATAGGTCCTATGAAGTCTATTCCCCATTTTGTGAAAGCTCTAGCACTCATCATGGGTCTAAGTGGCATCTCATCTCTTCTAATTGGATATTTCGTTCGTTGACAAGTATCACACCGTTGCACATATGTTATGGCATCTTGGTGTAGAGTTGGCCACCACATTCCAGCAAAGAGGATCATTTTCGCTGTTTTGTCTACAGAGAAGTGTCCTCCTGCAACTCCTGTATGAGCCATCTCTAAGACAGAAAGATATTCATTTTCGTGAATGCACATTCGTAATTGGTTATCTTTCCCTCGTTTAAAGAGTTGTTTTCCTATGATGGCATAATCCTTAGTTTGTTCTTCAAGAGCACGCTTCGTTGCTAAAGTAGCTCCGTCAGGGTATTCTTGAGTTTTCAAGAACTTTACTAGAGGCATGCTCCATCTTGGTGCTATTGTAGAATAGCATAAGGTAGAGTTCTCATCTGGGATTTGTTCTTGACAGGTCTGACAGATTGACACATGGTTATGTGCATCTCTTTGCATGGTTGGCCAGTATATGCCAAATCTCTTGAGTGTTTGCCACGTTCCGTTTGCGTTCAAATGAGTTTTCCATTGGTTTATGTGTGCTTTCTGAAGCCACATTTCTTGTTCCTCTTCTTCCACGCATCTCATCAATAATCCACTTGAGTCCTGGTGGTACAAGCTTCCTGCAATGATGTGAAGGTTTTTAGTCCTCCAGAGGTCTTGCGTTTGGTTTGGTGTGATCCCGTCGTTAGGTCCATGTGTAAGTATAGGGATCAATTTTTCTGCCCATTGAGGACATACTTCCAGGTTAAAAAGGTAAGTATCTGGCAAATCATCTGGTACTCCTATGGGTGGTTCTCCATGGGTCATTCGAGATAAGTGGTCTGCTCTTATGTGGGTGTTTCCTTTCTTGACTATTACCTCAAAATCAAATTCCATTAGCAATAAAAACCATCGTACTAGTCGTCCTGTATTACAAGGCTTGTTGACTAGGTACAATAGGGCTTGATGATCAATGAAGAATTTGAATTTGTTTGCCAGTAGGTAATGTCTGAACTTTTTGACTGCGTATACCATCCCTAGGCCTTCTCTCTCTGTGGTGGTATAATTTCGTTTCGCTTGATTTAATTGTCTACTAGCATAGGCTATAGGGTGGTCTAATTTTCCTGTGTCAGCTGGTTGAGCTAAGATGCAACCAATGGCAAACTTGGAAGCATCCACATGAATGTGAAACGGTTTATTCCAGTTGGGGACTCGAAGGATGGGTGCTGAACTCAATCGATTCTTTAACTCATTAAAAGCTTTTTCGCATTCTTCGGTCCATTTAAACAGAGTCAATAATGCATAAAGAGGTTGAGCAATTATGGCGTACATATGTATGAATCTTCGATAGTATCCACAATGTCCCATAAATGCTTGAACTTCTTTAGCAGTCTTCGGTCTTGGTAAATTTAGGATTACTTTAATTTTGTCTTCATCCGTTGAAATCCCATTCTTAGAGACAATATGTCCTAAGATTTTTCCTTGTCTAACCATGAAGACACATTTTTCAGGATTGAGACATACTCGATATTGTCGACATTTGGTAAAAATCTTTTCTAGTTCAGGGATGTGCTCTGATCGTATAGCTGAATATGTACAAAGGTCATCCACGTATACCTCCATACTTTTTCTCAGAAATTCCTTGAACACATGACACATCAATCTTTGGAAGGTAGCTGGGGCATTCATTAAACCAAAAGGCATGACTCTAAAGGCGTATACTCCCCATTCAGTTGCGAAAGCTGTTTTATGTTGGTCCTCAGGAGCAATGGCTACTTGATTATACCCTGAAAAGCCATCCAAAAAACTATATACTTCCTTCCCTGCTACCCTTTCCAAGAGATGATCAGTGATTGGTAAGGGGTAACTATCCCTTATGGTTGCGGCGTTCACCTTCTTCAAATTGATGCACACTCTTAACTTTCCATTCTTTTTTGGTACAACCACCAGAGGTGACACCCATTCCGTGTGCTCAATTTCATAGATGAATCTAGCATCAAGTAGCTTGTCTATTTCCTCTTTTATCTTGGCTGAATATACACATCATTATAAGTGTATGGTCTTTGTTTAGAAGGTTTGGCTTCGGATGTCATGGGGATTCTATGCGCACATATAGATGGATCTACTCCCTTCAAGTCCTTATAGGTCCAAGCAAAGACATCCCGATATTCTCTTATGAGACGAATTAACTCTTGTTCTTCTTCTAATGAGACATCCTGTCCTATAAAAGTACATCGTTCCTCTCCTCCTTCCATAGTTACAACTATCTTTTTGGTTTGTTCCTTATTATCATATGCTATTCCAGGCTGTGCTTCTCTTTTCGGCATTTGAATAGCAATTTTTCTCTCCTCCACTTCATATTTTTTAAAATGAGCTGGTACCTCAAATTGGTCTTGGGGTTTATTTTCTTCATCTTCTGATTCTCTTTCAACTTCTAATTCCCCTTTCTGCGTAAGTTCCTGGTGTTTCTCTTCGGCTGTGTTATTTATGTTAGTAGTACTATTCCCCAGATCCATTGGTTCGGGCTCCATTTCAATGCTCTCGTAGTCTTCCTTCCAGTCTTTCTCGATCACTTCTCCTTCTTCAGCCTCCTGAAGGACTACCATATACAGGCTAACATCATAACCCTCCTCATCGATACATTCGTTCATGGTCATTACCTCTTCGTTTACACAGACGTCGAGGGTCGCTAAAATTTCCATCCAACCGTGAGGTTCAAATTCTTCATCCGGAAATACTTGTGGCATGTAAGCTGGATCTTGTACAGACCTCGCTATTCCGTGTTTCTGTTGCCATCCTTTTCTTCTCTCCTCTTCCTTCTTTGCAGCTTGACAAATCCACAGATGAGTGTCCTCGTTCATCCAGGATTGATCACTAGAACCTGCACTATGAATCGATTGATCGTCTTCCTCTTTATGGATTTGATTCCATTGTAGAGGTGGAACATCTTGATACGTGTACGTATGTAGGTTTATTCTAGTGGTGGTTCCTGCGTGTTGTAGGTATACCGCGTCTTTTCCCCAATCTTGTACGACCTTTAGCTGTCTCATGAAAGGTCTTCCCAGGATCATTTCATAATTGCTTGGCCTTTCGAAGTGACATATTGCTAAAGTGTGTTCAAATTCCACTCCACACGTAGTGAAGACTACTCGTTCCAACAATCCTAAGGGTCTTTTCGTATGTCCATCTGCCATTTGTATTTTCATGCGTGTTGGTCTTAATGCTGGTTTTCCCCATTTCTCCCGAATTTCTTTGGTAGCAATGCCAACAGCAGCTCCTGAATCTAATATGGCTTTGATAGTGTAACCCCTATAAGTAATTGGAAGGCAGGTATTTCCTTCATCTCCCTCACTAAAGTCTCCTACTTTATCCACTGGAATTCTCACTGTGTTTACTTTGTCAGCTATCTCTTTCTTTTCCTCCTTGACTTCCCATTGATTGATTAATTTCTCTTTTAAATGTGGTTTTACCTTTAACAGTTCTTCGAATGTTAGGGTACATGGGATTTTTACTTCTCTAAGGCGTTGTATGATCTCAGATGTTTGGACTGATGGGTTCGTTTCTCGCTTCTTCATTGAGGGAATGCGATACAATTCTGAATTGTGTTCGTACTCCCCTGTGTAGTTGGGCAGTTCCTTTACATCTTCCTCTCCTTGGTCACTTGCATCCATTGGAAAAATTTCTTCTGAATTTAGTTAAGGTATTGAACCCTCTATTTCATTTTCTGCTTCTAATTCTTCAAAGGACGGTTCGATTCCTTCCACTTTCTTCCATTTGTCCTCTTGAACACGTGCCCATAGATCCTTAGTCCACTCTCCTTCTACTTCGGGAACTATGGATCCTTCCTTTCTCTCAACACCACGTTCGTCATTCTGTGTTCTATTTACCTCAGGCTTTTCATGAGTGTTTACACACTCTTGGAATTCTCCTTCAGAAATTCGGGTGTTGGGTAAAGGTGATGCAGGTTTTTCTAAGGTTTGTTGTGCAACTTCTATCAGTTTCTTGCAGATTTCTAGTCTTTCTTTTTCTAAGTCACCTCTCGGATATTCTTTCTCAAGTTGCTCTATGGTAGGTCCTGCTCTTATTCTTGCCTTGTATGCCTGAATCCACATGGCTAATTCTTCAGGCATTGGGTCTGCTAAAACTGATCCTACCTCTTCCTTTTTGTATTGTTCGTTTTTAATTTCTTCCTTCTTTCTCTGCTCCTCTTTTGAATTTTGTTCGTTTCTTTCATTTTCCTTTTTCTGCCGTAACTTCTTTTCTTTTAGCCTCTCTCTTCGGTGCTTCCATCTCTGGGACCTTTTACTTGCGATACTTTTCTCCGGTTCTTCTGAGTCTTCAACTCTTTGAGGGATGGGTGTGTCCCTCTCCTTGTCACTTTGATTGTTCTCATCTGTTTTATCAGGGGTCTCTCTGGCTTTGGCTCTCGTTATTGCTTTCAGTGGTACCGTGTACTCTTTATCACTCCCTGATGATTCTATTAATTCTATTACGTTGACTTGTACATTAGATGTAACCTTGTTGGGATTCTTGGGGCAGTCTCTGAAAAGATGTTCCTTACCACAATCATTACAGTAGCCTTCCCAGAATCGTTGTGGTGGGGGTGGGTTTGGCAATGTGCATTCCGTGATATAATGATCACCTCCACACCTGTAACATGGTCCTCTGGGTACAGGCCGTCTGTTCATGGGTCGGGGTGGTAGGGTTGCTCTAGGAGCTGTGTACATTAAGGACACATAGTCCTGCTCATATCCGTATGAACAATCTGGTGCTTCCATGCCATAGGCATATGGTCCATACAATTGTCCATATTCCATCGTTGAGCTTTCATAATTAGGGTATGTTCCTTGACTAGGATCATAAAATGAGTTATATGGTTCATTACTAGTCAAAGGTGTGGCTGGCACTATAGCTCTCTCTAGGTTTTCTTCAGGTTGGGCAATCTTGACTGGGACAACGTTCTGAGGATGGGGCGGTTGTTGCCCTAGTACTGGCTGTGGTTGTGTGTATCCCTGATATGCATAGGGTCGTGGTGCTGGTGCCTGCGGCTGATAAGAGGGATACCTAAAAGCTTCACCTCCCTGATGATTCTGAGGGTATCCGTATGGTCTCATGTATTGCTGTGCCGGTCTCGCTTGCCTATTGTAGGGACAATTTTCTGTGCTATGATTTGTGTATTTTTGTTCCACACTGCAATATTGTAGAGGTCCTGGGACACTGGGTCTATTATAAGCATAAGCAGGTGGTGGAACTACTCCCCTAGTACACAAATGAGAAGGATGATCACCTCCGCAATGCATACACCTTCTGAGCATCGGTACTCTCATTGGGTTATTGGGGTAGTTCCTCTGTCCTTGAACATTCAACTTTTTTGCTAACAATTCGGCTAGTTCCTCTACGTTGTTTTTAGGTATGGATGCGTTACTGGTCGAATCTTCACTTTTCAAGCTTCCTTGTGGTATTTTCAGATCCTCAGCTAAGTTATCTTCTAAATCTATGCATTCCTTCATGCATTCTTGCAAGGTCTGAACCCTTTTTACATACACCAATGATCTCAAGGATCCGTTCAACAACCCTTCCAAAAATAGTGACACCATTTTATTTTGTGTCGGCCTCTCTTCTACTGGGCATCTGTCTACATATTGCTTGAATCTTCGGGCAGCCAATCTCACTGACTCGGTAGGGACTTGCTTGAAGCTATGGATCAATGACGAAGAATTTTTTTTAATTCCTGATTTAGTAAATTCCTCAATCATTTCTTGATATACTTGCTCCATGTTCTGAAAGGTATTAGGGTCCAATGGCTGAAACCATGCCAACGCCGTGTCTGACAAGGTAAGGCCAAAAGACTCATATTGAATCAAAAAGTCTTCTACCTGTTCGGCTCTGATTACTTGTTTAAATTCCGCTATATGATTATAAGGTTCACTAGAGCCATCATAGTGATTTCTCATACATTTGGCAACTTGGATTGGCCTTAGTCGTCTTCCTGCTTCGGGTTGTCTAGGCATCACTGGGAAAATAGGTCTTCCTATAGGTATGCCTGGTCCTCTTACTACCGGCAGTCTGACTGGAGCATGAACTCCATGTCTTGGGTCAATTGTTGGCTGAGGTCTGTAGTTAGGGTTATTTGCAGGCATTGTGAACTGTACAGGAGGTCTGAAGGGGATTTGAGTTTGTTGGGTCTGTTGTGTTTGTTGTGTTTGGCCTGAGTGTTGGTATGAATCATTATGGGAAGTTCCCAGCGGGTTTCTTGATGTAGTGGCTTGGTCCCTAGGTGGGAACACTGGGATGTTCTGGTATTTCAACTCAGCTCTTTCCGCTTCTGTTATGGGCCAATATCGTCTCTGATTTTTATCCAGATAAGTGATAATGGTGGAAAAATCAGGATCTTGCAACTCATAAATGGTGACTGGATTAGGAGCAGCTTCCCAAATTGAGGAATGTGCTCTAAGGAGATGCTCCATCCCATTGATCAAATATACATCCATTAAGGTGTCATCTTGGGGGATTAGATCTCCTCTCCATATCCTCGCAACTGTAGATCTTCCTCTAGGCGTGGTTACTTGCTCTTCATTCCCTCCTCCATTCAAGTTTGAAGCATTATTTTCTTCACCAATTTCATTGATGTTTTCTGGGTGTTCTGTGAAAACATATTGTATGTCCCTTTTGTCCATGTAAAGTCCTCTTACGTATTTGACTGCGGGTCTAGGCACTATGTAAGCCTCTGAAGCTTTCTTTAACCTGGCCACAGATCTATTTAGACCATCCAGATAAATGGGGACCTCGTTGTGGTTGGTGTTCACATACTCCAAAGAGGTTCTGTACTCTCCCTCAATAATTGACATCATGCCAATCATGGGTACTGTGTTCTGCATATCCTCTGAAGCCATGGGAATTTCTTCCTCTGACTCACTGGAGATCTCAGAAAAATGTGAACGATTACTCGGCTCTGCTACACTTCCTACAGAAGAAATTACACTTCTTTGGCTTCCTAGGGTCCTTCCGGATCTCAGGTTCATCCACTTCTAAACTCTGATCAGTCTGTGCTAACCTTGGGCCTTTGGGGCTCTTCACTACAGGTCAAAAATTTCTAGAAGCCTTTGACTGGAAAAATGACTAAAAGAGAATTTTTTTCAGAACACGGTACTTGTCTCCAAAATTCCACGATACACGATTTCTGGGTTCAGACGATACCCGACACTTGGGTCAAAAGATACACGATATCCTAAGGAAAACGATACTTGTTACTTGGGGGAAACGATACACGATACTTCAATTCCGACGATATTCGATACTTGGAACAGGGGATACTCAATATGTGGGAAGTATCGCGATCTTTGATCTGAAAACGATATACGATACTTGGGATCCTACGATACACGATCTCTGAATTGAAACGATCGACAATACGCGATATTTGGTAAGTATCGCGATCTCTGAGAAGCGATACACGATACTTGACCCAAACGATACGTGACCAACGATCGCCGATACTTGAATGAAACGATACGCGATCTTTGGCAAGTATCGCGATCTCTGTGAAACGATACACGATACTTAAGCCAAACGATACACGACCTCTCACCAATGATCGCTGGAAAAACGATACACGATACTTGTTAGGTATCGCGATCTTTGACCAAACGATACTTCTCAAGTATCACAACCGACACGAAACGATACACGATCAACAATACACGATCAACGATCGCTGGCAAAACGATCTCTGACCAAATATCGCGATCGGTATGAAACGATACACGATCGACGGGAAATATCGCGATACTCGACCGCAGGAGGTCACGATACTTGCTAAGTATCGCGATACTCGACCGCGGGAGTAAAACGATACTTGATCCTTAGACAAATTTAGAAAAATATTTTTGAAGTTTTGATTTGATGCCCTTGATCTCCTAGCTCCTCTCTCCTCTCCTCACTCTCTATATCAATCAAAACACACCTTTTACCCCCTGAAAGCTCTAAACGATACCTGGTGCAGATCGTTTTACACTAATATGCAAATATTTGAGTGATAAAAAAGATTTAGCTACTGAGTGGCTCACCTTTGATGCTCTTTCTCACTCTTGTACACCTTTTTCTTGCTCAAAGACACTCCACAAGCTCAGACACGATACTCGGCAGCTCGCAATACTCGATAGCTCTCCCACGATACTTGCTCAGAAACAAGTGATTTGCAAAGTGATACTTTTTGGGTTTTATACATGTTTTTCTCTATCTATTGAAAATGAAATAACAAGACAAAGGATGAAAGCTACTCTAATCTACTCCCTCACTCTTCCTACTCTCCTCCTACTGAACCTAAACCTGAAACTTATCACACACACCTCGGAGATGTGAAGTAACAAGTGCTAAAGTGACTGACTACTTGCCAAAGGACAATTTCACCTCTACAAGTACGATTCGATCACACTCGATCTATAACCATCACGAAGGCACCTTGGTTGAGTGATCCCCGGCAACGGCGCCAAAAACGTGTGTACTTGAGCCGAGACGACTCAAGGACTTGTGCCAATGAGACTATACCTCAATTGCCACACAAGTGCATATAGTGGGTACTTTAACACACATTTAAATGTCAATCCTAAGGAGCGACTTACCAAGTGTATGAAGACGTGTGCACACGTGATGGAAAATGAAGCGGTTCAGCTAGCATGCATGAGAAAAGACTACTACCTCTCACACTCACTGAAATACTGAAAGTGTTGGCCGCAAGCCTCTTACAGCAGTTTTGGTATTTTGAGGTTTTCTCCCAGCCCAGAACTCCGAATATAGGCAATAGGGTACTTGTTTCGAAGCTCTCGACGAGACGCATCCAACGGTGGTGGTTTCACTTAATTCTGACCACTCTGCTTCAAGTTATGGCAAAAACAGTGAATGACGGGAATCACAAATACCTGCACCACAGTTTCTCCTAGCTTACGCACGCACTACAGCAGCTCAAAACCAAGGGAAAGGGGTAGACAACAGTCCTACACATGCATTTCAAGCATAACACACACATACAAGAGCGAAATGAAGATCAAAATCAGCAAGGAAGAGGCAAACTCGAAAATTCTGAAGAGCTCCTTCTTCACAATGGCAAGAAGTTTTTTACAAAGAGTCACAAAGTGACTTATATACATGAGCCCTAAGTTTGGTCCTTTCACACAAGAGACCGGCACTTTATTCACTAAAGGCTAATTTCCTACTATTTTACATGGGTAGATCTCTAATCTTCTGTGGGGATGCATCTAGAGGACTCCTCTAGTGCATTTACAATGGAAATATATTACAAGAATGAATATGATACAAAAGTTTGATGTCCAAATCCGAAAAATTTTGGGGCCCGTCTTTTTCTCCGCTTTGTGCGCTCTTTAGCTCTGCAACAGCCTCCATTTTGATTTTCAAAGCCATGTAGTTCTATCGATCAATCTTCTCGATCATTGGGGGTCACCCAACTTGATCTAGCTGCGGTACCATTGAAAGAACTTGGAGAATCTTGTAGGAGGTAGAAAAGTGAGTTTCAAAGTGACAAAGTTTGGTTTTAGCCAACAGGCATAAGACCAGCCCTTAAGATTTTGCAGACTCAAATAGACCTTATAGACATGCGATAAGTGCAAAGAAATGCACTATGTACTTTGAAGCATCAACTAGAAGGCAGTAAAAAGTAGATAGGTTCGCGCATCGACTAGCTCAAAAAACTTACTATCTATGGAAGAGACAATGAACTTCAAATGCTCATAGCGACTAGCATGATTACAAAAAAAAATCATTTTATGGGAGAGATACACATAGGGTTGAGTGTATAGAATGCACAAAAATATAAAGAATAAGCAAAATATGCTATAGGAATGAATTAGACACTCAATGGTGCTAGACAAAGGTAGAATTCTGAGTATTGCATCTAGATAATCAAGATTCTCTAAATCAGGATCAACATGTATTTGTGAATGGCATGCTTAGAGTGGACACACACTCCTAGGTTTCCCAACAAAGAAATAGGAGCTCCTCAAGCAAACATGACAGATCCTCCATTCACACAAGTTCATCTATGTTGGGTTGGTCCATGAAAACAAGTATAAGATGTTGGGTTACGGGCCATGAAAACTTTCTCTTTAACATAAGCATTTTGTAATGCATTGAGAAGAGTTGATATAAGCTTCATTCTCTTCTTTCTCGGGACCCACATAGTATTCATAATATTCTTCCTTGATGTCATTGAATGGTTTTGAATCCACTTCCATTTGCGCCTATGTTGTTTTTTGTTGATTCTTATATCTTGCCATGTGAGTCTTCCTTTAAGTATGTAAGCCATGGCTTGAACCTGGAACCACAAGGCTCTTGACAAAAACGTTTCTCATATAGCTCCATCCTATACTCAAAAGAGTAACTCTTTGTTTTTGTAGTCGACTAGTACAAAAGCTCACTAGAGTTTTTATCTCTCTAAACTTACTCCAAGCAAGTAATGTCACGAGGAAGGAGATAAGGAAGAGAGCTCACACACACACTCTCACTCTCAAGGAGAAGCACACACACAGATTGAGGCAAGGAAGAATGATCTTCTTCTTCTTCTTCTATTACATAAAAGGAATGTACAAGAATGACCTAAAAACAAGAATACAACAAGTGCAATATATAAAGTCCAGTACATAAGGAAAAACCTAATGTCCGCGAATAAGTGAGCTGGCAAGAAACAAATGTGCCATCACTCTCGGTAGATAAATCTAATAAAGCTCAATGAAGTATCCCTGACATATACTGGCGTGACCACTATACATGTCAGAGAAATGAAAAATTGGTATGTGTCATCCTGGATCATCACATGTTGAGCTTGATATATAAACACTCCCCCTGAAGCTCAATGCCATATCCTGTAATCCAAGCATCTCCCAAAACTTCTTCAACTTCTCAGCTCTAAGTGCTTTGGTGAAAATATCAGCAACCTGCTCATCTGTTCTCACATAAACAAGATCAATATCACCTCCTAATACCTTCTCTTTGATGAAGTGATAATCTACCTCTATATGCTTTGTTCTAGCATGGAAAACAGGGTTCCGTGCTAACTGTATATTGCTAAGATTATCACAATAGATAGTGATAAGCTTTTGCACTTCCACACCTAAATTTGCAAGTAATATCTCCAGCCAAGATGCCTCACATGCTGCCATTGCAGCACCTCTATACTCAGCCTCTGTACTCGACAAAGCAACCGTGGGTTGCTTCTTACTGCTCCATGTAATAGCTGCACCTCCAAGTGAGAAAAGAAAGCCACTGGTAGATCTTCTATCTGGAGTACTACGAGCCCAATCTGCATCGGTGTATCCATGAACCTGCAAATCTACATCAGCTTCATAAAACAATGCATAATCCAAAGTAGCACTCACATAATGTAGAGTGCACCTCAGAGCATCCAAATGTGGCTTCCTGGGAACCTGCATAAATTGACTTTCAAGTCCAACAGTGTAGCTTAAATCAGGCCTTGTAATTGTAAGGTATATAAGACTTCCCACAATTTTCCTGTACATAGTAGCATTTTCCAATGCTTCACCTGATGTAGTATACAACTTCAAATTCTGATCTAATGGCATAGAAATTGGCTTACAACCAGCCATACCATACTTTTGCAGCTTATTCAAGGCATATTGCCTTTGTGACATCCATATACCTGTTTCTGTATGTATAAACTCAATGCCCAAGAAATAGCGCAGCACACCAAGATCTTTCATGTCGAATTCCTGCATAAGATGTTTCTTTACCTCTTTGATGCTTTCTTCATTATCACCACCTACAATCAGGTCATCAACATAAATGGCCACAATAGTGATGCCATCATCAGCCTTCCTTGCATATAGTGAGTGATCTGCATCACACATAGAGAACCCAATGCTGGTTAAGTAATCAGCAATCATTGCATGCCATGCACGAGGGGCTTGCTTCAGCCCATACAAAGCCATTTGCAACCTGCAAACATATTCTGGATGCTTTGAATCTTCATATCCGTGTGGCTAGTCCATATACACTTCTTCCTATAACTCACCATGTAGGAAAGCATTCTTCACATCCATCTGATGCAAAGTCCATCCTTTTGCTGTAGCTAATGCAACAAGTGTTCTGATAGTAGACATTTTAGCTACACGGCTGAATGTTTCCTCATAATCAATGCCATATGTATGTACATAACCTTTAGCTACCAATCGTGCTTTATACCTGCTTATGCTACCATCAGCATTATGCTTTACCTTGTAAATTCATTTGCAGCCTATGGGTTTCTTTCCTTGTGGCAATGGAACCAGCTTCCATGTATCATTTCCATAAAGTGCAGCCATCTCCTCATCCATAGTTTTTTCCCAATCTGCATTACCAACAGCATCTTCAAAACAAGAAGGTTCAGCATCTTGTATTACCTTTGTCATGTAGGCACAATGACAAGCCATGTAACTATCATATGTCAATTGTTGCACTGAATTACGCATCCTCTCAGATCTTCTTGGTCCTGGGTCACTTCTTCTTGTATCATCTACATGTGCCCTTCTTACTCCTAGAGTCTTCATTGAGGGCAATCCAAGTTCCTCATCAAGACTCTTTTTTGAACCACTTGAATCTCCATCAACATCTTCAAAACCTGCACCTGTTTTACCACTTTGATGAATTTGCTGGACTAAAATTTCCACGCAGTCTTCCACTCCATGGATTTGAGTTGGAACTATTGCTTGGTGATGCATCCGGTCCACTCAAAACTTGGGATTCTGCACTTGATTTTTCAGCATTTTCTTTGTCATTTGGTTCAAGATTCAGTCCTTCTTTGGCATCTCCATAGAAGCTTGATATTTCATCAAATACCACATCTCTGCTCACCTTCACCTGTCGTGTGAGTGGGTTATAACATTTGTACCCTTTCTGCTCAAGGCAGTATCCAATGAAGACACATTTTTCTGCTTTCGGTCAAGCTTCGTCCTCAACTCATCTGGAACATGTACATATGCAATACAACCAAAAACTTTCAGATGTAATAAGTTTGGCTTTTTACCTGTAAACTTCTCTTCAGGTGTAACTTGATGTACAGTAGCAGTTGAAGTTCTGTTCATGATGTATACAGCAGTATGCACAGCTTCTGCCCAATAACAATGAGGCATATTCTTCTCAGCCATCAAGGCTCTTGCTATTTCTGCAATATGTCTATTTTTGCGTTCAGCAATGCCATTCTATTGTGGTGTGTACCTGCATGAAAATTGACGCCGAATTCCATGATTTTTTAGAAAACTACTGAAGCCAGTTGACATGTATTTACCTCCTCCATCAGATCTTGATGTCTGAATGTATTTCCCTGTCTGCTTTTCCACCATAGCTTTAAAATTCTGGAAGTGAGTGAACACCTCGCTCTTCTCTTTCATGAAATATACCCATACTTTGCATGTATGGTCATCAATGAAGGTAACATAAAACCTGCAACTGCCCATAGATGTGGTCTTTGCTGGACCCCAAACATCTGTATGTACTACTTCTAGTACATTCTCACTAACATGCTTGTCATGTGGAAATGATGCTCTTGACTGTTTACCAAATTGACATGCTGCACATACCTTTTGCATTTCTGCAACTTTGAAATTTGGTAGTCCATGGACAATCTCCTTTGACTGCATCAGTTTCAGCCTTTGCAAGTTTGCATGTCCATTCCGTTTGTGCCATATCTCTATATCTGCAATAACTCCTGCACCTTTTGCAAACATGGCTGCATTCATTTCAGGAATCTTCACATTTAAGGTGAACATCCTACCCACTTTGTTTCCTTTGGCAACCAATCGTCCATCATGCTTGTACTCTTCTACATATAATCCATCAGCATTGAACCTGACTTATAATCCCTTGTCAACCATTTGTCCAATAGAAACTAGATTCTTTGTTATATTTGGAACATGCAACACATCAGCAAGATGTTTTACCTTCCTGTCCTCCATAGACAATGCTATGTTTCCTGTATGCTCAATAGGATGCGATGTATCATCACCTGTTTCAACATATCCAGGAACTGGCATTTTCTGCAAACTATTAAACCATTCTGCATGACTGGTCATGTGATTTGAAGCACCTGAATCAACATACCAGACATTATCATTCGATTTTGAAACACCAGCAGACATCGTATTCATCATGTGATGTTGAACCATAAACAACTTCTCAGAATCATTTGCACTTGTGGATGCATAGTTGTTTTGCTGCCTTCTATTATTTTGATTCTTCAATCTACAATCACGTTCAAAGTGTCCAGGTTTACCACAATTCCAGCATCCTTTACTATCATTACCTGAGTCATTTCTTTGGAAATTTCTGCGACCTCTTTGGCTCCCCCTGCCTCGAAACTGTCCTCTTCCTCCTGCATGATTCTGTTATTGACCTTGGTCTTGGTTACTGTTTCCTCTTCCACTTCCAAAACCTCTACCTCTGCCTCTTCCTCTGCCATAATAGAATACTTGCTCAGAACTGGGCTTTCCTTGGGAGTTTGAATCCTCACCAAGATTCTTTTCTTCAATAATCAGCATAGATACCAGATCAGCAAAATTCGGAATATTTTCCCTGGTTTGTATGGAAGTTTTGAACTGCTTATATGCAGCTCCTAAACCACGAAGGCACACTTCCACCTTATCATCATCATCTACATTCACGCCAATAGATGCAAGTGACTCACATATGCTTTTGATTTTTAGAGTGTAGTCACTTACTGACATGCTCTTCTTTTCCAGTGTATGAAACTCGTTCTTGAGTTGCAATTTCCGTGCCTTTGTATTAGTCTCATACAAAGTGACCAAATTGTTCCAAGTCTCTTTTGGAGTCTTGGCATCTTTTATGTGTCCAATCATGCTATCCTGTATGCTAACAGATAGCCAATACATTACCTTTCGTGCACCTTCATTCCATTCCTCATATGCTCTTAACTGTCCTGCAGTCTGATTCCTTTCTGGTAACTTCAGAGGATTTTCATTCTCTCCTTCAATGTACCTCCAGTAGCCTTTTCCCATCAAGAAATTCGTCATTCTGAATCTCCAAGCATGGAAGTTGTTCTTGTCTAGCTTATCGCTCATAAGCTGACTCATTCCATCTGCATTTGCCATTTTTGCAACAATTCACAACACTGCAAAACACTACAAGTAGCACTTTTGCTTGAACACTGTCGCACTATGACGTGACAGTTTGATCTCAAAAAAACACAGTTTTTGTGTATCAATAGTACACAGAATCGCTTGAAATTCTGGATCTGGAATATATGAATGTCAGCGAACACAACGCAAATTACAGTTTGTGAAACTGGCCTAGTTTTTCTGTGAGCCCCACCTTGCGGGCTCGAAACAGACGTCGAGATGGCTCCGAAACTTCGATCTGACAAAAACGAGTGACCCTAAAGGGATAACCCACGAAAATATTTTGAGGTCTTCTACCTTCACGGCAATTTTCATAGCAAAGGGAGGCCGTTTGTGAAATCACGTTTTCTCCACGCCTTGCCGCATAGTCTTCAGCGTCGCCTTCTGCAGGAGCTCTCTACAACCACGCTGGCTCTGATACCATGTCACGAGGAAGGAGATAAGGAAGAGAGCTCACACACACACTCTCACTCTCAAGGAGAAGCACACACACAGATTGAGGCAAGGAAGAATGATCTTCTTCTTCTTCTTCTTCTATTACATAAGGAATGTACAAGAATGACCTAAAAACAAGAATACAACAAGTGCAATATATAAAGACCAGTACATAAGGAAAAACCTAATTTCCGCGAATAAGTGAGCTGGAAAGAAACAAATGTGCCATCACTCTCGGTAGATAAATGTAATAAAGCTCAATGAAGTATCCCTGACATATACCGGCGTGACCATTATACATGTCAGAGAAATGAAAAACTGGTACGTGTCATCCTGGATCATCACATGTTGAGCTTGATATCTCAACAACTAACACCTACAAATGAGAGCTCTTTTACTTATATAGACCTTTTAAGACCCTTTTCCACACTCATATCTGGTATAACCCTTAAAATCATATCTCAAAGCCATTTGGAGGTGGAAATGATGTCAAAAGCATAGGTAAAAGGTTTTTTTCACTCTATTCATGCCCATGAAGTTCAAGAACTAAATGTTTACAATGTTTGCTCGATTTCTGTTAAAATTAGAAATTCATGCCAAAAATAGATATTTTTACATTTATTTTGGGTAAAAAATGGGATAAGAATAAATTGAGGAGGATTTTGAGATGGAAAAAAATTGGTAGATCCTTTACACCTTCACTTCCATACTCATGTTTCCCTTTTCTTATATTTTTTCATACTTTGTCTAAGTTTTGGCTACCTTTTCTTGGTGATTTTTAAGATGTCCTTTGAGCTTCCTCCAACACTCCCCCCTTCATGAATTTTGTCATCCTCAATAGACGTCTTTGTGGCATCTAGGATGAGCACAGGCATGATGCACATATATTAGGTTTTTAATGTTAGGATAATAATACAATGGTTTTCACTTTCAAAACCTCTTGTTAGATAAGTTACAACTTTTTGTATACTATTTTTTGGATTTTTTTAATATCTTATATTATTACCCTAAAAAAGAAAACTAAATGATTGACAAAAGAAAATAAAAGTTTATAGAATGGGGGTGTGCATGAGTGAGTTGGGACCCTTCAAAACCAATATAAAAGATGCATGCAAAAAATAAAAGGAAGTGAGAATGTGGTTGAAGCTTAGTGTGTGTTGTGATAAAGAAAAAGAAAATATAACTACTTCCATGACTTAAAAATAAAAGAAAAAGTATTTAAAGTGGGCTGTGGAAGTATTCTTAGGGGGTATAGTGTAGTGCATGGTTTTAAGGCAGTAGCGCCTAATGCATAGCCTTGTAGGGTATCCCTATGACACAATGTCTTCTTGTTTGATCTCTTCCTTTTAACCGTGTGGTCTCTTCCTTTTAACTCTATTCTCTAATGTATTGTACTTGCATCTATTTCTTCTAAAACACAACACAAAACTGATGGAGAGCATTACTACCTCACTACATCAAGATGTTATACGACTTATTATAGATTTGAACTGCCAACCACTTTCAAAGATCTTGTAGTTAAGTGGTCCCAACAGTGCACTCATTCCTCATGGGAGATGGTTGACTATGGTCAGTCAGAGTTTCCTAATTTTTTACTCTTGGTTAGTATTTAGTGAACATCTATGGGTGGAGATAGCTATTGAATGCTTTTCTAAAAGGATTATGTGAGAACTAAAGAAAGATAAACATGTGTTCTTTCCTCACATACAAGTGTTCACTCTTGTGCATATGTGTAGCTCAGTGATGAGTAGCACCTCCTTTAATGTCAATCCGGGAAGACTTGAGGATGGTATGAAGACCTCGAGCAAGTGGAGGCACAAGTGTGTGAGTGAGAAGCACACAAGCATGCACACACATACACACACACGCACACACACGGCAAGACAAAGAGTGAAGAGCAATGGAGTTCTTAGATTACTTTCAAAAAAGCTCTTACAAGTTCGTTTCAATTACAATCTACCCCAAAAATGAGCTCTCTAGCTCTTTTTATAGTTTTTGACTACCTTTGGCCCTGTTCAGACCTAGTGTCCGGCCTAGTTAAAAATTAGGTTCCAGGGCTTATTTGAGGGCTCAAACGAGATCTAAAAAATATGAAAATTGGCAGGTAGATACTTCTAAAGCTCCTCAAGCTCAAGGACTCCTTGGCTTGCACAAAATGGAGCTACAAAAATATGAAATGGTATTTACAATGGTGTTTAGTGATGAGAATCACTTTTAATTGGTGTAAGAGTTTTGAAAAATTAAAGGGTTGCCTTAGTGCTAGATCTGCGTGAATGCTCATACTTGCTTCTTCCTGAAGAAAATTATTGGCCTACTTGCCAGATCGCCGTTGACTCCCTTGTCTGCTTGTGCCTTCTCTCCCTTCTGACTCTCTTCTCTGACTGCCATGCCTCGTGAGTCCTTCAGTTCCTTGTCTGCTGCTAACACCCCCCCCTCTCTCGCGTCTGTCGTCCCTGACAGACCCTTGTTGTGTGGGTTTTTGGATGTAGTACTCAACGACATCCTGCGCTAAGTGATGTTCGGCAATCCTCAATCCTTTGGCCAAATCTGTGAGTAGAGCATCCCAATCTACCGGCCCGGGAACCTCTGGATGTGGCATACGTAATTTGTCCGAATGGAGAGCTTGTTCCACTGCAAACAGTTGTAATAAATGTGAGGGCCTGGGAATGAAGATCTCTGAGTGATATTCCCAGAACCCGGTGACAAACATCTCTTCAAATGTCTGTTTGAAGCAGGCCGGTAGGTACTTTATGCGGGCATGCCATGCATAAATAACATTAATAGAGGGCGTTGTGCTCATGTCATAAACAAGATCCTGATTGCCTTCATTAAAGCCGAGCGCAGAGAGGTGAGGTTCCTTAACATTCTTGAAGGTCCGGAAGGTGACTATCATGAGTTCAAAAATTTTAAGACACATCTGTGTCATGATATCTGGTACGTTTTTGAACCTGACACCCCAATGCCGAATTGTCGATATCATATACCCTACGGTAGGTTGACCTTTAGGTGGTGCTAAGTAGACATAGTTGAGCCACTTCTCGCAGCCTTTGGTTGTCAGCACCATCTTTGTGTATTCCGGCCACGACCTTCTTCGGAAAACAGGACAGTAGCAGGGATTGTACTTGATATACAGGGGCATGTTATTCCATGTGCGATTCATTTCAAAGGTAGGTTTCAAGTAGCCGAATTCTCCAAGTCGGTTGGCAAATATTTCCCTGCTTGGCACTTTCTGGGATGTCGTCTGGTGCAAACTGTGTGGCAGAGGTTGGTTCCGGTGAGGTGTGGTGCTTGATCTCAGCATTATAGTCCGCCATTAAGACACAAAATGGAACATACAAGTCGTCAGAGGTGCCGATCCACCTGTGATGAGAGAGGTTCCTAAAATAGTCCGATTTTATGACCACCTCTTCCAAGCGTGACATCAATGCTATCTGGACTGCCACCCTATCATCATGTGTTGTGGCCACCTTTTCCAATTTCTGCATCCATTCCGGAGCCTCTATTTCAAGGGTGTCCATGCCCTCATCTGTTCGCTTGCCGCAAGGTGCTGGCATCGGAACGTACGGGTCCTCAAAGGTTTCCTCTACTTCGATGGGCACTAGGTCTTCAGGTTTTGGTTCCGCCAAGGGAGAGGGCTGGCGTTCATACACAAGCACTTTCTTTTGTAATTCTTCGAGCTGTGCTTTGAGCGCTGCTACTTCGTCAGTTGTGTCAGCTGTGGTTGGGACCTCTTTGGGTGGTGCTGGTTGAGCTGCCAATTGCTTTCGTAGTTCGTCTCTTTCCTTTTCTAAGGCTGCATGGGCTTCGAGAAGATCAGCATGGGTTTCCAATATGATTTGCATATTGTCCGAGGGAATGGCCTTAAACTGCTCCGGGTCAATTTCTTGTGGGGAACCTTCCATGGCTAATTCCAAGTTCTCTTCGTTTTGTGTCTGAAGCCTTCTATTTTCTTCCAGGGCTGCAGACATATGCTTTCGTAATAGAGCCATGTTGCGGCGGAGCTTGAGGTTTTCTGTGATTTGGGAGTGTAGCAGATCATCCATGTGTTGTCTTTCTTTGGCATCTGGCTGCGGTGGATTTGCCACTAATTGCTCGTGTTGTTCTTGCAAGGCGCTGAACTGCTGTTGTAACTGTTGCTTCTCTTGCTCTAAGTCAATAAATCTTCCTTGTAACGCTTCGTGACTCCTGAATAAACTTGTATGCTGAGCATCGAGATGCTGATAGTGGTGTTGTAACTGAGACATGCACTGATACATGTTATTAAATACATTATTAATGGGGGTGGATGCAGGGAGGGTGTTAAGTGCAGAGGGAAAGGGAAAGGGGAAGGGAAGTGTGAATGCGGTGCTGGAAAGTGGTGAAGTGGGTGGTGGGGGAATGGTAGATTGTGGCCGCATGGGGGGAGGGAGAGGTGCCGTGGAGGGTGATATGTCCATAAAATCCATGGTGGGCACAGTAGTGGGAGTGATTGTGAATAGTGGAATGGTGGGTGCAGTGATTGTGGTGAATGTGTACAGTGGTGTGTGCAGTTGTGAATGTGAACTGCCCGACAGTGTGAGTGGGGGAATGGAGATGTCAGTAGTTGCCGTTAGGATTACAGTGTTAGTGGAGGTGTGGACACGGGAGGTGTTGAGAGGTTGTGTGGGTTGATTGGCGGTTTGTGCTTCAGTCATGGTGGTGGACTCGGAGGCGGTGTCGGGATGAAATCCCGCAGGGAGTGTGCATTGTTTTTTTTCAAAAGATCATTGTTTTATGACGGTTGTGTAATGTGTTGATCGAGAGAGTGGTATATTTGTACATATTTAGGCCGAATTGATTGATTATGTGATGCAGAAATAAGTTTGAGATGTATGTTAAACGTGTGTGTAAAAATAAATGACATTAGAAACACGAAAATCCTAGTTTTGACCCTCAGAACCCCCTAAAAATGTGAGTTTACCCCCCCTGAAAATCGGACTTGAACCCTTGGAAACCCTTGGAATTTAAGTCGAAACTGTAAATAAACCCATGAATTGGCGAGTTTAAGATAATTGTAAGCAAACCCTTACTTTTCCCGATCAAAAACTTTAGGTTGGACCCTTGGAAATGGCGGTTTCTGTAGGCCAAACCCTAAAAACCAATTAAACTGTAAATATCCAGTGTGAAATCAAAACCTTAGTCTAAGGGAAAATTAAAAAGTCTGCCAAAAATAGAAAGTTCATTGAGGAGGTTAGAACGTTCTAGAAGCGAGTCCAAGGGGGGGCCTATAAATAAGTGCTAATTCATTTGTTTCTTCCCTAACCCGTGGATCTTGCTCGTGGATTATCACCTTCAGGTTTATGCAGTTTCTGATTATCTGAAGTAAAGAGAAGGGAGGCTACTGTTGAGGATACCTGAAGTAAAGAGCGGACCGAAGCGAAGACCTGGAAGAAAAGCTTGGACTGCGAAGACCGAAGCGAAATCCTGTGGGCGATTTCTCGCACTGTAGCCAGGGATCTATTTTACATCAGCCAGCCCGCACTGTAGCGGCGGCTTTCATATTGTATCATCGCACCGCACTGTAGCGGTTTTATTGTACCCGCGGCCCGCACTGTAGCGGCCTGTTTGTATCATTAATTTTTATTGGAGTACTTCAGTTTCATATTTTGTTGTACCGTTGGCTTGATCTGCATTCCGTGTATCACTGCGATATCCGATCGTCTCTTTCCGACGCCCACGGTCCCA
This sequence comes from Ceratopteris richardii, assembly GCA_020310875.1. Classification (NCBI taxonomy): domain Eukaryota; kingdom Viridiplantae; phylum Streptophyta; class Polypodiopsida; order Polypodiales; family Pteridaceae; genus Ceratopteris; species Ceratopteris richardii. Next base: position 140,207,010 of record CM035441.1, read on the forward strand.
CGTCTCGATACTTCCGAGGGGCAAGGGACCCTACGAGGATCGCGCACGCTCCGGAGAGCACAGGCGAGGCGCCCAGCGCGCAGACGCCGCTCGCAGGACAGCGGGGACGGCGCACCAGAGCGGGGCCTGATCCAACCCCAGGCGCCGGCTTCCCGCCACGACCTCCTTCTTCCCGACACCTGAACCCGACGTGAAGTGAGGCGGTTGCCCGGTGATCCTCATCGCGTCACCTACTCCTTGAGGAAAGAGACAAGAACCTCGGCATCAGAAAGAGATTCCAGGTACTAGCACTTCAAGTTATTTGAATTTTTCATTGTTTCACACACACTGTTGAAACAGAAAGACTGTCTTGCTGTCTGCGTTTGAGCATCCACGCTTTGCATTAGTTTAGTCCATACGTGTGAGCACTTTTTTTTCTTGCTAAGACTAGAGATTTACTGATTTCATAGCTTAGACAAAACATTAGAAAACTTATCACAAAAAGGGGGAAAATACATTGAGATCTTGGGAATCGAAGAGAGGACAGTTTGACTAGACTGTGGCCTAGGCAAATCAAAGAGCTTAGACTGACCTTTACCTCCTGGCTCGTGACTCATCAAGCCTCTTCTCTGATCTCTACTCAGAGCTTAGAGAAATAATTGAGCCACTTACGTTAGACCTTGTGCTACATTCTAGGACAGAGCAGAGAAGAGAGATGGAGGATATATTCAAGGAAATGGTAATAGAGAAACAAGGGGCCCGCGTAGTTCAAGCGGTATTGAGAGAAAAAGGGAAGTTTACAGGCTTGAACGTAACCGAGTACCTAGATGTTTTTGAGGAACAGGCACGGATTTATGGTCTACCCGAGGATGTGTTTATACATTACTTTACACGGGTAGTATCAGGATCCATTTTAGCCCCTATTACTGCACATATAGCAAAGCCTTGGGCCGAATTCAGAAAAGAATTACATAAGCTATTTTATTTAGAAGACTTTTCCCAACACAGTAGAGAAGGGTTCTTGCGGTGGATAAGCTCTCCGAAGCCCACTGCATCCCTCACTCAACTTTTGAATGAGTTCCTGAGAAGATATGAACAACTTCCACAGGCCGATTTAGATGCTTTGAAACCTGACTTAGTTATATCTTTTCTTAGAATCTTAAGTCCTGAAGACAGGACTGAGGTCGAAAGGAGGATTGAAGAGCCTGGGAAGAGATTTGGATTGACTGAAGATTGGGGTGTAGTGAGGAGAGAGGTAGAAGCGGTTGCCCAAATGAGGCAACGCCAGGCGGTGTTATACGATAGACCTGCAGTGGTAACACCACAACCGCCTAGGGAAGCTCCACTTCCAGTAATCCCGAACGTGCCTGCAGCGTCAGCTTTTGCTAATGTTGCGTCCACTTCGCGATCGCCAATAGAGCTACAGGTTGAGATTCTCAGTCGACAGATAGAGAATCTTATTACGATGCAAGCGTCTATGTCAAAAGAAATGGCGAGTATTCATAATAAAGTTAATTCTATGGGATATCAGAACCCCACCCTGTGGATCTCCTTGTGGATCGTCTCCTCCAGGCTCATGCAGGTTTCTGATTATATGAAGAGAAGTGAAAGCATTGAAGACTGAAGATAAAGAGTACCCTAACCCGTGGATCTTGCTCGTGGATTATCACCTTCAGGTTTATGCAGTTTCTGATTATCTGAAGTAAAGAGAAGGGAGGCTACTGTTGAGGATACCTGAAGTAAAGAGCGGACCGAAGCGAAGACCTGGAAGAAAAGCTTGGACTGCGAAGACCGAAGCGAAATCCTGTGGGCGATTTCTCGCACTGTAGCCAGGGATCTATTTTACATCAGCCAGCCCGCACTGTAGCGGCGGCTTTCATATTGTATCATCGCACCGCACTGTAGCGGTTTTATTGTACCCGCGGCCCGCACTGTAGCGGCCTGTTTGTATCATTAATTTTTATTGGAGTACTTCAGTTTCATATTTTGTTGTACCGTTGGCTTGATCTACATCACGTGTTTCATTGCGGTATCCGATCGTCTCTTTCCGACGCCCACGCGTACGTCCCACGTCTCGATACTTCCGAGGGGCAAGGGACCCTACGAGGATCGCGCACGCTCCGGAGAGCACAGGCGAGGCGCCCAGCGCGCAGACGCCCCTCGCAGGACAGCGGGAACGGCGCACCAGAGCGGGGCCTGATCCAACCCCAGGCGCCGGCTTCCCGAACCACGACCTCCTTCTTCCCGACACCTGAACCCGACGTGAAGCGAGGCGGTTGACCGGTGATCCTCATCGCGTCACCCACTCCTTGAGAAGACAGACAGGAACCTCGGCATCGGACAGAGACTCCAGGTACTAGCATTTTAAGTTATTTGAATTATTTGCATTGATTCCACGCACTTTTAAAAAGAAAGACTGTTTTACTGCTTGACCTTGATCATCCACTTTTTGCATAAGTTTTGATCATATGAGTGTGCAACTATTCCATTGACTCATAGATTAGAAATCTACATTGTCCATAGCTTAGAACATAACAAGAGGGAAATAAAAAAATGAACAAAATGATTGAGGAACAGTTTAGGAGATATGAAGAGCGAATTAAGGAAATAGAATTTAACACAAATGAATCTATAAAATCAAAGTTTGGTATTGTTATGACTTTAATGCAAACGATAAATGCGATATCTGATACTATTCAACTAATGGGCATAAGTATTAAAGACCTAAAAAATGAAATGGATATTGAGATTTCTGAATTGAAAAATAAGGTTGAATTGTTGACTAACCAAGTTAAGAATCTACAAGCACTGAAATGCGACAATGAACATGAGGTAAATGTCCAAGGCATATCTGCACAGAAAGAGTCAGTAGGACTTAGAAGACCCACACCTAGAGTGATATCTAGGAAATTAAGTTGGGATGAGAAGAGACCTATACGTTGCTTTTGGTGCGATCAATTTGGACATATATTCTGGGACTGCATAGCATATGAAAGTGCATGCAGACATAGACTTGTAAGTGAGCATGAAGGAAAAATTTGTAAATATCAAGAGGAGATACCTTTGCATTTAAATGTAGGAAAAGGTGGGATGAAGAAGTATTTTGAAGAGACCAAAACTAGATCTAAGTCATTCGAGAAGATATGGAAGCCAAAGACTCATGAAGATAATAGATTTGATGAACAAAAGAGCATGCTATCTATTGAGAATCAAGAAAAACTTATTGAAGAAACCAAAGGAAGAAAAATCAAGGTTGAAAAACATAATATTGAACAGATATTGAGAGAACAAATAGAACTTGACCATAAAAGAGAATCTGATGGAGAAATTCAAGAGAAATTAAAGAAAGATCAAGATGTATATGTGTCATTTGATCCAAAAATTTTAACTAATGAGAATCTATTTGATCAAGACAAAGTTGCAAAATTACAATCCCAAATGAACTTTGATAAAGAGATTGAACTACAAAAGAGTGAAGAAGAAATTCAAGAAGATACAAAATCTAAAAAGCGAGTTAACAAAGTGGAAAAACAGTTGCTTGATGATATTATCAAGCAAATTGAGGGTAATGTAAAGATGAGTGCAAAGTCTTCTAAGTCTTTGAAGAAGAATAAAAGAAGTAAAACTCTAACCTTTCAAGATATATTTGCAAACCTTGAATGATGATTGAAGAAGAATCATAATGAAAATGTATGAGAATGATCAAGAGTTATTGAATGATAAAGATTGATGATAATGCATGATGATGATTGATGAAAATGAATGATAATAATTGATGAAAACACATGATTGATGGTGATGATCGATGATGAAAATGATGATGATTGATGGTTTATGGTGATTTATGATGATTATGATACTGGAGGATACTGATGATACTGGATAATACTGATGACACTGGAGGATATTGATGACACTGGAGGATACTGATGATGCTGGAGGATCCTGATGACACTGGAGGATACTGATGATACTGGATAATACTGATGACACTGGAGGATATTGATGACACTGGAGGATACTGATGATGCTGGAGGATCCTGATGACACTGGAGGATACTGATGATACTGGATAATACTGATGACACTGGAGGATATTGATGACACTGGAGGATACTGATGATGCTGGAGGATCCTGATGACACTGGAGGATACTGATGATACTGGATAATACTGATGACACTGGAGGATATTGATGACACTGGAGGATACTGATGATGCTGGAGGATCCTGATGACACTGGAGGATACTGATGACACTGGAGGATCCTGATGACACTGGAGGATACTGACGATGCTGGAGGATACTGATGACACTGGAGGGAACTGATGACACGGAGGCTGATGCTGATGAAGAATGATAGACCATGAAGATAAAGAAAAGCTGGATCAAAATGAAGAAAAATGACCAGGTGAAACGTTTCTGATTTGAGATGTGTTTTCTTTCTGTCAGAGCATTTGCATTGCATTGATGTGTGTGATAAAGATATGTATGAGTTTATGAAAATCATGTAGAATGAAGATAACAAAGATCTATTATGGGTTTGCATGAAGCATGAGCGGCTAGAAATTATATGAATAGGATCAGTTAGTGGACTAGAGACTTTTGGGAGTGAAAGTTTGGGAATGTGATGACATGCTTAGACCGAGTGCATGTATATGCTGATTGATTTGAACACTTAGTGAGTGGGAAACTTTGGATCCTAGTATTTATTTCCTATGAGATCTTACCTCCATATGGATCATGATTTATAAAGAAACATTCATACTCATGCCAGCTTATATGTGCGTGTATGTTGTTGGTGCGCTACGATGGGCTAGTAGGCGGGTGGAACCACCTTGGTCGGGTGATCAAGGCCACGAGCCGTAGCTAGTTTCGTCGTAGGCCTGACCTATCTGTTGTCATGCGCCTGTATGGGTCGGTAGGCGGGTGGAGTCACTGTGACCGGATGGTCAGAGCCACGAGCTGACGTTGATTTCATGCAGGGCTGACGTTGTGTATGTCGTGCGCTATGCCGGGTCGGCAGACAGGTGGAACAAACTTGGCCGGGTGGACAAGTCCATGAGTCGCACCCGATTTCGACATAGGCCGATTTGTGAAAAATAAAAGATAAAAAGAAATGCTGAGCTGAGATGAAGAGGAAAAGAAAAAGAAAAATAAAAATGAAAAAGAAAGGTAAAGAAAAAGAAAAGATCTATTGGAGAGTTGGACAAGTAGGAGATAAATAGTAGGAATCGAGGTATATTCTACAAACTGAGTTAGTAGAAACATATGTATATGCTAGTACTTAGAATAAGCAGTTGGATCTGAACCAGTTGAACAAACAAAAGATCTAGAAAGCCGACGATTTATTCATGTGATTACTTGTCAGATTGCAGACGCAGAAACATAATATGATGTTTGTGAAGCTTGAATCTACCTAATTTTCTAAAATTCGTACTAGTCTTTATAAAAGTTGCATGACTGCATGAGATCATGATTTAAGAAAAAGATAAAAAGTGTAAAGAGATTTTAAAAGAACCCTGATACTCTTCTGTTGGACCTTGCAGGTTGGCCCATCGGGACGATGTGCAGGTTTAGCGGGGGCGAATGTCGGGATGAAATCCCGCAGGGAGTGTGCATTGTTTTTTTTCAAAAGATCATTGTTTTATGACGGTTGTGTAATGTGTTGATCGAGAGAGTGGTATATTTGTACATATTTAGGCCGAATTGATTGATTATGTGATGCAGAAATAAGTTTGAGATGTATGTTAGACGTGTGTGTAAAAATAAATGACATTAGAAACACGAAAATCCTAGTTTTGACCCTCAAAACCCCCTAAAAATGTGAGTTTACCCCCCCTGAAAATCGGACTTGAACCCTTGGAAACCCTTGGAATTTAAGTCGAAACTGTAAATAAACCCATGAATTGGCGAGTTTAAGATAATTGTAAGCAAACCCTTACTTTTCCCGATCAAAAACTTTAGGTTGGACCCTTGGAAATGGCGGTTTCTGTAGGCCAAACCCTAAAAACCAATTAAACTGTAAATATCCAGTGTGAAATCAAAACCTTAGTCTAAGGGAAAATTAAAAAGTCTGCCAAAAATAGAAAGTTCATTGAGGAGGTTAGAACGTTCTAGAAGCGAGTCCAAGGGGGGGCCTATAAATAAGTGCTAATTCATTTGTTTCTTCCCTAACCCGTGGATCTTGCTCGTGGATTATCACCTTCAGGTTTATGCAGTTTCTGATTATCTGAAGTAAAGAGAAGGGAGGCTACTGTTGAGGATACCTGAAGTAAAGAGCGGACCGAAGCGAAGACCTGGAAGAAAAGCTTGGACTGCGAAGACCGAAGCGAAATCCTGTGGGCGATTTCTCGCACTGTAGCCAGGGATCTATTTTACATCAGCCAGCCCGCACTGTAGCGGCGGCTTTCATATTGTATCATCGCACCGCACTGTAGCGGTTTTATTGTACCCGCGGCCCGCACTGTAGCGGCCTGTTTGTATCATTAATTTTTATTGGAGTACTTCAGTTTCATATTTTGTTGTACCGTTGGCTTGATCTGCATTCCGTGTATCACTGCGATATCCGATCGTCTCTTTCCGACGCCCACGGTCCCACGTCTCGATACTTCCGAGGGGCAAGGGACCCTACGAGGATCGCGCACGCTCCGGAGAGCACAGGCGAGGCGCCCAGCGCGCAGACGCCGCTCGCAGGACAGCGGGGACGGCGCACCAGAGCGGGGCCTGATCCAACCCCAGGCGCCGGCTTCCCGCCACGACCTCCTTCTTCCCGACACCTGAACCCGACGTGAAGTGAGGCGGTTGCCCGGTGATCCTCATCGCGTCACCTACTCCTTGAGGAAAGAGACAAGAACCTCGGCATCAGAAAGAGATTCCAGGTACTAGCACTTCAAGTTATTTGAATTTTTCATTGTTTCACACACACTGTTGAAACAGAAAGACTGTCTTGCTGTCTGCGTTTGAGCATCCACGCTTTGCATTAGTTTAGTCCATACGTGTGAGCACTTTTTTTTCTTGCTAAGACTAGAGATTTACTGATTTCATAGCTTAGACAAAACATTAGAAAACTTATCACAAAAAGGGGGAAAATACATTGAGATCTTGGGAATCGAAGAGAGGACAGTTTGACTAGACTGTGGCCTAGGCAAATCAAAGAGCTTAGACTGACCTTTACCTCCTGGCTCGTGACTCATCAAGCCTCTTCTCTGATCTCTACTCAGAGCTTAGAGAAATAATTGAGCCACTTACGTTAGACCTTGTGCTACATTCTAGGACAGAGCAGAGAAGAGAGATGGAGGATATATTCAAGGAAATGGTAATAGAGAAACAAGGGGCCCGCGTAGTTCAAGCGGTATTGAGAGAAAAAGGGAAGTTTACAGGCTTGAACGTAACCGAGTACCTAGATGTTTTTGAGGAACAGGCACGGATTTATGGTCTACCCGAGGATGTGTTTATACATTACTTTACACGGGTAGTATCAGGATCCATTTTAGCCCCTATTACTGCACATATAGCAAAGCCTTGGGCCGAATTCAGAAAAGAATTACATAAGCTATTTTATTTAGAAGACTTTTCCCAACACAGTAGAGAAGGGTTCTTGCGGTGGATAAGCTCTCCGAAGCCCACTGCATCCCTCACTCAACTTTTGAATGAGTTCCTGAGAAGATATGAACAACTTCCACAGGCCGATTTAGATGCTTTGAAACCTGACTTAGTTATATCTTTTCTTAGAATCTTAAGTCCTGAAGACAGGACTGAGGTCGAAAGGAGGATTGAAGAGCCTGGGAAGAGATTTGGATTGACTGAAGATTGGGGTGTAGTGAGGAGAGAGGTAGAAGCGGTTGCCCAAATGAGGCAACGCCAGGCGGTGTTATACGATAGACCTGCAGTGGTAACACCACAACCGCCTAGGGAAGCTCCACTTCCAGTAATCCCGAACGTGCCTGCAGCGTCAGCTTTTGCTAATGTTGCGTCCACTTCGCGATCGCCAATAGAGCTACAGGTTGAGATTCTCAGTCGACAGATAGAGAATCTTATTACGATGCAAGCGTCTATGTCAAAAGAAATGGCGAGTATTCATAATAAAGTTAATTCTATGGGATATCAGAACCCCACCCTGTGGATCTCCTTGTGGATCGTCTCCTCCAGGCTCATGCAGGTTTCTGATTATATGAAGAGAAGTGAAAGCATTGAAGACTGAAGATAAAGAGTACCCTAACCCGTGGATCTTGCTCGTGGATTATCACCTTCAGGTTTATGCAGTTTCTGATTATCTGAAGTAAAGAGAAGGGAGGCTACTGTTGAGGATACCTGAAGTAAAGAGCGGACCGAAGCGAAGACCTGGAAGAAAAGCTTGGACTGCGAAGACCGAAGCGAAATCCTGTGGGCGATTTCTCGCACTGTAGCCAGGGATCTATTTTACATCAGCCAGCCCGCACTGTAGCGGCGGCTTTCATATTGTATCATCGCACCGCACTGTAGCGGTTTTATTGTACCCGCGGCCCGCACTGTAGCGGCCTGTTTGTATCATTAATTTTTATTGGAGTACTTCAGTTTCATATTTTGTTGTACCGTTGGCTTGATCTACATCACGTGTTTCATTGCGGTATCCGATCGTCTCTTTCCGACGCCCACGCGTACGTCCCACGTCTCGATACTTCCGAGGGGCAAGGGACCCTACGAGGATCGCGCACGCTCCGGAGAGCACAGGCGAGGCGCCCAGCGCGCAGACGCCCCTCGCAGGACAGCGGGAACGGCGCACCAGAGCGGGGCCTGATCCAACCCCAGGCGCCGGCTTCCCGAACCACGACCTCCTTCTTCCCGACACCTGAACCCGACGTGAAGCGAGGCGGTTGACCGGTGATCCTCATCGCGTCACCCACTCCTTGAGAAGACAGACAGGAACCTCGGCATCGGACAGAGACTCCAGGTACTAGCATTTTAAGTTATTTGAATTATTTGCATTGATTCCACGCACTTTTAAAAAGAAAGACTGTTTTACTGCTTGACCTTGATCATCCACTTTTTGCATAAGTTTTGATCATATGAGTGTGCAACTATTCCATTGACTCATAGATTAGAAATCTACATTGTCCATAGCTTAGAACATAACAAGAGGGAAATAAAAAAATGAACAAAATGATTGAGGAACAGTTTAGGAGATATGAAGAGCGAATTAAGGAAATAGAATTTAACACAAATGAATCTATAAAATCAAAGTTTGGTATTGTTATGACTTTAATGCAAACGATAAATGCGATATCTGATACTATTCAACTAATGGGCATAAGTATTAAAGACCTAAAAAATGAAATGGATATTGAGATTTCTGAATTGAAAAATAAGGTTGAATTGTTGACTAACCAAGTTAAGAATCTACAAGCACTGAAATGCGACAATGAACATGAGGTAAATGTCCAAGGCATATCTGCACAGAAAGAGTCAGTAGGACTTAGAAGACCCACACCTAGAGTGATATCTAGGAAATTAAGTTGGGATGAGAAGAGACCTATACGTTGCTTTTGGTGCGATCAATTTGGACATATATTCTGGGACTGCATAGCATATGAAAGTGCATGCAGACATAGACTTGTAAGTGAGCATGAAGGAAAAATTTGTAAATATCAAGAGGAGATACCTTTGCATTTAAATGTAGGAAAAGGTGGGATGAAGAAGTATTTTGAAGAGACCAAAACTAGATCTAAGTCATTCGAGAAGATATGGAAGCCAAAGACTCATGAAGATAATAGATTTGATGAACAAAAGAGCATGCTATCTATTGAGAATCAAGAAAAACTTATTGAAGAAACCAAAGGAAGAAAAATCAAGGTTGAAAAACATAATATTGAACAGATATTGAGAGAACAAATAGAACTTGACCATAAAAGAGAATCTGATGGAGAAATTCAAGAGAAATTAAAGAAAGATCAAGATGTATATGTGTCATTTGATCCAAAAATTTTAACTAATGAGAATCTATTTGATCAAGACAAAGTTGCAAAATTACAATCCCAAATGAACTTTGATAAAGAGATTGAACTACAAAAGAGTGAAGAAGAAATTCAAGAAGATACAAAATCTAAAAAGCGAGTTAACAAAGTGGAAAAACAGTTGCTTGATGATATTATCAAGCAAATTGAGGGTAATGTAAAGATGAGTGCAAAGTCTTCTAAGTCTTTGAAGAAGAATAAAAGAAGTAAAACTCTAACCTTTCAAGATATATTTGCAAACCTTGAATGATGATTGAAGAAGAATCATAATGAAAATGTATGAGAATGATCAAGAGTTATTGAATGATAAAGATTGATGATAATGCATGATGATGATTGATGAAAATGAATGATAATAATTGATGAAAACACATGATTGATGGTGATGATCGATGATGAAAATGATGATGATTGATGGTTTATGGTGATTTATGATGATTATGATACTGGAGGATACTGATGATACTGGATAATACTGATGACACTGGAGGATATTGATGACACTGGAGGATACTGATGATGCTGGAGGATCCTGATGACACTGGAGGATACTGATGATACTGGATAATACTGATGACACTGGAGGATATTGATGACACTGGAGGATACTGATGATGCTGGAGGATCCTGATGACACTGGAGGATACTGATGATACTGGATAATACTGATGACACTGGAGGATATTGATGACACTGGAGGATACTGATGATGCTGGAGGATCCTGATGACACTGGAGGATACTGATGATACTGGATAATACTGATGACACTGGAGGATATTGATGACACTGGAGGATACTGATGATGCTGGAGGATCCTGATGACACTGGAGGATACTGATGACACTGGAGGATCCTGATGACACTGGAGGATACTGACGATGCTGGAGGATACTGATGACACTGGAGGGAACTGATGACACGGAGGCTGATGCTGATGAAGAATGATAGACCATGAAGATAAAGAAAAGCTGGATCAAAATGAAGAAAAATGACCAGGTGAAACGTTTCTGATTTGAGATGTGTTTTCTTTCTGTCAGAGCATTTGCATTGCATTGATGTGTGTGATAAAGATATGTATGAGTTTATGAAAATCATGTAGAATGAAGATAACAAAGATCTATTATGGGTTTGCATGAAGCATGAGCGGCTAGAAATTATATGAATAGGATCAGTTAGTGGACTAGAGACTTTTGGGAGTGAAAGTTTGGGAATGTGATGACATGCTTAGACCGAGTGCATGTATATGCTGATTGATTTGAACACTTAGTGAGTGGGAAACTTTGGATCCTAGTATTTATTTCCTATGAGATCTTACCTCCATATGGATCATGATTTATAAAGAAACATTCATACTCATGCCAGCTTATATGTGCGTGTATGTTGTTGGTGCGCTACGATGGGCTAGTAGGCGGGTGGAACCACCTTGGTCGGGTGATCAAGGCCACGAGCCGTAGCTAGTTTCGTCGTAGGCCTGACCTATCTGTTGTCATGCGCCTGTATGGGTCGGTAGGCGGGTGGAGTCACTGTGACCGGATGGTCAGAGCCACGAGCTGACGTCGATTTCATGCAGGGCTGACGTTGTGTATGTCGTGCGCTATGCCGGGTCGGCAGACAGGTGGAACAAACTTGGCCGGGTGGACAAGTCCATGAGTCGCACCCGATTTCGACATAGGCCGATTTGTGAAAAATAAAAGATAAAAAGAAATGCTGAGCTGAGATGAAGAGGAAAAGAAAAAGAAAAATAAAAATGAAAAAGAAAGGTAAAGAAAAAGAAAAGATCTATTGGAGAGTTGGACAAGTAGGAGATAAATAGTAGGAATCGAGGTATATTCTACAAACTGAGTTAGTAGAAACATATGTATATGCTAGTACTTAGAATAAGCAGTTGGATCTGAACCAATTGAACAAACAAAAGATCTAGAAAGCCGACGATTTATTCATGTGATTACTTGTCAGATTGCAGACGCAGAAACATAATATGATGTTTGTGAAGCTTGAATCTACCTAATTTTCTAAAATTCGTACTAGTCTTTATAAAAGTTGCATGACTGCATGAGATCATGATTTAAGAAAAAGATAAAAAGTGTAAAGAGATTTTAAAAGAACCCTGATACTCTTCTGTTGGACCTTGCAGGTTGGCCCATCGGGACGATGTGCAGGTTTAGCGGGGGCGAATGTCGGGATGAAATCCCGCAGGGAGTGTGCATTGTTTTTTTTCAAAAGATCATTGTTTTATGACGGTTGTGTAATGTGTTGATCGAGAGAGTGGTATATTTGTACATATTTAGGCCGAATTGATTGATTATGTGATGCAGAAATAAGTTTGAGATGTATGTTAGACGTGTGTGTAAAAATAAATGACATTAGAAACACGAAAATCCTAGTTTTGACCCTCAAAACCCCCTAAAAATGTGAGTTTACCCCCCCTGAAAATCGGACTTGAACCCTTGGAAACCCTTGGAATTTAAGTCGAAACTGTAAATAAACCCATGAATTGGCGAGTTTAAGATAATTGTAAGCAAACCCTTACTTTTCCCGATCAAAAACTTTAGGTTGGACCCTTGGAAATGGCGGTTTCTGTAGGCCAAACCCTAAAAACCAATTAAACTGTAAATATCCAGTGTGAAATGAAAACCTTAGTCTAAGGGAAAATTAAAAAGTCTGCCAAAAATAGAAAGTTCATTGAGGAGGTTAGAACGTTCTAGAAGCGAGTCCAAGGGGGGGCCTATAAATAAGTGCTAATTCATTTGTTTCTTCCCTAACCCGTGGATCTTGCTCGTGGATTATCACCTTCAGGTTTATGCAGTTTCTGATTATCTGAAGTAAAGAGAAGGGAGGCTACTGTTGAGGATACCTGAAGTAAAGAGCGGACCGAAGCGAAGACCTGGAAGAAAAGCTTGGACTGCGAAGACCGAAGCGAAATCCTGTGGGCGATTTCTCGCACTGTAGCCAGGGATCTATTTTACATCAGCCAGCCCGCACTGTAGCGGCGGCTTTCATATTGTATCATCGCACCGCACTGTAGCGGTTTTATTGTACCCGCGGCCCGCACTGTAGCGGCCTGTTTGTATCATTAATTTTTATTGGAGTACTTCAGTTTCATATTTTGTTGTACCGTTGGCTTGATCTGCATTCCGTGTATCACTGCGATATCCGATCGTCTCTTTCCGACGCCCACGGTCCCACGTCTCGATACTTCCGAGGGGCAAGGGACCCTACGAGGATCGCGCACGCTCCGGAGAGCACAGGCGAGGCGCCCAGCGCGCAGACGCCGCTCGCAGGACAGCGGGGACGGCGCACCAGAGCGGGGCCTGATCCAACCCCAGGCGCCGGCTTCCCGCCACGACCTCCTTCTTCCCGACAGCGGTAACGGTGGTTGTTACATTGGTAAGGGGAGGTGAATGTGGCGGGTGTGGGGGCGAAGGTGGTAAGGGAGGTGATGGAGGTGCGCTACCATTCTGCGTGATTGTGCTAGGGCCGTCCGCACTGCCTCAGATACTCCTAAGGCATCAGAGATCATATCCAGTGTGGCCCGATACTGTTCGTCAACTCCTTCCTCCTCAAGGATTTGATGCATGATAGCCTTTCCTGCTGTAAGGGATAACTTATGTTGTTGTTGGACCTTGTCAATGGTATCGTAGAGCTTTTTCAGCTCCTTTGTATATGCTGGGGCACCCTCTAGCTCTTGTATAACTTCTTGCTCATAGTCATGAGCCTCCTCATCAGAAAATCCTTCCTATTCATCCTCTTGACCTTCTTCTTCTTCATCCTCCAATTCCACCACTTTTGGTTGTCTTGGCTGGGGTTGTTCGGTAGCCGTTTGTTGTCCACTACCCTGCTCTGCTTCGACTTGCGCATTAACAGCTTCGATGATTCTGGCAACTTCTTCATCCGTTAGATCCTCCAAAGTGAATCCATGCGGAAATTCCATATCAGTAGGTACTGGTGGAAACACAAGGTTAGGGCCATCTGTGCTGTGCCTGGGTAACGTGATAGTAAATGGTTGTACTCGTCGGGGAAGTCTTGGGGTTGTTTCAGGCGTTAGGGTTGCACCGCGAGCTTGTGCACAAGGCATCTGGACAGCGCCTCTCATCTTCTTTGAGGGAGGCCCTACGGCTGACAATCTGCGTTGAAACTCCTGTGCTCTGGTCCAAATGAGAGCCCTTTGCACCGGTACATCATATGCGAGACATCTATACACAATTCTTGTAAGCGCACAGCAACCATACAGTACAGACTTTTGCTTCTTATACCACCTTTGATGAGGCAAATGAATTTGGTCGATAATCCAGTGGGGCATATTGATTGTCAAATCAAAAGCATCCGCTAAGTAGAGGCTAAACCAGATCTTTTTGGGAGGCATTGTGAACCTTTCCTGCACGGGGAATGCGAAATGTTGCATGACCATGTGTAGCTCAGTGATGAGTAGCACCTCCTTTAATGTCAATCCGGGAAGACGTGAGGATGGTATGAAGACCTCGAGCAAGTGGCAGCACAAGTGCGTGAGTGAGAAGCACACAAGCATGCACACACATACACACACACGCGCACACACGGCAAGACAAAGAGAGAGACTCAATGGAGTTCTTCGATTACTTTTCAAAAAGCTCTTACCAGTTTGTTTCTATTACAATCTAACCCCAAAAATGAGCTCTCTAGCTCCTTTTATAGTTTTTGACTAGCTTTGGCCCTGTTCAGACCTAGTGTCCGGCCTAGTTAAAAATTAGGTTCCAGGGCTTATTTGAGGGCTCAAACGAGATCCAAAAATTACGAAAATTGGCAGGTAGATACTTCTAAAGCTCCTCAAGCTCAAGGACTCCTTGGCTTGCACAAAATGGAGGTACAAAAATATGAAATGGTATTTACAATGGTGTTAAGTGATGAAAATCACTTTTAATCGGTGTAAGGGTTTTTGAAAAGTTAAAAGGTTGCCTAAGTGCTAGATTTGCGTGAATGCTCGTACTTGCTTCTTCATGAGGAAAATTATTGGCCTATTTGCCAGATCTTCTTTGACTGCCATGTCTGCTTGTGCTGTCCCTTCGCTCTGACTCTCTTCGTCTTGTAGCTCCTTCTGTTCCCTGACTGCTGCCAACACCCCCCCCACTCTCGCGTCTGTCGCCCCTGACAGACCCTTGTCTAGAGGATTTTTGAACATAGTATTGGACGACATCGGAGGCTAGGTGGTGTTCTTCGAGTCGCAAGCCGCGTGCTAGATCTGTGAGCAAATCATCCCAATTCACAGGTCCGGGGACATCTGGATGAGGCACCCTTAATTGTTCTGAGTAAATAGTTCTCTCCACAGAAAATAATTGGAGGAGATGTGATGGTCTGGGTATAAAGATTTTGGAGTGATATTCCCAGAATCCTGTGATGAACATCTCCTCAAATGTCTGTTTAAAGCAGGCTGGGAGGTACTTGATTCTGGCGTGCCAGGCATATATTACTTCAATGGATGGGGTGGTACTCATATCATACACTAGATCTTGGTTTCCTGGCACAAAGCCTGCACCTGAGAAGTGAGGGTCCTTAATGTTTTTAAACGTCCTGAAAGTGATCAGCATTAATTCAAATATTTTCATGCACATCTGGGCCATCACATCAGGATTATTGCGTAGCCTAGTACTCTAGTGACGGATTGTAGAAATCATGTAGTTGACTGTGGGGGGTCCTCGTGGAGGTGCGAGATAAACATAATTCAACCATTTTGCACAGGCTTTGATGTCTCTGACAGCTATAGTGAATTCAGGCCAGGTGCGTCGTCGAAGAACTGGAATGTAACAAGGATTATATTTAATAAACAAAGGCATATTATTCCAGGTTCGGACCATTTCAGGATACGTTTCCAAAAGCCTGATTCTCCAGGTGGGTTGATGGATGGACCCACGCTGAGCACTTTCGGGTATATCATCTGGGCCAAATTGTGTAGCAAATGTGGGAGGCTTGCCACATTGTCGTTGAATCTCAGCGTTGTAATCGGCCAAAAGTATACAGAATGGTACATATTGGTCATTACTGGTGCCGATCCATCTATGATGAGACATGCTTCTGAAGTATTCAGACTTTATGACAGTTTCTTCTAAGTTTGCTAGTGATTGGATCTGAATGGCCACCCGTTCTTCGTGGGTGTTCGCTGTCCTTTCCAGTGTCTGAAGCCACTCAGGTGCTTCCACTTCCAATGTGTCTAGTCCCTCTGAGGTTCGTCGCCCGCCTGGCATTGGCATAGGAACATATGGTTCCTCGTACGAATCATTGACCTCAATAGGGACCAACTCTTCTTGCTCTGGTTCGATCACTGGAGATGGCTGCCTTTCGTATGTCAGTAACCTCTGCTGTAACTCTGCTACTTGCTCAGTTAAGGCCTTTACTTCATCTGAGGTGGAGGTTGATGGGACACTCTTCGGTTGTTCCTCCTGTTCCTTAAGCCTGCTCTGAAGTGTGTCACGCTGTCTTTCCAAGTCATCATGGGCTTCCAAGAGATCTGCATAGCTTTCCAAAATGGTTTTCATCGTCTCCGTTGGAACTGCTTTGAACTGCTCTGGATCTATCTCGTGAGGGGAGCCTTCCATTGCTGCTTCAAGATTCTCTTCATTTTGTTTTTGCAGTCTTTTGTTCTCCTCCAGTGCTGTGGCCATATGTTTCCGTAGTAGCGCCAAGTTGCGTCTGACTCGCAGGTTATCGGTCTGGTATACTTCGAGCAAAGCTTCTAGTTGTTTGACACCTGATTCTGTCGATGGTTGGGGTGCCTCTAATAATGTTTGGTGAGCCTGCTCAAGCGTTGTGTAGCGTTGATTCACTTCTGCATTTTCTGTTTGTAGAATGTGAAATTGCCTTTGTAAGTTCTGATGGTGTGTTGTCAGTTGTTGATACCGGCCGTCCAGAGCTCTGTACTCATTCTGGAGCTGATATACACATTGATTTAATGCTAAAAATATGCTATTTACATTAAATAATGCTGGGAGGGATGAAGATGTAGGGGGAATGGGGGCGGGAATGGGAGATGTGAATGATGTGGATGCAAGTGGAGATGTGGGTGGAGGGGGTATGGGAGATGAAGGTGGCATGGGGGGAGGGAGCAGTGCTGTGGCAGGAGACGTTTCCATAGTGTCAATTGTTTGAGTGACAGTGTAGATGGGGATCGTGGGTGGAGTGGATGTGACGTCAGTGAACAGAGTGGTGAAAGTGGGCATGGTGACTCCCCCAAATTGGATTCCCGGAGAGAGTGGGATTCCCATGACAATGGTGGTGGTAGTGGACATGGTGGTGCTAGTGTCATGTGGTCGAGTGAATTGTGTAGTGCGAGGTGGGGATGGTGGTGACAGTGGTGCTTCCTGATATTCGCCTGCCTGTGTTGTCTCTCCTGGTGCTGATACATTTATATGAATTTATTTCCCGGACCTCCTGGGACGAACGGGAACCCTCTTCTCAAATCTGTGAATGTAAGCCATTGCCTCATGGATGGCCTCATCCACTCCTACTGCGTCGGCATGAAGGTTTATGGACTCAATGAACAACTCGTCCACACCTTCCTCAGCTAGCAACTAGTTCATGAGTTTCTTGCCCGATTCCAGTGACATCTTATGCTGTTCTTGAACCAGTTGCATGGTTCGATAGAGTCTTTTGATTTGTGCCGAATACGCAGGGGCACTTGCCAGCTCGGAAAGCTCGTCATATTCTTGTTCCTCGTAGGCTTCTTCTTCTTGTTCTGTCTCTTGTTCCTCGGCGTCGACTTCTACCACTTCTGGTCGGGTGGGGGCTGCTGTGGTTGTCTGGGGTTGTGGTTCCTGAGTGCGTTCTATTTTTGTCTCGAGATTAGAATCATAGATCAATCGGGCTACTTCTTCATCCGTGAGATCATTTAGAGTAAAACCCTGTGGGAATTCCAAATCTGATGGGACGGGTGGGAATACCAGATTAGGCCCATCTGTGCTCGGTCTTGGTAGCCGGATTGTGAATGGCCTAACGCGTCGTGTCTGGGGAGGGGTAATTTCTGGTGTAGTGGTGGCTCCCCTTGGTTGAGCACAGGGTAATTGTACTCCCCCCCTCATCTTCTTTGATGGGGGACCTGCTACTGAGAGTCGTCTCTGGAATTCCTGGGCGCGGGGCCATATGAGTGCCCTCTGAATAGGCACGTCATAGGCCAGACATCGGTAGATTATCTTTGTTAGAGCGCAACATCCATGAAGCACATTTTTCTGCTTCTTGTTCCACCTTTGATGGGCTAGGTGGATCTGATCTATGATCCAGTGTGGCACATTGATGGGAAGGCCTTCCGTCTCTGCCAGATACAAGCTGAACCAAATTTTCTTTGGAGGCATTGTGAATCTTTCCTGGGCGGGGAAAGCAAAATGTTGCATGATGGTCCGCAGGTGAAGCGCAATGGTAGGTGTCATCGCTACCATATCCTTCAACTTATTAAGATCTTTGTGTTTCATTCGACCTGGAACCATGGTTTCCTTTTCTGTGGGGATGTGCATGCCATACATGCCCAACGCTTCCCGTACCAGATTAAGGGTCAACTTGAATCTTTTAAGCTCATGACCCGGCAGCAGTGATGGCAACACAAAGGTGCTGTCGCCTCCTTTGGCCCTGCTTGGTGTGATGGTACTGATAAGATATGAACATCGTAAGAAATCCGACTTTGGTAAGTGGGCCCTGAAATAACTGTCCACACCCGCTTTGATCCAAACTGATCGCATGACTTCGGCGTTTTGATAGCTTTCAAACTCGCGCGTGAAAAAGTGGTATCGTCCCCATTCGCCATTAAATTCCAATTCTGCTTCCCAGAAATAAGTTCCATCGCCCAATGGTCCAGCGACATCACTGAACCAATGTGCGTGCTTACCTACTTGAGAAGTGTGCCCTTGAGGAGGATCCTGAATGGGGAGCACATGCACGGCTTGAAGTTCTTGCGGCCTTGCGGTGAGATGTGGCTCGAGGAGGAGTGTCTCTATGTCCACAATCTGGGCACCGGATCCGGCTTGAGAACTGGCACCTGCTTCTGCCATGGCCCTGTTTGCTGGTTGGTTCTGTGGGAATATAGGACCATGTGTTAACATCGTAATGGACAGAATAAATCCGTTGTTGTCTCCGTTACAACATTAACATGAGGTAGATGGTGAGTTAGTGGTTAGTAAGTGCACGAAGACAGTGTGTGTAGTTAATGCTTGGGTAGTCCTAGGAGACTAATGAAGTTAGTAAGTGGGGACGAATTTACAAATTGGGGTCGGGGGGTTTATTACAGGTCTTAGGCTGCCAAATGCAGTGGATGGGCTTTGTTTTTGCTTTCGTAGAGACTCCAGGGAGCTTTATAGTTGTCTCGGCTTGAAAATGAGGCCTTTTATGGACCCATTTACAAGCGATAATGTTCGTGCTCATGGGCCTTAGTGAGTTCTTGAGTGTTGAAAACGAGTGAATGCTGGCTGTGCGAGTGAATGGGTTATGCTGTATTGGTTGTGGCTTCGGCGTAGCTATTTGCGCCCGCAAGCAAGCCTTAGGCACCCAAATTTGTCTTGATTGTGGGCTAGCCTTCATCGACTTCTTGGGCACCCAAATAGATTTCACGTTAGCAGAAGAATTTCTGGAAGACTTCTTATTAATGTTGTGTTGTTGGTTACTAATAAGAGACTTAGCCCGTGTGGTTGGCGGGAGTGCAACCGGGTGTTCGCCTTTCCATACCCACACTTGTTTCACTTGCTGGGACATTTTGCTGCGCAGGTACTTTGGATCTCGGACATTGGTAGTACTCTGCTTCTTCTGCCTTTGATCCACCTTTGGTTGTTGCCTCCTTCTGGCCTTTGGAAAAGAAGGGAGTTCCTTTGCATCCCTGACTCCTTTTTTGCGAATATCATTCCTCTGCAACACATAGTTTTGGACAAGAACAACATGGTCATCTTCATGTGTATTCCTGGAAGGACCAGGAGTCTGTGCCTTTCCTAGTTCCTTGAGTGCTCCATTATCTAACTCTACTGTAATTCGACTATGATTGACCCAAACCTGAAGAAGTCCACTTCTTAAGTTTAAGTTGACTGCTTGGTCATAGATCCAATCTTGACCCAAGACAAGAGGTTCAGTGAGATCCTCGTCTTGACACACTAGTACTTTAACTGTTATTGCCTCATCATGAATATAGAGGGGAAGTTCCACCTCGCCCATGCAAGGGGTTTCCACGCCTCCCAATCCTATGAGATATGCTTCCACAGGATTGACAGTTAACTACAACTCTTGACAGTAAGACAACTTAACAGCACTAGTGGCTGCACCTGAGTCAATCAAGGCTCTTACGGTCCTTGCACTCTTTCCTTGTCCTATATCTAGGGTTATGAAAGGTCGTCGATCAATTATCCTATGCGAGCTTGTTCCTGCGACTTCACACATGGCCATAGGATATCCTTGATCTGCATAGTCATTCGTTCTAGGCTGATCTCTACCTTGCCTTCGTAACTTCATCCTTCTGATGCGTTCTAAAGCTTCTGCTTGAGCTTCTTCTCGAATTCGCTTTTCTTCCTCTTTGCGTTTCTTAGCAGTGTTGAGTCGGCTAAGCATTTCCTCCGTAAGGGGTTCTTGATACAACTTGACTCTGCATCTGCTAATATAGTTTGGAAGAACATCACCCTCTAATGTGGCTAGTTGTACTGCTCCACCCGTGGAGATCCTATTGATGATCATAGGTCCGTAGCCTCTCTTTTCTAGTTTCCTTGCATGTTGTTTCAGTGTGTAGATTAAAACTAGATCTCCTGCTTTCAAACCCTTATCCTTCACATGGGCATCGAAGTATGCCTTCTGTCTCTTCTTAGCTGCATATATCACAGCAGTTGCTCTCAGTCTTGTCTCTCCTAATCGTTCAAGGTCAAAAAGTCTAGAGGAGACTTCATGACCCGTCCATTCGTGCTCTTGTGCTACTCTCAATGTAGGAATCAAGAAGTCCAGGGGTAGCACAGCGTTTTGGCCAAATACCATCTGAAAGGGGGTGGCTTGGAGTACCGTTTTGTAGGCAACTCGGTATGCCCAAACGGCATGGTGTAGCTGTTTGTCCCAATCAGAGCGTTTAGTGTTCACTAATTTTGTCAGTACATTGCATAAGATCTTATTAGTGCTCTCAGCTTGTCCATTAGCTTGAGGGTGATAGGGGGCAGACTTCTTGTGTATTACCAAGAATTCTTGGAGTAGATTTTCAATCACTTCGT